>JAWWES010000006.1:26732845-26766100 GCA_035583135.1 Lophotriccus pileatus
GCCCCTTTTACTTGCTTCAGAGATAAGGAGACTGGAATTATTTTAGTTGAAATTTCACTTAAAAAAACCCAAACCAACAAAAACACACACAACAAACAAACAAAAACTCAAACAAAAAACAAAACACAAAAAACCCCAAACCAAACCAAACAAACAAACAACACAAAAAGGCAGTCTGAGAATTAGCAGGGGGGTTTCTCTAATAGGCTTACTTCCTTTGGGGCATTTTGGTGCTGGATTCTGTAATGCCAGCCTGCTGCCCAGACCCTCATGCTAGACCTTGGATAAAAGGAACGGTGCAGGGAGAGGTCAGATGGGGAAAGAAATGGCCCAGGAAGGAAACGTTAGGAAGAAGCACAGAAGATCCTTACAGTATTTATTTTCCAGTGTTTACAGTATGGGGAGCAGCAAGGACACAGTTCTCCACCTTACTCTGTGTTCTCACTTTTTTTGGCAAGAAAAGAAGTGCTGCTGCAAAAAAGAGGCTGGATGAGCATTTTGTCTTTGCCGTGTAGAGTCTGTGTTTGATTACCACTCTTCCCTATTAACTCTTCTCATGCCATTAAAAGTAGTATTTTCTTTCGTTCTTAGTTGCTGGGGAGAGAATTGCTTGATGGAAATATGAAAGTGATTTCGGGTTTGTGTGGTCCAAATATATGTGTTTGATTAGCCAGGGACAACTCACAGCAGCTTTCAGAGATTTCAGGATTAATGAAACAACATCAGTCTTTAGAAGGGACTTCTAAGTGGAGACTTTTGTACCAGAACAGATGAGGTCAGAGGCTGTTTCAGCAGGATTTTTATTCTCCATACTCTGAGACAGCTGGATTTTGAATGACCCCCATATAACATAATATTTTAATACAATATAATATTTTAAGTAATATTTTTAATGCCCCCTATTAGTGTATAAACATATTTAAGGTTAGTTACGGTGGGGAACTTGTGAGCACTCCACGAAGTGGTGGTGAAACTGAACATCCTGAGCTTTTTGATCTTTATTTGAACCAAAAAAGGTTATAAAATGTCATGGTCAAAGTCATGGCAAATGGCGTTTTGCCAGCCTAACAAATGCTGTTGCATTTATCCCTCCTCTCCTGAGATCCCTGCTACTTTGAAATACTCTTTAGCTGGCCTGTCTGCTGGTGTGTGGCTGCAGGAGAAAATGCAAACCACGTTTTAAATTGCAGATAAACCGAAATGAGCTTGAGCTGCGCCCTGGATGAAGAGCCACGTAAATCAGCTGAAGCTGGTTGTTCTTTAGCACCATTGTTTGCCTTAAAAAGCATTAAAAAACGCGAACTGGGTGGAAAACTCAACACTTTAAAGACAGGCGAAGCAGCAAAAACTTGCAGAGAAGGGCTTAGCTAAGCAGTATCTTTTGTTTCCCGACTCTGGGAGGCCCATTATTGGAGCTGCGTCTCCCCAGAGTGCTGCCGTGTCACCTGGGGGTTGTGCAGGATGGTGGGGAAGGAGAGAAGCTGTGAAGTGAAAGTTTGAAAGTTTGTCACATCAGAGCTCTCGAACAGCAGCGAAGTAGCACGGCCTTGATGCTTGCACCGTCTTAAAAGTTGGTGCCTGTTGGCAGGTAAATGCTGGTGGTATTGGGGATCTCGGGTACCTGGGAGGGTTTTATTTGAGCACCAGGAACGTCTTCTGTCTCAGAGCGATCCATAAAATGGTGTGGCTCTTGAAGGTGGTACCCCTGAGCTGTCACATCAGAACCCACGGCTGAGGGAGCTTCAGGACTGATTTAGTCACCTGAGTGCAGTGACATTTGTGCTGCCCGTTCAAGTGAACGTGTTTAAAACATATTTACCAACAAAAGCCTCTCACTTAATGACTGCCTTGCAGTACAGGTGTCAGAAAGACTCTAAATCTGTTTTGCATTTAGCAATGCTTCGTTCTGCTGTCATGGAGCCGTCAGAATCCTTTCTGCAGAAAGGCTTTTAAGGTTCTTAAACTCATTCTTCCCCCCCCCCCCCCCAATAATGTGTCATTACCTCGTATATTCATTGTTCTGATGAACCTCCTAGGCAGGCACAGGACATTGTGTGTTGTTTCCTCTGCAGACAGATAATTGCAGGAGGGAGAGGAAACTGAGCTGTGTAAAGTACAAATTCTTAAAAAACGTGTACAAGTTCCTATTTCTGTTGGCTGGGAACTTAATATATCTTTTATTTTTCATTTTGTTTAAAATAATGAAAAGATTTTAGCCTCTGAAAAGCAAAGTTGGGTTAGTAGTAAATCACTTTGTCAATAAATCATATTGTCTCTGAAGATACCTTATATTAAATGTACCCTTTTTCCTGTTCTTTATATCTTTGTATTTCCTCTTGATTGAGGGATTGCAATGAGTCTGCTTGTACTGCTCCAGTCACTTTTCTTTGGGGAGGTAAATCTGCAGTCACTTTCTGACATGACAAAACACCAGTTATTGCTGCTGGCATAACCACTGGAAGTATTTGGGTTCATTTGTCAGTTTATTCTGTTATTATCACGATCAAATTCGTAATCCTGAGGGTTGTTACCCGATGACAGTAAAGGAGAGAATTAGTTTTGGGTATGAGGTTTCCAGTCCTAGCAGGGCCTGAGAGGAGATAACAAATTAGATGGTAGTTTAGGTAGAGGGAAGAGTGACTTTAAACTGAGTTCTGTGAATACTGGAAGTTACTTCAGGGCTGAAAGTTATAATTAGGCTGGTCAGAAAAAGTACAAACAATAATTTCCTGCTTGTGTCTGTAGATTTTAAAGCTTTAAAAGTCCCTGTATGAAACTTTTGCCGTCGTCAGGTACTTTCTGGGACAACCACAGGCAGCAGCTAGTTCTTCTCTGAGCTAAATTCAGCCTTTTCCAGACTAAGTGCTGAAAATAACTATTCCTGCTAAATTGCAGCTTTCTAGCTGTCAGATTTCAAGAGCTCCCCATCAATCCTCCACTGTGTATGGCCAGGTAATGGCAGCATTAGACCTCTCTGTGTCAGAAGCAGCAGCACTGGAATCTCTTTGCTGCTTCTTGAGTCCCCTTGGAATCCCTGGAGTTAAGATCTTGAGATAATAAACACATGCTCCTTCTCTTCGCTTCCCCTTCCTTCTCTGTCTTGTTTCCCCTTTTCTTCCTGGCTCTGAATTTCTTGAGCTGTAAACGCCCATTTATTCCTTCAGTGAGAAATTGTGTTGTGTGTCACTACTCTTCTGTATTGCTGCAAAAATTCTGCCTAATTTTCCCTGTAGTGTAGTTTGTGGTGATTGGCTTCCGTTCTTTTACAAGGAATGCTTGCATTTAATTGTATTGCATTTAATAATAGGAAGAGAATGTGAAAGCAGTGATTTTCCTTCCCTCTGGCTTTGGTGGGATTACCCAGAAATTGCCACCTTCTGGTTCATTCAGAAATTCCCTTAATATCTGTGTAGCACAAAATTTAGAGACCTTAAAGGCGAAAGAGCTGCAGCTTGTATTTTAATTTTCCTCTCATTGCCAACTTTAAAAAAAGAAAATGTATTTTGGTGTTAGAATAGATGTTTTTGGCATTGTTAAATCTACTGAACTGTGATTCATTTGATAGTCTAGAGCTGTGATTATTAGAGGGACTCTCAAAAATGGATTGAAAGCAGGGGTCCAGGTGGGTGATCTCTTTTGTTCAATTCAGTGATATTCAATCTCTTAAAATACAATAAATTGAAATGGAATGGAATGACTATGGACTATTCAGCCGTGAAAAATACAGTGGATACAACAGGGAGGCTTGTGTGATTTAATCCATCTATTGGCTGGGTTTGATAGTTGTTACATGGGAAGAGCAGAGCAGAGTGAGTGGGAAAAGTAACTGAAAAAAACCCAGTAGGGCAGAAGAATGGAGGACAGAAATAAACCCAACCTCTTTTTTCCCCCCCAGTGAATGTGACAAAGATTCTGAATAAGGAATTGATGTGCAATCATCTCAGTATAAATCATGCACTATTTCTGGAAAACTTCCCGTAGACTTGAAATTCCACTGCAGACTGATTTTCATTAAGAAAGTCAGTTTAAGAAGTGTCTGTGTCCTCCCACCTGTTGCTTTACAGGTTCCTTGGATGAGCCACTTGAGACCGAGGAGCTGTAAATCCACAGCCACCAAAGGAGAAGGGTTTTAACCAGCTCAGAACAGCAAAGTGCTCCCACAAGGTCACCTCCCAGCCAGAGCTTCCCTGGGGTCCCACAGCAGCCTGGTGGGAGCAGAGAGTTTGGGATTTGTTGGTCTTGGCTTGTACTGCTGTGATCCAGTGTTGGGTTGATTCTCCCTGGACTTGGCGGGCTTTAATTACCCTTGTGCCAAGCTGGCCACTGCAGCTCTGCAAGGTCGGTCTCTGTGTGCCTGAACTTCCACCCACACCACCAAGACATGCTGAGCTGGGTGTGTGTTCTGTGATATGAACGTGGCTTAGTGGTTTGGCAGGAAATGTGAATTTTTATTCACTTGATAGTAAACCCCCTTAATTAAGGCAGGGTGCAGGTTTGCAAAAAGGCTGGGGTTTGGGGGGAAGGATCTTGCACTCTGTTTTGTGAGTACACAGTGAATCACGGTGTCAGCTCTGGGAACAGAGCATTCCACTTCTCAGCTGCTTGGGGGAACATCATCTGTGTATGGAGCAAAGCAAGTAAGAAAAGAGAGAGAGAAGAGCTCATGCCTTCTGTGCATCAGAAATACAGCCTGTATCTAACCCTTAGTGACCCAGAAAGCAAAGGCTCAGAAGACAACTTGTTAAAATAACCCTTTTATCTAAAGAGTGTGTAAAGGGTTATTTTAGATATCAACAATTAAGATTGTCTGAAGTGTAAAAGCACCAGCGTATTTACTGTTGGACAGTAAATATCTTTAGCGTTATCAGCTCTTTCCAAGCACTTTGGTATCAAGTATTTCTTACTGATTCCTGGGAGTCCGAGTGCAAAAGTGGGGTGGCAGATGTGCAGCTTCCCATGGTGACATCCCTCTGTCTGGTAGATGAATATGTGATGCAATCCTAGGATAGTTTGGGCTGGAAGGGACCTTGGAGCTCATCTCATTCCACTCTGTGCCATGGGCAGGTTGTCTTGCACACTTTCTGTTCTGGCTCCTGTGTCCTCTGGATGTGAGAAGTTCCAAAGTATGTTTGACAGGTCAGTTAAAACCCACCAATAAATGAACTGAAATATCCCCCAAACCAAACCACAGCTTACTGAAGTCTCAAGGTGATTTGTTCAGGCTTATCTCGAGGATTGTCTTCTTGTATTTAATTGCAGCAAATTATAAAATATAAACCCTTGAGGGGTTTATATTTTAAGAAGATAAGCTCAGATTTATCCCTTTTTTCTTTATTCCAGTTTATTCCGGAGTAATAAGCAGTCTTAGACAGTCAAGAAGGTAAAAGAAGGACTTGATATGCTTGACAGCTTTTCAGACAGGAGGAACTTGATTTTTGTTTTGATTTCAGTTGTCCCTCTGTGTGTGTTTATACAGGGAGGTGAGTTTTGGCCTCTGTTGCTGGACATCAAGCCGACTGCAAGGTGCTAAACCCCCAGCAGCTTCTCCAAGCTCTCAGAATTGTGTGTCAGTCCTGTGCATCAGCACAGGAAGTGAAGCTGCTTGTGCCTCGCTCTGCTGTTGGGATTCGTGAGGGCACAGCTGCTCCCAAGCGGGAGCCCAAGGAAAGGGTTGGAAAGGAGACTCCTGGGTGTGTTCTACCACCTTGTTCTGAGCTTTGGGATCTTTTCCCTCCATCATTCCTTCACTTTTACCATCTCTGCCCCAAAATTCTTCTAGCTGATGATGATAACAGGACAGCCCATTTTGCAGGAGCCTTGACCAGTTAATCTTCAGTTCAGAGATGAGTGTAGGAGTTTTGCCGATCCCAAGACCTGCTCTGGGTTTTCATAGTTAAAAACTGGATGTGTTAGTGTGGGATAGAAGCGAATGGTATAACCCCAATTTTGGGGGGGGTTTGAGCTGCGGGGCTTTGGCTCCATTTGTAGCATTCCCACAAAATCCGAGATCGGCACTGTCCTGCTCCATCCTCACTTGGTGTGGAACAGGAAGCGAGGGCCTTGCATGCATCTACTGAGGTGGTGTTGGGAATGCCTAATTCTGAGGATTTCCTGGCCTTTCTTCTTGTTTTTTTTCTGGAAAGAAGAAAACAAAACTTTAATGAGACAAAAAATAAAGTCCTTGTCTGTCTGTCTCTTCCCTTGCCACTCCCCACCGCTTCTGCCTCGTGCATGGCCAACCCCGGGGTGGGATGTTTCCAGGATCCTTTTTGAAGATATTTATAAAATAAGTTGAGCTCCATATGTTTGTGTTTGTTCCCCAATGATTCCTTTACTGTAAGTCATGGTATTTCTGTGGAACTGATCCATGTGTGGCAACTTGTGCTTGGGGAGGGAAGTTGCAAATGGGTTTGGCCCGTGGTGTGCAAACATCGAGAAAGGAAATAAAAAAATAGTTTGACAATAGCCCTCGTAATGACATGGGGAGAGAAACTTGTTAAAAAAAAAAATCCAAGTTAGTTTTAACTTGTTTTGGAACAATAAGGGTAAATGGGATGCATAACTCCGATGGACTAAAATAGAGCGGGCACAGATTTCTCTCCTCCAGCCTTGGCCTGCCCAGCAAAGTTGGGTCTTACTTTTATGAATATCAATAGATAAGAGGGGCGAAGGCACTTCAAGAGCCAAGTATTTTTAGCAGGGAGGAAAAGCATTTCGGCAGAGTTCCTTCCCATACCTTACGGTCGTAAATCCGTTACCTTGGTGAGCTTCAAAACAAATCAGGATCTCGGGTTCAGTGTCCTCAGCACGGAGGTTTTTATTTATTCCCCCGCCCCCAACACACAAAAGGGGTGAACTCTGTCCGTGTTCCTACGTGGTTTGGGCAAAGAGGGAGTGTGTGCTGCGGGCAGGAATGTCTGTGCTGGAAAGCTGTGAGCCGCAGCAGGGCAGGGGGAGCGAGTGCCCTGCCGTGTCCCACGTAAGGAGATTAGGTTAAGACTGCGGCCTGGACTTAGCAAAAATTAGAAAGGATAATGCTGCATTAATTCACACAGGTCTGGCTTCTGTAGCACGGTGACAGAACAAAATTAGTAATAGGCTAAAAATATAACCCTGAATCAAAGAACTTTCTCCTCCCTTTTGCCCTGTTTCCCTCTCCTCCCCTCGCTGCCTGCTTCGGCACCCGAAGTTTCGAGTGGGTCTTGAATGGGATTTCTCTCCCCCCCCCGCCCTCCATGCCTTCACTTGAAAAAAAAGCTATATTTTTTTTTTATTTTTAAAAAGCCTGTTTGTGCAGCAGTGACTCAGTCCTGCGGTGCCTATCTGCCTGGTGTCAGGCATGGGGGCTGTCTGGGGAAGCGGAGTGTGCGCATACCCAAACCGTGAGACAAGCCTTGAAATCGCACCAAGTGCGCTCCGAGCATCAAATGTGCCGGATCACGCTGCGATTCCAGTAACAGCCAGAGCGCTCCTGGCTCCCACAGGGAAAGTGGTCATGCTGCTCGAAAAGGGGAGAGAGGCCAAACTGCACATTCATTTGGATAATTAGGTAAACAGTAAATAGGAGAAGGCCGTCTCCTGCTCAAACTTCATTGTTTTTTCCTTAAAGTCTATATTTAGGTTTGGCAACCAGATTTATCACAATAATTGGTGCATTGTTTAAACAAGGTCACTGATGTGTGTGCATGTTTATCTCTGCTTAACTGGATTGCTTATTTGAAGTAGAAATACCTCCGAAAATATTGTGCAGAGCCCTTGAAAACTTGTGTACTCGAGTCCCAAAGCACATGGTCTTTATTAGAAAATAGATGCAATTATTCACGTTTGGTTTTGCAGCTTCAGGTCCTGAGGGATTTGTACATAAAACTGTGGAGATTTGATTACATCCTGATTCTGTGTCTCAGTGGTATATGAGTGTTTCATATGTGTAAAACCTTTTTATAAGGCATAGATTATAACAAGTTCCTAAGTGAAGCCAGACGGGTGCTGTCCTGTCTTGCTGGAATTGGAATACACGTGCTCATTAATTTAGTCTAACTTTGGTGGTTACTTGTGTGTTTATAAAAATCCAAAGTGCCTTTGTGTTTTATGTTTAAAGCAAATATTCTGGACCAGTTGGCAGGTTGGTTTGAGACTTCAAGATACAATTTTGAAGTTGGAGTTTATCGTTCTCAGCAGTTCTGTGCCACTCGGTGAGGATGGAGCACTGTTTACTAACAGTGCTGGTGTGGTCAAGGTAAAAATAGCAAATATCAGCTCATTTTCCGTTTTTGATGAAGTGAGAAAACAAAAAAAAGGCATTTCAGAAATGTCAACTGGAAAGGATTTTGCTCTAAGCAAGAGTGTGTGCAGTTCTGGGGGGTTTTGTTTCTTTTTTTATATTTTTTCCCTGGTCCTGTCAAACCTTTTGGTGAGATTTTTTTTTGGGGGGGGGCAAGAAAAATAATTCAAAATTTGTATTTTTTTAAAGCGATTGCTGAGCAGTGGCTGGCTGCTGGAAGTGTTTCTTGTGCAGGCTTACAAATGAGACTTTGGTGTTCAGTCTGGGAGGGACTGACCTCAGAAAGAGGCAGTTCTGTCCTCTGGTACGGCAGCATTCACACCTAATGAAACAAAAACAAAGTCAGCTTGGAACTTGAAAGAGAAGTGATCTCTGGTACAGTCATAATGAATAAAAAGACATAAAAAACCCTGAAGTGCTTGTGTGATGGCTTGCTGGAGGAAGGGGCTTCAGCCTCCCTACACAGCTGACACAGACAGCATTCCTCAGGATGGCTTTGCTGGCTGGAGACTCTGCCTGGGATGCAGCGGCTTGTGCTTCATGCACATCCTTTTTCCCAGTGTTCACTTCTTTCTTTTGCCCTTTAATGGGGAAGTGTGGGCATGTGTCACAAGTTTGTTCCCTAAGTATTCTCTGAAAGAAATTATTTTCTTTCCCTCCTTCCGTCCTCTCCGTCAAAGGTTGAAGTTATTCTATGTCTTTCTCTTCTGGGGAGAGACTCCTTTTGTACATGTTACCATCAGACACACGTTAATATTAACTTTTGTGGGGTTTCATTTAAATTCACAGTCCAGGGTCGGGTCAGGACATACAGGTTCGTCTCTCAGACATCACGTGGCGCATCACGAGCAGTGTCCTACACTGGACATCTTTAATTATTCTTTAAATTGCAAACACAGGAGGTTTTAGTCAAGTGCTCCTTTCTCTCTCCGAGCCTTGTGCTGTTTTGGTGCCTGCAGGTCACCTTGTTCCACGCTGTGGCTCTGCACACTCTGCCAGTTGTGGAGGCTCCTCCAGCGCTGGCGCCGGGCTCGCAGCAGGCTCAGCCTGGCAGAAGGTACATCTTCATTTCAGCGCTTCATCACTGTCCCTGACACGTGGCTTCTGCACTGAGTCAAGACTGTTCCTGACAGACAACCTGTGGAGACAAAACTCTCTGGTTAGAAGGTCATTTACATTTAATAAGTGCTCTTTTTTCTCCTCTTTTGGCTGTTTACTACTTTCTCTGTGTGGTGTGTAACAGTCGGTGCTACAGCAACTGGAATTTTACACAGGCCCTCCTTCCATGCTGCTACTGAATGTTTTCACTTGAGACTTTTGGCATTTTGAGATCCTGGCATGTTTCATCATTCCTCCCTGTGATTCACTTCTCCATTTAGATAAAGGTTTAATCCTAAGCTCCAGATGTCACTGATTTATTGTCAGTTGTTGCGCTTTAATCTGCTAATATTAACGGAACATTCTGGAGGGGCTGCAAGGTGGGTGTTGAGATAATTCTCATACAGCTCAAGGAATTTCCCTACCTAAAATCAGAGCCCAAAATAGTTGTGGATCTGTGAATTCTCCCTTCTGGTTGGTTGTCTGCCCAGCTCCCAGTGCCCATCTGGGGACATGACTTAGTGGTGCACTTGGCAGCGTTGGGCTTCTGGTTGGATTCCATCTCAAAGGCCGTCACAGCAGACACAGTATTTCTATTACTGGTGGTAATGCAAGAATTTAATTTTACATATTGCTGAAGTTTGTTCTTTATTTATATACACACCCTAAGAGTGCACCCTCCAGTGATTTTGGAGAGTATTTTCAATTAGCTGGTGGTTATCTTTTGCTGCTGCTGCTTGGCTTTACAGTGGGATTTCCAGTGTTTGAGAAACTCGTTTTAAAGTATATTTACAAAGCTAGTATTGTGTGAAGAAGTTGTTGATACAAAGATAGTTTATTCACTCTAAACAAGGACAAAATAAGGCCAACAGCGGTTAATTAAAAAAAACCAACATGCAGAATGAAATTATAAACCCGGTTTCTGTTATCTTTGGTGGAGACTAGAGCTGGTAGGTCTTATTTTTGCAACAGTCTGCGCTGAGGATGTGCTCCTCTATAGTTACATAAAAATAAAGGCTGGAAAGTTGCAATATATGCACCTGCTATTTGAGTATAGTTAGCAAGACCATTTTGGTGATGTTTATCCATTAACTTGCCTATATACTATAACTATTTTTCCCCTCAGTAATGTTTAAAGTCTAGTTGGTTTGATGCACAGAGGGATCACATCCAGCAATAAAACTGTGTTCCGCTGGTACTGCTTTAAGATTGCAGCAGTAATGGTTTATTGGGTTTTTTTCAACTCTTTCCACAAGAATCCCAAACACTACAATTGAGAAAGGAGTGGGGTGATGGAAAGGTAATTTTGCCTGCTGAAAAACGACACCATTAAAAACTGAAATCTGCAGCCTGTGTATGATAGTTCCAATGGTACCAAGCCCAACCTGTAATCATCAAGAAATGGATGTCAGGGTGGGCATAAGCGCTTTTTTATTTATACAGTTGAAGTTTATGTATTTATATAAATACGTTGATTTATTTATGGAGTTGCAAAAGTTGTCAGCGAAGTAGGTCAGTGCAGCTGTCTGTGTTCAGTGGTGAAGTTGGTGATCTGTGGCTCCAGAGGGTTTCCTGCCAGCCTGAGCTCCCTGTGTGTGTCCATGGCTCGTTGTTAAGCCCACGGAGGAGCCAGACCTGCGGGAGCAGCTGTGTCCCAGGCCAGGGCTGAGGGCTTGCCTTCCTCACAGAACCCCCCCAAATCTCTCCAAATTTCTTGGAGGCAGGTGCCACCACTCACTCCACACAGGTCTTTTTTGCTGCTATGCCTTTCTGTGCTGCAGAAGTGTTGCCAAGTGTTTACCTTCGGGCCATACACTTATTTATTTGCGCCAGTGCGCGTTGGTAAACCCTGGGCTGTTTGGGGTGGCTTGCAGCTGTGTGTGGGCTCCCTCAGCGGCTGCCTGAGCTCGGCTGCCTCTTAAATCTGCGTTTTTATGGCCCTTGAAACTTGGCACGGGCCGTGTTTGGTCGTCAACAACAACAACAAAAGATGGCTGGTGAAATTAAAACCTGGCACGGCCGTTCTGCAGGTTTGTTCGCCGCGTATTGAAATGGGGTTTTCTCGCTAACTTTTCCTGGCGTCCACCCAAAGCCTGGCATCTCATAAATTTATATCATCTCTCTCTCTCTCTGCTCTGCTCAGTTGACAGGGCTAGAGCAGCTTCTCATGAGAATCACGGGAACAGAATGGAAAAAATGAAGCCAGGAGAGTTTCACGTGGGGAGTTCGTATCGGCAGGGAAATTGTAGAGGGAATTAAAGAGCAGAAATCTCAGATTGGGTCAGGTTGAAAGGGACCACGGTGGCTCCTGTGGTCCCACCTCCCTGCTCAAGCAGGGCCATCCAGAGGACACGGCACAGGGTTGTGTCCAGATAGTTCTGGAATATCTCCAGTGGGGGAGGCTCCACGTTGTCTCTGGGCAGGCTGTTCCAGCGTGTGGTCACTTGCACAGTGAAGCTGTTCTTTCCCCTATTCAGGTGGAAATTCCTGTGCATCTTGGAAAGTTTTTTGGTACCTTCCTTCAGAAAGTGGCCCATGGCAAAAGCAGAGCCGAGCCAGGCTGCATCTCTGCAGCTTTGGCTGCGGGGGAGGGTGAAGGGCTTGGAAACACAGGGCAGGGATGGTAGAGCAGTCACAGCATGACTTGGCACTGGAATTCAGTAGAGGAAAATGAGGTGCTCTCTGGCATTTGAATGCCCTGGTATCACCATTTAGCTTGTTCAGAGGCATTTCATTCTCAGCATAGTGGAAACAGCCTATCTTGATTTATCTGGCACAGGTGAGCAGCTCCGCTCTCAGGAGCTCTAATTTGGGCTCAGTAAGGGATCTCTGTGTTCCAGTCATGCCAATTCCAAGTCCCTCTAATCCCAGAGTCACACTTGCTTTTCCAGCCACTCTAATCCCCAAATGCAGCAGCTTTTAGGGTGCTCTTTCTTTCATCCTCTGCATAACTTCTAAATGTTAATTAACACTAGCTGTTGAGTGGTCAAGAAAGTCAGGTGCGCTGCTCTGCCCTGAGCCGAGGAAAAGTGATACCCACCTGCAGGAAATGTTGCAGGGGGGAAACAGATGCATCTTGGTGATAGGAGATGGGAAGGGGATGTTAGGTCATTAATTACTTAGCCTTGCATAAACAAAACTTAATATTTTGAAAAGTCTCTAATTTGAAGGGAAGGAAAAGTCTTTCGTCTTCTGTGCTGTTTAACTACATGTCAAGTTGGGTCAGTTGGAAAACTTTTGTGAGGGATTTTTGCTTTATGTATTGATTACTCCTCCGTGAACTGTTCCAGTGCAGTGGGGATTGGGCTAGTTTTGAACTGGCAAAGATTTAAAGGGAGCTCAACTGCAAAATCCAGGATCCCTGTCCCTCTGTATTCCTCCTGCTTTCTCAGGGGAGGGTGTAGGGTGCAATTTGTTTTACTTTTCACAGGTTAAAGCTCTTCTGATGGCTGTTAATTTGGGACTTAAGCTAGGACCTTCCCAGAAGTGGTGTTTGCTTGACCTGCTGTCCTTCTGAATTAGAAGAGGGGACTTGGTTGAAAACATGGGTGGGGTGAATAGATGGCCAGGGTTTATCATGGATTTTGGTGGCTGTGTGGCTTTTGGGGTTTTTTTTTCCTTCTTCTTTGACTCTAATCTCTTTTCCCTTTCTCCCTCCTTGTCTTGGCAAAAAAAAAAAAAAATTACAAAAATGAGAAGCGTATAAGTCAGTGCTTGGTCCAAAACTAAGTTAAAACAGAGCAGCTCAGTCATGGGTGGTTGCAGTTCATATTTTTCTTGATATAAGCTATGAACTCAAGCTTTACACGTTGTAGTGCCCTTACTCAAACACTAGACAGCTTTGAGAGAGCAGCCGAGCATTAAACATTAATTTGTATCACCAGAGACAGGTTCTCCCTCCAGCTGCTCGGCCAGGATGCACTTGGGGGGGGTTGTGGTATGGCTTTTTTTGTAATTTTTTTTGTTTAATTGGCTGGTAGTGTTTATTGAACAGCAGGCACTCCGAGGAACTGCTGAAGCTCCGTGGAGCAGAGCTGGGTAGTTCCTTTGGAAAGCTGAATGGTGGAGAGGGGACTTCCCACGCAGGAGCCCGTTGCCAGGGATTTATCTTCATATGCTCAGTGCAAATGTGAGGCTGCTTGTGTACGTTTTCTGTGAAATGTTACCAAGATAAGAAAGATTGTTTTCCCAATACAATCTTAAAGCTGAAATGCAGCTAACATCCCAGCATATCAAATCTGCATTTTGTGCATAAATTACTTAAAATATCTCGGAGTAGCGAAATATACGCTGTTAAACATGTCAAATGGGATGATTAATTGACTGGATTGTTAGGAAGAAAATAGTAATTTTCTGAAGAGCTAAATGAATGATTTGGCACAATGAACTGCCAACAATACCATAAAAACCAAAACCAAAAAACTTCAGAGGAAAATTTACAAGCGGAGGATCACGTTTGTAGGCAGTTGGTATTAAAAACAGGAGTGAACAATATTCTCAAGATTTTTCTCAAGTTAATTGACAAACTCCTTTCTCCCACTGACATTATTTTACCTGCTGACAGCTGCGTGGGTGGCTGGGTAGGCTGGGGATCTCACATCACTAATCTGTTGGCAGTCACTGCTGTAAGCTGATTTCTCTGTGATAGGGAGACCATGTAAGTGCTTCCCAGGATAAAGAGCTGCTCTGGAAGGACTTGGGCTTTTGCCTGAGTAACTGGACAGTGGATCAAGGAGAAAGTTTCTGCCACGTGAATTACTGGCTTGTGTGTTCTATGTACACAAGAAATGCTGGAGCCACTTGAGCCCGGTTTTAAGTTGGTGGCTTTGGATTAGAGTAGACAAAAGGATTTGTTTGGGCATCATCTTTGCTACTGATGATATGTATAAGGAAGGGAGAGACCAGTTTGACTTGAAGCCCAGGCTAAAATTTTTGAGTTAGCAAATTAAAAGAACTGTCTTATTGGTAGACTAAGCAAACTTGTGTATCAGTGGTTTTATGTTGATAAACATGTAAGCCTTGTATGCCTTTCTAGAAGCATTTTGAGAAAGACCCTCTGAAGAGCACACAGGGAAATCTCAGCAAGACCAAGGCAGCTGGGTAACTTTTCTTTGATCACAAAATGCATTTATCTGAGCAGTGGTAACATGAAATCAAAAGTGAAATCAGAAAAAGTAAAGACCCGTCTCAATATTATGCAAACTTCAACTACACTGTGACTTTGATGTTCCTGGACTTCACTTAGAGTGCTTACTGAAGCCTTTCTGTGTATTGTTAGCTCTGTATAGAGCTGTGGTCCAATCCCTGGCCACACCAATAAAAATAGTTTGAAGTAGGAGTTAACCCATAACTGGTTTTGCACGTTGCTTTGTGCTGTAACTTGATATGTGGTTACTCTGTCTGTGTGTTCCCTTGCTGAAATGGGTGGTCTGGGTCAGGGGTGTAATGCCAGCTGTACTGGGAAGGAGGTGAAGGGTTCTTTCCATGCAGTCAGGCGTCCACAGAATGGTGATGGAAAAGGATGAGAGCAGGCTGGTGGTCATCTCAGTGCTCATGCACTGACCAGCGTCTCACCTAAAGCTCTGTCCTGCCCAAAGTGCTGCTGTAACAAATCCCTGCTTCAGAATCCTGTTGATGCAGCTGGTGTCATGAGTTGAGTCATTCCTCAGTCATACCAGGTCCTCTGATAGGGCAGATAAGGGCTCTCAAATGCAGTTTCAAGCCATGGTCTGGGTGGGTGCTCAGCCTGGCTCTGAGATATCAGCAGGAGTTGGAAAACAAGCAAACCCCAGGGGGACTTCAGCTACTGCACTGTCTGTCTGCATCTTCTGCCCTCTCCTGCCCTTCTGCGCTCCCAAACCAAACGTAGATGTCGATGTGTTAGTGGAAATTCGCACAAGCAAGGCTTGCAGAGCTGACCAGAAACCCACCTCACCTTCTCAGCTTTCCCTGCTGATTGTGGGCTGTGCCATTAGAGTGAACCACATCGTCATCCCGCGGATTTAGTCGTACTTGCTGCCGGAGTTCCATAAAACCTCCTTTGCCAGGCTGCCTAATTCAAAGGATTTGTCCAAAGCACCACTGCCACAGTGGCGGGAAAAGGCTCAACAAGGAAAAGGAGAACCCACTGCTGGAAGGGGTGGCTGATGCAGTAGCAGACCTGGTTAAAACTGGGGCCCTCAATGCTGCAGGGTGATCAGCAACGCCTGGGATCAAGAAGCAGAAGACAAGAGCCAGCCAACTTTTTCCTGGTGGAGTCTCCATCTCATTTTTACCTTGGGAGTACTAATATCTCTCTGTATTCACTGCTGCTTGTGCTTCCTTGAGAGCTGATTGCTCTGGATGGAAATTGTAGCAGTGTTGTGGTTTAGGTACATTTTGTCATTCCAGACTCGTGCTCTGAGCAGCAGGAATTCAACAAAGCACGAGAGGCAGCATCATTATTTGCTGCAGAATTTGCATTGCAGTGTCTTGAGCTGTTCTTTCTTCTGAGGTTATTTGTTGTGACTTCTTAAACATATTCTGTGATTCTATGCTACTGTGATTTTTAAATTGCTGCTTCTGTTGCTTCTGATTGAAAAGTCTGACTTGCTACTGAATAGAGAAATTATTTCTTGGTGTGATGGAGGTCTTTGGGTGACTCCATCGCTGTTCTAGGGAGCAGTGATACCCTCTTCCAGATATGCATTTAAGTAAGGAAGTTTTTGCATCTGCAACTGTCAGGAATGCACTTTGGCCGATGAACTCAGCCTGGCTTAAAGGCAGGATCCCATAGTGGGTCAGTTAAGCTTTATTGGTCTGCCAGACAAGATTATCATTTTTATTTAACCAGAGAAGTAGTTTTCAGTGTTACTTTATTGCCAAGGGTCTGTCAGCGTTTCCATTATAAACCCCTTATTTTCAGGGATTTGAGGAGACTTGAGATTTAAGTGTTCTGGTCTAAAACTTGGCAAGCGTGATCTTAGTTCACCAGCAGATATTTTCTTTATGAGATTTTAAAACAGTCAGCTGTTTCTTAAATTGTAGCGAAGGCAAGAGGGTTTTTTTTTCCCCTTGGTTAGACAGGGCTATTTTTTCCCTTCTCATTTATTCCAGCTAGATTTGTAAAAAAAATAACCCCCTATTCTGCTGTTTAAAAGAGGGAGGGAGGGAAGGGGAGGAGAAAAAGGAGTATCTGCCTGCTGCCCTGTTCTGTTTGCCATGCCTCAAAACCTTCCCTCTGGTCTTGTTTGGTGAAGTCCCACCCACACTCTCAGTCCCTTTTCTCCACCCCTTTCCTTATTTCCCTTCAGTGTATTTACACTCTCACTGCATTAAGTTGCAGCGTTTGTTCTCCTTACTCCATTCTTCCCCTTTGCTTTCCTCTCTGGTGCTTCCAGCACTCGATTTGGATGGATCTGCCTGTTTTATCTCTCTCCAAAAGGCAGCTCTGAGGTATTCTTAAGTGATACAACATACCTGTGGTAAATAGAAACTTTACTTTGCACTTAACTGTACGTAGTAATATACTCTGCTCCTTAACCGAAGAACACATGCATGACTCGTAGCTGAGCACTGCAGTTTTTTAACCCTTTTCTGAGACTTTGCAGCGTCTCTGGAGCTGAGTACTTTCGCATTCCTTTTCCTTTTTTAACCAAATCTTTAATGTAGACCGAGAAAGGCGAAGAGCACTGTGGGTTTTCATGGCTGGGCTCCTCTTTTTAGTCACTTCCTGAGTGCTTGGTGCAGAAATGTGACAGCGCAGGAAGCGGCAGCGAGCTCGGCGGGGCTTCGTGTGCCCTTCGGAGTCGGCGTGCCGTAGGCGAGGACACGTCCTGCTTGTGGAGATGTAGGAATAACCTGGTTTTGGGATTGATGGTCGAGGTCTTCGAGAAGAACCTGTGCCGTCCTGCAGTTCACGGCGGTGAACAAAGTGAGTGGGGACGTGAGATGGTGAGTGAGGAACTACAGCTACGTGACTGCTGAGCAACAAGGAATGTAAGAGAAGTGCTGAACTCCAAGGGGTGGAAAATGAGCGCTTTCAAAAAGCACTACAGTCTCCCTCCCGGGACCTTCAGAAGGTCTCTGTCGGAACAAGATGCTGGAACGGCCGCCTTGAAGGACTATCACTGGTACCACCAGATAAAAAGCAAGAAGTTGAGTAAACAAATGAGTTTTGACTCGGAGAGAGCTCTTGGAGTGCACAGGTGGCAGACTCACCCTTGGCTTCCCTGGAGGGTAAGCAAGAGAGAGGGCTCCTCCAGTCTGAGAGGGCAGCGCGGTGATCCAAGGCTTGCCAAAAGTTCTGCGAGCGTGGATGCTGCCGGTGCCGATGATCTCCATGAAAACCCAGCTGAGACGCTTTTCCAGGCACGGGCCAGACCGTTCCGGGTTCCCTTCCTCCGCTCCCTGTCCGAGCCCGTGCCGCACTCCGCGAGCAGGGGCGCGAAGCCGTTCCTGCCGGCTGTGCGCTCGGTGGACGCCGAGCAGCAGGGATATTTCATCCGGGGCATCTTCTCCTCTCTCTCAAGTGGCTTTTCCAGGATGATGAGCCGAAAAAGGGAGCCTGGCAGCGAGTCCGTAAACGAAGGGAAGACAGAGGAGAATCAGGTTGATTTCAGTGCAGGTAACCAACTCATTTTTGTTTGGTTCTACTTCTGTTTGTGTAACAGGTGAGCGTACGGGGACATTCTTGGGGACACACAACAGTTGTTTAAACTGTTGCCTAACTCGGCTTTATTAACATGGCATTGGCCAGTCGCCGATGTTCTGTCTTAATTTTTGAAAAGCAACGTGAAAAAGAGCCTTTCCTGATAAGGAAGTGGTGTGAGATGTTTTGGTGGGTGCTTAAAAACTTGGAGGACCCTCGAAAACAAGCATCACGTGGTGGCTGCACCAGCATTTCCCTCTCAAGCGCACCCTGTGTGTGGGGCTCACCGTCCTGCAGGCACAGTATCCTCTGTGGTGTTGTGGTGCCCTGATTGAGATCTCAAGCCTGCTACTGTCAGTGAAGTACTAAGGAGAGAGAGAGAGAGAAATTAAGCTGTCTTTTAAAGTGTTCCAGACAGTGGAATGGCTCTAGTTCCTCATACCAGATTCTCCATTTCGTAATCAAGCGGCTGAATCAGTATCTGCTCTCTGGTAGATGCCAAGGACAGCAGTGTTGCAAAGGTTTAGCCAGCTGGGATTGAGGTCAGCAAGATGCCAGTCTGAGATTTCGTTTAAATCTACTCTGCTTATAACAACACTCATAAAGCAGGGAGGGGTGGGGGAAGGGGAGAAATTTGCCTTTTCTGCTCCTGGACTGTCTTTAACTTTGCCGTGGGGCTACCCAGCCTGAACCTGCTAACTGATGGTGCTTGGAAAAACACCCACAAAGTTCAAATTTGTAATAAAACCAAAAGTAAGCCTTCCTTCTCCCCAAAACCTCAGCACTTTCCAGATTATCGTATTAAAAGCCTGATAACATCTGGATCCAGTTGAGAATGCTGGACAAGTCATCAGTATTCAGGAAAATTCAGTGGTAGCAGTAGTGAAAGAAGAATATGCTCTGTCTGCGGGGGTGTTCAGTCTTTCAGTCCCTGTGGAATGTCCCTGACAGGCTTGTGTTTGCTACTGGAAGCCGTCACCTTGCTTTAGAACAAAAACAAATGGCCAAAAAGGAGAAATAGCTAAGGAGGAACTGTATCTTTTTGAGCCCAGTTAAGTACAGTCACTGATTTGTTTCTCCAAGACCTTTCCCAACAGGAATTTGGCTTGATGATGGTTGTTAAATTGTGTGGAACACATGAGAAAAAAAAAAAAAAAAAGGTAACAGAACGACTTTTTTTCCTTTTCTCTTGAAGTGTTTGGTTGGTTTTTCCTCCTCCTCTGTATTTATTCCAATTAGGAACAAAAGTTTCTCCTGCAGGCTCCCACTGCTGTTGAGACCTCCTGGGAAGATATTCTATGTGATAGAAGCGTTTTGGATCAAAACCTCACAGTATATGAAGGGCAGTGCATCCTGTAGTTGCTTTTTTTTCTCCTCTGCTCTTGTGCACTTCGATGGTTTTCTCTTCCCCTGCAAGTATTGCCAGTCGCTGGGTTACTGGGATGCTTTGCTTTTAGTAGTGTGAAAAGTAAACAGAGGAAAAGGGATTATCTGTGAAAAGCCACCATTAGGTAAACACTGCATGTCAGGTATGGGACAGCGACTTTTGGCTCTTTGGGGTCGGCCAAACCTCCCTCTGAGCCTGCCAAAACTGGTTTGGCGAAGAAAGTCACAATTCAGGAACTGAGAGAAAAACAATGGGGCTCTAGATTAAAAGTCAAACTCTCTCGAGGGAGGAAATCGTAGCCGGGAAGGTGTTTGGGGAAATGAAGTCACCCATAAAATCACCTGCAATGGCCAGGTCCTTCTTTAGGTCCTGGGCCACTGTCACAGGAAAGCAGAGCTTTTGGTGGCAGGGTCAGACACCTCTGTGGAGTTTCATTTCAGCCATCTCAAAGGTTCAGCCTCTGATCCTTCCAGCAGAGAACGGCTTGTGTTTGAGAGAACTAGTTCAACCTGTGCGGCTGTTTGGGATACAGAGCCACAGGACAGCTGATTGCTTACCACTGGTTTCATTTTTCCCCAAAGAGCTGCTGGGCTCCTGCCCCACACAGTGCCGTAGGCTGAGAGCTGCTAAAACAGTGGTAAGACCTGTGAGCTCCTGGGGTTTAGATCTGAGGTCTGAGGGAGGCGATCTGAGGATAAAAGGGGTGAGAGAAATGCGCCTCGTCTGTCGTGTTCTTCACCCACAGCCTGAACGCTCAGGAGGGTTCTAATCTTGTGTTCTCCTTTCGAACACCACACGAGTTCTGGAGGTGGGGGGATCACCAAATTGCCCAGTGGCTGTTTTGGTGCTTGGGTGGGCAGAAGGTGTCTTCCCATGCCTACCATCCTGTTTACTATTCAAGTTAATATCCCAGAAGATGGAAGTTTTCCTCTCCACGAGAAACAGAATTTGGAAAACCTCAGGCCAACTGAGGTTTGTGGCAAAAGTGCTCAGGCACTTTACTAGTCACAAGAGGGTGTAAGGCACTGGGGCTGCTCTGAAGTATTCCAGCAGTTTTACTTAGAAAAGCTTAATCAAAAGCCTACCAGGCAACATCAGTTGGGACAGAAGTTCTTGTCACTGTGACCCAAACCCAAGAGGACCTTCCCTGTGTTGTGAAATACGCGGTGGGAGAGGCGTGCTTTGGAGTTCAACCAGGAGAACCTGGAGGTGACCGTTCTTGCTTCCCTTCTGTCTGAGAAGCCAAGTCCTTTGTTTCCACAAGCTCACTTAATTAAAAGTGTTTCCACTTTCCTCTGAAATACTTGGAGATTATCAACTTTTTAAAGGCTTGTCTTCCTTCCAGTGCTTGGCTGGCCTCTTTATTGCTTCATCTCTTACACCAGAATGGCGGAGGGGTTCTCTTCTTCAGGAAATGCTTCACTCACAAAACAGGGTCTGTTGTTTTTGTGGCAGCTTGCAGAGAGAAGTGGGATTTAAAAAAGAAAAGAAAAAGAAAATGAGATCTGGATAAATATTTTCCAGTTGGTCTCACAGTCTAGGAAGCGTGTTCAGACACTGTTTCATCGGTTCTTGGCTGTGGAAATCCCTGCTGGATGGACTCACTCGTCCTCTGAGGCGATGAAAGGATGCTGAACCCCGGGAGAGCTGCCTCCCTCGGCTCTGCCCAGAGCTTTGGCGAGATGCTGAGGCTCCCTGGAGCGCGTGGCAGACTTCCTGCATCCCCCTGCAGTGTGGGATTGGGAGGAAGAGCACAGATGGAGTGGACAGGCAGCAGGAAGAGCTGAGCCCTCTCCCAGTGCGCTGCGTGGGTCTTCCCAGGAGCAGCCTGGGCCGGGTTTGGGTGGGAATGAAGCGCTTCTGGTGCCTGTCTGCCGACTTCTGACCACTCCTAGAACCAGGCATTTGGAAGGAGCATTTCCATTGGAACGGGCAAAGCCTGAAGGTAAAAGGTTTTACAGTTACACTCGGTATTATTATTTGCAAGTTAAGAAATCGAAGAACGTTTTGATTTCTAGTGAACGTATCAGCTTAGGGAAGCAGGATTGTCGCTCTGATAAACTTGCTGATTGTGAACATACCGCAGTTTGGGTAGACACAAGATAAGGAAGGAGCTGTGGAGGCAAAGCCTTGGATCCCAGGGTTGTAGGTGAGCAGCTGCACCTGTTCTTATTTCTGAGTGTTACGTGACCCTTTAGCACTCTTGAGAATGGGTTTGTGAGAGAGTTCTCAGATAACATTTATTTCACTGCTGCCTCTTATCTGGGTCTCAGGGTGGTGCGAGTTTAATTGTAGATTGATGACAAAATAATCCCTCGGTAGAATCAATTACCTATATCTTCCCTGGGTATCTCTGGTTTGGTTTGGGAGGGGGGAGGATAAACACTGATTTCTTTTATTTAGTGTGTGTTTGTCTTTCACAATTCCTCTCTTGTTAATATTTTTATAAAGACAATTCTTCAGTGTTACTTCCTTCTCTTTCTTCACCTGGAATAAAGACACGATTCTGCAATCTTTTAATTTTCATTCATTTTACAGAGGGTTTTTGTGCCTAGAGTGAGAGAGAATATTTTATATCCTTGCTTTTCCTTTTTTTTTGCTGTTGGTTGTTTTGGGTTTTGTTTGTTGGTTTTTTTTTTATAATTCACTGAAGTTATTTGAACCCTATGCTCTTTTGAAATATCTTTATGCTCTGGGTTTATTAAACTTTATTTCTTATGTATTTCCATATAAACTTATTTAGAGATTTGCATTTTCCCATTTATAACTCAAAGCCAAGGCAGCTCCCTGTTCAGATTTTTTTAAACTATTCCCAAAATACAAAGCAGTTTCTTCCTGTCTGAGTAGGAATTTAGTATTTATTACTCATTGGAGCAGGTTTTTTAGATTCATGTTTTTAAAACCACTTTCTTAATTTAGAAGCCCTTCTACTGACTCATGTTCCTCCCTCCACTCCCAAATCACTTGTGCTCTTAAGTAGTTTATTTTTGGTGGGGTTTTTGTAAGTGAACTTTTACACAATTGAGCTTATTCATGTGTTCATTTAAGTGCTGTGCAAATGCCCTGTGCTGCGATCCTTGGCGTTGTATTCACAGTGTTCAAACTCCCTCAACTTTAATTATCAGAGCAGATCCAAGATATCTGCTTGTGCCTAATCCCTCATTGCATTAAAATGACTGTAGCTTTTTTTTTGTAGTTAGAAGTGTGAAAATAACACGTTGCAGTCTGGTATTGCTCTTCTTTAAACTCTGGCGTGGCTTTGTGGTTGTAAATGTTGTGTACATATTGTATTGGAAATTACAGGGGGTTGGGGATGTGCAGGGAACGTTTCTGGCATTTAACAGCTCTGAATATCACTTAAACACCCCTCCCCACTATTTCCTCTTGCCTGGTTCATCCCAGGCATTGTGATGTTTGAAGTGGGCAATAGGCTAATAGGCTTCAGCTGAATGTTTATGAACACGAGATAATGAGCCACAATATCCGAAGCCAATAAAATTACGCTTATCTGATTTTAATTACACGTAGCAAATGGTGCCTCTAAGAAGGTAGTTTCAGTTATTTCAGCGCTGACTGGTGATTTTCATGTATTTAATCTCCAGACTGCTTTGTCAGAATACAAAAATTCACATTCAGTGGGATAAATGAGGACATTTATATCTTTAAGAGCTGTTTTCTGACTCAACAAAGTCACAAGTGACTGACAAGGGTGTTGTGTCCCAGGCTGCTTTTTGTTGTTTTCTGTGGTCTGTATCTGTGGGCCTGTCGGGATGTTGTACCTTATGTTGCTCGTGCAGGGGAGCCTGACAGCTGGAGCATGCAGGGATATTATCTGTGATTACCTTGATCATGAGAAATTATTGCACAGGAATTATCTGAGGAGAAGGTAATTATGTTCTAGAGACGTCTTATCCTCCTGTATTTTCTGTGCAGGGAGAGAGGGGGTTTGAAGAGTTGCAGCTTTCTCAGAGGCAGCCAAAGAGTGGAAATGCAGAGATTAGGAAAAAGGGCTCTGGGTGAAGTCAAGATTTGGGGTTTTGGTGGGAGAAGCTTTTCCTTTGATAACAGGCCAGACTGGGTCGAAAGGAAGTGGCTGGAGGAGGAAGAACAGTCTTGGCTTTCCAGAGGAGAAGCTATGTCTGGAGCAGATGGATTTGGAGTCTTTGGCAAAGCTCTCTGTTTCAACTGTCGACTCTCCGGAAGGAGAAGCTTCAGCTGCGAGACCCAGCGGGGCAGGATCTCCCGGAGGGCAGCGGGAGATGCTCATGGACTGGGGGTGTCTGTGGCATGTTGGCACCTGCCCCACAGCCCAGGAGGGGCCCAGACTGGTCCTTGGTGCTTCCCTCGAGGAGTTGGTGAGCCCAGGCTTAGGAAGTGTGAAGGAAATTGTGTTAGACTTCTCTCAAAATTCTGCGTGGTTCTTAAAGACAGGCCTAAACCGCAGCTGCCAGAGGGTGCAGAAAGGGGAACTGTGCCCGGTGGTTCAGTCCTTGCTAAGCTTATTTGACACTGGAAACGGGAACCTTAACTCCTGTAGACACGTACATTTGGGGCCTGTGGCGGGAGGGTGAGTTCTGCCGGGGTGAAGTTTTCTTCAGGCAGAGCTCCCTGGTTTGCATTTCCACAAATTCTGTCCGTAATGGAACTTGGCGCGAGATGAAAATTGCCTGCATGCTTACAGAAATGAGCCGCTTCCTAGGCACATTGACCCTTTTTTCCCTTAAAATAACAAACCCCAAGGAAAGCATTTGGGTTTTAGGCCTTTGGTTTTTTTCCAGATAACAAAGGGGGTAGGTTTGTAATGCTGACAGTGTGTGATTTAGGGCTCGAAGCGATGGCATTTTAGAAGTAAACAAGCACGTGCCAGATTGTCTCTGTGCCCTTATTTATCCCATTGCTTTGCTATAGAGTTACTTGATCCCTTGCCTTAACTAATTAACTTGTATCATCGTTTGGCCTTACGCTTTCTGCAGTGATAGGTTTCTCTGGGGTGGTTACTCAAGAGACTCTTTAGACTCCTCTGAAATAAATACTTCATAATCCTGTAAAACATCGCTTGTTTAAAGGAAGCTGTTTGTGTAAACAATAGGCTAATGCACGAAACTCTTGACATGTTAGCATCGAAACCAACGGTCCCCCGAGTGGCTTTGTTCTTGCTCTGAGGAAAGCTGAAGCTCGACATCTGGTCTTCTGTGGGCGAGAGAGGCTTTTTGCGAGTTATGGGACCGCTTGTTCAAATGAAGTCAAAAAATATTTCCTACAGAGAAGGTGACAAAAAAAAAAATTACTGAAATAGCTCCTCAGAGAAGCTCGTGTTTTAAGAGAGCAGGCATTCTGTTTTCATTCCTTCTGGGGAATAAGCTGGTCATTTTAATGCGTGCATTTGGTATGGGAGCGTCCTTCACAAAACACGGATATTTGAAAAGGAATGTAGTGATAGGATAAGGGAACGTGGCTTTAAACTGAAAGAAGACAGGTTTAGTTTCCATATTCAGGAGACATTCCTCCCTGTGGGGTGGGGAGGCCCTGGCACAGGTTGCCCAGAGAAGCTGTGGCTGCCCCATCCCTGGAAGTGTCCTAGGCCAGGCTGGACTTCGAGCTTGGGGCTTGGAGCAACCTGGGATATTGGAAGGTGTCCCTGCCCATGGCAAGGGGGTTGGAATGAGATGATCTTTAAGGTCCCTTCCAACCCAAACCATTCTGGGATTCAGTGGTTCTGTGAAAAACCACCTGCCTGAAACCTGAGCAGAGAGGAGCCGGACGATTGGCAGTGACGTGTGAGAACAGGCAATGAACAAACCCACTTTTGCAGCTCAAAATGCATCTCTTTGTGTCAGCTGACACCACACGTTGCTGTTGACGTTTTCTGTAGGTTTGGGACACAGGGGATCTGAGTTGTGTGCTTTTTTAATAGTTTCTAGACTTTGTATGAAGTTTGAATTCTCGTTCTTGAGATTTGTTTACTGTGCGGAAATCTCTGATTCTTTTTACCTTTCCTTGTCACAGAAAAATCCCTCTTTGTAAAAAGTGAAATGCAAGCAAGTTCACTGTCAAGTCCAAGGGCAAGCTGGAAGCAGAACTGCTTATTCATTTTATGTCTGACTTCAGCTGCTTTTACATGTTTTATAGGTACTGAAGTGTTTTCCTGCATCCCATACTCTGACTACTCCCAAGTAAAAACTGAGATTATCGCATGCTTCTGTGATGTTGTCAGAGTTTTAGTGCATCTCCCTCATCCTAACATGAGTTGCTGTGGATTTTCTTCTACTTATGTCTGTGAATTTACAATCCATTTTCCCAGACAAAAAACGGCAGCCCTTTGAACACAGACACTCTTAAAAGCAATTTTCCTCCCAACAGTCATTTAGTGACACAGATGCTTTGGCAAGCGGTTTTGACAAATTACTGCAAAAAAAAAAAGAAAATCTGCCAAACTTTAAACTCTTGCAGTGTGTCTCCATCTACCTTATCTCTCCTGCTAGCTCTGGCTGCACTTGTATGGGAGAAGAGGCTGTGTTGGTGACAGACCTCCAGGCAGTGCCACTGAACGCACAGATCCGAAGAGCTCCTTTATTACTGATGGAGGATACTGGCTGTGTCCTGTATAAATAGCCTGTCTCAGTAACCAGTTCCTCTGCCAGCTTTCTGAAGCAGTGCAGCCTTGCATGGCTGATGTGCCACGGTGCTGTGTCTGCAGGCTGGGGTGGTGCTCAGCGAGGGGAGGGCTCTGGCTGCACTGTGGTTAGTGGTATGTTTCCTGTCAGCCCTCCTGCAGCCTGATAAAATGAGTGTGGTTCAAGCCACTGCTGCCTTGAAATGACAGTCCATGCCTTTATTGAGGTTGCATTGAATGATACTGAGACTTACTCCTACAAATACGAGGAAGTTTTGGAAAGGAGTGGGAGAGTAAGGTATAAGTGTTCAGTCTGCTGTGACAGAGACCAATCGTTTTCTTGACGTTAGTTTTCATTAATTCCAGCTGTGACTTCCACCCCCACTTACATGTGCAACTGTCATGAGAAGATTTGACTCTTTATTTTATTTTGTCTCAGTGTTAGAGGTGATCTGTGTCTGTAAAAGCTTTTTAATCCAGAGGACTTGTCGAAAGCATGGGACACCTGGGAGGGGGTCAAACACTCTGGCAGGGTGGGAGGTGAGGCCCCTATGCCTCTGGGGGGTTAGACATCAAGAGGTTTGTATACTTTCATGTCTTTTTTTATATCTTTGAATACGTAATCTCAAGGAAATGGCTGAGATAGTCACCCTGGTGCTTCAGCAAGTCAGTGTACGTAATTAATAATCAGAGAAGAGCAAACCAACATGTGCCACTACAAGATGGAGCAAAATTTTCCACGGCTTGCTCCAGCAGAGACAAATCCTGTACATGTTCAAAATCAGTCTGGTGCCCTCCTACACACCCTTTGGGTGCTGCTGAGCATGGGACAGGGCCGGGGAGCTGAGACTGCTGTTGGCTCTGCCCAGATCCAACACAGCACTTTGCTAATGACTTTTTCCCCCCCCCTCCTTATCCAGATCCCCGACTGCTGCAGCCAGTTTTAGCTGTGCTAACAAGGTAGTTTTTAGCTGGTGCATCTGCAGTGGCAGGGAGCAGCAGGTTGCCACAGAACCTGCCCGAGGAGCTCATTGTGATGACACTTCATTAGCTCCTGCTTGGATAATACTCTATTAGCTGTAAAAGGGGAAGACTTCTTTCCAGGAAATACGTTTTTCCTTCTTTACTGTGGAGTTTCTTCTGGGCCTTCTGTGAATGCTTTATGCCTGTAAGCAGAGGTGAAGGCCCTTAAATATAATTGTAAAATACCACTGGGTTTGTCAGGGGGAGGAGGGGATTATATGAGTAGAGCAGGAGTTTTGAGTTACTTCGACAAAAGACATGAATGGCTCAAACGTACTAATGGAGAAATTTGTGTCTGCCCAGGAACCAAAACAATTTATTGGGTGCATGTGCAGCATCTTGTAGAGCCAGGAGCCCCCAAAGGCAGGAGCCTGGCTGTGCTGTGCAGTGTCTGTGCCCAGACTTCTGACACCTTCCCACTGTTACTGTGGAAACTATAATTTCCATCATGGCCTTGAAGCAGGGCGGGGTTTTTGTCTGCAGAAGTCGACAAAGTCTGCAGATAAGAAAGAAATACTCTTGTGCAGTATGAACCCAGCTGGGGTTGGGTTTTCATGGTTGTGCTGGATGTGGAATCGTGTGTTCAAATGGACGCTGGTGTATTTATTTTAATTTTAATGGTGGAATCCCAGGTGGGTGTGTTATACAGGCACTTAGACATATGCACCTAAGGAGACCTATCCCGAGAAATGGAAACTAGGGAATGCCAGGGGAAGGAAAACATCCTGAGTCAGACATTTCTGACTTGTCAAGTACACACACAGGGGAAGAAAGTGGCAGCGTAGAGGCTCCTCAGACACCCTCCCTGCCCCCAGCAGGGCCCAGGCTGAATTAAAAACACATACAGCAATCTGCACTCTAAATAACTTCTGCATGGCTATATTATTTCAAAGAGAAATGCTTTCAGGGTGATGATAGGTTTTGTCTACGTCTGTAATGTCTCATTTGTCTTTGGATACCCAACAGCCTTCACTTTGTTTATTCAGAGCTGAGCAAACATGGAGCTGAATGTACTTTTCAATGATCAATGTAAATCAACGTGAAAAATGGAAATCATTACAAAATATACACACACATATATATTTAGGGAGGTTTGCTAGATTGATTGCTCCTAAACCTGGAGCTTGGCTCCTCTTACGTGCTGAGAATTCACAAAGAGACAGCCATAGCCCAGGGACAGCGAAGTGTGGTCACTGATGGATAAAATAAAATTCAAGCCTGTTTGCATTTTAATGGATTTTAATCACATGAGAGTTGGGGAAAGAAAAAAAAATTGATTTTTTTTTTCTTTTCATCATTGTGTCTGATTGCTTCAGGGCTAACAAAAGTGGTCCCAGGTACTGAGATATCATTTTCAACTCTTGTGCTGGTGCTTAAAGAGGCTTCTGCAAAGACAAGGGATGTGCACAAACCACGGAGAACGGGACAAATGGTACTGGTCTGTAGATGTGGCAAGGAAAGCAGAGTTTCAAGTTTTTGGCAAACTAAGTAGTAAGGAGGAAATGAACAAGATGCCGTGGATGGTTTTTATCACCAGAGATTTACAAAAATAAGCTTGACATCCGTCGGGGGCTGGGGGTAGGGTACCATCCAGCTCTAAACCATGTGGAAGCAGCACCATCTGTCTCCAGCGAGCTAAAACTCTTGGAAAAAAAAAGGGAGTTGTTCCTTAGTCTTTCACTCTTGGGTGCTGCCTCTCATCTGTTTGTCATTCCTGCTGTCTGTGGCATGATCTTCATCCGTATTTTAAACGTTCTTGCTTTGTGCTGCTGGCAGGGACTAGCTCTGCCCGGTTCACCTCCCCTTCTGCTGCCACCTCGTTCGTGCCTTGTTGGCCACTTGCTTCCTCTGAAACTCCATTCCCTGTGCCACAATATGGTGGAATTCATCCCTCAGCCCCCAGGAATAATTTTTTTTTTTTGTTCAGGAGCACCATTGCTGAGACAGCTGAGGGGGGTATTTTGTGATAATACTGTCACTTAAAGGGGGTGAAAAATCAAATCAAGAGGGGAGCAGAGTATATGTTAAACCCTAAGATATTTTATGAAGGGCAGAAAATAGAGGAGCTCAAGTTTTCTGTCTCGTATTTTCTTTTGTTATGTCACCAAGTGGGATGTTTGTGTCTGTTTATGCTCTGATTTCATGTGTGTTTTGAAATCTCATTGTACTCGGTGGTGGAAAATTGGCTGCTTAAGTAAAGGCATGTTAAGGACAGCTCTCTACAGTAGCTGGAAGGAAATGCTTCTCAAATGTATTGTCCAAGTTGGTTATAGTTAATGGTCTCTTGGGTATGTGAACTTTCCTTGCCTTCTCCACCCATCTTCTGGCAGCAGACAGAATTCTTAGAATTTCAGTTTAAAAATGAAATAATTAATAAAGGTCTGTGCTGCCCTTCTGAATTGTTTCCCCATAGGAGGGAAATGTATTTTGGTAATAATTCATAAAATCGCTTGTGTGGGTCGATTATTCCTACTGGGGGAGGGCAACACCACGAACCAGCAGCATAAAGCAAATCTCTTCAAAATATTATAATTATTGTGTTTGTATAAAGCCTCCCCTCTCCCCTTCCCCCTGGTCTGGTTGGATTTACTGTTACGAGACGGGATTGCGCAGCAGGACTGCTAATTAGATGTTATCAGGCCTGTTTCTGCAAGGTTGTGACCTATAAATTTCTGTTTAGCATTGCTGTAGGAAAGACATTTTCTCTCCACTGGTTATTATTTATCCTTACTGAGTTATTTGTTCTCCTCCTAGGATTTGGGAGAGGAGCACCTGTGGCTTTACCCTTCGGGTGGAAGGGGATTTGGATTCGCTCTGGGAGCTTCGTGCTGTCAGTTTGCAGAACGCTTGGGAGCAAGTGCCCGTTTGTTCTTAGGCATTAAATGTAAATATAAATTAAAATAAAATTTTAAATGCAAATTTACAACATAAAAATCTGGCTTGAAAATACGAATCAGCTAAAAAAGGAGCATAGTGAATAATGAGAGGTTTGGTCCTCACAAGCATTACAGGTTTTGGGGAATGTAGCAGGAGTAAGAAGGAAAAAACTAAGGTAGGTGAGGGCTCAAGGATGGAGAGTGTTTGGGGTGAGCATGTGGGCTTGCCTTTGTTCTTCACAGCCTAACCTTACTGCAAAGAGAAGGAAACTAAGTTTCCCTAAGTAGAGGGAAAACCCAGCTGAAGAATACCTGAAATACTGCACCCCAGCTCCAGATCCTTTTAATTAGCTAGCCCATCCTCAAAGGACACATTAGTCGGGCTGCTTTGGGTTTGCCAAAAGCACAGGGAGCCTGTTCCACCTGTTCTGGTGGTACCTCAGGAGCCTTGATCTCAGCACGGCAAAGATGTCCAGACCAAGCTGGCCTGCACAGGGTGAGCTCAGCACTTGCAGTTCACTGCCTTGGCACTGTTATTTCTTCCCATCTTGCCTCTTCCTTTCACAGGTAGCTTCCCCCAGCACAGAATCACAGGGCTTGGAAGGACCATAAAGATAATCCAGTTCCACATAGATACTTTCTACTAGACCAGGTTGCTCAGGGCTCCCGCCAGCCTGGCCTTGGACACTTCCACACAGCTTCTCTGGGCAGCAAATACCATGCAGAATAGGCAAGAAGAAAGAAATCACCCACTGTTCTGAAATTCTGGAACAAAATTGTGCTTGATACGCTGATACTGACATTGTGTGGCAATGAGGAGAGAGAGAGAGAGTCAAAGTGCTTCGAGTCAGGAGACTCCTGAGCCGTGATCCCAGCCCACAGCTCAGTGTCCTGCTTTGACCACGTTGGTGGTAACCTCCTTATGCTTAACCAAAGGGGATTTCTCTCCCCAAGCCAGCTTTCCCTCCCTAAACCAGATACAATAGCTGGGTTAAATTATGCAGGCAAAATAACCTCACATAACCTTTAAGTGAAGGTTAAAGGGTAGAGCTGATAAGAGGTATTACAGGTCGCTGCTGTGTGGCATTAAATGTGGGATGCAGATTATTTGCTATAAGGCAACTCTTTGCATAAATCTAAATATGGCTCAGGATCCCCACTGCATTTATGTAAGGTCCAGTCTCCTTCCCCTGAAGTTTTCTGTCTGAACCGTCTTTAAAGGATGAAAAAAGTCCAAGCCCTTTTTATAATAGTGTTGAATTACTGAGATGCAGGAGGACTTTTCAGATGTGAGGGGGGGAAAATGGAATGAGGAGCATTCTGCTGCTTTTGTATGAGGTTTTGTCTTTAAGTAGGTCAAATCAACGAATTGGTGTGTAATAGCTGGTTCCAGGTTCTCCTGAAAACATTTTGAAGATGCCAGAAGGAAGCAGAGTGGGTCTGTCTAAATAAACATCAAGGGGGGTACTGCAGGGCTTCTTTTACATTTTATTTGAATCCCTTGAGGTGGCCCCTTACTAAGTCATTTGTTTTAAGTGGTTAAAATAAGAAAACTAACTTTAGCCTCTATGCCTGGATGACCTGGTTAATATGCAAAAAAATGCGCATTGTTGTAGTAGATTTTAGTGTCCTGTGAACTCTCCCTTTGACAAGGGAAATCAGCCGCCCTCTATGAGGCATCAGCAGTGCCCACAACTCCTACATTCTCTTTTGCCAGAGGTCTTTTGAGGCAAAAAACCCCAGACCCAAAAGAAGCTCCCAGTTGCCCATGTCTGTACCCAGGTGTGGAGAAAGGTTTGGGCTGAAAATAACGGAAGTTGTACATAATAAGTGGTGAGTGAGCATTTAAAACACCACATGAGAGCTTTGTGGTGCTTATTATTCTTTATTTTTCCTTTATTCCTTCTTGTCATAAACTTTACCACACACAAGGAGAGTTATCTTGTTGCCTGGTCCGTTTCTGTGGCTCGTTGCCTCCACAGAAATGCTTCTCTACCTTTGCCCTTCCCACACCTCCCTCCTTGGCAGGAGAAAGCAAAAGAGTCTTGCTCTTCTGAAACAAATAAATGTCAGCTGGCTGATGCCTTCTTGGCAGGGGTGGGGGTACAGCTGTCTGAGCTGTCTGTGAACCTTTGGTGCTGGTGCTTTTGCCAAGCTCTGTGCCCTGCTGGTGCCACACACACCTTTAGCTTTGACCCCAAGTGTACCGGTACGTTTTTTTTATTGTGCACCCAAAATGTGTGCAGGAACTCAGCGGTGTTCGCTTTTAAATTGTTTTGTTCTTTGGGATTTTTTTGCACAGTTGCCTTGGGCCAAGGTCCTTTTTAAGTTCAGGGTGCTTTGCCTTTCTTCTTCTTCCTTCACTGTTGTGAAAAATAAAGAATGAAGGGGGAACAGCCTGGTCTGGATGCTCGGTGTTGAAGAGGCTGTGAGATGGAGATTAGGGGTTGGCGAGAGCAAGCACTGCAGACAAGAGAACAGGGGAAGGGTATAGAGCTGGGTAAGAAAAGGACCATGCATAAATTAAGAAGAAAAACTGCAGATTTTTTTTTCTCTCCCACGAATAATTAACTTTTTTGCTGTTCTCCACTTTCCGCTTTCTAAACCTCTCACGAAAGCCTCTCCTTGCTTTGGGGAGAAGTGTTACTTGAGAGTCTTCTCAGAACTTGGCAGCTGTGTAATAGGGGCATGTAATCTTTTATAATCCTCTCTCCAGGTTTGTAATAACCATTTCTGTTTTGAGATTCCAAAGTGTTTTGTAGGCCAAGTGGGAATTTAAGTGTGAGAGGAAAATGTACTTAATATTCAGGAGCAAAGATGAGTGGTCCTGGGCAAGGGAACGAGACCTGAATGAGAAGGAAGGCAAACCTGCTTAGCACTGTAGGAAGGGTCACAGCAATGGCTTCGAGCAACTGCAGGTTATTTGAAATCTTAGGTATCCTGGGAACCGAATTGTTTTCTTACAGGAATGGCAGCTTCTGCTATGGTGATATCATGAGATTTACGGGGCTGCACAATGAGCCTCCTGTTTGGAGGGGCTGGACCAAGCACAGAGCTCACCTGCCTGCTCTGTAAGGTCCCCACCTTGATTGGGTTGTGACTGCTGGGCCCACTTGTCAAGCCACAGGTGATTGCATGACAGGGAGCTGCTGGCACCCATCCTTTTGAGAAGGTGCTGATGTCTCCTCACAGGCACACCCCTCACGCTGTCTCTGTGAACCTGGCAGGGTACAGGCCATGGAGAGGGGGATGGAGAGCTGAGGGAAGTGAGGATCAGTTACCCTTTGGAAGTTTAGCAGTCGGCTCTGCAGCATGTAAGAAGCTTAGAGGAGCTCAGCAGTGTTCAAG
>JAWWES010000006.1:26766200-26878339 GCA_035583135.1 Lophotriccus pileatus
GTTTCTCTTCTGGAACGGCTCCGTGGTTTTTCCTTTTGAAAACAGGATCCCGGTGAAGCTGCTCACGTGGCTGTGGCCTAAATGAATTTGTGCTCTCGAGCTCCTGCAGAGATTTTGGGTGCCCTCTTAGCGAGTGTCAGGGGCTGAGGGTGGCAAATGTGTTGGTGTGGGCCTTGGGGAAGGTTTGGGTTTGGAATTGTGTGTGTGTACGGGGAAATCTTGGCTGATCCCTACCAGAGTCTCAGCCTTGGTGTGAAAACTCCTGAGCTGTAAATAGGTTCAGTGGTGACGTTGCAGGAACGGGGCAGATGCACTGACTGGGGACCAAGGGAAGTTGGCAGAGCTGTCTGGGAGCTCAGCTGGGGGAGCGAGCCGGCTGTACCTCGCTCGCTGCCGGCGGCTCCTGTACAAACAAGTCACATCTCCCCTAGGGAAGGAATTGAAGGGGTGGGAATGATGTCAGCAAGGAGAGGAGAGGCAGCAAGAGCTCATCCTACTGGGAGATGCCAGGTTTGTTGAACAGTAGCACTCTGTATTTTGTCTCCTGCTGGTTGCAGAGGAGACAGCCCTTGGCTGCTATTAGGTATTCACTCATCTGATGGCTTATTCCTTGCCACATATAAAAATTGCTCCTGACATATTTCCTTAACGCAGAAAATCTGTGGGAAATTTAAGAACCTGGCTGGTAGCTCTGATAGTGGGCAAAATGTTGGTGCTCACTGAGCTTTAAAGGTTCATTTTTCTTTCTTGGTGTTGGGGTGAGACTGCGGCACGTGAGAAATTCAGAGCAGCGAGGCTCTCTCCTCCCATCCCGTCACAGATCTTGGCAAAGCTTTCCAGCAGCTGGTGGGGAAAAGCTGTGCCCTGAGCTGCTGGCAGAGGAGATGCACAGTCCTCTTTCAGAGGAGGGGAAAATCCTCAAAACCTTACCCATAAGCAGCGAACAGCAGATACCTTCAGACTCCCCTGCTCCAAATTTTGAGATTCCTTCTCCCAGAACTGGCAGACACAGCAAGCACAGAAATGGCCACAGTGGTATTTCTTCGAGGGTACAGGGCATGAAAATGCACCTGACTGAACTTTATTGTTTTAATCTGTCTGTGGCTCATGAGATTCTTCAGTGGAAAGGTGGAAAACCAGTGTTGAGGCTGTGGCCGATCACTGCCACTCAATAAAAGAGCAGTGGAAAGTTAATAGCTTAGATTGGCAAGGTTGGCTGCGCAGGAAAAATTAAAGATCTTGTGAGGAATGTGTGTTGCAATGCCAAAGACGTTGGAATCTGAGAAAGTCGTGGCACTGGCATGGCTTGTGCCAGCTTCCAAAATGCTGTTTTCACCTACTTAAACCTTTTATGGCTTTATTCTGCGCAGGATGGATTTTCCAGGTAGCTTTTTGGCTGCAACCAGCTGGCATTGAAAGCTCTGGGGAATCCTCTGAAACCTGATGGTTTGGCCAAGCTTTCCTTGCCTCCTACCCACGATATTAGATGTCCACGGAAGAATTTGGTTATCGTTGCACGCAGCTGCTGGAGGGGAGCAAAGTGGATTCAGCTGAACCGAGGGCTGGTCGCTGCGTGTGTACTGAGCTTTGTTGAGTGTGGATATTAAATGTAGCGGGAAGAATTCACACTAGATACTTACCTCTGTAATAACATCCTACATAAATAGCATGCCTCTCATCCCAGAGGATCTGCTGGTGCTTTCTACACCCAAAATACCACCTGCTTCGCCACAGAGATCTGTTGCTGACCACGAAAATGTAGGTAACTCTTCACTGAAGTGGAGCTGTGCCACAGAGTGATTTAGAGGGGCGAGTGAGCGCTGCCATGTCCCACAGTGGCTATGAGAAGCTTCCTAGGAAACCTGCAGTCACTGCCCACTTTGTGGTTTGAAACAAAATGGCAAGATGAGTGGTTCTGTTTCTAATGTGTGCTCGTTATATCTGAGTGCATTGTGATTCAAAGAAGAATTAATCAACCTGGAGAGGATCGTGTTTTCTCTGTAGCATGTGAGTCTGTGTGTTGCCACACACAGTATGTGCTGCATTTTCCTTGTGTTATACCATTAGTCATGAGCATTGTGTGTTCTGTGTTGGGGCATTGGAGGAGGAATGTCCTTTCCTCTTGTGCACCACGATAGGTTTTTCTCTGTTTTCTGTAGTGTCTGCCTGCACGGCTCTGATCCTGCTCGGATCAGAGACCGTTGCATATGGCTGGGACTTGGTCTCAGAAATAAGAAATATAAACCAAAGCTATATATATTGGCATGAGAGAAAGTTGTCTTGATTGTGCTTTCCCTAACAGACCCTCGGTGGGTGACCTGTGTTGTCATCTGTTCTCTGTCACTGTTGAGATTGTCCCTCTTTCAGCTGGGCAGGGGTTGCCCCGACGCCCGTGCCAGTTCTCAGGGCAGCAGCACTTGGGTTCTCCTCTCTTCTACATCCAGACCCCGCAGATCTTCATCTGAGCATCTGCAGCTGCCTGAAATGGCTGCACATGCACACACAGCTGTGTGTCACAGAACTGCTGGTGCTGTTTATTTTCACTCTCATTAGTTGACTTCTTTCGCGGAAATCCTGCCTTGGTACCAGACGCAGGTTTGAGGGAAGGAAACGTGTCAAGACGTGGTTTATTTCCCTTTCTGCCATGTCTTTCCCTTGAATCCCTTCATGAGCTTTTAGAGATGGTGGAAGTTTAGTGAAAGGACTCATAACTGCTATTTATCTTTGAAGGTTTGTCTCAACAGTAAGGCTTGTTTCAGCTTCTGCTCAACTTGCTTGATAAAGGTTCAAAGTGATGATTATTCAAACTGGACTGCATGGTCATGCACACCTGGGTAGGGTTGGAGTTCTGACAAGCTCTCAGATGACAGCACTTACCTAAAACACTTCCCTCTGAGTCCTGTCTCTATGGTGAGTACATAAACCACCATGGAAACACTGACATTGGGTAAGCAGACCTGTTGTCAGAAGGTGTTAGGGCTCCTACTGATCTCTCTTAGGGGGAAAGAAATTCCTCCCAGCATACAAACTTGGCCACTCTGTTAGTTACTCAGCTGCTTGGCAGCTCCTTGTTGGAAATACTGGGAACAGAATACGGACCCTAATAAAGTCGAGGAAAATTTGGCACGTGAGCCCTTGATTTCACCATAGGAAGAGTGTGGTTCAGAAAAAAAGAAGCTCTGAGGCGTGCCAGGGGTGCTGTTGTCATCACTGGGATGGAGGGTTATTTCTGTGTTTTTACTGATGGCAAGTAGAGTGCTTTTTGGCAAAGAGGCTGAAAGCGTGAATTTACCTTTCGTGTAGTTTTGTTGGCCTGATTTCTGGTGGCTCTGTCCTTTTCACTAACTCTGAGGAGAGAATATGCAACTCTTCTGGTTGTAGGAGAGCTGTTGGGGACGAAATGACACTGGAACCAGCCATCATCTCTTGGAAAGCATTTTCTGATTCTGCACTTGGAATTTTAAGGAAAAGTAATTGTTGCATGCTTGCAGTGGGAGCTTCAGCAATGTTCCCATCTGATAGCACTGTACTGCTCCCTAAATACTCCTGAAATGTCTTACCCTGTCTGTGGGGATTGGCCTGGCACTGGCTCCTGCTTTCTGTGTTCCCTCACCCTGCACCTCTCAACACTTCTGTTGTTGTGTGATTGTGGCATCACCATCCCTGCACTCCCCACCCCCCCGTGTTTTTAAAAAAAAGTTCTGTACTTAAAAAATAATGAGGTATAAATTGTCATCTGGATGAAAGAAAGGGAGCTTTGTGGATATTTATAACATGGCTAATGGCATTTCAGGGCCCTGAGGAAAAACAACGTGCTTTCCAGTCTTGGGCGCTGTGGGATGTGGCAGCGACTGACGTTCCTCTCAGTTCTGTGGGGAGGTACCAAGAAGGGGATTTTTTTTTTTTCCCAAGCTGTAGCTTAACTGATATTAGCATTTGAAGGCACATAAGGCCTGACCTTTAATCCTGTGTGTAGACTGGCTGATCTGCTTACTTGAATGCCTCATTGTAATGCTGCAGAATGGAGGGGATTGCATCAGACCCGCCAGAAAACTTCTGCCACCAGAACTTGCCCGTGGAGGTGTGTGGCTGCCTGAGCCCGTCCCAGTAACATCTGCAAACTCAGAGACTTTCAGAGGCTTTCAGATGCACCTCCCTGATTCCTCCTCCAGCTCCTATCTGCAATTGCATTCATCACTGAGTGATCACTCATCTCCAGAGCTCAGGCCTTGCTGGATGAGCTGATAGAGAGTAGGCCCACAGTGAGAAAGGACAGCCCTGGCTCGTGGTCTTTCCCAAAAGCTGGAGTGCTCCCAGTTGCACGTGGAACTTTTTGCTGCTCGCTTCCATAGCGATGCAGTGGTGGTGAATTAGATCTGTGGGGCCTTAGTGGAAGAGACTGGTGGGTTTTATTACATTCAGGTGAAAAGCCAGAGCCAAGAATGTAAAGTGAAAACTGAAGATGAAGAGTCCCAGAAAGCAGAACGGGGTTTGTGGGGCGACCAAGTGTAAATGTGATACTGTGCAAAGTCCCAGAGAGTCTGCTGTCTAAACTGGTAGCATGCTTCAGAGTAAATTCTGAAGTCACAGCTGTTGCAAGAGGCTCCAAAGATATCAAGCCATGCAGGAGTGTTAGCTGAGAAATAATTTAAGGAGGTGGGACCGACGCACCAAAGCTCCTCTGCCCTCTTTGTTGCAGTGGGTTTTTTGGAACACACATTCAGCATCCATGTGGTTTGCATTGTGTGCTTTGCAGCACCAGCCTTGGACAGAGGACTGAAGTTATAGGACCTGATGCATCAGAAAACCAGCTTTGTGACAAAAAGAGCACTTGGTCAGGCTTGCAGAGTGGTGGGGCTGTGTCCCGACATGTGTTCAAAAGGATACCGGTACCAACACAAAATGTTAATGCTGTGGAGTTCTCCAGTGGTGATTGACAGCTCCAGACACTGGGATGGCATGTCAGTCTGCCAGCAGCCTGTGGAAAGCTGTTCTGACGTAGCCAACCCACTTGGCAACGGAGCCGTGGCTGGCCCACGGTGCCTGATGACTCAGTTCAGTCCTGGAGTTGTTATTGCAGTGGAAGAAGTCGTCCTGTTCTTTAATTCCTTTGTGCAGCCCATGGATCAGTTGGATGGTATCCTGCCAAGGCCTCTAGTTAGTAGAAATTAGAACATGAAAATCTTTTGGGGCTGGGCAAGTCGTGACTGTCGATTTTGCGTTGGAGCTGATGGTCCAGGAGGGTTGGTGTTTTGGTTTTTTTTGCCATAAAAACGTCTACCAGCAGCTCAAAATAGAGTTTACTTGGTTATTGCTCAGCATAGCAGCTGGAGGCACTCTCACTGCCAGCCCACCCACACGAGCAGGACAGGGCACGCAAGCCTTCAGCCTTTTTTTCCCCGTGGTGATTTATCACGTGCTTTCAGTACCCAGGAGACGAGATCCCCAGAGCTCTCGTGTTCCCATTTCTGTTGCACACTTGTGCCAGGAGCCCTTCTCCCTAATCTTGCCTCTACCAGCCTGTTGCTCGTCCGCTTGTTGTGCTTAGGCAGGGCTCTTTGGGAAACCGAGGTCTAAGCAGTGGCTTTATTTTGCATCTGGTTTGGTTTTTGGTTCGACGCCGCGGTAAATGTGAGATGCAGTTGTGCCAAAAATCTCCCCGGGGGGTTCACGTCTGTAAGATGGACAAATACATAGGTTGTGGGAGAGACAGTCTGTGTTGTTCCAGGAGTTTGCACAAATGCACTTTTGCTTCACAGAGGTTGTGGTGGCTTCCCTTTATCACGCTTACACCTAAACAGAGTTTTGGGCAATTTGGAGAATACACAACGTTGCTCATCACAACTGCAAACCAGGCTGTGTTGGACAGGTAACTGTGGAGCCTGATTCTGCATCTCAGCTTCTTCCCTGAATTATTGCACCTGAAATACAGGGAGCAAAGGTGCAGTTTGTTTATTATTCAGAGCAGTAGGAGCCATGCAGCCCTCTTCTCTTTCTTGCTTAAAGGTATCAAGTTGCCTGTTTCAAGCATTTTTCTGAATGATCACAAAAAATCCCAATGCAACAAACAGGTCGAACAAGGCAGAGAAAGACATATTCCAAGCTAATTCCCTGGCTCTGGAAGCTGACACATTCCTTTCAATGTGGAGGCAAAATCTTGGGAGAAGATCACGAAGGATGTTGCATCTCTTACTAATGATGAAGTGGGACTTGGCACATGTAGGGTCTGCAAGGAGTGAAGTGAGTCGGAGGGGTTCCTTGCTCCTGGTTTAGTGCTGGCATTTGGGCCGGCTCTCCCTGGAAGGGGCTGGGTGTTTGAGGATTCGCTGGCCTCTAGTGGTGACGCTGGGGAGAGGATACGAGAAGCAGCACCTTTATTTAGCTCTGTGCACGTTGGCATTTGAGCTAAAAGGAAGGTGATGTTGCAAAGAGTTTTGGGTTTGAACACTCAGTTTGCTCCTGAAATAGTTAAAGGAGGTCCTGGACTCCTGTGCAGGAAGCCCTTTGATTTTTGAGGTGGTTTAGACCCCTTAGAGGTATTCCAGGGACTTCAGGAATCCCCAGTGAGAATGGCTGATTTTTAGATCAGTGCAAGCAAAATTGTGTAGAACTAGAGGGCAAGATAAAAATGAAACTTAATCTTACACAGCAACCAGAACTTAAGCTCGGAGCTTAAGAAAGAGATGAATCACAGAATTATAGAAAAGCTTTGGTTGGAAGGGACCTTAAAGCTCATCTCATTCCAACTCCCCTGACATGGACAGGGACACTTTGCACTAGACCAGGGTGTTCCAACCTGGCCTTGGACACTTCCAGGGATGGGGCAGCCACAGCTTCTCTGGGGTTTTTGGTTTTGTGTGTGTTTGGTTGGTTTGGGTTGGTTGTTTGTTTTGGGTTTTGTCGCTGTAGTGGCCGTGGCTAAATAAAAATGCACAGTTTAATTGACTAGATTCCCCACCAAAAGATGCTGGTAACCCTTTCTCAATTAAATGCCCATTCCCTTGAATTTTTCCTTCCATTCTTCAAGCCTGCCTTCCTTGATCCCCATCTTCCTTCCTATATCTCTCTATCCTTAGACTCTAATAATCCACTTTATTAAGATTTAGAGTACACGCAAGGCTGTACCCCTTTGAACGACAGTTCTGAGAAGGGAATGGAGAGAAGATTAAGTTTTCATAAGCCTTCCTGGTCTTTTGTTTTCATTATATTTCAGCCTTTGACAAAGACATTTATATTCATCTCGGGTATTGCCATTTTTGTAAGTCACGCTGTAGATAAATAAGTATTCATAGTGCACCTTAGGTAGTGTTCCACATGGCTGCCTCCCAGGATTCCCATTTTGCCTCTTTAAAATGCTGAAACAAGTGCAGAGTGCAGTTTTGGTTCTCATCTCTCTGCGGAACAGCGAGAGCAGAGAAGCTGATTAATGACACGTGCTAACGACTCCGGCATTGTGGTTTTCTGTTTGCAGATGTGAAAGGACCACCTACACACAGGCTGTCCTGTGGCCAGTCCCCCTACACTGACATGACAACATGGGAGAGGAAATACTGCATCCTGACGGACAGCCAGCTGGTGCTGCTCAACAGGGAGAAGGAGGTGAGAGGAGCTCACGTTGGCTGTTTTCAAAGACCCCCTTTTTACTCATCTCCCCTTTATGTCATTCATGAAACTGTTGAAATATGTCCAAGGGAGAAAAGGGGAATTGAGGAAGAGTTTTTTTACCGTGTGGGTGGGGAGGCCCTGGCACAGGTTGCCCAGGGAGGTTGTGGATGCCTCAACCCCAGCAGTGTTCAAAGCAGGCTGGGGTAAAGCCTTGAGCAACCTGGTGTGGTGGGAGGTGTCCCTGCCCACGGCAGGGGGACTGGGACATCATTAAACTCTGTTCCAACTCCTTAATATCCTGTGATTCCATAAAAAGGGGAGCTAAGCTGTCCTGTGTGTGGATGGTGTGGGGCACAGTTACAGTCCAGCTGGTCCAGAGGCCGGTTGCACGGAAGAGGTGTCGGCAAACCGTGTGCAAAGGCCCTCCTGGAGCTTCACAGCCTGCCTTTAAGTCTGCCATTACGTCTTCCTTATGTTATTGCTGCTTTTAAAGCTGGTTAAAGCCACCACAGGTATGTAAACCTGCCTCCTTACGTCAGTGCAGGCACAAAGGTAGGGAAAAGTGAAGGCTTTTTATAGACCCATAAATTTTAGTCTAATTCCATAGTTTCTTGTATTTGGAGATGACCTGAACTTTTGTGTGTTGTTTTTTTCTTGATTCTGTAGAAGCTTGAGACCTGTTTGGGGTGTAGCACTAAATATTGCTCAGCTGTGCTCAGGTTTATTTACAATTTATTTTACAATGAAATATTGCCTTTCATAGGGAGAGTAGGAGGAAATGGTTTAGAGGAGGACTTGATTTATTGGAAGGGAGCAACATCAGTGCTAATGCGTGGGAGAGGTGATCAAACGCAGGGAAAATGGAAGGCCCATTTAATGATACTTGCTTACTGTGTAATTCTTTTTCTAGTCTGACAGGGCTGTCACCTAAGGAATTAAAGGATATTCTGAGGAAACTTAAGGGGATGTGAGAATCAGTGCTAAAACTGTGCTGTACCACCACAGCTGGGCCAAAAGGGTGCATCTCAGTGAAGAAGTGTAATTGAGAAAAACACTGGCTCAGTATCACAAATAATTAACTGGAGGTGGTAATCATGCTCTTAGGAGCTCTTAATTTCTCCTGCCACAGACAGTTGAAAGCATTTTGCTGCGAGTAAGAGGAGTCTTTTGCTTAGATCCTGAGGAATGAGTGTGGGAAGTGTGATACAGCACTGGTGTGTTAGGGCATTATATACTAGGTTTAAATATCACTCTGCTCTTTGTCAGAAGCTGAGGAAATTCAGTATCAGGCTGCAGAGAGCCTGAGGTTTCAGTGTAGCAGTAACCCCAAGAAGTCAGGCAGTAGTGACAGTCTCTGCAGTGTGCTCTCAAGGGAGGCTTCCTGCACCACGACAGTGAGAAATAGCTTGTTTTGGGAAATGCTGGATGCAGATGGGCCAAGCAGACGTGCCTTTGGTGCAGGTGTGACTCCACATGCGGATAATCTGATTTGTTTCAGGAGCCTGTAGCTGGAGTCAGATTTGCCATTCTGATTTTCAAGTAATTTGTGACTGCTGTGAAGTGAAAGGAAAAAGGGAACTCCTTGCAGAGTCAGGTGTGCTCTGTAGGAAAATAAAGGGTTGGCTTGGTCTGGCTTGTGAGTCTGTGCAGAGGACAGTGTACAGACAGCCCCTTGCAGAAACACACCGTGGATACAGGGGCTGGTTAAGAGAGAGACACAGACCTGATGCTCTGGTTTTACACCTTCTTCTACTTTTTCTGCAGTGGAAATATCACTTGGCAGCTTTCGTGAGGAAGGGAAGGGGTGGCAACACAGTTAAATTTTTCTTGGCAAGCCATTCAGAGTTGAAAGAGGCTCCACGAAATGTGATCTAGAAGTGAGAGTGCACAAAGGCCTAAGGCAGCAGTGGGGAGAGATGCTTGTTAACAGGATAATGATGGAAAAGTATGTAGGAGGGGAATCATGAAAAGCCCCTGGGTGGGACCACAGGTACAGGGAGCCTAAGGAACAGACCAGCTGAATGAGGAAGAGGGAGGTTACTTAAATAAGAAAACTGAAGATATTTTTTTTTTTTAGAGAAAAAATATTGTAAAGGTGATGCTGCAGGAGGTGTTTTGTTAAAACAAGGCGATAGGCAAGAGGAGCTGGAGAGGTTCTTGCTCTGAACATGATAATTGCTGATAGACTGAGTAGGTCAGAAGTTCTTTGGACTGCCGAAGAGGATCTTGGAAACAATGTGAGGGACAGAACACTGCCCATCAGTCAGCTGGGAAGAAGGAACTGATGTGACCAGCAGAGTGCCCTTGCAGCCCAGAGGGAGCCCTCACATCACTGCCAGGCTGGCATAAAGGTGAAAGTCTGCAGCATCTCACTGTGTTCTCTGTACATCTGCTTTGTTACTTCATGGAAGAAAAATCCAAGAAGCTTGGCCGGCGTGAAACTGGAAGGGAACAGAAGTGTTTGAAGTTGGTAGTACTTCTTCACTGTTTCAGGTATAATGCTAAGTTTGGTTTGTTACCATTAATGCTACTAAAATACAGCAGTATCATTTGCACAGATTTTTAAGAGGAAACAGTAGAGAAATAAACAGCGTAGTAAAGAAAACTCTTTTCTCACAGCATCCCACCACTATGGATTTTTTGTCAAGGCAGTTTGAACGGAGTATGTGCAAGAGAGATTTTGTGCTGTTCAAGAGCGAGAGTGGGCTGGAAATCAGAGACAGTTTGAAGTACAACTTGATCCAAAAATATCTGTAATTACTCAGACAGAAATAGTCTGGCTGTATCACCTTGTGCAGCGTAGGAAAATATTAATTGCTTGACACCTCGTCAGCTTCATAAAATGAGTGTAGGTGAGACTGAAGAATGAAAATTATTAATGAAAGGAAGAGATCAATGCCCAAAAGTACAAGGAAAATGAATCCCAGTAGGAACATGAGACACGATTTAGCAAATAAGGAGCCCTGAGTGACAGGAGATCTGCAATTACTGCAGCGTATCCTGGTGTGATAATATTTAACATCATCTTCCAAGACAAGGAGAACAGGTCTGAGGTTGATGTGTGTACAAGTCAGGTATTTTTAACCCAAGGAAGATTTCCCCCTGTCAGGAAGGTGTAGATGTTTTCATCTACTCTCTGAAACCTACTCCACAGGGAGGGAGCTGTGAGGGCACAGTAGAAGTGTCTGCAAAAAACCCAGAGAAGTGTTTGCTGTGGACGTTTTTAAAGTGGATTTCTGTGTCAAAATTTTAGCCAGCTTCTGACTTTCTGGTAAAAATTAAATTGCATTATTTAACTGGTTTGCTGACACGATTCCTAACTTACTGACTTTAGTTCAGAAAAGCCTGCAAGTTCTCAAGTTTTTGCCTTGAACCACTCTTTCAAATCTTGGAAAGTGTTATCTGCAATGAAGAAACTTGTTTCCCTAATTTTTTTGGGGAGAGACTGTCTCAGTTTGCCTTTGAGAGGCATTAAATGCTTGTAAAGCTCTTACTCCTATTTCTTCTGAAATCTGCTTATCATCAAACTGCTAGAAATCCCCACTACAGGTTTTTTATGCTTAAAAATGCGTGTTCAGTGTCAGGTGAGCTGGGATGCTGCTCAGGGGCTGAACCCATTGTTGATAAACTGTGGAGTTTGTGAGGGAAACATAACCTGTGGTGAAAACTGGTAAGGTTAGCAAAATGGTCAGCATTTGGACTGTCCTTACATACCTCTTTGTCCCAGAGTTACACTGCTCAGAGTCCAGCCCTGAACCAGCAGCTTGAGCATGTCAGCTCAGGGTCGGACAATTCCCAGGCTGGTGATTAAAGAGCAGGATAACAAAGCTGGATGGGTTAAAAAAAAAACCTGCTGAAAGCCTGAATCACCATCCCAGTCCTGACTCTGCAAGACTGTGTCCTTCCCTTCGATCCTTTGCTGAACCTGCTGCACCGTCAGGGGCTAGAGGAGTGTTGGGAAGGTTGCAGATGGTCTTTATGTGCTATCCATTCGTGCACTGCCTTGTGTTTTGGTGCCTCCCAATCCATGAATCTGTTTGCCTGACCACAGGCACACCAGCAGTTTATACCCCTGTTTAAAACGTGTCCAGCCCCCAAAGATGCAGAGCTGCTGATCGAGCTCGCTTTTGCTCGTTCCCAAAGCTGCGTCTTTACAAGCAGGGTGGTCTCACACTGAGTGATAAATACAGGTCCTCTAATCTTGGAGTTAGTCTTTTTGTCAGTGTAGACTGAGACTACAGTTTTGGAGGAGCTTAAAATAACAAAGTATTTTTAAGCCAGACTTAAGAGGCTCAATCCCTGCTCCCCTGTGGCAGTAAGTCAGCACATCCACAGCGTCCCCCTGGATATCACTGCTGGCATCAGGGTGGTTTTTTGGTGTCAATGGATTAAAGGAATGTTCCTGTCAACCCATGTCTGAAAGCATACACAGGTACTGAAGAGGTGTGCTTGGAAGGAAAAAAAGGGATTGTTCATTTCTCATTGGAAAAGAAATCCAGTAGTGGAGAAATCCATCCCACAAGGAGCTGTGTTGGTCTGGATCAAGCAGTTAGGGGAGGGTGCAGCAAGTTCACTGAGAGAAGAGGGTCACAACACACCTTAAAAGCATCCAGCAGGTACTGGTGATAACTGATGTGGAAATAAAGCTCTCAGCATCCCACCCAAAAATGCTCTGAAGGAAACTGGGAGAGGCAGCTGGACCAGAGGAGAGTTTAGAAGGGAATAAGACTAAATGGAGCCTCCAGATGAGAACTGAAAATCTAATATGTGAACTTGATTGCAGGAATGTGGCATAAACTAACAAAATTAGTCTCTGTTTAAGTTCCTAATGTGCTTTTGCACAGAGATCGTGCAGCAAAGGAGCTGCTGTAAAAATCTGCCAGCAAGGACAATAGTCTGAACAGAACAAGCACAGGGGCTTTGGGAAACTTATTTTGGAGAATGACAAATAGACCAGCATAGTAATAAATAGCATTAAAAAGTGACCTTAAGAGAATGTTAAGTGCTTAGAAGTCAGGAAATGCCAGAACTAGTTTGTGAGAGCCATTGTAGTGCAGCCTGTTCCTAAAATAGTGCAGTATCTCGTGCATCTTTTACAGCCTTCAACGCAAATGAAGGATATCTTTTTGTTTGCTATTAATGCTGGTTTTTTCAGAGATGGTGGAAGATATGAAAGGATAAGCAGCACAGGAAACGGGATGGGGGTTTCTATTCCTTTAGCTGCAAGCTGTCTGTGACGTGTCTGTGTGAAAAGAAATTGCTGTAGTGCCTGTATTGCAGTTGGGCTGGTGAAGCCAAAGGCCTCATCAAAAACATGCTGAGATGTTTTGGGCCTCCCTCCAGCCCCTGGATTCTGCATCTCCCTCATCCCCAAGGTTTCTTCCAGCTGCTGAATATATGAGTTTAGGGTGGCCCTACCAGCCTACAGGTTCCAGGTATGGTAACAGACACCAGACTGAGCTTTAGGGATAAACATTTTATCTCCAAACAACGTTGTGGTGACAAATACAGATGAGGAGCACAGTTACCTGGGTGGTTACAGCAATAACTCAGTGGCACAACTGTCCAGGTTAAAACAATTACAAATCCAGTAAATCACCAATACTGAGCTCAGTTATTATCTGACCTTGCAAAGACCTGCAAAACCATGGTCATAACCATGAGGATCTTGGTAAAAAAAGGTTCTTCCCCGGAAGGTGGTTGGGCACCTGACCAGGCTCCCCAGGGCAGTGGGCACGGCCCCAAGGCTGCCAGAGCTCCAGGAGCGTTTGAATGATCCCCTCAGGCACAGGGTGTGACTCTTGGGGATAGTGCTGTGCAGGGCTAAGGGTTGGACTTGATGATCCTTGTGGGTCCCTTCCAGCTCAGGTTATTCTGTGATTGTGTCTCTGGAGGAGGCTTTCTGCAGCCGGGGGCTGCCTGTGTGGCACCGCTGGCCAGCAGGCAGCTGTCGGAAGTTTCGTTGTTCCCAGGTTTGGGATGTAGCCGTGTGCCTCTGCCTGGCTTTCCCCGGTGTGGAAGCAGGCAAGGCTGGGTCTGGCACTGGGAAAGCAGCCTTGAAAGGCAGGACTGCCTTGTCATTTGGACGGGTGGGCTGTGTTGTGACTGGATACCTGTGGAGCGCAGGGTGCTGTACACCACGCGCTCCTCATCGCTGCCACGCTTTCCTGGGGAGCCTCTGGAATTCTGTGGTAAGGCCAGAAACGCCAAACTGCGCCTGAGAGTTACTACCAGACGAGCAGAAAATGAAGCTCCTTATGAAGATGGCACGTTACCAGCGGCCCCGGTGGCACACTGACAGCTCTTGGCATGGTTTTCCCGCAGGTGCCCACGGAAGGGATGCCGGAGCCGCAGGATCCTTCCCGCGGGCGCTGCCTGCGCCGGACAGTCAGCGTCCCCTCCGAGGGCCAGTTCCCCGAGTACCCGGCAGAGGGGGCCGCCCAACTAGGTAAGGAGAAACCAGACGTGGAATTAAATGGTAGCTGCAAGTTGTATCAAAGGGCACGTCTGCCCGGGCAAAGCAGCCTGGAGAGGTGGGAGGTCCTGCAACCCGGGCTTTGTTTGTAAATACCTCCAGCAAAATAACCTCCAAACCATGGATGTGTCCAACCATCAGTGAGACTGTTATGGGCTGTCCTTGCACTCAGGAGGCTTTGTAGCTGTGTTTTTAAACTTACCGGGCAGCCCTAGGGCTTGCAAGTGAGAGCTGCTGGATGCAGATCAGTGCGGTGCAGCTTCTGCAGATGGCTGTAAGTGGTTCCTGCTGGCTTAGAACTGTTAGGTGGTTATGTTTTACCTCACCTCTGGAATTTCCTTTGCTACATATTTTCACAACAAGCACCGAATAACAGGTTTTTCTCTAACTTACCTCATGCCTGTTCAGAACCAACCATCTGCCTGCTGTTGGCCATAATTATCCATGTTGAAATTTAGGGGAGAGCAAAAGAAAGGGCAGATATTAAAAATTACAGAAAAAGACTTGGCTGCAGTGGTTTCCCAGGTCCAGGTTTGGCCCAGTTCCCCCACTTTATTCCACCACACCTGTGGTTGCATAAAGAGCATCATTCCAGCTCTTTCCAGAAAAAAAGGAAGAGGCAGCAACCACACACAGGTGAGCTCTTCTTTCTCTTCCCAACCTGTGCAAAAAGCTTTCTTTGGCGCTGGCTGGTGAGAACTAGGAGCAGTTTTTCCTTAGTTCAGTACATGAAAAATGTAATTCCTGAGAGAGAGTGAGAGCCATGAGGAAAAAACATACATCTCTAAATATAAATCAGCCTTGATAACTGCTGTCAAAGGTGAAGAGCAGGTAAGGTATTTTGCATTTCACAGCCTCAGTTGGGTTTTTTCCCCAGGAATTTTAACCTGTGAATATATTGCACATGAGTAAGTAAAAATCTCACTCTTGTAGATAGTTAATTAACACTTTGCAACCGTAGTACTTCTTTATTTGCACTTGCCAATAGCACTGTGTAACTCTTACTTATTTGAGAAAGGCACATGGGGTTCTTTTTCTGTTTTTTTCTTCTGATTTATTTGATTCCTGGGTGGGTGGTCTGAAAAGAAACAGGGCAAGCTGAGGATTTTAGGAGGGAAAACTGCAAAATACTTGGGGATTAGTGACACAAATAGAAGCCTGACTGGATTCGTTTGTGGCATTTCAAATGCACCATTAAATGCCATGTGAACAAATATTCATTCCTGTTTGGAACTAAAATCAGTATTAAACATGTTTACACAGTGTTAGAGGCAAAGTGCTTACTCCAGGTGTGTGGCTACTGAGGTGAATGAAGAATTGTATTGCAACCAGCCTGCTCTAGGCAATGAATATTATTTGCAGCTCCACAGGCTAGAAAGACCTTTAAAATCCAAGATTTCAATGCCTTCTTCTTCAGTACCACGTGCAAAAAAAAAACATATAGAAGAATTTCTAGGCTTCCAGAGCACCTCAATAGCTGGAAATCCCAGTGTTATGTTTTTAAATGGAACCTTGCAACATTCTTTTCCTTGAATGGCCCTAGAGAATGGGTGACTCTTCTATTTGGTATCTGCCTCACGTATTTTGCCACAGTTTTAAATGCTTGTGGCACCTTGTAGCGTGTTGTTTGATGCGTGCCTGGCAAGATCATGTTAAAAGTACAGGAGTACGTGGTCTTCTCCATGGGAGAGCTGCAACTGTAGTGAATTACAGATGTCACAAAGTGTGGAGCCAAAGCAAGCGGGCCTGCAGTGGGAGGAGGGAGCTTGAGCAATGCCCACACTGTGAGGAGGGATGAGGGTGGGTGGGAGGGGAGGTTATATATAACCCCTGACTGCAGCGCCCTGGGTACTTCCCTTGCTTTCACAGCTTGCTTAAAAACGGCTCTTGTCACGATTACAGAATTCCTGCTAATGGAGAAAAGTGGGTTGATAGCAAGCAGTGGGAATAGCTTTGTGTGTCAAGATACTGAGCCAGAGGACACATTAGTGAAGGGAACCATTGAACATCTTTATACGGGGAAAGAAACAGATGGTGGCAGCCAGAACATATCACAGGCAGTACAGATAACAACTGCACTGAAATAGCTTTGGAATGGACACCCAAAGCTGAAAGGCAGCTACAATATCTAGTAGAGAAATGGCTATGCAGGGCTGATAAGAATATTGAGCTTGTCCTAGGGAAGTGGCAACTGCAGGTGTTGCATCTTAGGATGATATCTGAAATCACTGCTTGCAGAAGAGCTCCTTAGGAATGGCTCTAGTGCAAAGGTGAAGGCATAGCAGTGGCATTTGCTTTTTTCCCCTGTGTAAGGTTGCCATATCTCTCTTATGATTAACAGATACATTTATTAAAAATAAATAGAAGGGAGGGGAGACAGGCAGTGGGGCTGGTTTTCATCTGTGGCAATAAACTTGTATGAGAATCTTTTTGTTAACGGAGCAACTGGAACAGCACATGTTCTTCAAGGGCTCTGCATAATAATCAGCAGAACCCATTCTGCAAATTTCTGTGGCATTCTTTAGAGCATTATGCACACATCCTTGTAGCACCATCCCTAGGAAGTGTGTGGGAGAGGAACTGCCCACGTTGCAGCTGAGAAGTAGAAGAAACAAGATGTGTAACCCTCCAAAGGTCAGCATTAAGTCAAGTGTGCCTCACCCCAGGGCTGCCATGGCCATTCCCGCCTCTCCCTTTTTTCCCCCTGGCTGCAGGGCTGGCTCAGCTGTCGGGGCGGCAGCTGCTGAACCACCACGGTTTTCAGTCCCCCTGTACTAAGATAGGCACCAATTTCCACATACTTCAGTACAGTAAGCTGTAATTTGTGATGGTTCAGCAGCTGCCAGAAGAGCAGCTGAGCCATCCCTTCTGTGCAGGCAGAAACCGCTGTGGTTGCCCTGGGATGAGAGCCGGAGGGGCGGACACAGAGACAAAACATGGGACAGAGAGGGACTTTAAACACTGAAAACTAATAAGATCATTGCAAAACTAACTCCAGGGGCACTCAGCGTCTACTGCTGGCTTAGGAGCTTTCCCTCCACTTGCAGGAACTGGAGAGGTTGTTGCTAATGCTGGAATTCTTAATTCCTGTCTGGAAGGTGCACTGTACACTGAGTTGTGTCAGCAAGCCCTTTGTTAAATATATGCCATGAAATTTCCTTGGTGCCTAATCCCTATCATTGTAGTAATACCTCTGTGAGTGAACAGGCACGCTCTAAATATGTCATTTACTTGCTAGGATTTCATCTTGGCAGCACTTACTGAGAGGAGCTTCCAAGCTAAAAATGTAGCTGTAATTTCTCCCTAACTCCAGCTTGACAGTCTCCATCCTTCTTTCAAGTGTTATTTTCAATGGGCCAATTCTCTTACGAAGTGGGATGCAGGCCCTGGAGACCAGCACAGAAATGTCACAGGAAGAGGAACTCAAGCTGGTCCATCTCTGTTTGCCTCCATTTCTGCTTCAGATCCTGCTCTTTTTCTAACAGGTGTATTTTTTCCTGTTAGGGAGATTACATCCTTTAAAAGGATCATTGTTTGTAATAACATATTGGAATTAACCATTCATACAGTAAAAGCATGATTCAGATTTCCACCATTCATACTGTTAGACAGGCTAGTAACAGTTATCACTTCCTTTCCCAAAATAATCCTCTTCTCTCTTACTCTGCTGCCTTCTCACCACCTGCTCACAGTAAATGAGAGTTGTTAAGGAGAATACGGAGCAAAAGTTTGGATTCTGGCAGCTCTGTGGCGTTAATAAGAGATTTTTTTTGCCTGCATGTGTGAAAATATCAGAAGGGATTGAAAGTGAGGAAAGGTTTTAGTGTTTGGTCTTTGTTGTTGTTGGGGTTTTTTTTAAATTTTAAACTATTAGGAAAGAGCATTATCAAGGAGAGAGTTTTTGAGGTTCTCTGATTTTTAGAAAAGCTAGTGTTGGTGCAAATAAATTTTTCTTTTTGTATTTTGGATATGAAGTCCTCCAAGAAGAAAATAAAGACTGTTTCACTTGTTGAAACAAGTCAACCCTGTTTTTTCTCAGTCTGAAAGTGAAGCTCTTGAGATTGCTGAAAGCAGGTCAGGGGTGAAGATTCTCCTTGCAAATTTTAGTTTTGTCCTCACCCTTGAGTCAGTAGCATTGGGGATGAAGCACTGATCTGTCTGGATGCCAGGTCCAAACTGCATTGTTACCAGGTGAGCAGTTAGCTGGGCAGAAATCCTGCCTCCCTGGAGTTCTGAAAGTCCAGAGGTGTGGAAATGGAGTGAGCAATAGCAGATCAGTTCAGCAGTGCCTGGTTTCCTTGCTGCCTGCTACGGACCTCTTAGAACAGCTCCTGCAAGCCTCTGCTGAGCCCTCCTCCTCGGGAGGATTGCTCCAAGAAAACACCCAGCCTGTTCTCTTCCTTCAGGTGAAAACTTGGCAGGAGAGAACAGGCAGGAGCTGCAAAGATTTCGAGGGTGATTTCAGTAGTTGCTGGTTTTGAGACAAAGTTGTTTACAACTGAAACTATCAAAGCTGAGCTTTGCTTTCTTTATATTCCAGCTGGAATGAGTATTTGTGATGAAAGAATAAATAGATTTACTCTGTGCTCACCACATAATTACGATCCTTGTGCACTAAGTTTTAGGATTAATACCTGGAAAGGGTTACTTTTAGAGGAGGGGAGAGGGAGACAGTCTGTTTTAGGAAAAGAGAGATTATTTGTGACCTGGTCAACTGAAGAATCTGCAGTGCACCCATTTTCACATATTCAGTAAAGATTTACTTAGGAAACGTGCAGGAATTTGAAATAATGGCAATCCTGTAACTTCTAACAAGACTCTGCTGACTAGAGGTCTGCCCTTCACCTTTCACCACCCAACTCTGCCTACACAGAATACCTCTTAGAAAGCAGGGATGAAAAAAATGTACTTTCCAGCTCCCTGTATCTCAGCTGTGGAGATTTATGACTTGTCTCGATGAAGTAATTTTCCCAGCAGCACTGCCTGCTTCTTCTTCCATGCTGCCATATGCAAAATATCCATCTCCTGTCAACTGTTATGCATGGCAGGGATACAAAACAGGGCTTTGGGTTTAGCCCTCAGATTGAGGGGTGTGTTTAGCAGTATCTCTGGCAGGAAGATGGATTCAGATGTGCTGACTTGACTTGTTTGCAGCTCCCTGGGTTTGCCCGCTCTGGGCTTGCAGGAGCGTGTTCGTATGTGCTTCTGAGAGAGCTTCACATCCTCCTCTGTGCAAACCCAGGATCTGCAGGATCAGATGCATTACTGCCAGTTCCCTTTATTGTGTAATTTAGCAACCCCCAGTGAGTGATTGGGGGCTTTATTTTTTCGTTTTGGCCCGTGCCTTGTACCAAACATCTCGATTAAATGTCCCCAGCAGCTGAAAGGTGAGAGGTTACTGAGGCTGGTACGGAAAGAACCGTCCTGCGCCTCCGGGGTATGGACGCTCGTGGTGTTTCCATGGGCTCCAGGTGCTCCTGGCCATGTGGAGCCCCACGGCTCCATTCTCTGCTTCCCTTCAGCCTGGACCTGCCAGTGTTGCCAAACCCAGCTGTGGGAGCCTTCAGTGAGCCAGCATCTGAAGCCTTTGGCTCATGTAATTACCCAAACAAGGGTTTGTTAACGACTCCATCCTTTGCCTCATTCACTGCCTGGTGCCTTGGGTCACAATCTCCTGGTGCTGTGACTTGGGAATGATTAATAGGGAGCATGGCTATGCCACGATCAATTGAAATTCCCAAACTTTAAGTCTTCAGATGACATTGTTTACCCATCATGTTCCACCCCAAAATGCAAGTACATGCAAGCTGTTAGCTGCCTTTTAAAAAGACCTCCTGTGAAACCCAGCTGCTCTTGGGCTACTGTGTGAAAAATGTCCTGCTATCTTCTGCATCCACAAAAGAGGTTAGGAAACTTTGGGAAAAGCCCTGAAGTAATGTGAAATTTGGACAGTGTACAGTGCAGTTCGCCTGCCTTGGAAGGATGAAGAGTTTAGACAATTCTGCTTGAAATTAAAACTGACTCCAGGGAGGCTGGATGTAACAAACAGGATGCCTGGATCTCAGTGACATTCCCCTGGGCAATGGGAGTTATTTGTATACAGAAAATTGCCAAGCTGCTATCTTTCTTCTTCTGTAACACAAGCAAAGCCAAAGGATTTTGGTTTGTTCTGAGTGCTGCTGAAACTTTATTCCCCTGCGCACAGATCATCTGTGCTGAAAGCCAACTTTCATCATGGAGCAGATTTTATCTGGTTAGATCTTAAACCTTTTTAGGGCAGAGATTTAACATGGGTATGAACACATAATCTTAACTTTTTAATATCGACACATAATCCATTAGGGCCTTCCCCCCCCACCTTCGAAATGTATGTCACATACATGCCCACTACTTCCAGAGCACACCAAAAAATCACTTTAGAGATACTAAAATTCTGTGATGAGAGCATCCAGAACACTTTGTAAGGAGAGCATGTTGTGCAGTGCAGTAATTGCTGAGACCTGGTGGCTCTTGGGCCACGTGGGGCGGATTCGTTGCCTGTGTTCTAACTGAACCTCAGTTGATTTTGAAGGAAGTTTATTTTTCCTTCTTTTCCTCAGGAACAACAATAAAAAGTTATTCATTACATTCCTTAGAGAGATCTACCTTAAATCATGCATGAACTCACTGTGGATTGTTCAGTTTTGTAGCTTCTCTTTTATAGTTGTTTGATCTTGTGGCAAAAAGTAATTACACTTCAGCCAACCATGTATATTTGCCTTTTTTCCTTCAGTAACAACTGGCTTACCACTTAATGGAAAATTAGCTTTCCTTCCTACAGCCTGAATTTCCTTATCTTGTCTGGAGTTAATTTGAACTGTTGAACTAAATTTAAAAGTACTGATGTAATTAAATCAGGTTCAGGCTTCGCTATGAGTTGCTGATCAGTTTATTGCTGTGGTATAAATTGATACTCGACGCTGCAAATATTCATGAGGTTGGGTTAGGCGCGTCTAGTTTGCAGTTGGTATGAAATTAAATATAGAAAGTTTTCTCTGCTGTGCAGGGTTGTGCACACTCCTGTCTCTCCCACCTTTCTTGGTGCTGTTTCTGAAGGGGGTTTTCTGCTTTATTTTTTTCTTCCTGGATGGGACTACAAATATTTCCCGGACCTTTCAGTGAGCTGGATGCGGTTTAGGTGAGAATCTGACCATTAAAAGCTCCTCACTGATGGTTTTCCTCTGTTCTGTGGCAGGGACGGGACAGTCTTGATATTTGAACCAAAGTTAAATAATATTATCAAGGTTTTTTAATAATTTTTATTCAGTGTAACAGTCTTTTGGAAATAACTGTTATTCCTAGACTTTGCAAATTGCATTTCAAATTTCCTAATCTGGGTAGATTAGGATACTAGGCAGATTAGATTGAGAATACTTCCAAATACTTGTATAATCTGCCTTTTTTTCCCTTCCTGATTTAATTCCCAAGGTTGCTGTCTCATCCTAAGTCTTCAGCAGGTGTATTTATTTGAGACTGACAGATCCTTCAGCATTTCAGAAATCTTTTTTTTTTGTTTTTTTGAGGTACATACAGCAAGTTGTAAGGCTGACTAAAATAGATACCAGGACTGAACCTTCCCACATCACCAAAAATGCCTTCTTTGTGAGAAATAGGCAGTTTTTGGCCTTATTTCAGAGCTGTATCCAAAGTTTGAACCCTCCTGTTTGAACCTGATTTTAAAACAGAGGATTCCAAAGTGACATGAAAGGAAAAAGGAAAACATGGGAACAAAACCTGACAAATGAAAAAAAATAAATAAAGTTTTTTAAAAAAAGAAGAAAACAGGATTTTCCCCTAAAAGCATTAGAACTCCTGAAGAGATGTGCAGGTTAACTTTTATGTCCTAATCCTTACTTTTCCATCTTTTCCCTCGTGCCCTGTGGTCCACATGAATTGTCTGACGTTGCTCCACCCTCGGCAGAGATGCTTTTCTGTGGTGCTGCGGATGTAGCTGGTACAGAGCTCTGGAATGAAGTGTGCTCTGTAATTACCATGGCATTCATGGGGTTTCTGTGGTGCAGGGGCGGTGAGAGAGAGGAGATGCAGTAGCTTATCAGCTGTTGTTGCTGCTCTCCTACAGAATCTGGCTCCACTCTGATCCCGAGACCCTTTTTGCTGCTGCTTCCCGGCATTTCCAAGCAGCAGGTCAAACCAATTTGTCCTGTAGTTTGTTTATTTAGTTACACTGGTATGTTGGGGTTTTTTTCCCCAGTCTTTTCCCAGGCTGCTCTTGGTGCAGGATCCCTGGGTGTAGTTTAATGATTGGCTTTGGAGGGCGAGGGAGCAATTACAATTCTCTGTTATTTATTTTGCCCTCAGTGTTGTTTAAGCACACATTCAACAAGTTTCTTTCCCGAGGGCTTTTCCCTGCAGATTTTCACCTGAGCCTTGCTAGGGAGGCCAAAGCTACTCTTTCTTCCAGGGGAAACACTGAGGGTGTGGGAAATTGTTGGCCTGAGAGAATGTGCAGAACCTCATTGTAGGTAAGAGAAATGAGGTAGTGCAAAGAAGGGCTGAATCAGAGGAGAGTGTTGCAGTGCAATCAGATGGCAGAATGCAAGAAAATTGGGAAAAAAAATAGAGAAAATTAGGAAAAAATACGGGAAATTAGAAACAAAAATAACTCACTCTCAAGAGCAACAGAAAGTAGGAGGGTGTGCAGCCCCTTAGCTTTTGGTGAGCTATTTTAGCCTGTTCAGCAACAGGCTGAACAACTTTGCATTCCTCTTATGTGTGTGTTTGTCTGTTTTGGTTCCCCCCCCAGCCCAACTGGCAGGTGGGATCTGCTGGGAATCAAACCGTGGACTTTTAAACTCATCCAGCTTGACACATTCTTCTGTCAGGGGTATTATAACCTAAAGGACAGTAGGGTGGCAGCAGTAACCAAACTCTGTGTAGGGTGTGGCTTCTGTGCCTTAAAGAGCTATAAATAAATAAAAATGCTATGCCTGGAAGTTCAGGTCTCAGCACTTGTAAATAAAAAAAAATAATAATAATAATTAAAAAAGGCATCTGGTATCAGACTTCACCATTTCACTTTCAAAGCCTCAGCTCTTTGAATTTAAAGCCAAAAAAAAAAAAAAAAGCGCAAAAAAGAAAGCGGGGGGGAAAAAAAGTTCATTGTTTGTTTAAGTGACTCTTGGGGCTTTTTTTTGGTGCTGTGTATTTCCTAAGCTCTGTGGAAGCATTTGAAGTGGGGAAACATCTTCAAACGAAGTGCAGCTTTTCAAACGCGGTCAGATGTAGTTCCTTCTCGCAGCCCGGGCAGTGTGTGTGCAGTGATACCACCCTCTTAAGTTTCCCTGGAGCTGATTTTAGGCTGGGGACTCAGCCGCTCGAAACCCCGGAGTTTTCTCAGCATCAGGCGGGTTTTCAGCGAGCAGGAGCGTCTCCTCCTGCACACACACCCCTCCCGCCCCACCTGAGCGCTGGCTCCCTGCTCCCCACAATGGATTGCCTGCCCATCCCGGCCGGAGCTCGCCGCTGTTTTTGGGGAGCACAGCGCCCGGCCCGTGCGCTGAGGGGCAAGGCGAGCGAGAGGAGGGCGGCTCTTGTCCAAGCCGAGCCAAGGAGCTGAACAGAGAGGCTGGCGCTGGACGGCTCCGGCTCTGGCTGTGCTGCATTCCAGCCCGGCTGAGGCGGGGAAGCAGCGCGGGGCAGGAGCGTGCGGGGGCTCCGCTGCCTTTGTGCCCTGGCAGGACCATGGTGGAGGTAGCAGAGCTGCCACAGGATGCAGAGCGCAGGTGAGGCAGATCCCTCCCGACCCCTCCGTTGCTGCGGCATTTCCAGCGGGGCAGGTTGGCGTGGGAAGCACAGAGGTGTTTTGCTGGGGATTTAAAGTCACCGGACTCAAAGCGACTGGAAACTTGAAGGGGTTTTATTCATGTTGCATGTATATATCAACTCTTTTCTTTGTTATTTCAGCTTTATGTGCAAGTTTTTACAGTTGTTTGCATGGCTTTAATGGGATGAATGGAAATGTGGATTATTGGTACTTTTCTGCTTACTAGCGCAGAAATGTTACTGTTCAAACATGGTGTAGATACTAAGATGAGAAGTTTTTGTAGCAACTTTCAGAGTTAAAACTCTGTTTTACTGCCACTTAAATCATGAGGCTTCTCTTTCTCCCTTTCACTCTAAGCCTTGACTTGCCTCACACGAGTCAGTGCATTTTTAAATGGCATTGGATTTCGGGATGAGGCCTGACAGCACCATTCAGGGGCACGCTGTGGGGATATCTGTCGCTGTTTACTTGAGGCTGGCATTGCGTGATGTTTCCAGCATAGGATGTTGCCAACCTGGCTTCCTGTCCTGCAGCAAGGGATGGTAAATCAAAGCGGTTCAGGGAATCCTACAGGTTGCTCATAAAACCAGGAGGATTTGTTTTCCTGCCTTAGCAATGCTACTTGCTTTTCTGGCAGCTTTTTTTTTTTCCCTCCCCAAAAATGCATTAAGTGATAGCAAGCTGGAAAGCATTTCGATTTCCTGCCTTTTGATAGAGTTAAACATTTTTTCAGTAGGTACCAAAGCAATAAATGTTGTCTAAGGAAACTGGGAGTGGAATCTCCTGAGTCAAATGTTTTCTACCTTGGAAACCTCCTTTAATAGGTGCTGATTATGACCTCCTCCTCAGTCATTTTCTTCCTCATCCGTAGACAGGGTGAATACTAATTTACTAACTCGGAGAGACTGTTTTTGTTTGCCTGAACCAGTGGGCTTGTTCTGCAGCTGCCTTTGAATTACATGATCAGAAAATGAAAACCTTCTGCCTTAGATTTTTTTTTTTTTGGCAAACACGTGTTCCTTTGAAAACAAGCAAACTTTTGGCAAAGTGCTTAGAAAAGCTCGAGGCACCACAAGGCCCATCACTTCCAAGTTTCATTAAGGTGATTTTGGGGTGGTTACCAGGAGGTTCCCTTTAGAATTTCCTGCCTCTTTTGGGGGCTCTCTCATACGATTAACATGTTAATAGGGTGGTGAATTAAGAGTACAATACTGGGCAGTTGTGGAAGGCAGACGTGAGCAGCAACTTACATTCCTGCAAATTCTTCCTGTCGTGCCCAGCTTTATCTGATACTCTGTGGGTGCTCTCCCTCTTTCTAAAATCCCTTGGGAGGGGAAAATGGTGTAATTGCAATGAATACTTGGGGTGACTTGTGTCAGAAAGATCTGTCATGGCTCTTTAAAGCTCATGGGAACAAATCAGCTTCATTTGTGTGTAAGCAGGAGGCAGAGGCATTCTGGTAAACTGAGCCTTGACCTGCCCCTTGCCATTTTCTGATATCTGGGAATAAGTGTTAATATTGGAAGCCAGAGAACTCTGGGATGCAGCAAGTTAGAGGGTGTGGGTGGCATTTGTAAATGGCTGTTTGGCATCAAGGGAACGATTCATTTTCCAGCCTGTAGAGCTATGTGCTTGTCCAAGCTTTAATTCTCCACAAAAGGAATACTTCCTTTTATCTAGATTTCTTGGCTAATTGGCATCAGACAGCACAAATGTTTTTTAAGGGGAGCTAATAATGGTGGGATTTGAAACTGGGCCAGTGGCAGAAGGGAGACCTAATGATCCCCTTCCATTTAATTTTCTACATAAATGGGTGACTGCTTCTGGTAAGGGAGAGGGAAATCTGCACAGGAAGTCAAGAAGCAAATGGTGCAGCTACAGGCAGTGCTTTTGGTTTCAGCAGCATCATCTCCACGTATGAGATTGTCTGCAGACTTGGAGTATACATGGCTTTAACGGGAAATGGTGCCGAAATTCTCGCGGTAACTGCAAAAATTGGGTTGCAGAGCAAATAGCTGGTTCTCTGAGCAGGTGGTGGCAGCTACAAATGCCTGGGGTGAGTCTGTGTAGAACCACAGAATCATTAAGGTTGGAAAAGACCTTGAAGCTCATCAGGGTCAACCAATAACCCAGCACCTCTGAGGCCACCACTGAACCATGTCCCTAAACACCACAGCCACACGTTCTTTGAACACTTCTGGGATGCTGACTCCGCCACCACTTCCCTGGGTGGCCAGTCCCGGTGCTTGACACCCTTTCAGTGAAGAAATTTTTACTGCTGTCCATTCTCCCACAGCTGACCAGTGCTGCTCCCTAGGTGGTGGATCTGCTGTGGTGACACACAACATGGCATTTTTCTTTTCCTGCACCTGCAGCGTGCTCAGCAGGGACTTTAGGAGGGCAGTGCTGGGACATGGACTCCTGCCAGAGAAGTGAAACGGCTCCACCAACACATTTGCTCAGAGTCAAGTCTCTCGATCTTCAAAAAGTGTCACCAGCCACAGGCATTGAAAAATGCAAATCTGCATTAGAAAAGAAGCCAGGAAATATTTTTTTTCCTATTTATTTATTCATTTTCCTGCTAGTTTTGGTCCTTTCTGGAGTAGGCTTCTGTCAGATTTCCAACCTCTAACTGTGATAGCCGGGTCCTTTTTCTAGAATAGAGGCTGTAATTGTGTCCACATTTATTTGATTCCAGGAGTAATGGCTACAGAAAAAATGCCAACTGTACAAAACACAGCATAATTTTAATGCCACAATTTACATCATACACAATCTTAAAGCCCTGGCCTGGGATGTCCTAAGGTCACTCCGAAATGTTGGCTGCGTTCTCCAGGGGAATCTCACCAGAGTGTCCAGGAAGAAGCTTTAAGATATTGCATCAGTCAGAAATTAAGCTCATGTCCACAAGATGGAGGACTTGGTATGTCCTTGTAAAAAATTCCCTAAACTATGTAGTCTCTTCCCTTGCTGTGTTTCCTTGTTTCACCACTAAGTTTGGTCCCTAATTTGGGAAAAGATTAAAAAGCCCCTCCACGTGCTGCACCTTCTCTGTTGTTTGGCAAGGCCTTGGGCTTCGCCAGTCGCCTTATTTTGATGCTTCTGTAGAGGCTAACACAGTCTTCCTATAAACACAGGTGGAACTGGGTAGTAAGAGGGAGGGAGACCACATGATTCCTGGGCAGGAGTAGGGAATCACTGCTGGTCACAACCCCTCAATCTCCAAATGCTCCTGCTCTTCTGCTGTTCTTCTTCTGGTAAGTGCCAGCCACGTGCTTTTGGGCTGCTAGACACCAAGGGCTTTTTGGTGGTGGTTCTCTCTCTGGTTATTTGGTGTTAGAAGTGCAGGCAACTTTCTTTTTGGTCTGTGCCACTCAAGCAGAGTTCAACTCCCACCTGGTGGTGTGGGCAAAGCTGCGGTTTCTCGGCGCGAAGAGGGAGCGCGCAGTGACCTCGGGGTGGAGTAAAGCTCCCTGTTGGCACGGCACCCTCAACCCTGCTCTGCAGGAATCGCTGGTATTTAGGCTGTGCTGCAAACAAGCAAGTTGAACTCGTTGTGGGAGTGCTACGTCAGGCTGTTACCTTGTGCTAAACCTTGCAGGAGGAGGGTAAACAGTGCGTAAGTCGAGGGGATGTTGTGGCAGTTCCTGTGTGATCTCACCAGAAGCTTAAGGAGAGTCATGGTCAGTAGGCTGTTGTGTATTGATCATGTTGAATCACATCCCACAACACTTTGAAGCCACCTCTGTGGGTCTTAACACATTATGATGGCACCAGAATAGGCCAGACTGAATGATAAGACATTTAGTTCTCTCTTACGTTTAGTTCTCTCTTAAGTTTTTCTCAAAATCGCAGCTCTCTGTTATCTCTGTGATCATGTCTAGTCAGAGAAGGCAAAAAGACCTCAAACCAACCACCTCCCAAACCCCAGCCCTCATCAAGTGGTTCTTTCATTTGTTTGCTTGTTGGAGGCATCATCCAAATGAGTCTAAATAAGAAAAATCATTCCTGGCTGTTTCCCTGCTCCGATTGAGCCTCCTTGCCCCAGGAAAAACAGCAAGTCAGGACGTAATACTAGAGAGCAACCTGAATGGTGGAAGCATGCCAGTAAAACTGCCTTAATCAATTATTTTCACCAAACACAGCACTTCTGAAGACAAGAGTTGTGCAAACTATGTGGCCTGCAAGGTGAGCAAGAAGAATTCTTGGGGGGAGAAAAGTCACGGTGTGAATACCAGCATCAGAAATTAAGTACCCTTTACATACTGCTCATTAAATATATAGCTGGGTGTACTCATACTTGAGTACAAGATGTCTGTTGACATGAGGCATATGGTTCACAGTCTGGAAAGGCACTCCAGAGTGGATGGCTCTGTAAATAACGTCTTGGCCCTAATTTGGAATTAAATTAGCTTAATGTTTTTGGAGTGGTCATTAATAGGTACTTACAAACTTACCATCCTGCTAGCAGCCTAACTTAGCCGAGTCCCTTGGCTATTCTGAGGATACCTGAAGTTGGATTGAGTACAAAAATGTAATTAAATTGGTGTGGAAATGGAAAAAAATCCCAACACCATGATTGATTCATCAGTGAAGTTCTGTAAATCCATCACTTCTGCCCAGCAGAAATACCTGTATTATTGTACACTAGAGAACTCCAAGGTTTGTTGTTCTTCTCACCTTCATTTTGAGCCTTTCTGTCCCTATTTATCTTTCCAGGCTGTCAGCAGGCGCAGCTTTTGCTGCCCCTGGATTCCTCTCTGCTCCAGAAATTGTTGTTTAGGAAATTCTTTGCTCTGCCCCCCTCCTGAGTAGCCACTGAGTTAAGGTCTGTGATCTCAGCTGGGCTGGGAAGGCTGGTGGGGTTCACTCTGGAAGTGAGGGGGGGACTATTGCCCTGGTAAGTGACAATATCACAGCAGTGCTGTGGAGTGTTGAGGGTGTCACCTGCAGCTGGGGCAGAGCTGCAGAGAGTGAGTGCTGGAGATCACTGACTGTGCTGCAATCACTTCATTAAGCAATCTGAAAGGATAAAATACTAGACCATAATGCGGATGTGCGGGGCCAGTACTTCATCAGCACGGTTTCACTTTCCACAGCAAGACGCGCTGGCTTGAAGAGACACTTGAGTGTCCATCCATTTTTGGTTTTTTCCCTAATTAAAAAGGGCTTTCTGTGTACTTTGCCACGCTCCACCAGGGCTGTGCAACATCCCCTCCCGTCTGATGAAAATCTGCCGTCAATTGGCGCTGCAGCAGAAGGACTCTGCTCGTAGCCTGTTCACAGCATCGTGTCGCAGCTCTGCAGGCTGCCTTTGCTCAGGTGGCCTAAGCAAAAAAGTTATCCAGAATAATTGTGAATCCTTGCACTGTGATTCCTGACACAGAACGAGTTACTCGGCCTTGTGCATCGGGGTGCTCCTGAGCTAGATCACAGCGTGGTTGGAGGGCTGTTATGTTGCAGTGCTGCTCCTCAAAGCAAAATTACTGTCATTATGGATAGGCATTTAAAATTATTTAATGCAGGAAATGGAGCCTTTTGGATATAGACTTGACATTTTTAGGTATCTGGGAAACTTATTTTCGAGCCAGCTGCTTGTTCCGTGCCGTGGCATCGAAAATAGGATTGGGAGGTTAGTACTGCTTCTGCATTTTTCTGTGGCAAAACGCCTCAAATAGCTATCCTTATTTCCTAAGGGGCAGGTATAAAGGTGAGTGGTTTTGCCTGACACATGACACTGATCCAGGAGCTGGAGAAACAAATGTTTACTGTTTCTTATTCGCTCCTAAATTATCTGTAAAACATTTTGATAAGAGTGACTTGGATGTACAATATCTAATCTGCATTGCTGTGAAGACATCATCTACTGACTAGAGCAATATCCATCAATCAGTCTGTCAGAGCCTGTCCCTAATGCAAGGAAGACCCATTTTTCCTCCTCTTGTAAGTGCCTCATGCAGAGAACATTAATACATTATGATTTATACCACCATGACTTTTTGCTTACAAAGCATCTTGCATCACAAGGCATTTGTGCTCTATTATTTGCATATATTATGAATTATCACTTGCTAAAATTCCTGTAGAAAAATCTGAGCATTCATATGCTTCTGGGTAGTTTCACTGATCAAAAATGCTAATTTTGAAATTCACAGGATGGCAAAGCTGCTTAACTTCACAGGTTTCAGACACATAACTGCTGGAGAGTGACATTTGTGACAACTGCAGGAGCTCAGCCACTGAGGGTAATGCAGGGAATTACTGGGAAGGGATGCACGCAAGTTTTAAATGATTGGTTTATGTAAGAGGTTCCAAAGCAGAAGGGCTTGGTTTAATTTCCAGCCTTGTGGACTCATCTGCTTTTGGAGCTCAGGGGTGAGGGACGTGAACCCAAACACTTTGAAGAAGTTTTCTGGCATTTTCACCTGCTGTTCTGTACAGCAAAATTAGCTGCTGGTGCTTGTTTTGGAAAGCAGTCTCTCAAGGCAGACAGTAGCTGCTTCTTGCTCCTGCTCTTTGGTTGGGTTTTTTAATTACTCATTTGCTGATCTCCTCCACCCTTTTATATTTTCATATTTTCCATACTTCTACTCGATGGAGCGATTTGTGTCTGGATTTGCATTGGTTCAACAAACTCCTGCAACTCCAGTGTAGGTAGGTCCCACAGCGTGCTAATTTGCATGTTATCTCACAATCTGGCTGTCCTGGAAAATTGAGACAAGACTTTTAGATAGTTCTTGGTAAGCTCTAGAGCACAAAACCTCCTTTAGGACAAATTTAAGAAGCTACTCACGGTGCTTCTTCGTCTGTGAGCAGCACCACATCCCTCCTGCAGCTGTGGAGCAAGTTCAGTCTCTGGTTTTCTCGCAAAGTAAAAGGTTTAAAAATCAAAATCTTATGCTCCAGAGGAGTTTGAAGATACATTTGAAAGGCCTGTTTGAAACTAAGCATTCAAAGGCTGTAAACAGAGAGGACATTTCTGATACCGGAGTCTGATAGTGCGCTGTCAAAGCATACAAGCTCAGCCAGAGCCCAGTGGTTGGGAGATGAGGCTTGATAAACTCAGTCTTGGAACTGAGGAGCAATCTGCCAAGCAGGAGTGAAGTTAACCAGTGGAACAGCTTACCAAGGGATCAGACAGGCTCTTTATGCCTTTCAGTGTCTGGTTACAATGGGATGTCCCTTTTTCTGGAAGATGGGTCTTTGTTCAACTAGAAATAATGCGATGAATGGATGAAGTCTCTGGGTGATGTTCTGAAGGTGTTTCAAGTCAGGTTAAGTGGATTTGATGTTTCTAAATGTCAGGGACTCTTCTACATCTATCTATCACTTTAAAACTCCAGGATTTTTAGTGGGATTGCCTTCATGACTTAATTTCTTACAAGGACTTTGTAATTCCTGCCTTTGTTCCGATGTGTGTCTCCACCTTCTGACAGTCCATTGCAGACAGGCTTCCTGCATGATACTGTGAGCTGTTAAACCACACAAAATGAAGATTAATAATAGGAGAGTATTTATGCAGGGTTTCCCCCCCTCTGTGGGTTGCCCCAGGAATGTGAATGCACAGGGGTGCTCTGCTTATCAAAAACTTCAGTGTCCTTTCAGTTCCCAGCTGCATCCTCCTGACTGAAGTCTTTGCCACTTCTATCTCCATATTTTTACCAAGTTTTTAATGCTGCCGTATTTTAAAATACTCCAATAAGCCAGTGTCATATTTGATATTTAATATACTTCCCCTGTTATCAGGAACATTATAGAACATTGAAAGGAATTAGTAAATTAAATTACGATACAAGATGGGGCAGCTAAGGAGGCAAAACAGGATCTGCACATGATTTATACCCCTAGAAAGGATGCAAAATTGGTAAACATTTATGGAAAATCAATACTCTTAGCTGTGTTTTCTCTAGAACCTTTTATTTATGGAGTTGATAGTTGATATTGCAATTTAAACCAGTTTTTAATGGGAAGTCAGGTGGTTGTGGGCACAATATTTGTTAAGGGAACTAAAAGTAAGGAGCTGAAAGTTTTCATTTCGTATTGAACAACCAGGTAGACCAAAATAACATTCTAAAAGTTATTTTATTCCATTCTTACGGCATTCTTACTGCAAGTAGATTTATGTCATCAGTTTGTACAGTCATAACTCAAAGAAAAGGTTCTACTTGTAAAAGTTGGACAAAATGTGATCTTCCCACACATAGAGGGAAATTTGTTGGAACAAATTCCCAAAAAAACATTTTTTGGGGGGGAAAAACATTGTGTTTATGCAAAGATGGGACGTAGATCTCTCTGCTGCTGGATTTTCTGTGCTGTAGGAAGTGTTTCTGGGCTTTTTCAACCCTCAGCTCACCTTGGGGTGGGGGTGTGTGCTTGTCCAGGGTGGACAGGGGGACTGCTCAGCTCAGCACTCCACACTGCTGTGGTACCTCACTCCTGGACACCCTGTCCCATGTTCCCTCATTAATTGGGGATTCTGGAGAGCATCTGCCCTGCTTGGCAGGTGTTTTATGAAAATATCTGTCCTGCACAAACAATACTTGCTACAGTTTGTCTTAGTAATTGGAATTTTCCTCCCTGCTGGGACTTGATAGCTCTTTTTTTTTTTTCCTTCTTCATTTGTTGGTTGGTATCTAATTTTTTGCTTTGCTGATCTAATGGATTTTTGTTGTCGCAGTTTTAGCTTGGGTTTTTACTCAGTGATCAGGGAATGTCCTTGTTTGTAATAGGGATTGGCAACTGTATAAATTATTTAAAATAAAGACAGGTTCAGAAGCTGGTGAACAAAAGGCAGCTGTCTCTTTAAAGAGTGCAGTTTGATCAGAGCATCAGCTCCATCCCCTGGGGACAAAGGCAATTTTGATTTGTGGGGCCCGGGAGTCCCTCACCTACCGGGAGTCTCCTCTGCTCGTGCCTGTGTAAACCTGTAAAACGCTCTTTTGTGTGGAAGAAATCACACGCTGTAACATTTAAATGCTGCTACAATTAAACGTGACCCTTCATAAAGTCACAGCGGCGAGTCCTCGTTGCAGAGCTGTCTAGAGACCGGGGCAGGATTATTTCCCATTTATCTTCTTTTTTACTTTTATTATTCCAACAAATAACCACCCATTCGTGTCGATGAGTTCTCTGAGCCCCCAGCACTGCTGCTCTCTGCTCACCTCTCTCTCTCTCTCTCCTTTGCCCGTCGCAGCCGAGGCTGAAGCTGAAGGAAGAGGAGCAGTTCCCTCCATCCTGCCCCCTGGCAGATTCCATTATTGCCGATCAATGCCGCCGCCATGCAGGAGGAGGGGAGAGGGAGGGGTGGGAGCTTCCTATTCACAGATTGATCAACCTGCCATTGCATGAACCAATTCGTTGTAAGGAAGGCTGGGATGCTGGGATAATAGCTGGAGCAGGAAGGGTCTTGTAAACAGGGGAATGCAGGCTCGTCAGTAATGGGGAGGGGATTTAAATTGCCTCTGAGCTTGCTGTTTTTTCTTCCAGCATAAAGCATAATACCTGAGCCTTCAAACAAAGCCAACACTGTGAGGAATGGTAGGGATGCATTGCACGTAGCTGGTGAGCTATTGTGCTCACTTATTTTGAGCTTCTTCAGCACTGAGACCTCATTCTACTTTTTATTTTTACTTGGTTCTATCATAACCTGCTCTCTCTTTTGGATTTTAAAACCTCAGTTTCCCCTCCTCCTCTTCTTTTTTTTTTTTTTTTTGTTTTTTTTTTTTTTTTGCTTTCCTTCTGTTCCTGCTTGGACTGAAACCTGACACAAAGGGACAAGTACAGATCCCACTTACTGCTCCCACCCATGCCTGCTGTGTCAGATGTAGGGTTGAGAGAACAGAGCAGGATCACGCTCTCAGGTTGTCAGTGTAGACGACAGCTGGAGTACTGGAATCCCAAGACCATCAGCTCCTCCCCACCCTTCCTGCCCTGCTTCGTTCACTTATTGTGTTCTGTATGGAAAAGTTTTCTGGCTGGAGAATAAGTCTTCTTTCTCCTGGGCATGTGGCCGAATGGCTGGATAGCAGCACGGAAGATGAGAAAAGCCTTCTCTCATTTCTTGGTACGGTAGGGTACTAACTGTATCTCCTTTTTTTTTTTTTTTTGGTTTTTAGCACTTTACTGGAAAGCCTCTACTACTATTGGTGCTTAATTTCCTCAGTCCTTCAGTTACCTGACCTTATTTCTCTTTAAAAGCTTTTAAGTGGTGCACAGTTGTTAATTAAACCGAGTTACAGCCTGTTTGAAGTCGTTACAAACACATTGGGCAAAGGTTAGGTTGTAAATGGGCATATGCAGGGCAGCAAATGAGCTGAACTGGACTAAACTGTTACTTACTGCTCTGTTTTTCTTCCCTGTGCCTTTTGATGAGCTGATCACTGGGTTCAGCCCTCTTCCACTCCTGTCTGTCAGCTGGCCTGACTTCTGGACAGAGTGATGGCAGTAAGATAAATCGGGGGGACTGCTCAAAGTTTTCCCTCCAAAGAGGAGAAATATACAGTACATTGGCACCTTTCCAGTGTCCATAATAATGATTCTTACCACTCAGGGGCAAAATCCTGCCACTGTGAGCCAAGGGGGTGCTCAAGCTCAGAGCAGCCTTCTGGGCCATGGAGAGGAACAGGGAAGAGCCATTGAGCTTTGGTGCATCCAAGAGCCAGCAGTCCCTTGTGAGACAATCCCAAAGGATTGCCTTTTAGAGAATGCCTCAATTCACAGCCCTTTTTACAGAGAGTAAAAAGATTGGTTTGGAAAGCCGTGGCTCAAGGCTGTTGCTTAATAACAAGGACAATAAATATTGATATCATACTAATGTGTGTCTAAGCCATAAGCCTCTAAACAAATTAGGCTGCAGGAACAAGTTACCATGAGTCAGCTGATCGGCGTTAATTGTGTGTGTACAATCTCTCTGCAGCAAACACAAGGTAATTTGAATTAGCAGGGGCAGTCCAAGATCATTAGGAACTAACGAGGACATCAGCATCTCCAGGTCATGGGCAGTAGCCCCTTGTGTCTGCTTTTGTGTTGGCACAGTTGTCCAGGCAATTTGTTTGGCTGTGTGTGGAGTCAACCATTAAAGGAGGCTTTAGATGCTGCTTGCATGAGGAGGTTAAAAAGGAGCAACCGTCCCAAATTTTGTACAGAGGATTTGTTGAGCAGTTCAGGGACATGCATCTGTTTAATTTTTGACTGGGTTTGCAGAGCTGGAGGATTCATTCCTTCCTTCAAAGGGAATGCATCAGTCTGAGAACAGCTGATGTTGTACTCACTAAATGCCATGTACAGTTTCCTCTGAACATACAGCAGAAAGAAATTGTGAGAGTTTGTACTTGAAACCCAAAAATTTTTCTCTCTTATGATGTTTGTGCCCTTTCTTCCAACCTCCTCTAGTATTCATCTGCTTTGCATGGTAGGTCTTGTCTTTCAGACCGTGAAGTCCTTTAGGAATCAATGACTTAAATGTCTTTTAAATGACTTAAGAGTCATTTAGGTTGCTTGCTATGCACCTTCTGAACTGGGCACTAGTTCAATTGCACTTTTTTAACGTACCAGCACAATGCAAGTGCCTCACACCAACAGAATTACCTGTCTGTAAATTAAAAATCTTTTGTAGTTACCTGGATCATCTTCTGAGACTTGTCTGATCGACTCAATCTCTAGTAAAGCACAGTATCTTCCTTTTCAAACCCCTGCTAATGGAGTGGGAGAGTTTTTGATCATGGTTGGTATCTAGGAGTTGTTTGATGCTGGAGTTCTATAGCGAGTGAGCTTTGCTGGGTTCCCTTTGTGTTTCCCTTTCCAGGCTTGGCAGCTTTTGTGCACTTTTTGTGCGCAGTGTGCTGTGACTTGGTTGCACTCACTCTGATGTATCTTCTAGTGGCTTTCTTCCCCTGCCTAGTTGCCTTGATAAATATGGAAAAGCTATTTCTGCGAATTTCCATTTTTTCCTTCAAGTTATACCTTGCAGGATTTGCATAATGTGTTCTAGTCAGAACACAAACTTGGACTTCGGGACTTAAAGCAGATCAGGGGGTTTGCTTTTACCTTAAGCTTCTTACACAGGCATTTAATGACATTTTTATGGCAGTCTGTGTATTGGGCCCGAGTCTGAATTCTGTGTGGCTTAGTCCTGCAGAGCTGGGAACTTTGTTCGGTCTCTGCTTCTCCCACCCAGAGAAAGAGCTCTTCACAGTGGGCATTCAAACTCCCACCACGGCAAGGCTTGGGTTTCGAGTGGCCAGGGCACCCAGCAAAAGGAAGTTTAGGTTAAGCCCCAGAGCCATGTGCTGGCCAGAGACCTCTGAGGCTACACCAGTGTGGCAGAGAGGGTTGGAGGGCAATCCTCACCACTGCTCCGAGTGCTAAATGGCACCTGGCTTACACAAACCTGCCTTCTGGCCAACAAAACAAGCCTTGGTGTTGCTGAGGGTAGAGTGGTGCAATAGGATGGGAAAAGAGACCTTCCTGCATTGTATCCTTGGGCAGTTCCCTCTTCAGAGGCCTCTGCCACTGCAGAGTAATCGGCTCAGCTACTTTGGAACTGACTGTTACTGTGTAGTAATAATAAGTAAATACTTACTTGCATAAATATTTATTTACACAAATATTACTGCCTATCACCAATACATGAGGTGATGAAAGTGTCCCGTAGGGATGTTTGTGACTCATTTGTTTGAAGGTGTAGCGAAAGGTGTCCCTGCCTGGGTGATCTTTATGGTCCCTTCCAACCTAAACCATTGCAGGATTCTACCGTTATTTGTTGAAGGTTGAAAAGGGGACGATCTGTCTGCCTTCTTTTATTTCCTTTTGCCTTTTTTTATTTTTCCTTTTCCTTCCTTCCCAGAAACCAAGAGTGGCTGGAAAGGGTTTCAGATTATTTTGATGGATAAACAATGTGATTTATCTGTAGCTTGGTCCCTAAGAGTGAGCAATGCAGAAAGCAGTTGTAATTTAATACTAAGGTGATGAGAGGTGCATTGATTTTTACAGCAGGTGAAGATTATGCAAGAGCAGCCCCAAGCATTACTGGTGGAGCAGGGGAGGGAACTGTCTAATTTTTTGCCTGGTGGTGACAGTATAGATTTCTTTTACACGACTCAGCAAAAATCCTGTTCTACGGGTGTCACAGCAAGTTGCTCCAGCTTTTGATTTCCAGTTAACATATCCCGACAATTCTGCTATATCTGGGTCTTCCTTTTCCTAGGGACTAAGTGTGTTTATTTACTCTTGTTTTTTTCAGAAGAAGAAGAAAGGGAAAGGCAGTTTTTAGTTTGTTGCAGGCGCCTAGTGAATATTTATATTTTCCCTTCTCCAAATGCTGCATTTCTGTGATGGCCTGAGAAAAGAAAAAAACTCGTGTTACCGATGAAATCTCAGTGTTTTATTTGCAGACAACTTGGATTGCGGCTGGGTGGATGTGGGGGGGAGAGGGAAGGCGAGGGGAGCCAGCCAGGCACGTTCCTTGCGGTAGCTTTTCAACTCCATTCAGTTCAAACTTAAACTCTTTCCCAAACTGCTGTCCTGCAGAACGTGTTGTTGGAAACGGTGGGGAATTCGGGCTCCTGTTTCCATTTATGACTCAGCAAAGTTAACAGACTGTTTTAAATTACCCGAGCAGCTTTGATGTGATTTCCTGCGCGTGAGAAGTGCAGAAAGCCAAACCTATTACGTTACAGGTTTTACTATTCAGTGTAACATAAAAGGTGCTCGCTCTATCCCCCCAGTTCCAAGGGAATAGATCCCTCCCCGTCTGCCTTCCTTTCGCGGACAGCTGGAATGGCAGGGGCGTTGTTTTAAATCCTGTGTAACACAGCTCTCTCTGGGCAGGGCAGTACTTACAGGTGCTGCAGAAAATAAGTTCCCTTTTCTATAGGCAAAGGAGGCGGCTGGTGATACCAAAGGGCATCTTCACATAAACTTGGCAGCACTGCAAAGGCTCCTGACATGGAGGGACTGACTTAAAAACCTTGGGCTGCCACTGGCCCTGCTCCAAGGGCTTTGTTCTTTAAAGGTGCCCTGGTGGGGACTTACCCTCCAGCTCTGGAACAGGTGATGCTTCCTTAGCTGTTGGAAAAAGTGCCTGATGTTCAGCCGGAGGAGGCTCTCCCGAAGGGTCTCGCTCTGTCACGGGTACCACGGGCTCTGACAGCCCGGGATGTGCTTGGTCGGGGTGAGAAGGGCTCGTCCCCACGCTCGGCAGTGCCCTGCCCCTTTCCCAGTGGCGGCCACGCCGTGTGTTACACTTTGTTTGCCCAGTTTAGGAGGCTGTTCTCCCTCTCAGTCCTTTCCCCCGAGCGGACTGAGAAACTCAATGTCAGCCGTTTGGTTTTTGTTTGGTTTTTTTGGTGTTTTTTTTAAAAGATAAATATCTCCCGTGTGAGACACTAATACTGCAGGGTCCAGGCTCCTCAGCCTCCCCTCCGGTAATGCTCCATTTTGTCGGTCTCCAAGCATCCATGGCAGAGACGTATCATAACTCCGGTGAAATCAAAATCCGGCACGCAAAGACATCACAAGTAATGTTATCCCCGAAGAAGGCTCCTCTCCTTTTTTCCCCCTCGGCTTTTCGGAGGCAAACGCTGCTCCTCGTGGCACCAGCTGGCTGTCTCTCTCCATAAACCCCGCTTGCTTTTTTTATTTTATCTTATTTTTTTCTGTGCCGCTGTGAATCAGGATGTACAGCGAAATTTTCGGGAGCGGGGAGGGAAGCCGGCAGTTGGGCGTCTGTTAATAGCCTGAAAGTAACTAATGAGGATGTGCAGCCGGAGCGATTGATTGAAGAGCTGCAGTCCTGTGTGCTGCTGCCTGGCTCCCGGCAAGGCAGGGCGAGCAGAGCCCGGCGCTCCCTGCAGTGGAAGTAGCACCGATCCCCAGGGAATCGGCCGGGAATGGAACTTTGACTTGCCTCTGGCTCCTGGGAGGAGAACGGCAGGAGTCAAAATGTCACCGGCTGGAGTCGCGGTTCGCTCCTTCCCTCTAAGATTCGGAAGATAACAATGGACTTTCGGCTGGGAAGTGGGTTTTTCCCTCCCCGTGCTGGGGGGCGTTTTGGGAAGCTGGATTCCTTAAAGTCTGGCAATTGAGCTGGAGATGGGCAGCACTTGTGATAAAGGTATCTGTGTGCATCCATATGCATATCTAGCTATGTATAAAAATGCATTCATGTGCGGTATATGTGTGTTGTGATGCTGTGCATATTTTATTGTGCTATTATTCCAGTATTTATACTAGAAAAAGATATCAGTGCAGCTTTTATGAATATTTGTGCTCGTCAGATCAGCCTGCATGGATTTAAGATGCCAAAGTCGTGTCTTAGTAAGGTCATACTGCCAGAATGAGGAGAAGTTGACCTATTTTATTTTTTTATCTGCAGAGGTATATGTGTCATATTACCCAGGCACTTATAAGTCTTCTGCTGGATGCGTGGTTTGAGCAAGTAGTGGGATCACACACGACCAAACTTTGACCTTTGTCAAATTGCATTCAGCTGGGACTAAAATTGAGCTTGCTTGGGTCTTGATTGTAATTATCTCTTAATTACTGCTTTGCTTACGTAAAAAAAAAATTAAATTCAATAAATATATTAAAGTTCTCTGAATACTGTCTCTCAGACAGTAACAGAATATTAAATATGCCTAGGTATTGATCTTTACCAGCCTTTTTAATTTTAATTGCCTACAGTCAAGTCAGATTCACAACCTGGGATCTGCCAGTGAAGATGCCACTGTAATTTAGTGAGTAAATAAGATATAGAGAAATAGGTGGGTTAGTTCAGCAGTTTAGTAATGCACTTGAAACTTTGCTGAGGAGTCTGTCCTGCAGAGCACAAAACCTGGCTATTCCCCACCCCCAGGCACCCATTCACCACCTTCTTCTTCTTCTCTTCCTCAGAGGTCCCAGCAGAGAGATCTCCTCGCAGACGGAGCATCTCAGGGACCAGCACCTCTGAGAAAACCAACTCCATGGATGTGCCCAACACCTCTCCCTTCCGAGTACCAGTAAGTGTGCTGTGCCTGCCCTGCAGAGGGGGATTTGTCCTGTGGGATGGGAGGAGGAGATTAAAATATCGCAGTGTAAACCAAGCTGGGGGGGGGAGAGAAGGAATAATATTTAGTTAATATTTCCAGTTGACTGAGGGGGCTTAGCTATCAAGTGTCATGTGTTATCAATGAGATTTCTGGAAGATCCCAAGCTTGCTGCTTTTCATTGCCTTGATCTGAAGTTGCAGATAGTGAAACATCAGAGTTAATGTGGGCAGCGACCTATATAAATACTTTTGAAGTCGCCTCCAGGGATTGCATTCCATATTCAGTCTTGACTGGGAAAGAAGCTCCTTTAGGTTAGCAGTGGCATGTTATTTTCCCCTCATGCCAGTGAAGTACATAGAAAATTATTCAGAAGCTGATGAAATTCCTGCAGGTGTGTTAATTCCTCTTTAGCTCTTCAGGGTTTTGTCCTGAGTTTGGTTGGCTCTGAGTCTGCAAGAGAGTTTTTCAGCTACAGCCTGGATTTTTCTTGCTTGTGTCAGTCTTTGGTCAGTGCATCCAAAAGCACAAAGGTATTTCTATTATTAGACTGAGGACAAATGCTAGTAATCTGCCTACTTTAAAACCTGAGGAAAACCAGGAGAAGAATTAGCTAGTGAACACTGGAGTTTTTTGGATATTTGCTATGGACATGAGTACCATTTCTGGACACAAGTACCATTTCTGCACCTTTGTGTCTGTATCTTTGCTTTGCTTTAGATAACTCTCATCCCTTTTAAGCACACTTCTTAGCTTCCTTTAGATCCAAATGTGTGTGCAACTTTGGTTTTTGATAAATCCTACATCGTGTCATTTAAAAAACAAAATGAAAAAACAGCCGAGGATTTAATGAAAGCTATTTAAATTATTAAAGGATTAATGTTGGTCAGAGTTTCTAGAATACATGGTATTTAAAGCAGCCTGTGAACTCATGATTTACTGGAATGGAGAAAAGGACCAAGGATGCAGTGAGCATACTGGGTATCCTCACTTGGTCCTTTTTCAGAATCATAGAATAATACAGATTGGAAGGGAAGTCTCTGATCTATCCCCTCCTAAAAAAGCTGGAACAACTTACATCCGAGTGCTCAGGGCATTCCCCAGTGAGATGTGGAAAACCTCCAGGGATGCAGATTGTACAGCCTTGCTCAGCGACCTCCTCTGGTGCTTGACTGTCCTCGTTGGGAAGAATATTCCTTTTGTAAGGGCTTCCTTGTCAGAACAAAACCTGGACTCCCAACTGATGTTTGTTGAAAGACCATGAATCGTGTTTTCCTTTAGTTCAAAGGACACCTGAAGTAGCAGTTAAAGCAGAATGTATTGCTGAGCCTTGGGAAGGGAAAGCTCTGAGGGAAACGTTAGCAGTGTGTGTAAATACCTGATGGGAGGGGATAAAGGCGTTGTAGTCAGCCTCTGAACACAAACTGAACTGTAAGAAATCCCAGTTAAACATAACAAAACCCTTTTTTCTTACTGTGATAAAGCACTAGAACAAGTTGTCTGGAGAGGTTGTGGAGTCTCCATTCTTGGAGATGTATTCCAAAACAGACTGAGCCCATGGTTCTAAGCACCTTGCTCTAGTTTACTCTGCTTTGAGCAGGAGGTTGGACTAGACAATCTCCAGAGGTCTCTTCCCAGCTCTGCTATTCTGTGTTCCATGAACATCCCTCTGTCACTTCAGAGACCTGTTTTGTGGGTGGTACTTGGGGAGAAAAGGGCCTTGGTCTGGCTGTATGTGAAGCTGTTACAGGAATATTCTGTTATGTCAAGTTCTGAGAATTTTACCCTGAGCCCACGGTCCACAGAGTTCCGGGAAGATTTCTGAACTCTGAGAGCCTTCAAAAGTCTGATCTTTTTCTTCTTGTATAAGCAATTCTCTGTTCTCTCTGCCTTCATGTATAAGTAATAACCCTTGCCTTTAGATGTATACATGCATTGTAGTAGCCTTTGTCTGGCAAGCTGCTTATCAGAAGTGTTTGATGACTATCTGTATTGTTTATTTTATAGGCCTCCTTTTTTGGGGACAATTTTTTTTTATGCTAATCCTGTCTCTTAAGTAAAGGTTTAATGGTTCTCTAATTCCTGTCTGACAGTTCTCTGACACTTCTCAGCTCCTGCTCCCTTTCAAATCGAGGACCTTGCAGAATGTTTCTTATTTTCCCTGGTGGTGTGCTGGGCTTTTAGGACTCTGGCAAATAGGCTCAGGAGGCAGCACATGGATGCTTTTCTTGGGCATGAACCAGCTCAGAGCTAGAAGCTATTCGTGCCACGTGGAGCTGGATTCTGCTGCTTTGTCTGCCTGACCACCTGTATGCCCAGGAGCATAATGCACCCTCCTGTCCTTCTCAAGGGGACGTCGCTTCTGGCTTGGAAGGTCTTGCTCTGAGTAACCCATTTACACTCCGTTAGTCCTTAGCAGGTTGTGGTGCAGGTGGGGGCTGACATCACCCGTGTTTTAAAACATGGAGCCAACTTGTGATCTGCTTAAAAGAGCAAGCTGCAGTAAGAAGTCAGGTTGCTTAAGAATACAAATGAGCCCAGGCCAAAACTGCTGAAATCAAACACGCTGTTAACTTGGTGGATTGGCACACATCTAATAGGTGGGTGAGAAGGTGGGGAGGAATCATGTTTCTGCCTTTGATTGATAATAAGAATCTCCCAGCTCTCAGAAGTAGGAAAGATGACTTGGGTGCCTCGTGGAAGTTTTGGATCAGTGGTCTGAGAAGAGCTGCAAGTCAAGGATGTGAGAGGTGCCTGTAACACCTTTGAGTTTGTGTCTGTGAGGTTGTCTTTATTTGACAGGGATTTATTCTACATATAAAGGAGATTTAATAGTAAGAGAACTTGCTGTTTTGTTTCTCCAGACATTGTCACCTCCAGTGCAGGTTGGAGGCCCAGGGGCAGCTGCAGAGTAGTGCTGTCTCAGTTGTTCTTTCCGTGGCCCTGACTCTGTGCCATACCTCCTCTACTCACTGCTTGGATTTCTAACAGAAAGCAGCTTAAGGCAGGGGACAGCTTAACCTTCTTCCATCCTGACAGAAAATTATGCTGAGACTTTCATAATAAGTTGCTTTTACAGCTTTTTAAGTTTGCATCTCGGAACAGCTATTTAAAAGCTGTATTCTCAATAGGACAGTGGCTTCCAGCATGTTCTATGCAGGTTTTTTCCTTTTAAACACCAGGCAGTGGTGCTCTCTCAGAACAAGGCATCTGTTTTTTAAATACTGCTAATTGGCATTGCTTTAGCATCTGGAATTTTGATTTATAACAGCATAATTGCCTTTAAGCAAACATTTCCTTGACGAGACATTTTTAAGTAGTCTTTTTGGTGGCAGCGGTCAGTGTAGGATTTATTTTAAAAGGCTGATGTGTAAACTTCAGGAAATTTGCCTTCCTACCTCCTGCATGTGCACTGGAGGAAAAGATGTATATTTAAACTTACTTGTACATGAAAAGCATAATTTCAGGAGTTACACTTTTCCCTGCGACAAACCACAGCATGGGCCAGCATGAGCTACGTGCTTGTGAGGGTGGGGAGGCCCTGGCACAGGTTGTCCAGAGAAGCTGTGGCTGTCCCATCCCTGGAAGTGTCCAAGGCCAGGTTGGACGGGGCTTGGAGCAACCTGGGATAATGGAAGGTGTCCCTGCCCATGGCAGGGGTTGGAATGAGATGATCTTTGAGGTGCTTCTGTGATTCTATGATTTGTTCTGGTTATCTCACCGAGGGGATTAAAGGGGATTCTGCTAATGCTGACACTGCACAGCACAAGGTGTGCATGTAGAGAGAAGGGGTCCTGGTGCTTGTCCTTTCTTTTTCTTCCCCGTTTCCCCCAATACTCTTATCCTCAGTCAAAACATCAGTCCCCATCTAGGAGCTGTGGAAATTGCCATTCGACAATTTTCAGGTCTTTCAGAAACGTGTCTTCTCACATATAGACAGATGTGTTCTGTTTATATATATAGGAAAAGACATATTTTTAATAATGAGCACTGTTTGACTGAGCAAATAGGGAGGCAGAGGGAACTGGCTACAAGTAGGCACCGTGACACATAAGTGGGCAAGGAACCAGCTTTTCCCTTCCCACACACACCATGTCCTGGCAGCGCCTCGGTCTCCGTGCATCCCGTTCCCTACTGTGGCACTGTGGAGCACTGTGGCAACCTGACACATTCCCTCATTGCCCTGCCATTGGAGTCGAGGATCTGGGGTAAATATGAGGTTATCCACATCTTCAAACCTCCTGCAGTGGCAGGATGGAGAGGAATGGCTAAACCGCTCTTCGGGCTGGCATTGTGCTCCCCCGTTTTGGCTTCTTTGGGGTAGGGTTGTTATCGCAAATAATATGTGATTCATCCATGTCTGTTGGCTAATAGGAGGGGGAAAAAAAGATGAGAGAGAGGCAAAGAAACAAGTGCAAATGAGACAGGAAAGCCAAATGCAATCTTTGAAGTAAATAAAATGATTTTTATAGGAACCCTGGTGGAGCATATTTGCGGCTTGCCTTCCTTGGTCTGTTTCTGGTCGAGGGTATAATTGGATCCATAGAAATGCTGTCTGCCTCTCTGCTCTTTAAGAGTACAGCTAAATGGAACAGAAGACAATGCAGCCAGCCCAAGTGAAGGTCAAAGCTTGATGAGATCTCGTGGCTGCCCAGCCTCATCTTTTATGCAGTCAGCAAGATTGTTGCTTCTCCAGAGCTCTGCTCTGCTCCCGCCGCGCTGCCAGGACAGGACAAGCCTGAGCTGTGCTGGCTGTGTGACCCCATGGCATCCAAGTACACGTTTTTAGTTCTGCATCAGCACCAGTGCAGAGATGGAATTGTTGATTTGGATTTTGTGAGGCAGCACGGCATCCTCCTTGAAAAGCTGGCTGTGCTCAAGTGTGTCCCCTTAACAAAGATGAACATTTTTCCTTCCATTTTCCACCCTTTTCTTGCTGTGACACTTCTGTTTGGATCTGGTCTAGTTTTTTACCACTCGCCTGTGATGTGATGGCTTAGATGTGGTGGCTGTTCTGTGAATTTTGTGTCAGAAGGCACGAAGGGGTGAATGACTTTCTCCAGGGTGCTCAGTAAGCTGTCATCCGTACCTTTACTCTGGAATAGTGCTGTTCATAGGCTTTATAACCCTCACACTGTCTTGCTGCCAAAGCAGATTTGTTCATTACATCAAACTTTAGTGTTGAGTCAGACGATGGGGATATCCAGGCTGTGACACTGCCTGGTGGACCTCAACAGCAGGAGCAGTATTCTCACGTTTGGTGTAAATCTGACTTGATCCGATTCCTTTTATTCCTTAGTTAATGTAGGGAACTGTGAATGTACACAGCTTTAAACACTGCTCACATTCCAGCTGTCCTTGGTTTAGTAGTATTTAAATATGTACCGACTCAGTCTATTCTTCACCTCCGTAACAGTCAAGTTATGCAAAGTTTAATTAATGCATCCTCTGCAAATCAGTGCTTCTGGCCTTTTTATCACTTTTCTTGCTCTTGTGCTTTTAATTCCCTTCAATTGATTCTCCAAGTTCTGGAACTAAAGTTCACAGGAATGCGTGTTACCAGTTTCTAATTGCTCCCAACCCTTTGTGTCATTTCTCTGTCCTCCCTGGCCCTCACTTCACCTCCTAATTTAATACAGCTCAGTGTAATTAATGTGCTGTTTAACTTTTCTTCCGGATGATTAACAGGGATGTTAAGCAGAAGCAGTAGTGCCACTATCCCCACCACATCCCATTGGACCCTTTCTTCTGCCTTGATACTTTATCACTTCTTGTAATTACTCTTTTTTAGATATTCCTGCAGCCAGTCCTCAGGTTTGTGTTACGAGCTTTCACAAAGCTCATTTCCATTAATTTTTGTAATTAGCATGTGTGTGCTGTGTTATCAGAAAGGGTTCTGAGGTGTTGGGCTGCTTACTGGCTGTGTGCCAGGGGATAAGGAGCCAGGGTCAGGAAATCATTGCCTACCCTTCCTGAGAGGCTCAGGTGACCTCCTTCTTATCGTGTATGTTGTCTGTCACCGCTGCTTTGTTGTTCTTCAGCCAGACTTCTGACCTTTTACTCCTTAATTCCTGGATGGGGGCTTTTAAGGATGCTCCTTCCTTCTGCTGTGTCCCTGTGTGGGCAGGTCCCACGAGGGCAGCCAGGCTCTGCTCCCACTTGTGTCCATGCTGAACTGGGATCTGAAAAGCTGATGTGGCCCTCCCTGGCTATCAGGTAGTTCTTGCTTCTTCATGAGTTTTCTAGTTTAATTGCCAGTGACTTGGAAATTTGATTCCTTTGGTACTTTTGACTGCATATCATGCAGAATGCAAGCAATCTTATAATGCATTTTATTAGCAGGTGTATCATCAATGTATTCCTGTTGCAGTATCCTCTGCATTTCCCTGGGTTTTTTATTACTGTTCCTAAACTTGTTCATCCTATTGTGCATCCCTCCTGTGGCTGTAGACCGTTTTTCATTGGAAAGTTGAAATTGTTATCCGGCCAAATCTGCAGTGCTGTCCCATCAGGGGAAAAATATCTTTCCTGATCCTTGCTGTTGATCAGCTTGTGTCCTGAAGCATGATTATTGCTCACTCTTGTTATTTTTAAACCTGACTAATGCAGCTACATATGTTATTCTTCCTTATATAAACACATAATCCTTTTTTAATCTTGCTGAAAAAATTTGTCTGTATAATATCTTGTGGTGGAGAATTGGATGGGCTCATTTATAGACAGCATTAGGAAAGGTTTTCTGACAATCAGTGAAACGTGCTGCCTCTCATGTGAAATTGCCCCTTGGTTTTCTGATGTAACAGGGTGCCATGAGGAGCTTAGGTAATTTCCATTCTATTTGTTTTATACATCTATAATCTCTTCTTGCTTTTGTTCCTAAAATAAATAGTTGGTCTTTAAAACATATCATTTGTAAATCCCCCTCTTGTCTGACTTTAATCAGTTTATACTTCTGGAGTTCTGTTTTGTTCTAGTTTTCTTGCTGAAATGAGAAAATCAGGAGAGTGATGCATTAGGGAGAAAGCTATGGCAGATTTACGTAACACCACTTTACTTTTATCAGGCTTTATCCTTTGTTTGGACATTCAAACATGTTTTTTATTGTTTTCTGCCTGTGCACAAACCACCTCTTCAAGTGACATAGTGCCAGGATTTTTGGATGGGTCGATGGTGGAATGTGACTGTGTAAGTCACTGTCTTGTTCTGTATTTTGCCTCCAAGGTGTATCCAGAGTTGTTGTCCTCTGCTTTTCTACTGTATGAGTGGCTGAGAGACTTTTTGAAGGCAGTCACTGCTCATATTTTAATCTTGAATGTTATTGGGCTCGTAAGCAAACTTCTCCACCTCCTTGCGAGTTAGATTGGCCTTGCCGTGGTGTTTTGTGGTGAATAGTTAACTTCTCCTTGTCTGCTGCTCATTCCTAGAATATCCTGCTAGTTTTATCTTTCCATTTTCCAACCTGGCTATCTTCCCCTGCTTCTTTGCCTCCCGTAGCTTTGCAGTGTTGCTGGCACAGGAGAGCATTTTCACTTGGCTATGGCATTATTTTTTTTCTTGATAGCTGCTTGTGAGCAACTTGAGAAATAAAATGCTTCATGTCCTCACCACACACGGCAGCGGGGAGGCAGTTCTGCTGTCATCCATGGTCACTTGAGGGTTATCTTTGTACCCATCCAGCCCTTCCCCTCGGAGAGAGTAAGTCTCGTGGCTCTGTAAATGAAGTTACCCACCTGGTGTTATTAATAATGCATTGGTGCTCCTCATCGAGAATTAAAGACGTTCAAGATGCATTGCAAGGCTCCCAAAGGCGAATGTGTTTGTCCTCAGACAGAGCCAACGTAGGTAACAGCTCTGTGTCTGAGATGAACCTTTTTATCACCCATTGCACCCTGGTTTTAGTGCTTTGAAACTTCCACTAATGCCACTGCGCTGTGTCAACGGATAATTTGTGTTCTGGTTATACACAGTTTTATTTGTTCACAGCTGAATTAACCTTTCCCTTTCAAAACAACCAAGACAATCATTATTTATTATGCATGGACTGTTCTCCCCAGAGTGAGGAATCGTTGTGCCTGTGGGGAGCACCAGCCAAGGAGTTGAGTAGCTCCTACTGGGGCTGTCTTTGAGTTTGTTGGATGGTTCGTGTGCTGCTCTGAGGTTAAGGACAAACGGACAATTGGCATCTTTGGAGTGAGCATTTCCTAAAGCCAAAGCTTGCCTTCAACAGCCACCTCCCCGGGGTTGGAAATACTGGGGGGGGGTCAGAGTTTTTCTGTGCTTTCCCCATGCAGCTATGGAGGGAAGTTCCAACAGCCTGGTGAATTATCCCGTCTCCTGTGGAGATTCTTGGCAGAGTGAGAGTCAAGTTGCTTAACTTCCAAATGAGATGAATAGAATTCTCAGTGGGATTGAATTATTTTTAGATGTTGTATCATTGGGATTTCTCACCCCAGTGTTTGATGCTTTTGGGTGAGATGACGAGCCTGCCCTGAGCCTATTCCACAGACTGTGTGTGTGCTCGTGTTCCAGCGCTCTCTCTCCCCTGTTTTCCACCCCTGTTCCCCTAAACCTCCTGTGGTTCTGAGGGGAATTTGTACTGAACTTCGTCCCACTGAGTGTGACCCTCAAATCTGTCTCTCAAGGGATTAAGGCACAGTCCTTGTACAGTTATTCTCTCGCTGGTCTCCTCTTGAAGCACTGTGTTTACCCGGTACTGATCTCTTCAAATTGCATCCTAGGTGATTTATCCAACCAAATATTTTGTACTTTTTTTATTAAGAACATGGTGTCATCGTTTCTGGGAGTTTGGGTAATATAATTATGTATTTTTGTCTGAGGGTATTTACTTAAGCAGTAAAATTCGGACTGTTTTTAAAGAAATTCCATGATGATTCTTAAAGCTCAGACACTTCATTACATTTAGGAATAAGAACCATACAGGAGTCTATTTTGTGTTGAAATAAGTATTTAAACAAAATACCCAGACAATAAGAAAAGCAATAACCATGGTTTTTTTCTTTCTAATGATACAAGCTGCATTATAAACCTTGGCAGGGATTTCTTCTCTACAGTAACATGAGGAAATAAAACTTCCAGTTAGCTGGTGTTGCTGCAGATAGTTTATTTTTCATCGCTGCGTCCTTTTTTATATCTGCATTCAGTATTTAAAAGCATTTCCTTTGGCAAATGGAAGTCGGAAAAACTCTGCTCGGTTCTGGCACATGTGAATTTTTCATGCTGCTCCCAGGTTGTCCATCTGTAAGCACTGGCCCTGCATGAGCTGCCAGTGAGGTGCACAGAGCAAATATTGCAAATGTTTTTGAGTCTTTTGAGGATGACCATTAAAAACACCCTTTGTTTGAATATTTATTTTTTTTTAAATATGTTCTTACCCTGTTTTTTTCTTTTTTTTTTTTTTTTTTGTACTGTCAGCTCTGGATAGCCCTGTTCAACCCCAGACAGCGTATTTGTTCCATTAGGGAGCAGATTATGTTCAATTAAACCCAGAACATGTTTCAGCAATGTTAAAGCAGGGCCAATTTAAAATTGTACGTGCCCACAAAAATGAATATTCACCATCCTTCTCTGAGTGGGATTTGGAATGATTCGATATAAATACTTTTGAACCCCTGCTGAATTGTGTCAGCTTTGTCTTATTTGCCCTGAAGGGGAGAAAAACATGTTATTTCATGTTTGCAATTTGAGAGGTGCTGGACTGAAGCCAGGGTCCACCAGGGCTGAATCCCTGTGGCTGGGTTTGTTACCTTTTATGCTGAGAGGTCAGAATATATGAAAGTGCCTTTGAAAGAGCTGTGCATCCTCTACTTGAATTCCAGCAGTGGCCCCAAGAGAAGCCCAAAAGCATCTATTGATTACAGGGGTTTTTCAAAGGCACTTTTTCAATAGCAGGACTAAGGAAAGTGCAAGATCAGGGGCAGAGTTTGAGTGGCACACGCAGCTGAAAACGCTTCTTCCCTTTTCACAGGACCTTTTCCCCCAGCACCCTGTGTACATCTGTGGGGTGGGTTTTGGAGGTTTTTTCCCAGTATTTAGATATCAGGCCTTTTCTTTTTCACACTATCAGGAGAAGGTAGCAGCTTTCAGCCCTGAGGAGCCTGCTGGCTGGCAAGCCTCAGAGATTGAAGGGCAGCCTTAAATGCAGCCCTGCCTCCAGGTGCTGAGAACAGACTGCCCTTCCCTCTGCCTCCAGAGGTTTTCCAGACTTAGCTAGACCAAGTCAGAGTTAGTCTGACCTGGTGTTGGCAGTACACCCCCACTGAGCAGGAGGTGATCCCCAGAGGCTCCCTCCAAGTCACATGGCTTTGGGCTGCAATTGTTTGGTGAACAGCTGTATTTTGAAGACAGATTTCTTGAAGATTTAGTTTATTTTTAGATCCTAAGTAGATTTCTGGGTTGAGCTTTCCTTCGTACCAATACTGTAATTGATATCTGAAGTCACTGGTGTGTGAAATCTTGAAATTTTCACTTCTGGCAAGTGAGACTATTGAGATTTCAAATTACTGTAAGATTTAACATGCTATGTCTAAATTAAAAAGGAAAACCTAGATGCAAATGAGGGCACAATAGAAGCTCATAGTAAAAGACATCTGTACTCTTAAGCTCACCAGGAATTAAAAACATGGTGTGTAAAGGGGAAGTAGGAACAAATATAAAGAATTAGTAGGAACAAATATTGAATGGTGATTGCGGGGTTTCTCTTGTATAATGGTTGGAATTCATTGAAGTGCCCCTATGACATGAGCAGTGCTAATTATTGCAATTGGAAGCCATCACACCCTGGAACTGTCACTGACAATCCTGCTCTGCCTTTCTTCCTGCTCAGAGGAATCCCGGAGCAGGCTGTTCTGTAATGGGCATCACCAGGAATCACGGCTGCCTTTGGACTCGGAGGCAGCACAGTGATTGATTTATTACTGGCATCAGTTTCCCTGCCTCACTTCTGCAACTTCTCATTTTAGGGCTTCTTCAGCAAACGCCTGAAAGGATCCATCAAGAGGACAAAGAGCCAGTCCAAGTTGGACAGGAACATAAGCTTCCGTCTCCCATCTCCCAACAATTCCGAGGACAGGTAAGGTTCAGTGCATCACACAGCACGTGTGAGCACTCCCAGGAGGAGAGCAAGGAAGCTGGCAGATGGGTGGTTTGTGGACTGACACAGAAGTTTAGTGTACAATGCCCTGCTGATACAGGACTGCACACTTTACTGCTCTGAGCAGCTGTCGATAAGTTCAGGTTAAGCAGATGGACTCCAATACCTTTTGTTGCATCTGTCTCAAATAAGCTGCAGACTTCCAATTCCACAATACAAAGCCATGGGATTGATCAGCTTCAGACAAACTTGCCTTGCTGGGGGCAGTGCTTGCCTGCAGGTCAGTGCTGTGGCTGAGATAAGGAATTGTGTTGGTGGCGTGAGCAGGTCGGTTCCACTAGCGCTGGCAGAGCCCCGAGGTTCACAGTGCACTTCAGGCACACCAAGGATCCTTGCTAATGATTGCAGTGCAGGCATTTTAATTATTGCAGTGTTACTGCAATGAACAGACGGTCTGTTTTTCAGAACACTGGAAAACTCAGTAATTTCTGACCCTTTTAGTGCTTTATTTGGTGTGTCCTTGTTTAGTTTTTGGCTGGCGATTCAGGCTGGGAATGGATTGTACATGAGGCAAGCAAAAGCTCTTGCACACAGTGTTTCCTAACTGTTTGTAAAGTCTCTTGATTGTTTTTATTAAACATTACTCTGTGTTACATTCCAGAGTAGCCCAGCAGGAGAACTAGACTGAGTGAAAAACAGGTTACCCCGCACTCGAGGCCATGCCAGGCTTCTGTGATTTTTACATTGTTTAGTGCCTTTCCCCTTCTCCTTTAGCAGAGTTGAATTCATTAGTTGTATCTGTCATGCTGTGCTGCTTCAATCAATGGTCCTGTCTTCTCCATCTGAAAGGCAGCACCATAAAATCAGGGAGATGGCAAGGCTGGGGATGCTGGAGGTCTGTTAATGTCAGGAGTTACAGCAAACCCTGCTGCGTCCCAGCTGTGACTGTCCATGGGGATGGCCTTGCTCCTACAGTGATGGTAACGTCCACCCAGTCTGCTTTGAGTCAAGTTTTCTTATAAATCTGTATTTTCAGGGTGTTGCAACGTGGCTCTAAAAGGAGCTCAAGTAGCTGTTATTTTTGCTGTTGTTTGTAACCAGCTTTGCTTGAGTTTTTGTAATAAATATGCCACAAATAATCTGGTTGTGCTTCCTGAGCTTGTACTTTCCTGGATATTTGCTTCTGCATTGTCAAGGAAGTGCTGTCATTGTGGGAAAGCCAATAAATGCAGCTATAATTAATTCCTACAACTTTGATTTAAGGCATGGTGTTGCACACAGCAAAGTCTCTTTAAAAATAGATCTACTCCCTGTCCCCTTCTACTCCCTGCCAGTGTTGGCACAAATTGTCAGCTAGACTTGAATGAAAGGTGGATTTTCTCTGATGGCCTGCAAAGCATGAAGTCCAGGTGCTTTGTCACATGGTGCCATTACTGAACACACAGCTGACTCTAAATTCGTGAGAAGGAACTGCCACTCTCTCACCTCCTGCTCTCCCTGTGTTCTGTCTGAGTCTTGATCTGTTGCAGCAAAAACTTTCCTGTCCTACCCTGGTGAGTCAGCCCTTTCCCATTTTAAGCAGGTGGTTTTAGGTGATGTCATGGTGTTACACAGGTTTTTAGGGCCAGGTTGACTGATAGCATTTCTCTTTTCCTGCTCTGACAAATACAAGAGCCCTGCCTTCAAAGAAAGTATTATACAGCTTTATAAATTAAAGCCCTGCAAGGATTAGAAGGCAATAGAAGCTACTGCCATATTGCTTTCTCATGCTTTTGAGATCTTTGAGTCCTGCTGAGAAAGTGGAGATGTTTATAGATAAATATCTCTAAAATTCTGGAGTAAGGAAGATTATTTATCCTGGTGTACATCAAGATTTGGGATGCTGTAACACTGCATGCCATGCTGAATGGGAACAGAGGATGGATGTTGTCTGTCCAGAGTTGATTCAAGATAGAAAAGAGCCAGGAATGCTGAAGGGAGCAGTGATGGAGATGAGTTGCAGATTTTTCATAATCAGATTTTCTGTTTCAGCAGAAAGCAGTTGGCCAACCTGTGTTTTCTGGCTTTTAGCTCTGCTTCAGTGTGTCTGGGCTAGTGGATGGGAGGAGTGGAGAGAGCTGTGGTGCCCCTCCAAGAAACGTGGATCAGCATCCGGGTGTCCCATAGGAATCCTCAGCCTGGAATTCACATCCCTTCTGTTACTTGGGTTCAGATGTTTGCTGGGTGGTCTGTTGTGCTTGAAAACGTGTATTTTGCCTTTGCAAGGCACCAGTGTGGAAAGGCTCGGGCTCTGCTGGGTTGTGACCCACGGCAGGTGGGAATGAGGCTCTTCAGGTGTGTGGCCAGTACAGCAACTCCCCAGGTTGCCAAGAGCTCTCTCCATGGGGTGACCTGGCGCTGTGTCACCACAGCATCTTTCACAGCTTCCCCAGCCTGTTTTCCTACTCCATCCTTTGAGCTTTTCAACTCACGTGTCCGTCTTTAAAGTCTGTCATTATTAATTTGTGACGTACTAATGAGTTTGTTACGTATTAATGAGGGTCATTAATATATAAAACGTCTTTAAAAAAGCACAAGAAAAAGCTTAATGAAAATTACATTTGAAAGGAAGAGACCAAATGAATATTTTCAGTTTGAGGCCGGGAATTTGAGAGCATGTCCAAGAGGACCAGCAGTTTTGTTTACGGTGAGGGAGCGAAGACGGTTGGGACTGGCTGCATATGGTCTTGGCGACTGCAGTAAAGCCCTGCAGACAGCTGGGGAGGGTTTTGCCCTGTTGGGATTTAGTGCCACGTGGGAATCCTCCTGCTTTACTGAAAGTCATTTCATGGCATTACGAGGCAGCCGCGGCGCAGGGTCCGTGCGGAGCGCAGGATCCGCCGTGCGCTGGCTCGGAATGGGCGCCGGCAGGTTGCAGGGAAGCAGGTAACCATGGCTCTGGGGTTCATGGTGAAACGGTACCACTCCTCAAGCAGCAGCTTCTTCTACTTTCGGTAAGTTCTCGCTTCCACCTCCCCGTGTCTTTGCAGTGAGAAAATAGCGCAGATCGTGTAGGTAATGGAAGCAAAACTCACCGGGTTTTTCGGGTTCCTGCTAACCTAATGCTGGGTTTTGAAAAAGGGTGGGGGATTTTCACCCTGGGCTGGATGTCAGGATAGAAATCTGTGTTACACAATGCGTTATTAAGGCTTGACTCACTCTGAGCTTGCATCCATTCAGTATATCTCTTGCTATCAGCACGCTGGAGGATGGGGAAAGGGGAGGAGTGGTTTGTTTCCGGGGAGACGCCTCTCTCCTGGTTTGGTGGACACAGTTCTTTCAGCAAAGCTTTTTTTCAGTCCTCACACAGTTGTTTGGTTTTCAGTGAAAACTGAACAAGATCCCAGTGGCTGTCACAAAACTTCCCCTTGGTGCTGGGGTGCCTTGACCCCTTAATAAAAACATATTTCCTAATGGCTGATGCTCTTCTGCAAAGCCTGGGCTCCTCCACATAGCATTCACCTCTAGTTGAGCAGTGAAATGAAAGTGAATCAATTGAGCATCTCTGGTCCATCAAAACAAACCAATTGGAAACGTTAATAGCAGAGACCAGGTGACAGAGGAGTGGGGAGAACTCTCCTGCTGTCAAATTCAGCCTGAGAGGTATCTGTTAGGCAGGCTGTGATCCATAGGGAGAGCAGGCAGGCAGGGAAAGGGCTTTGCAAACCCAGGATTCAAACAAGGAGGCTTTGGGTAGGACCTTGCCAGGAAAAAAAACAACAAATAAACAGAACCTCAGTGGGAGACTGAAACAACAGGCTCAGAAAAAAACTAATCTCACCTGAGTAGAACTTGCAGCTAAATAAGTTACGCTAAGTTTCTGATTTTTGGGGAAAAAAAAAAAATTAATAATGAAACTGGTTAGACTTGTAGAATTGTTGACCAGGTAATGGGATGTTCAGCTAATTGGCAGTTGGAAAACGAAGCGGGGTGTGGTGCCTACAAAATGAGGGCTCGGACAGGGAAACCTGATGCTGCAGCCCCGGCGGAGCGAAGGTGGATCGCGAAGGTGGATCGCGGGGGATGCTGAGGAAGGTACGGCCCCGCTCGGCAGGGCTGGGAGCTGGAGTGGCAGCAGGAAGCCCCCTGCACCACAGCCCAGTGACTTGGCAGAGTGGCTAAGTATTGAATTTGCCTTTCTGATCGCGGGGAGTGTCTCTAAACACACGGGGATTGTGCTGGAATTACTGGCAGCGTGCAGCTCCCTGCAAGGCCAGCTGGAGGCTTGGCTGCTTGAGTAGTTGGGTGCTTGAGTTCTTTCCTTTCACGCCAGTCTGGTAAAAGAAAGTTCATTTTTAAATGCGGGTTTGTTTTTTTTTTTTTAATCTTTTGGGTTATTGATGTCCACAGGCTTGTTTTCCAAGCAATATAGTGCTCTCCCTGGTAAGCTCAGTAATTAGAAATCTTTTGTGCCTTGTAGGTTGGCTTTTAAATAGGCCAAAACCAGCAGGAGAGCTTCATAACTGGAGCAATTAGCATTTTAACCCTTTATCCTACGTGCCTTATAGACGGTGGAATATAATAGAGGTTGGCTAATAGGCTGCTGTGTGCCATGGGTGGCCACTGAAAGCCAGAGGTTCCTAGTTCCCAGCTTACAGCTGAGATCTTCCTGTTGTGGAAAAGGTGTGCAAGGAGGGAGGGTCAGCTAGGGGCTGGGCCAGAAGATGGGATGGTTGGAGAACTCTTTTTCCAGCAGCAGTCACAGGTCAGTGATTTGGGGCATTGTCTCTGATTTAGAAGGAAACGATGCAGCTCTGAAGACCAGTACCCCAAAACATGCCAAAACAGGTGAGATGTTTAAAATGTTCCCTGACATGCTCCTCCTCCACCTGTTTTTCCTATTGGAAAGAAAGTATGGAGAATACCTGTGTAAGAATTATCTGGTGCTTTGGTAACTGTTTGCTCTGAACTCCCACGGAGTTCCTTTACAGTCTCTGTTGTGGATAGAAAAAGCAGCAGGATAAAAAGTTGATCGGGGGAGGTTAACTGTAATTTAAAACAGGATTTGTGTTGTTAATGGAGCTGTTTAACAGAAACAGATTTGTACAAACAACCCTTCCCCCACCTTTTGCATGTGTGATCTTCCTGTTTACAGTAATCTGCTTCCCTGGGATTACCTCTCTCCTGACAGAGACCGAGCAACACTCATTTTACCAGTAGCTTCCTACCTAATACAGGAAGGACCCTGTTAATCCAGCCCCTTTGCTGGACATTGGGAAATAAATTCATGGCATCTGTGCCAACGGGAAACCAGCAAGCAATTTTCTTTCCCTGTTACTGCTTCGGCATATCAGATGAGGCTTTAAAGCTGCAGGGAACTATTACTTCTGTACAATTATTGCCTATATCGATTGGGATGCTGCTGATTTAGGCACAAGTCAATGATCTGCTTTGCAGATCTATCAATAGATGAAATCTATACTGTGGTGCTCACAAATGTATGTACTTGTGTTTGTAAATGCATGTGGTTGCATCTAACCAACAGCTTTACGACTGTTGCTCTGGTGTTTATGGAAGACACAGTGCCAATTCTAAGCCACTTAATCAGTTTATTGAGCTGTTTTAAGTACAGTAACTTCAAGGGATTGTTCGAACAGGGACCCTGAGTCAACAAAACTGCCCGTGCTCCAGCTGCTCTGCAACAAACCCAGATGCTCACAGCTGCCTAGTCAGAGGAGCGACGGAGTGGAAGAGATGCTACTACAAGGTGTAACTCGCAGGATGAGATGTGGAGACAGGGAGTGCAGTCACTGTGTGTACCTGCCCTTGCCCCTGCCCTGTCCCCAGAGGCTGTTTGGAGGCTTTCCTGGCAGATGACTCGCTCTCTCCCTCTGGCTTTAATGACCGGATCTCATCAAATTCATAGGAAAGGACGAGGAGGAGGAAACTTGCCTCTCTGGAAAGGTCACCTTTGCCACGTCTGCGGAACGGCCTCCCCTCGCCTGCTGCCTCTCTGGGCTGCCAACCCCCGCTAATCTCCTTAGGGGAGGCTGTGTCATGGCAACATGGACCTGGGAGCCTCTCCTGGGAGCCTCTCTGAGCCCCGGCAGGGCCGGTGGGAGCGCAGCCGCCGAGGAGAGCGCTTTCTTCACTGGCTGCTCTCCTTGCCCCAGCCTATCTGCCTGGCAGGATGTTTGGCTGAAATCCGTAACCTGAGGCTTGAGGAAGAACTCCTCTTGGATTTGTCTTGTGCCTTTCTTCCTCTCCTAGCAGGATTTGTTGTCTGAGATGTAGCCTGGAGAAGGAAGTTTGCAGAGAAGGGCCGTGGCATGTGGCACCGCTATGATTTGGGGATGCACTGCTAAGTGGCTGTACAATTGTTTCATGTAGGTCTGCTTGCCTTGTCTTGCTCCCAAGTGCAGCCTCTGCTGAACTGGAATTTGCAAAATCTCTTTTTCTTGCTCCTTTCTTTGGCAATTATTTATCTTTCCCTCCTCTTCTCCCTCTGTGTGACCACTCCATGCTTTCCTTCCTCGACCAGGAGCTGGCTGCAGGCTCTCAGCACCCAAGTGCTCTGTAAGGACTGGAATTGCTGAGAGTTTGAGGCAGGGACAGAAGCCAAGTGACCTCAGCAGTGCTTTCTTGGGAGGAGAAATTAGAGAGGATTTTGCAGAGATGGCATTAAAGTGGTGTATTGTGGTGTGTTTATTTTAGACTTGCCCTACCTTAACTGCAGCAAGGGCTCAATTATACATGGCTGAGGTTTTCGGTTTGCGTTGGTTCAGCTGCTGCTGGAACCTGTTAGAACAAAGCACGGCCTCGTACCAGGGCTGCTGCTTTGCATCTGAAATCAGTGTCTTTGGAATATTCCTCCCATCAAAGGGTCTTGCTGGCTGCACTTAGGTCATTCAGTATATTAAAAGGGAACAGAGTTCTCCCTCACTGTGTAATAAATCTTATCGCGTGCGAATCTGCCCGAATACTTTCAGCGTTTCATTCTGGACAAAAGAGCAGTCAGGTGAGCTCTGCTTGTTGCACTGCATGTACCCTTTGTGGTACCCAAGGTCTTGTTAAGAAGCCCTTTTCAAATGCTTGGAATTTTTTTCTCTTTGTTTCCCTACAGAGTTGCTCACGGGTAGGAGAATTTTGATTTTGCGAAGGATGCAGAATATGAGTGGGGGGTTTTTAATAAGATTTTTAAAGGAAGTATACAAAAACTAATTACTTTTCAAAATTAAGGAAAAAAAAGAGGAAATTCTCTGCGTGATGTGTAGAGAGCTGATGCCTCTCTACTTTCACACTTGCTGGATGGGCAGCTGCATCATGGACAGACTCTCAGGGATCACTGACCATAGGGGCTTCAATATCTTTACAAAATCTAGACCTGCCAGGTAAACAGCACCTTTTCTGCTAAGCTGGGACCCTGTGCTCTTCCTGCTTGTTGGTCAGCTGTGAAGGCTTTGGCTGAATTCCAGCTAGGAATTTTGCCCAGGAAAAATAAGATGTGTCTGTACATAGCAGAGAGATGCAGGTTGTGCCTCAAGTATTATATAACTTCATTGCACAAGCTTTTTGTCCAGGTGTCAGTTTGGAATCAGAAGGAGCAGAGATGGAACCATGTCACCTATAAATGGGCATGTTTTGCAGTGCTGTGTGACAGCATAGCTCCCTACTATGCACAAATATTGCATTAAATCCAACTGGGAGAGAACAGAAAGTGTTAGAACATGTTTTATAATGGTGCTGTTGTTTGCCAAAAGCTGGGGCATGGTGGAAGGAGGGATATGTCTTTGAGAAATATTCAAGAACTGCTGGGGACAAAGAGAGGGCTGCCTTGATAAAAAGGTGCTGTGAATTTGGGGGATGCCAGCTCTCGTGGAGCTCAGGGGTTTACAGGACAGTTGACTGAAAAGGAGAAGCCGTGTGTGTCAGTGAGGAGAAGTTAAAAGAGAATGGATGTATCCAGAAAATGGGAAATTGTTCAAACTGGAAGAATTTGAGGAATGCAGGTGACTGACTTAAGCATTTGTGAAGTGGGAAGGAATTTGCATATTTGACTTCAGTGTAAAAGCAGAAAGCATCTGCTCTCATTCTGCACTGGTTACAGATTTAGGGGTCCATGTGCTTTTTGCTGCTAATACACAATATTTTTCTACTAGTCCAGCTAGGAACAAATATTTTCAGTAAAATTTCAGTCCAAAGCTATCTGTGTTTTTTTTTTTTAAATTTCAGCAGTTAAGTTCTGAACTTTTTGTTTTGCTGTTTTTCTTTCACTGACAGCTCAGCAGCTACAATTTCTAGGTCAGTGGGAATGGACTTCCTAAGCATATGTAGCTGGATATTCCCTTGGGAGTCTGGGTTTACTGGCCTAATGTTATTTTCATAAGGTTTACAGACTAATTGCAGAAGTTGTTCTGAATAAGCACCAACAAGCTGCAGCTTTGCCTGGGATCTTGCCAGCTCTTTTGGTAACTGTGAGAAAAGTGATGCTTCTCTTCCTTCTTGTCCTGCAGACCACGTGAGCTGCCCAAGCTGAAGGAGTCCCGTTCCCATGAGTCTTTACTGAACCACGCCAACACCATAGAGACTCTGGATTTCGCGGCAGAAGAAGCGGTTTACGTCAAACCACTCCACAGCAGCATCCTGGGACGGGACTTCTGCTTCGAGGTGAGCTCCAAACACGCAGCTCTCAGTCTCCCTGAGCCCTCGGAGATCACTGCTCTGGGACTTGGGAACTGGAAAATAGATTGGCTGCCTCGCCCAGTTTTGGGTGGGGGTTGCTGAACCGGCACGTGATTTTAAAGTCCTCGAGGCTAATGGCATCAATCACTCAACAGAGAGGAATCTTCTTCAATTACCAGGTCTCCTAATTGAAAAATCTCTCTAATTGGGTAAATATCTGAGCGCATGTGGTTTGCATGCAAATGTCCGGTTGATCCATGCGATGCCACGAACCTGCAGTGGTGTGGATGTGAGCTGTGTGTTCACATCCAAGTTCACCTGCAATTAAATTTAGAACATTTACTGTAACCAAGAAATGGACTTTCCAGGCAGAGCCCCCTTCCGTTAGCTCAGCCCGTTCTCCGGCTGCCAGAGGAGAAGCCTCAGTGACCACGGACGTGTCCCTGACGCTGCGGAGCAGGATCCAAACATCCTTTTGCTGTTTCAGCAGAGGCTGCAGGCCGTGGCTCCGAGCTCTGCTCCAGGAGCAGGCTGTGTGTGTGAGCACAGTCCTCCCCTCACAGCTCCAGCAGGGACTGTCACACAGAGTCATGTGTGTGTTTGGATGCAGCTGAGCCATCGTCACCTGCCCGTGGCAGGGCCGGGTGGCTCTCTGTCTTCTGCAGGGTTAGTCAGATGGGTCTAAACTTCTGGAACAGAGATCTGTTTACAGCCTGGAAAATTCTGGCAGGAAACCAGCATATCAAGCTCTGCTCCCTCGGGATGTATCCAGGAACTGTTCCTGTTTGCTTCGGCCTCATTCTTCTGGCTGGAAGCACTTTGCAGCTTGCTTAGGTTTGGGGAGTTGGGTGGAAAATACTGGCAACAGCTTAGCTGTGACGCTGCAGCCTCAAACTGCTTTGTAATTGTGTGCACAAATGAATGGAAAGAGTAAATGAGGCTTGTCGGGCCACGTAACAGTGCAAGAAACTGAGGTGGTTCCCTCCTGTGGGAAAGCAGAGCTGTGTGTGGCAGTGAGTGGCACGGCTGCAGCAGGGCACAGCTCCCTCAGTTTGGTTTAGACTGTTGCTGCCTGTGTGGACCCTTGGAAATGTTTTTTTTATTTACTGAAGTCACCTTTTCCAGTGTGTTTTGCCTTATATTAATGCACTGTTTGTTCTGCCTGTCTTTCCACTGTTGGTAACCAACTCATCTGCCTCTGGGCCTTGACAGGAAAAACAGCAAGCTTTAATAGCTATGGATCAATTAACAGCTGTTTAAAAAAATAAATTAACTGGTTGATTAAAGCTTTGTTTAAAAGTCTTTAAGAGGAGCTCTGCTGCTTCTCATGTGTTTATTTAGTTTTATATAAACTCAGAGGGTTTTTTTTTTTTGCTCTCTGCATTTTGTGGGCCTTTTAACCTCTCTTCCTTTCAGACTGCTGTGCTGTTCACCTGCCTTTTTCTTATTTACTTTGTTACTGGAGCGCTGCTTTTCTCCTTCCTTGCTTTTTGCAGCCTCTTGCACGTCTCCCAGGCTTTCCTGAGCTGAGCCTGTGATTTGCTCGTTGCAGGTAACCTACTCCAAGGGCAGTAAATGCTTCAGTTGTTGCTCTGCAGCAGAGAGGGACTGGTGGATGGAAAACATACGCCGAATATCGCAGCCGATGAAGGTAATGGGAGCTGCGGAAATGAGATTAGCGGGGGAATGGAGGTGGTATGATTGGATTTTAGTCCGGTGTACCAGGGCTTCCCACAGATGCATCCTCAATTAATTTAGTCTGGGGAGCCGTCCGCTCATCCGTGGGCCTAAAGCTGCCGTGTGCTATTGCGGGGAGTGCAGTAGGTCAAACCTTTAATGAGTAAATACACACCGATCCCTGCCCCAGGGCCTGCCTGGCATCCTGCACGCTGCAGTTCTGCTGCCCTGCCCCCGAGCACGGGGCAGGAGCTTCCTAAGGGTCGTGTTTCACTGTAGGGGCCCAGTTTGGGTGGAAAAAAAAAGAAAGGAAAAAAAAAACCCCACAAAAATAAAAGCAATTGGAGCTGGAGTGAGAAGGGGAATCTGATAAGTCGCTCCATAGCTGGCATCCCGCCTTCCAGGGACAGGCAAACAGTGCTCTGGGAGTTACTCACGAGAGTAAACAAGGCAGCATGCCACACCAGTCCAGCAGCTTTTGAGGGGCTCCTGTGCAGCGTGTTTGTTTTCTAAAGCATTTCAAATACAGCTTTTGAAGAAGAAAAATGTTCTACTCCCCACCCTTGACATACAAAAGACATCCCTTTGCCTCTGTTTTGGAAAATGTCCAGTTTTCCAGAGATTCTGATTCTCTCTGGATCAATCTGATTCTGAATTCTGACCCTGTCCTTACCTCGGACATAAAAGGCAGCCCTTTGCTGCTGCTTTAGGAGACAAAAGTTTTTAGGGATTTGGGGTCCTAACTGAGCCCTTTCTTCTGCACAGGACAATTGCCGCCGAGCTGAGAACGTGCTGCGCCTCTGGATCATCGAGGCCAAGGACCTGACCCCCAAGAAGAAATACTTCTGTGAGCTGTGCCTTGACGACACTCTCTTTGCCCGCACCACCAGCAAAGCGAGAGCGGACAACATCTTCTGGGGGGAGCACTTTGAGTTCTACACTCTGCCACACGTTCAGAGCATCACGGTTCACATCTACAAGGACGTGGAGAAGAAAAAGAAAAAGGACAAGAACAATTACATAGGGCTGGTCAACATTCCCACAGCCAGCGTGACCGGCCGCCAGTTTGTGGAGAAATGGTACCCGGTGAGCACACCCACAGCCAACAAGGGGAAGTCGGGGGGGCCTTCCATTCGGATCAAGTCCCGTTACCAGACCATCACCATCCTGCCCATGGAGCAATACAAAGAATTTGGGGAGTATGTGACCAGCAACTACGGCCTGCTGTGCTCCGTGCTGGAACCCGTGATCAGCGTCAAGAACAAGGAGGAGATGGCTTGTGCCTTGGTGCACATTCTTCAGAGCACTGGGAGAGCAAAGGTAAGCACAGGTGACTCCTGTTGGAGCGACTCTGGCTACTGATGGGTGATTTCAGGTGGAAAATGGGGACCCCCTGGCCGTAAGCAACAGCAGAAGGTGCTGTGTACAAAGTGTAAGCATGGGGAGTTCAGAACTTCATGTTCTTCTGAAAAATGAGGGTCTACGGTTGAACATTCGGGAACCTTTCCTGCGTTTCTAAACTCGGGGTATAGGTTAAGAGTTAAATAGGCAAGAGATTGGTAAACTGGAGAATTCTCCAAATAGAGTCTTCCCTAAATAAGTCTGTGATACAATGAGCAGCGGGTGCCAGCGCTGAGTCAGCGCTGAGTCAGCAAATCGATGCCGGCATCGATTTGGCCGGCGTTTGAACAGCCACTGGGAGAATCTATACCGAGTTAATGGTGATCCCACCTGCCCCAAGGATGTCGCTAGGACTTCTGGGTGCGCACTGATTCCTTCACGTGGACTGTGGGAGAGTTATCCTGCAGGTCCTGGGAAATTCTGAGAAGCATTAAGGGACATTGATTTATCTGGGTGTGTGAGCAGTACCACGCTCTAGTCAGCTCCTTGCACTGAAGCCAGTCAGAGCAAGTTAAGCCCAACCAAGCACAAGTCAGAGGGACAGAGATGTGGAAGGGTGGCCATAAGCAACATCCAAGGGACAGCTTCATTTAACCGTTCCAAAAAGGTGCTTTTCTGTTTGCATAATCACACGCCCCTGGACATACGTCTCGGGAAGGCTGGTGCTCTGTGACGGTGTGTGATAGGAGCTCATTCCTTAACAAGTTGTCTGAGAGAAGCTGGTAGCTGGGACCATATTGAAACCCTGGAAAACAGGCTCTGGATCCCTGCAGTGCCAGCTGTTATAACTTTGCATTCCTGGTGTGTGAAGATTCGAAGCTCTGTTTATGGGAAGCACGAGTAGCTCAGGCTGCCATAACCTAAAGCTTCCAAGAAGGTGCATTTCCAGTTGCTAATGGGGATGCAGCTGGATGTTCCCAATTTGCACCAGGTGAAAAGAATTCTCTTGGTTTTTTTTTAAAAGAAACAGCAATAATGGATTGGAAACCAAGAGTACCAAATGTCCTTGACTCACACAGAGTTATCACTTCAGGAAAGAAATATTACTGTAGAATTAGACCTTATATCAAGAGGTTATTCTCTGTATCAAGGCTTGCTGATAGTTCCTTTCTGGGCAATTGAATACAGTTCAAGTTAAGTCATAGAGATCCACACCAAGTATGATAATTTCTTTTTCCCCAAATCCTGAACCACTTCTGTGGTTTTATGAATTTAATTTATTATGCCATACTTCTTATTTAAGAAGAACTTGTAAGAGCTTGTGCCTCACTTCCAACCTGGACTTGTAAGTCCAACTTTGTATGGAATATTCTGTATAAAAATATTAATATAATAGCACAGTTTCTTTCATCAGACAAAGCCTCAGATAAACAAACTGTTGAGGGGTTCTGTTCAGGAGCTAAACTGAAACACAAGCTTGGCTGTAAAGGTCTTCTTTTAGAGACTTTTGCTTCCCTTTTTATAATTTGTGATCTGTAGCATTTTATAAATATAATAAACCCAAGAGGAACTGTGGCTATTTCCTTGGCCCTTATTTCACGTGTCAGCTGCACCCCTTGTCCCAGGCTGAGCAATTATTTTCAGTAATCCTCTGGCTCCTCTGTTTATCCTTCCTTCTGGGCTTCTGCAGTTAGCCTGGCATGACTGAGTCTGGTTAAAGCAACCTTTGCCATCTGACCTTTTTCTTCAGGACTTCTTGACGGATTTGGTGATGGCTGAGGTGGATCGTTGTGGGGAACATGATGTCTTGATCTTCAGGGAGAACACGCTTGCTACCAAAGCTATTGAGGAGTACCTCAAGTTGGTAGGACAGAAGTACCTTCAGGATGCACTGGGTAAGAAAATCCAGATAGCAAAACACACTCTTGTCTTAGTCTCAGTGCTCTTCCTCCACGTGGAGGAGGGTCCTTCTCTTGCAGGAGTAGCACCCAAGGCAAGGCAGGCTTGATTTGACATAGCTGAGTCCCTCTTAAAGTTTGTGTTGCCACAGTATATCTTTCTGGGTAACTGTTCTCTACTGTGATGAAAAGGTGTAACACTGCAGTTTCTCTGTGGGCCATGGTGATTGTTCCATCTGACAAACAAACAGGCTTATAAAAAGGGATTTTGAAACATTGTCCTTGGAGAAACAAGGCCAGGGAGTGAGGCTGCAGGGCTGCCGAGCATCCCAGGGCAGGAGATCAAAGTGTATCCTGTCAGGGGAGCCTCCTGCCTGTGTTTATCCCAAGTGCTGATTATTCCCTGCCTCGTTAAAACTGCCTGGCCAACCTGGGATCTCCTACTCCGTTCCCCCCACAGGGTCTTAATGTCCACAGTTATGTGCTGGGGTGGATTCTGATAATTGTATTATTGTCCCACTTCCAGCAAAAGGTTCTGCTCTAGTCGTAAGGCGCTGCCTTGGGAATTCCTGCCCACACAAATGCAGCAGTAACACACTGTTCTCCACAGAAACCCTGCAGTCAGCTTTTACCAGCTCCGCACAATCTGCGTTATCCACGACTGCACAGGGAGCCACCCATCCCCCTGCTGTGTCTGGGATGAAGAGAGCTTTGGAAATGGAGACAAGGGAAACAAGATCAGGCCAAAGCCAAGTCTCACACAACATCCTTTCAAAAAAAAACAAAAAAAAAAGGAAAAAAAAAAGAAAAGCCAAGCAGCTTGCTTTCCCAGCAGTCTCGCTTGTCCTCAGCAGTCCCAGACGCTGGCAAGGCATCAAGGAGATAGATAGATAGCTGGCTAAATTAGTGCTCCAAGGGTCAGCATAGTCAGGTCTGTGATTATATCCAGTTTGGCCATTTCTGAAGTGTAATGAGCCTGTTCTGGTGCTCTTACTCTCCTGGGTGGAACCACTGAGCATAAGTGGCAGTCGTAGGCTCTTGCCTGGTACGGGGAAACGAGCACCGTGGTACTTTGTGCTGTGCTTCCCAGCAGGCTGAGCCATCATCAGCTGTGGGACCACTCCATTATATCTGACTGCAGGCTCCTTAATGTGCAGTAATTGCATAAAAATATTTTAACATTAATGACTTCTATTACATCATTTAGCGCTGAGTGATAAGATGGTAAATCACAGACAGGAGAGATGGAAAAATCCCCCTAAGGTCGTCCAGCCTGTCTGTATCTCGGGGCAGCATTGCTCATGGCAATATCCCCATCGAATTCTTTATCAAGTCCTAAATGTCATTTTGCTCAGCTGCCGTGTTCTGTGAAAGGATTAATGACACCACGCTTGGTGTTAGCGACGTAACACATCTGTAAGGACACATTATATATGATTAAGGCAGGGTCTTATGGGCCACAATAAGTAAGTATCAAATGTGTTTCAAGAAGAAAAATGCTATCCAGTAAACAACAGTTAGAACAGAAATGGCTCAACAGAGGTGATGCCAAGAGTTTTGCAAAGAGGTGATGTAGATGCCCTTAGCTTGAAATTTTTTGGACCCCATCACAAGAAAAAAAGAAAAAAAAAAAAAAGAAAATGTGCTGCCTGTTTTGCTTGCTACAAACACTGCTGAGTTGAGATCTGGGGAGGGGTAGGAGGTGTTTAAGGAAGACAGAGGCTAAAAACAAACGCCTTTTGCACGAACAAGCCTTGTGGCGTTTGCTCGGAGCCAGCGAGATCATCTGAGGAGATGAACTTGAAAGACGTTGAATCATTAAATCAGTGAATAAAGTTTTTCCTAGTGAACACCAGCAGTTTGAAAACCACTTGGTGTGCCTGCATATAGAAGAGGGAAGCTAGTGAGCTGTTCATTCCAGTATGTCAGACAAAGGCAACTTCATCTGGTTTGTGTGTGCAGCTTCTGTTGTGGTGCCGTAAGGGGAGGGTGACAGAAATGCCAGGGAGTTTGAAAGATGCAGGCTATAAAGATGCTGTAAGGTGCTGATATAAGAGGCTGTGAAAATTAGCAGCATCCAGCTAGAACTCAGGTATTACTCTTACTCAAGAGCAAGGTGACACTTCTTTTAAAATTAGAAAAAATTGCATATTTAGGAATAATATAAATAAATATCATCGCCAAGTGCGTTTCCTGGGGAAATCACGAAGACAAAATAACACAGAGCTCCGTTGCTGAGACTGTGGATAATTTTATGGTTGATAGCACAGTTTGAATACAAAGTCAAATCCTCCTCTTTAGGCCCCAGGTGAGGTGTCTGGGAGTTGCTAAGCAAAGCCATCCTGGCTTTGCACCTGTGCTTGGGGACAGCGAGGGCACAGGAGGATGAGCCATCGGAGCTCTGGCCGTGCTCTGCTCGGACAAGGCTGGGAGGAGTCATGTCCCCAACATCTGGTGTCTGAAGGCTCTACTGCAGACACTGCCAGCGGGACAGGCAGTTGCCAAGGGAAGACATAATCAGGATTTAGAGGTGTGTCAAGTAGGCTTTTCCCGTGCCTACCCTTGTTTTTCATCCTCTTCCCTTTTTCCAGGGGAGTTTATCAAGGCTGTGTATGAGTCAGATGAAAACTGTGAAGCGGACCCCAGCAGGTGTTCTCAAAGTGAATTAGCAGATCATCAGTGCAATCTGAAAATGTGCTGTGAGCTGGTCTTCTGCAAGATTATCAATTCCTACTGGTAAGGCTTCTTCCCTCCCCTTCTCCCTGGTTGCTCAGAGGGTGCCTGTTCCTCCTGTGACAGTGAGAGAACAGCAGTGGTTCAGGGAAAGAGCACAGACCCATCCACCTTCCCAGCCTCTTTTCTTTTCCTCCCCCCACCTTCCTACGTGTGGCACCATACTGCAGGTGGAATTTGTGCCCAAGTTGAAGGGTCCCAGCCCACACACCATACCTGCAGGAGCTTCTGCCCAAATCCTCTGCCAAGGAGACATGTAGTGAGTGTGATGGGATAAGGGGGGAAATAAAGGGAGAAGATGACAGCCCAGCTTGAACTTGGCATAAAAAGCTGCAAGTTTGCATGTGTACAGAAAGCTTTTAGATGCTTCAGGTGTGTGGAATTGAACAGGAAATCACAGGGAGGAAGTGCTGGCAGAGAGATTTCTATTAGTCTCTGTTTCTGAGGAGCAGTGAAAGAAGAGGGGCCTTTCTGCTTCAGAATGAAGCACATGCACAGTATTGAGAGCTTAACAAGCGAGGTAAAACTGTCAGTTATGGAGATGAGTTCAGTTTGTTTTCAGTGCTCCAACACCCTGTTTGCTCCAGGGTAGCAATGGCTAAGTAGTTCTTAGCTTGCAAATCAGCATGTCTGGAAATGGCTTCACTTAACTCATACGAACAAGGGATGCTTTAAAGACTACTTAAGTATCACCAGATTAAATGGGGATCTATGAATAGATGCCTAATGACATTACCTAGCCTAGAGAGAGAAAAAGGGGAGCTGAAAAAAAAAGAGCTGATGATGTTTTCTCCCAGATAATTACTGCAGGTGACTGATCACCAGTTCAACTTCTTGCATCTCGTTTTCCAGTGCCACTCTTATTTCCTGGTTTCTTGTCTTTCAGCGTGTTCCCTCGCGAGCTGAAGGAGGTGTTTGCATCCTGGAAGCAGCAGTGCCTGAACAGGGGCAAGCAGGACATCAGCGAACGCCTGATCAGTGCCTCTCTCTTCCTCCGCTTCCTGTGCCCTGCCATCATGTCCCCCAGCCTCTTCAACCTCATGCAGGAGTACCCTGACGACCAGACCTCTCGCACGCTCACCCTCATTGCTAAAGTCATCCAGAACCTCGCCAATTTTGCCAAGTAGGTGGTGGCAGCGAGCCTGAAATCTGTGGGGTGCCAAGCAGAGCCCTCCTTCCCGGTCGTGCTCACAGCCAGCTGATTCTCTGGTAAAATGAAGCCAGTTTAGAAAAGAAGGAAACTCCTTACCTGGGCGTGAGCACTGCTCCCCTGGAGCCACCTCAGATCAATTCTCCTTTTCACAGGCAGACTGGAGCTGGGTTGAATTTTATAGAGGGGACACGATGTAAAGCCAGGAAGAGTCATGCGTTAGCAGAATGCATGACAGAAGCCTGTTCCCACCCAGGATTGTGATTTTCCTCCTTTCTTCCTCCACATTTCCCAGCTGAACCATACAAAGGGCATGGCACATCTCTTACAGGGGAGCAGGTGCAGAGAAGGGAAGGAGAGAAAGGCTGTCTGTGGGGGAGAGAGGGAAGAGATGTGTTGAGCCCTTGACTGTAATATGAACAGTGGATTAGCAGTATTTAAATAAGTCCAAGAAAACAGAAATTGTCCCTATGGTTTTTTTTTTCGTCCAAGGCTTCAAAATCTTCAGATTTTCAACATCTCCAGATTTTGGAGTCAACATCTCCAGATTTTGGAGTCAAAATCTCCAGATTTTGAAATCTTTTTTTTTTTTCAAGACTCCAGACCTTCAGAAAGGCAGGTCTCAAGTTAAGTGTTCAAGTAAACTGTCTGCAGGCACTTGTACTCTGCGTTTTGTGTGGAGGTTAATGACTGGGTTTCCCCCCCCACCTCCCTTCCCTGCAGGTTTGGTATCAAAGAAGAGTACATGGCCTTCATGAACGAATTTTTGGAGCACGAGTGGGGAGGAATGCAGCGTTTTCTGAGGGAGCTCTCTAACCCAGATACCATCTCCAACATGCCTGGATACGACGGCTACATCGACCTGGGCAGAGAGCTCTCGGTGCTGCATTCCCTCCTGTGGGAGGTGGTGTCCCAGCTTGATAAGGTAAAGCCCTTTGGAGGCCGGGGAGGGTGGATGTAGGGATGGTATCGTAGCAACAGTAAACACTGGGAAATATCAAGGCAGCAGCTGAAGCCAAACAGCTTTGGAGGGGAATGTTTGGTGGGGGGATTTCACAACCCTTCCTTCCGCGATTTCGGCTCAAGGCCTGGAGCGGGGCGTGTGAAGTGGTTGGGCTTCAGCAGCACTGCAAACACTTTGGGGAGCCTTCAGGAAGGTCAGGTGGTGAAGGCAGCACTTAAGAGTACACCTGGAATTCCCTGAGCAGCCAGTCCTTTCTCATAAGCGAGCTGGAAGAAAGGGAGGTGTTTGGACTGAGACAGTGGCAATGCTGCAGTGCCCTTTTGGTGCTGAGGGAGGTGCTTTGCTGGGCACCAGGCCCTCCCCCAGCTCTGATGGAGCAATGTGTTGGCCCTGCAGAACTGTTCTCATCAAGGACCTGATCCAAAGCCTGCTGAGATGGGCTCATTTCCGCAGTCTTTGGTTTTGGCATACAGGAGGATGCCATGTGAAAACCTGGATGCACTCCCGAGTGCCATCCTGTCACAAAGCAAGATGCTTTCTGCTGTGGGTTGTGCTGAGGTCCAGGTGCAGCATCCGGGTTCTGTTCTGATCCCAGCATTCTCCACCAACAATAAACACTGCTTCCATTTAGCTGCAGAAGGAGGAAAGGCAGGACTTTGCTCTTCCTTAGCTGTGTGGCTTTGCAGGGTCCAAAATCATTCAAACCTTGACAGCAAAGGTAGTTGATAAGGCCTAGAAAAGCTGAGCTGTGAGTCCTTTCTTTTTTTCAAGTGCTTGGAACCATTCCATATTTCAGCTGTTAGAGGTGCATTATTTTGTCCATATTCCATTTATATTATTCTTTCTTTTGAAACTGGAGAGGTGAGGTGAATGGCAATGCACTCAATATATTTTTATTGCATTAAGGTTTTCCAAAATAGTTATTTCTTGGGTATCTTATTTTCTCACAGTACATTATTTAAAAGAGAAAACAAAAAACCGAGCTTGTTGCATCGGAGTAAATTGAAATGTCCTTGACTCAGAAAGTCCATGTATTAATCTTAGTTTGATAACGAGTTGTGATCTTGTTTTTCCATTTCCCTCGTACGTGCACACGGTGTACCTTCCAAATGTATGGATCTGCATTGCCCTTTCCACGGGTTAGACATATGGATCTATCCTAGCAGGCCCTTGGGAGCTGGTATAGGAGTTTGCTAAAAAGAGAATTGAGGGGTGAAGTTACATGCAATACAGCTTTACTGTAGGGAATGACTGGGAAATGATGAGAGAAGTCACCTCAGAGATTTTAATAGCCACAGAAGTGTCTGTAAAGAGACCTTTCTCTGGAGGCCAACTGAATACCTGCTTACAGGAAAATAAGGGTGTCTTTGAGAAGGACATTGGTTTTGTAGCAGAGTTTTACTTTTTGTATAAATCTGCAGCACCTTCACCTTCTTCCTGCAGTCCCAAGAGCCTGGAGATGCCCTGTAGCTTGTACCCCAGCCGTGGCCCAAAGGGGTGAGAAAGCCAGAGCCTGGAAGAATGGCCTTCCTTGCCGAAGGCCAGCTGCTCTCACCCCAGGCCTGGCCAGCACTGAGCTAACCTGTAACCGCAGCCACACATTTAATCCCATGCTGGTGGGATGATACTGGGATTTGAGGATCTTTGGTGCTCTCATGCAGTTGTTTCTCGCGTGTGGGTAGGGAAGAATGGCCTCACTGTTGATAGCGGTGCGCCAGGAGAAGGCGTCGGTGCAGGATGCCGAAAGTGAAAGGCTTAGGAGACGAAAACCTCTCCTTTCCCCATCACCCTCAACCCCTGTGATCCTCTCACGATCCCCTGGAATGCTGCATCCCCTTGTCTGTTGGCATGCATTTCCTTTACCACACGACACCCTCTGCCTGGAAAGTCCCCCACACTGGCTGGATCTGTAGCCTTTGAATGCCCTTCGACGAGCAGATGCCGTAGTTTTCACTTTGACCTCACCCACCCTGGACTTAGCGTGCTTTGCATGATAGTTTTGCATTGGAATGGCAATAGTTTTGTTTTATTGAGCATGTCTTTTATTTTTGGGGGGTCAATCCTAATTTCTTTTCTATTTCCTTTTCTTTCCTCAATGTCTGCTGCACCCCGTTTCGTCTCCTCCATCCATCCGGTCGCCGTCGTTGCGCTGCTCCATAACACACTGCATTCCGATCCTGGCACACCCGCACACAACCACCCACCCTCCTTCCTTCCACCTCCATCCCTCCGCCTCTGTGCACCGGTACCAAAAACCAAAACCCCGGCGGATGTCGTGGTGCTTGTATCCAATCAGGGTGAAAATTCCTTCCTACAGGCAACCGTGGCAAAACTGGGACCCCTCCCTCGTATTCTTGCGGATATCACAAAATCAATGACCAACCCCACACCCACGCAGCAGCAGCTGAAGCGTTTCACTGAGCACAGCTCCAGTCCAAACGTCACGGGAAGTCTCTCCTCGGGGCTTCAGAAGATAACCGAGGACCCCACCGACGGGTATGTCCCGGCCAGGGCTCGAGGGCAGGTGCGTGTGGGGTTGTGAAACCTGTGAAGAGTCGGAACAAGATGATCTCCAAGGTCCCCTTTCAACCCTTCTGTGGTTCTAGGATTCTAAGAGTCAAGTGCTTCATCACCTCAGCTGGCTGCCCAGCCCCGCTGTGGAACGGGGAGCTTGTTCCTCTCCCCGGGTTGGCTCTGGGGACCTGAAGCTTTGGACTTACCCAGGACTCAGCCACGTCTCTGGGAGTCAGTGACTTAAGCTGCTAAAACCAATTTTGGGATTTACTGCCAGCCTGGGTGTCCAGATGCACAGTCAGTCATTGTGTTTCCTTCTGGCCATCAGGCTGCTTGTTTGCTGCTGATGGAAAAACTGAGCTGTAGGTGTAACTTATTACTTGTGGAACAGCAAAACTAGTCCCTGCTGTGTTTAGTGCAGCATTTCTCCTGCTGTAACAGCTGTTAATCTGGAGCTGTGACACGGCAGAACTGCCAAAGAGCTCAGCTACTTCGGTCTCAGAGTAGTTTCTCTGCTGTCAGGTACGGGGGCCAGTTTTGTCACGTGGAATTCTCTGCCCTCTGAGCTCACATCCAGACCTACAGGATGACACAACTCCTGCTGAATTTTCAGACCTCCATAGTACATGGAGTCATAGAATCATTAAGGTTGGAAAAGCCCTTTAAGATTATCAAGTTCAACTCTTAACCCAGAACTGCCAAGGCCACCACTAAACAACATCTCCAAGTGCCACATCTACATGCCTTTTAAATCCCTTCAGGGGTGGTGACTCCACCGCTGCCCTGGGCACCCTTTGGGTGAAGAAATTTTACCTAATATCCAATTTGAACCTTCCCTGACACAACTTGAGGCCATTTCCACTCATTCCATAGTGCAGGCAAAGGGTTAAATGGGATTTGAAGTCTGCTGGAGGCAGAAATGGCTAAGGGGGGAGGATTTGGTGGGAATAGTTTGGATTTCACCTCTGAAAAAAAACATAAAGATGAAGCACTTCTTGAATCAAACACAATTCTCCAAGATAAGCAGTAATTAAGGAAGAGTGTGTTCTGACTTGCACACGAAATGCTCATAAAAGGAAGTCTGGTTCCTTGAAGCTTTCAGTGGGGGGAGGTTAAATGAGGTAGAAGGACTTCTCTGGGACAGATCTCTCGGGGTCTTGGCTGCTCAAAAATTAACCAAATTCCTTTCCACTCCACAGTGACATAAACAGACTGAAGTCTCCAACCCAGGAAAACGTAGATGGACATTTTAGGGGCAAGACCTTACTGCTGGTTCAGCAGGCATCCACCCAGAGCATGACATGCTCGGATAAGGATGAGAAGGTAAGTGTCTTGCCCAACGGACGTAGCATCTCCCTCATGGACCTGCAGGACCCTCACACGACCCACGGTGACTCCGGTTCCATGATGCACGACGTGCCTTTGCGCCTGGCCGGCAGCCAGCTCTCCGTCACCCAGGTGGCCAACATCAAACAGCTGTGGGACACTCAGAGCACCCCCCAGAGCGCTCCCCAGGTTCGGAGGCCTCTGCACCCGGCTTGGAACCAACAGGGCAGCCTCCGGCCTCTCTCATTCCAGAACCCGGTTTACCAGCTCAACAACCCCAGCCCGCCCATGGCCAAGGCCTCTGTGGACTCCAGCCCGGAGAACCTGAGCACCGCCAGCTCCCGCAGCCGCAGCAACAGCGAGGACTTCAAGCCCAGCGGGCGCAGCAACAGCAGCCTGGAGGACTCTGCCAAGCGCAGCTCGCAGAGCGAGGACTCGTGCCGGCGCCCCGCGGGCACGGACAAGCACGTCCCGGTGGTGCTGCCCCGGCAGAACAGCAGCAGCCAGGCCCAGATCCGCAAGATGGACCAGACCGTGCTGGGCACCAGGGCCAAAACGCTGCACACCCTGACGCACAGCCCTTCCCTGCGCAGCACGGGCAGCATGTCCGCGGCGTCGGGGCCCATGGGCACCGAGCCCGTCCAGAACGGGAACCGCTCCCGGCACCAGTCCTCCTCCTCCAGGGAAAGCCCCGTCCCGAAGGTGCGGGCCATTCAGCGGCAGCAGACGCAGCAGGTAAGGAAAGCCTGTCTCCAGGCCTCTCTGCTTGGGGGTTCAGCCCACTGCTCCTTGACCTGCAGGACCCCCTGACCTTGGAGTGGAGCTGAATCGAAGGCAGCAGCACTTAAGCCGGTGGCAAGCGTACGGACTAGTCACGCTTGTCACCATCACAAGCTTGGCAAGCCAGCTTATCTCTTACACTGGGATGCTTTTGTACTAAATTCAAAAAGAACTGCTTTCCATTTACTAAGGTAGCAACAAGCCTGCTGAAAGAAACAGAACTGGGAAAATTCCCCGAACTAAAAGAAAAAAAAAAAAAACAAAACAAAAAAAGCCCCAAAACAGGAGCAGCTTTGTTCCAAATGGAAGTTCAGATTGCCACGTGAGACTGAGTTTGCCCTGTGGTGCTAATTTAAAAGCAGAGCTGCCTCAAAATGGGGAAATGAACAAAGATAAAACATCTCAGAATAAACTGCTGCCAGAGCAACAAATAAGCACGGTTGTCTAAAGTGTGGAGAAATCCATATTTCACCATGATGAAACAATCTCTTGCTGGTCCTCAAATAAGTGCTGTTTTTTTTCATTAATCATCCTGAACTATGAATAATGCAGATATTTTCTGGAAAGCAGTGCTTATATCTACCAGCTCCTAATGCGTTTTATCACTTGTTCAGAGGTAACTGTAAATCAAGGGTTTCCTGTCAAAAAGCCAACAGTCCCTTACCATTTTTAAAAGGAATAATGATAATCCTGTTGGGCTTTGCCGTGTAGGAAAATCTTTTCCTGAGTTAATTTCATTTTATAGAGAAAGTGAGTATTTAAATGCTTGGCACTGCAGTGAAGGTACAAAGCTCCATGTGCAGGTCAGAGGTTTTGCAGGAGGAAGGCTTTGGGCTGTGAGGTGAAGCTGGCAGAGCAACCTCTGCCCAAGGTTTCCCTGCTGTCCCTGTCAGCGGAGCCTTCTTGGCGAACTCCTGAATGCTACAGTTAAAGGCAGAAACTCTGAATGGCGCCTGGGAACCCGGGAGCAATCACGGCTTCAAAACTACTTTGATACCTGAAGCTCGCTGAAGTACGAGACCAGAAACGCTGAATCACAAAGCAAAGCTTTAACAGGCCGAGTTAGTAATGCCCAAAGAAGCAACTGTGTATTATTTGAAGTGGGTATGTTTGCGTCCTCCTGTGTTTTACATTTGGGCAGAGAGGCATGGATAGGTGTTTATGGAATACAATTAGGCCTCATGTGGTGGTGGTGGCGGTGGCAGGGCGTTTTTAGGCCAGTAACAAGGATAAATTTGAAAGGGATGTGCATCCACTTATTTTCCCACTCTATTTTCTATACTAATTGTTTCCACTGGATTCATTAGAGTACTTGCTCCTGCTTTGTTCAGAAAAATCAATTTGTTCTTTCCTTCCCCACACCCATGAACAACGTCTCAAAGTGTTGCCAAATCGAGTGGCCAACATTTTTCTCTTTTTTTGAGGCAAATTCCATTGCGTCCTTTTAATTGCAAATCTTGTTGTGGAATTCTGTTCTTATTTAGGAAAAAGAGAAAGAGAAGAGAGAAGCTGAGCATGTTCTTTCTGGGCATGTTCTTTCTAGGCATGTTTTGTGGGCGTTGTAATTGTCGGACTCTGTTCTCTACAAGTCCCATTTGTTTCTGAATATAGAGCTGGGCCCTTTGTTTGCTGGGAGAGGTCACTTTTTGCCTTCCATTTCCATTTAGGAGGTAGGTGGGAACAGAAATGTCAGTGTGTTCCTTTGGAAGAGAGGCAAAGAAGGGAATTAATACATGATCCTAGCAGGCTGATTCTTTTTTTCCCCTTTACTAGAGTGTAACTCATAACCCATTAGCATGTGAAGTGCTTGCCATCCACTTAGTCTTTGTTGGCTTTCAGAGTTTGGCTGCTGGAAGTAATCTGTCCTAAACTTGCAAGGTTGTTTGGCCAGGTTTGCTGCTGCTCAGCCTGGAACATGGCTGGGCATGGACTACTCCGTAGTCACATTTCTGCTTTCTTAGTCCTCCATAGCTCCGGTGAACGCTCATCCATCCCTGTTCCTGATTTCTCCAAATACTCACAGAGCCAAAGTATTTCTCTCTGGGAAGGGCCTGTTGGTGGCAGAGCCACACGCAGTTCATGGTCTCCCTTGCTGTGGCTGCCTGACAGCAAATGCCATCAAAAAAATCTGAATTAAGGAGCTTTGCCAGACTGTCACACTGTACCTAAGTGGCTATTAGCCTTCCTGCTGTGAGGACTGCCTTCTAGGGAAAAGGCCTCTGCTAAATCCAGGGGTTTCTTCTAATTCCTACACCTCTCCTTTGCCTTTACATCCATCTTTACTGAAGCTTCTTCCAGTGCTGGAGTGTCCATGGCTGCTCAGGACAGCTGGGCTGTGGCAGCAGATGCAGCACCTGCCAGCCCTGTCCTTCTGGGAGGAGAAACACAATGGGAGGATGAGGTGATCCCTCACTCCTAAAGAAGCTGTTCCTCCCTCATGGAGAGCTCCTGGCTGAATCTGGGACTTCAGAACCCCAGGCAGGGAGCGTGTTGCACTTCAGTTCAACAAGGGGCCAGGCAGGGAGCTGAGGAGCTGCCTGGGCACAAAAAGAAGCTGCAGTTCGGGGGGAAGTTGATCTTTCGCATTTCTCAAAACCTTAAGACAGAGTTGCTCTTTCAAGGGTAATTATGCTAATTCCTGTGCTTATAAACTCGTCTTTGTCTATGAAAATTGCTTGGAATTTGTAGCAAGCCATGTTTTCCCCAGCCAGGCGCAGCGTTTCTTGTGTTTTTTTTTCTTGGCTCCCTTTTTGGATTCTCTTAAAGAGGAGAGAGAGCCTCCAAAGTGGTTGGACAGTTCTCCCAGTCAGCACTGCTGGCCCTGGCTGGACACAGATGCTGCAAATGGGCCATGCAAATCTGACAGTGAAGTCTCATGCTCCACTGTAGTCTGTCCCAGCCTGGCTGAGGAAGCTGCTCCCAAGTTCAGCTCCTCAGCACTCCAGGGAAACCAACCTCTCCTACCTGTGAGCAAAGCTTTGTCACTCTGTTTTCTCAGCGGGTGGGAGACATGGCAGGGTGAGAAAGCCTTGCTGACAACGTGGCAAAGGGGAGAACAGGACTGGGAAACAAGAACTTACAGAGAAAGAAAAACGTCTCAGGTGCCTGGGTTTTAGAGTTGCTGCACATCAAAGTCAAGGGAGGATGGTGTATCCCTGCAGGAGAGGTTTTGGGGATCCTTTGAGGCTGACAGAGTCATGGGCATCTTTCTCCTCCAAATCAAGGGAATCTTAGAGCTGGTTTGTGTGTAGTTTCTCTGAGGGATGCTTACAGGTGTCTCTGCCCCAGGTGCAGTCGCCTGTGGACTCTGCCACGTTGTCACCGGTGGAAAGGACGGCGGCCTGGGTGTTCAACAACGGGCAGTATGAGGAGGCCAAGAAGGACACAGCACAGAGCCTGGATGATGTCAAGCACGCTGAGAAGGTAGATTTTATTCTGTGTGCAACCAGATCAGGGGTACCAGTGACTCCTGTGCCCCCACAGCCGAGCTCGGACGGGCTTTCAGGCCCTGCTGTTGCAGCGTTGTGTGTTCGCACACAGGCTGTATTGGCAGAGCTCCTGCTGTACATGCTGCCACACATTCCTGTAGCACAGCATCCCATAGCATGGATTACAGGCTGCAGCATGTCAAATGGGAGCAAACTGACAGAGCTGAGCTCGTACATCAGAGCCCGGTATCTGGCACCTAGTGCATCGTGAGTCACGCTGCCCGGGTGTATTACATCCTGCTCAAGTCATTAGCTTTTATTATTTTTTATTTATGCACTACAGCTACAACATTCTGCCATTCTTCTCTGCTTGCAAAATGTTTTAGTGATCATTAACTCTGTAAAAAAAAAAATTCAGGCTTGTTAACCTGAAGGAGGATAGCTTAGGATGTGCTCAGTGACTGTACAGGGCTCGGTAAATGCAGCTCAGCCTTCATCAGCAGTTGCAGTCAAATATTGTCTTGGCCTTCCCCTGAGGCAAATGCCTGTCATCCAGGTGACAGCCAGTGTTTCTGGGCTGCATGGAAATCTTCATGATCTGTTTTTCCAGAAGCAGATCCCGTTTTTCCAAATACAGTAGCATCCATGTGCTGCTGCTGGGGATGGAGCTGTGTAAGAGTTTTGGTATGTTGAGAAGACAGGGAGCGAGGAGAAGAGCAGTCAGTGGACAAAGAAGCAGGAACATAAGATTGTTAAGAAAGGTGAATGAACCCAAAACAAAGGAGTATGTTGAGATTCATGGCACTATTGCAGAAGTGATTGTCCACAGAGACAAGAAGCAGGAGACCAAAACCTCAGCCGTGTAACCTGGCACAGGCTCTGGTCTGTAGTGACTGGTTTGCTCTGACTTCACCTGAGGTTTCATGCCCTGATTAGGTTCTGAGGAGTGAATTATTTGTGTCGTGCATGGGTCTGGTTTGTAGGTTTGGGCACCCCAGGCCAGTTGAGCACCATTAGCAGCATCTGTCCGGGAACTGCTCAGATCTGGAGTAACAGGAGATGTTCCCACTCAGAGCCATGTCAGAGGCCCCTAATTGCTTGAACTGTGCTGCAGAGTGGCACCCTAAAGCGTGGGAGCAGCTTGATGCCCAGTGGGAGCCTCCGTGCTCCTTCTCTGTGGTTGCCCTCAGGTTTGCTTGTCACTTTCTTCAATCAACTTACTTCTCATTCAAAGAAACCCAGCGTCCTCTTAAGAGCAGCAGAGCACTAGGATGATCTGATCTCCTGTTGTTCCTTTGCATCTGATTCATAAAGGAATACAGTGTAAACCTCCTTCCCCCCCTGCAGTACGAGCAGGAGATAGCGAAGCTGAAGGAGCGCCTGCGGGTGTCCAGCCGCCGGCTCGAGGAGTACGAGAGGCGGCTCCTGGTGCAGGAGCAGCAGATGCAGAAGCTGCTGCTGGAGTACAAGTCTAGGCTGGAGGACAGCGAGGAGAGACTGCGCAGGCAGCAGGAGGAGAAGGACAGCCAGATGAAAAGCATCATCAGCAGGTGAGGCTTGGGAAAGCTGGGGCGTGGGCAGGACAAGCGGCTCCCCTGTGCCATGTGTTCTCTCCATCCTGTCCTGGGGGTGAAGAAACGGGGATGCAGGTGGGGAGGCTTGCCTGATATTGTCAGGAGATCAAAGGAAAACGTGTAGGAATTTTTAACCCTGGTCTCTGTTGTACTTATTGTGGATCTTTTTTTCTTTGTTTGAAATCTGTTCATGAGATCAGTTTGTCAGAGCGGTTGCATCTTTGGCGGTGACCATTGTGAGAATAACAAGGTTGGGCAATTGGGAGTGTCCGATGGAGAGATAAACTTTCCTCAGAGCAGCAGAATTCTTCCCTGCTTCCCTTACCAGAGCCAGGACAAGCACAGAAGTCAAACCAACAGGCCAGAGTACTTGAAACTCTCAGGAATAGTATTAAACTGTCCTAATTTGTCCCTCTCTGCTCATCAGACTCATGGCCGTTGAAGAGGAGCTGAAGAAGGATCACGCAGAGATGCAAGCTGTCATTGATGCAAAGCAGAAAATCATTGATGCACAGGTAGGTAAGGAGCTTGGGATCTCCAGGCACCCGTGTGTAGAACCCCTTATTCTCCCTCTCTCCTGCCCCAGCATTGTTCCCTATCTCCCAAGCCGGGTCAGCCCATGGTGTCACTTACTGCCTTCTGGGAGAGAATTGGGGTGCTTTAATCCATACAGACCTGCCTGACCTGGGCTTTGAGGCAGCCTGGCAACAAATCCCAGGACTGTTCACGTCTCCAAAACCTTTGCTGCTTTGTGAGATTCCAAGGGAGTAAAGGAACAGCAGTGCATTGTGCAGATGTTGTTCCAAGTGCAGGCCTGGGACCTGTGGGAAAGCTGTGCCTCAGCCCAGCATAGTTCAGCTGCCATGTGCATGCATCTCAGCTGTGCCAGCTCCAAGCATGGCTTCGGACAGTGGAGTCAAGGAAAGAGAATGCAGCAACGGAGCATTGCTCTGGGAATGTCACGTGTGGCATTTCACCCCAGTTGGCCGTCCCTGGGTAGTCCTGGTGAAATGCCCATTTTCCACAAACCTGCAGTGCCTGCCCTGGTCACCCCAGGGCAGCTGTGGGGAGGGGATCCAGCAGGCAGTGCATGTGGGTGTATCCTATGGGGTCATTCCAGCTTTTCCTCTGTGTCTGTGCTGATCCCACAACAGAACCTGGGACTGGTTTGTATCTGCCTGACATGTTACATTTGTGGTATTTGCATTTGGAGGGTCTCTTTCCTGCCTCTGGGCTTTTCAGGAGTTCCAGCTGGAAACTTTCCTTAATAATTTTTTCAGGTATAACCCAAGTTATTTCAGAAAGAGTGAATTCTCTTTATTCACAGAAAGAGTGGTGGTGGGGGAGCCTCTATTGGTTAAAGATGGCACCGGGCTATTAGAAATGTTTGAACTCACATGCAACTGGAGGAAAATATAAAGCAGCAAAAAGCTGTGGTTTTAAAAGCCTGGTAACACATATTTATAGCAGATTTTTTTTTTTTTTTTTGAAAGATGTGAATGTTCTGGGCAGTTTTTTTGTAGATAGGCCCAGTCAGGGCATCTCACTGTTCCACACATGGAGTGGCAGCTGATCCAGACAGCAGCCTGGGTTCCAAAGGGGGTGACACACTTTTCATCTGCCTCAAGGAGGTGGAAGGGGCGCTGAGCAAACATAAAAAGTGAGTTTTGGAGGGGAGGACTTGAAAGATTGTGACTGAGTAAGAAACTTGCTCTTCCCGTTGTTACCTGTCCATGCCAGGAGGCTCCCAGCCTCGGTGTTGGTTATGGACTAGCAAGGTGGAGCGTGGACCACTCTGATCCCAGTGTCACCAGCTGTCAGAGGGGCCACTGCTGACTTGTGAGACCTTCAGACCCTCAGGGCTGGGAGTGATGCTCCATCACACTTTCTAAAATGATGCAGCATTTATCACCTGCGGTGGAAATTGCGAAAGAAAAAAACCAGGAGCAAACCAGCAGCATTAATGAATCCTCTATTAATTTGACTCTTTTTTCTTGGACAAGCAAGGTGACCAGCAAACCTTAACTGCTTCACTGTCATGGGCATGCCAGGCCGTGGGGGAAGTGTAGTTGTCACTGCCCTTGCTTGGATACCTGAGCAGAGGAGGAGACTGGTGAAAGATTTGGAACAGACTCGCTGGAGGAGCCCAGGGGCTCGCATGGCTCTGTAGCAATCCCTTGAAGTTGTGCTTGGAAGATTTTGGTTAGTCTGTGATTCCTTCAGTGGCTAGAAGAGGAAAGGGGTTTTTTTTATGTGAGATTCGTGGAGTTGGAACCCAGCCCATCCCACCTGGCTGAGGAGTTAAAGGCTGCCAGGAGCAGCGCTGACCCGGGACTTTGTGCTTAGTGGCACTGGCAGAGGGCACGAGCTGTTCTCCTGACCCTGAGCAGCACCTCGGGTGGTTCCAGAGCCTGACTCTGGGCGTCTGACCAAGCAGGGGATAGGTCTGGCTTAAACTCTCTCCTGGGAGCAGCGGAGCTGCAAAGACTACTGGCCCAGTTGCTATTGCAAGTGACATCTCCGCTGTGTTAAATTACAGGTCATAAATGGGGATGAGATAATTCCAACAGGCAAGTAAACCCACTCAGTTCTCTAGCTGAGCAGACCCCAGTCCTGGCCCAGCGCGCTGCCCTCCTACCCATTCCAGCTCCTCCCGCTCCCTGTGCCCGATCCGAGCGTGTTACAGAGTTACAGACGTGCCTGGTAGATCTAATTTTCCTTTCAGTGAGAAGATGCCTCTACTCACCAAGCTCAGATGGATTTTCCAAGTGTAGCTTTCCAGCTGTTTTGCAGAGTGGCTCAGTGAGAGCTCGGCAGTGCCAGAAAACAAACCAGCCTTTTATCCTGAGCCCTCAGGAAAGATTCTGCAGAAATTTTTTGGAAAAATTTTTCAGAGAGAGAAAATTTTTGTTTTAAATTATATATTCCAGGTGAAATTTAGGAGTAGGAGCTTTGCCTTGCTGAGGAGCACGTTCCTGCTGAGGCAGTTGTGTCCTGCAGGGTTCATTTCAGCACAGGAGAGCAAAGGCCTGGAACATCCCTGCTCTGTGTTCTCCCTGCTCCCGTCAGCTGGATCAGGAGGAGGTCTATGGAAGGCCTCTGTGCCTTGTGCTTCCTCTTCTATTTATTTACACAGAGTTTGGTCTCTTCAGGGCTGTAACAGAAGCAGGACTTAAATTCTGCCTTGTTTTTGCCCCGAGCACTTAACCCTGTGGGGGAGCCTGCTGAGAAAAGCAAACACTGCTGATTAGTGCTGTACCACACACTGATGTGCTGGGATCTGAATCCCAAGGGCCTGTGGTAGCTCGTGGGTCTCCTGAGCACCGTGTCTGAACTTCCTTAATGTTTGTACCTTCCGTGCATTGGTTTTTTTCCCCTCTATTTTGTTTCTCGATGGGCTGGACTGGGAAGAGTCCCTGCACACAGCTTGTTGCAGTTGAGTAAATCAGACGTTTTGCCCTCTGAAAGAACAAAGGCCAAGCAGTTGGTAGCACGGAGAGCACAGTTACCTCTCTGCTGACTCTGGTGCTGCTTTCTGTGGCTGCATTGTTATTGTTACTTTTTTAGGAAAGATGAAAATTGTCATTCTGGTTGTGCCACCAACTCCCTGGCTTGTCCCTCCGGGGCTGTATCCCACTGCAGATACCCCACTGCCGGCAGGCTGGGACTGGTGATGGCTTACCTAAATTTAGCCCCCATCCCGGAGCTGTCTGCTGAAAGTGGAGGCCGGCACCTTCTGCGCAAGGAGAATCTTAACCGGGCAGGCGGATCCGTGGAGCCCGGGAGCCCCCTGAGCTGGAATGGGTGTAGGAGCAGCGTGTTCCGTGTTTGTTCTTTGTGTTCTGTCGATGGCATCTCCCCCCACCCACACTGCCCTGTCCCCCTCGTTCCGATAACCCCTGAGCGTTAGCTTTTGGCTGCTGCTTCTCTGTGTCGCTGTTGCACCGTCACCGCAGGCTGCCGTTACCCGCTTTTTTTTTTTTAATTGTTATTTATTTGTTTCAAGCATCCCATGAGTTTACTCTGAGCATACTCCATCCGAAATACAGAGGCGATGGCCGGTAGACGCCACTTGTTTTCTCTGCCAGACGAAACCCCCACCACTTTTGTTTTCTGCTGCCTGTTCCTGTTTTCCTGACGCGGTTTTAAAAGGCAATATTTAAATTGGCTGTCGTTGTTATTAACACCAACACCCTCCCACCCCCTCCGGCTCCCTTGTGGCAAAATCCCGCTGTCTGGGTGGCTGGATCAATTCACCGACGTAAGCGGGACTCGCTGTCGCCTTCCACCGCGCCACAAGTCCAGGAGGGCCGGAGCGGAGCCCGTGGCACCCCTGGGAAAACAGAAAGAGGCAGGCAGCCCATCTCACCAGGGAATGTCGGCCTGGAACCCGGCGGGGCGCGCGGGGAGGCTCTGACGCTGTGGGGTGTCTGTTGCAGGAGAAGCGGATCGTGTTCCTGGACTCGGCCAACACGCGGCTGATGAGCGCCCTGACGCAGGTGAAGGAGCGCTACACCATGCACGTCCGGAATGGGAACCCCCCCAAGCTCTCCATCACGGAGAATGGTGAATTCAAGAACAGCAGCTTCTGACCCGCCCCGGTGCTGCCCGCCCTGCCCCGCGGAACGGCCGAGACGGAGCAGAGCCCAGCCCTCCCTCCCCCGCACCGCTCCCCGCTGTGGTTGTTGTACATAGTTCTGTACATTGGAAATCGTATTGTTTAAAAACTGTACTGTTTGAAAAGGAAAAAAAAAAACAGGTTTTTTGTTCTAAAGTTATTCTAAAGTTGTTTTAAGGTTGTATTTAAAGAAATTGTATTTAAAATCGTTTTAAGGGTAGTATTGTACATTTAATAAAGTATTGTACATTTTTCAGTTTAATAAAATTGGAAAACCGAGTCTGAAGGGTGGGCTTTGATTCCCCACTCAGGGCCAGGAGAACCAGGCTCCCGAGAACAAGTCCTCCCAGATCACTGTGTAAATAGAGGGAGCTGTCGGGTCGTGTACAGAAAATGCCAATGTAAAATACCAAAAGGAGGTGAATACTGTAGATTTTTTTAATTATTGCTATTTTTTTTATTATTATTATTAATTATTATTATGTTTTTCTCTTGTTGAAAGCACTGCAGTCGTGGGAGGAGGAAGAGGGGAGTGTGTGTGTGTGTGTTGTGGGTGAGAGAGGTGAGCAGTGGGGTACCTGAGGTAGCAACTGGCTGATGGGAGGACGTGAGTGGAATGAAATGGATTCCATAGGAAAACCCCTGGGCTGGGTTCATTCCCCTCTTCCCCAGCTGGTCTTTAACTGAATGCAAACTCGACAGCAAACATTTTAGCAAGAAAACTGACTCTTGCTGTGTCCTGTACCTGCTTTCAATAGGACTCCAGAAAAAAAAACCTCTTTCTGACGATTTTGACAAGGTACAAAGCAGGAGCAGCAACCTGGTTTCCTTGCATTTGCACAGTCAGGCTTCCCGTCAGACAGAGGGAATCTGCAGGATTTCCTGGTAGGATTCTTTCTTTGTTGTTTTTGTTTTACTAATGCAGTTTTATATTTTCTGTTTGGAGAATTTTCAGACCTGTAAATAATTTTTTAACAATTTCTAGCCAGTCCCAACTGTTACCCACTGTGCAGCAGCACCCTGAATTCCCTCTCTGCGCTCCATCCGGAACAACCAGGTTATAATGCTCTCGGGAAAGGGCTAATCCAAGGGTGCCCATGCCCAGCACAGGAGATTCCATACGCAAAATTCCCTTTTTCTAGAGGATTTCTGTATTTTAATGCTCATTTTCACTATTTCAGCCACTTGCTTAGCCAGTCTAGTTCCAATTAAAGGTGTGAAGAGATCTTCCTTTTCCACTGAAATTTTCCTTTCTCTGGATACTTTAAAGGGATGATTCTTTTTTTTTTTTTTAGTTCTGTAGAACACCAGTTTTTCTTGAGGAGTTTTGACTAAGCTTTTGTCTCCAGTTCCTTTCCAGTTGCACTTCATAGAAGCACGCTTACAGGCTGTGTGTGAATGGGATATCATTCCAAAGTGACCTTCTCCTGGGAAATAATGACACTCACGACCTGTAACAGATGAACAGTAAGTGGCTTTGCATTGTCAATTCTCATGATTTCATCAAATGCCACAATATTTAATCTGAGAGAGGTGTTTTTTTTAAAGCCCCAGATTCTTGAGTCATGTAACAGCACTTGAATTTTCACTTCCAGTTTTTGCTGTGCATTTCTAGCCCCCCCCCAACTCACAGTAAACAAACTTACTGCAGCAGCAGTTGAAATGTTGAATTACAGAAGTGTACTGATAACCAGGGTGATTGACCATTCACACTGTGTTGTGGAAATTGGAAAAGTTTACTTGAACTGGAGACAAAAGCTCGAGAGGTGTAGAATGTATCACAAAAAATGCAGGAGTTTCTGAGCCGGTTTCTTGCACGTGAATTATTGGCAATACTAAGACCCAAATTTGGTTGTCAGGTTTGCTTGGAGTTTTTTTTTTGGAAAGGAATGGAATCTCTGTGGTTAATGCAGCTGGTGGGGGCAGTGTGGTAACTGCTGTGCCTGATGCCTGTGTCTCGAGACTTGAGTTACCATTATCGCCCCAGTGCGTTCCGTGACTGACTGTGTGTCAGGGCAGAGACCCCGTGTTCTGTGCTGTAGGGTGGGTGTGCATCAGTCCTGGCAAGGCCTTGTGGAGCTCACTAGTCTGCAGCCAGTTGGGACTGGTGTTTATAGTGCTGGGTTCCTTGAGAGCAAAGCTGTTCTGGCTGCTGGGTTGGGACTTGGTGCTGAAGGCCGAGGAGCAGCCCTGGCCTGCCTGGGGTCAGCACTGACACACCTGGGCTTGTGCTCTGCATTTGCTCAGCAATGATTACTCCTCCATTCTTTCCAAACTGTCTTCCAGCTCTAGGTCCTTGCTGACGTCTGATATTTTCTTCCTCAAACTGTGCCTTTAAGTTCCCCTTTCCTTCTCCCTTCATGTGTTGCAGCCGTAGAAGCCTCTCGAATCTGTGTTAACCTGCCCTGTGAGTGGCTCTTTGACACGAAACCTTTGCAACCCCCTTTCTGTGGAGTATTTCTGTGGGACCTGCATCTCCCCACAGCTGTGTACTGGAACTGCACAGCTGCAGCACGGGAAATGTGTTCCCAAAAGTAGCCTTTTGGGATGGGCATGTGCGTTGCTGACTCGTTGCAGAGTGTGGATAGCGGGTTGTGCTGTGGCTGAGGCGTGGGAAAGCTGTCCTGCATTGGCAGAACAAGGCAGAGGCAGATGTGTCGTTCTGGGAGTGTTAGTCTGGCATTAATTGAGGAGATGATCCCTGCCCCAGGATCCGTTCGTTTTGGTGAGGTCTGATTGTCTGTTTCAGTAGTGCATCACTCTAACAGTGTGTTCTGCGTGTTTCTCAAGCTTGTAGGGAAAAGCAGTGACTCTAAAAGAGTCTGACCCATCAGTATGGTCCTCACAGCTCCTTGCTGGGCTGGTTGTTTCTCCCCTGAGGTGCAAAGTGTTCTCCTCCAAGTCCAGCCGCCGAGGAGACGCTGCCTGCTGACCCTGGAGGGGGTGAGGGTTGCAGACTTGGTGCCTCAAGGCTAGAACTGATCAGCTGCAGCACAAAACACTCTGCTCCTGGCAGCTGTCTCTCCTAGTTTGTTACCGAGCAGCTTCCCAGAGAAATGTTTGGCCGCCTCAAGCTGACAATATGTGAAAATGCCAGTTCCTATTTTGTCCAGACTGATAAAAATTCAAGTGGCACTAAAACCACGTGTCTGCTTGGGAGCAGGAGCCCTGCCTGGGCCTGAGCACGTTTGGGTTCAGACTCGTAGCCAGTGGGTTCTGCGGCAGCGAGGGAGGGAACGGTGTGATGTGTGAGATGGGGAGCGTGACAGACGCTGGGTTTGGGTCTGTACTCTGAGCAAAGGGCTGTGTCTAATGTACTCTGAGCACTGGGCTGTGTCTAATGCTGTGCAAGGAACTGCTGCTCTCGGTTGGGAACAGATGAAGGAGGGCAGGAAAAGTGGAGTAGCCTGTAGGAGGAAGGAGTACTCGAGTATTCCTCAGACTGAACAGGAAAGTTGCCCCATCCTGGCGTCTCGGTCAGTGCTGGCTGTGTTAATACCTTTCCAGGAGGATTCTTCCCAAACCCCAAAGCTTCTGAGTGCTCAAGGAAGCCGAGCAGCCTCTTCTGTGTGGCCTCTTGGCACGCTGTGTGTGGTGTCTGCAGAGTGTGTGAGAGGTGCCCAGAGTGACATGGGATAGGCCCTAAGAGGACAGAGGGAGCACAGCCCAGGGGCAGCATCCTGTAAATCCCTGCTCTTTGCAACTCTAGGAATGCAGACCTTTTTTAAGGGAAATAGAGTTCACATCCAGGAATTGCCAGCTGTTTTTTCCCTGCTGTATCAGAAATGGGCAACTATGCATAAAAGCACAGATTCGTACAGCTACACATTTTGCCACGTTCCTCTCCAGTGGCATAACTCAGGCAGGAGATCTGCAGGAGCCTGGAAAGGGATGTGTGTATTTTCTAGTTAGAGAACATGAGGTATATTCACTAACAACTTCTTCATCCATCTAATAAATCCTCTCAGAAATGTTCATGCAATTGCTTTGGGTTGGCTTAGGTTGTTTTTATTTCCCACGATATCTTAATTTCATGTTTTAATGCTTGCTTAAGTCCACCCTCAAGCTTTTGACTTGAAGTCCATCGGTTGTCCAGCCATGCCTGTGGGATGTGTCAGCAATACTTACCTGTGTGTGTGAGCTCTGCTTGTGTTCTGCACAAATGTCTGTGTTGTTCCTGGAAAACAATTCCTGTCCGGGTTGGACCACGAAATGTGTTTCCGTCAGTGATTGGCTTGGTCAGCCACAGGTACCCAGCTGAGTCTGCCAGAGGAAAAGGGGTTAAATTTAGGCCAATGTTTTTAGGTGTTTCCCTCTCCATAGTAAGTTAACTCCCAGGAGAGTGAGCATGTCCTTACAGATCATGCCTGCCAGGAATCCTACCTGTAAAAATAGACTTTCTGTCTCCAGGGCCTTAATAAGAGTGTTACTACACAGAACTGTTTTACAGTGATAGCTCTAAATAATTTATTTTTTATTTCAACAAAGTACACCTTAAAAAGGAATAAACTTGTTTTTCAAGCCGTATTTTTATGCTTATAGCACTGGACTGTTTGGTCTCTGAGATCCATTTCTGCATTTCATTGCCTGGGTTTGTTCTAAAGAAGATTTATTTTTGTTCTGTGAATAATTTTTGAAGGTTCTTGTAATATGTACAGATATAGATACATTTGAGGACTTTTATTGATATTCCTACAAAGAATACAAATAAACTTTAACTTTAAACAGTTTGGACTCGGTAAACTTATGCTGACTTAAAATTCTGTTCTTCCTGCACTCGGTTTGTGCTTGTGTTTAAGTGCAGAGGGTGGAGGGGAAGGAACTCTGACAGTGTGATGTAATATTTGGGACAGAGCAGCTCCCACCTGGAGCTGCCTGAGCAGTCCAAGGGGTGTGGGACCAAGTGGGGCAGCGGGATTAGTTCCTTCCTCGTGGTGGTGTGATGTGCTGGGCTGTCCAGCACAGGTCCTGGGGCAGCACTGACCTCAGTGCTTCCCGAAGCTGGGAAGTGTCTGGCATTGTGGAGTGAGAGAGCGACAAGCTGTGGAGACAGGGAGAATTGCTCTCTGCTTCTTTTAGCCGTGGGGGTTTTTTTTGTCTAAGTGATGAAAAGAGAGTTCCCTCGTATTAATTAACGTGTCTGTTCCTCTCACGCCAGCCCAGCGAACGTGATCAGCCCAGTTTTCCTGTTCAGCCCATTCCCAGATTACAGGTTCTCACCCAGCAGCCCAAAGCTGCAGAGTTGGAGGCACAGACATGCACAGGGATATTTTTTACATGTTCACATAAAACACTAAGAAATTCACATTTATTCTTCATATTTGTATGAAATCTTGTCTATAATGAGTGGGAAACCCTTCCAGGGTGAACTCACTGAGTGTAAAATCTGTACTCAAGGGCATGTTTTGCAAAAAGTCTCTTTACTTTCATCTCACACTAATTGTTCTTCTTTCCGTAGCTTCGGAGCCCGCGGGACGCACACGGCAAACAGAACCAGCAGGAGAGGGATGGGAAGGAGGAAACAGGTGAAGGGTTTGCTGAGTGAAGCAGAGGGGGGAAGGTGAGGGTAGAGCAAGAGCACTGCACAAATGCCAGTGAGGATGGCACTGGGATAATACAGTTAAAACTGGGGGAAGTCTGAGCTTTTCTGTCCCAGGCTTGGATGTTCTGTCCTGCTGTGGGTGTTGAATTCCACTTTCCTCCACTGTGTAAAACTGTGAATATGCAAACTCTTCTCCCGTTTCCAGCCATTCTGGACAGAGCACACAGGGCTCTGGAGCCTGTCCTTGTCACTGTTGCAGTTCACTTGGGAAATTCCTTGGGAGAAGCTCCCCTCCAAGAGTCCTCCTGCCCAAAGGATGCAAGTGTAAAACCTTGAATGATTTCTGGGGTGCAGGAATTTGTGCTGCTGCTTCAAGTTAAGCAACAGCTACTGCTTTTATAAATTAATTAGCAGATGGAATGGCAATTTGCTTACACTGAGATAGGAGTGTCATGAGAAGAGAGCCCTTGGTCTCTAGAACCCATCTCACATTGCTGCCCTTCACCTTTTCCCTGGTCCCACAGATTAAATTTCCTTTTGTCTCCAGAAGATGTATTAAATTTTTGCTGTGAGAGGGAGATCAGATATCCTGGGTGTAGGCATGAAACCTGGCTACCTGTCAGCCCTTCCTGCAGCCAGTATGAATCCCTTGTCCTGACTCAGCTCCATCCTGCTGATGCAACTGGAAACAGGAGTTCTGTGGACCTGAGCCCACCTTTCAGTAGCAGAGCAGCCTTAGCTGAGAGAGGGGAAGTTATTCCCAGCATTGCAGACCCTGTTGCCGTGCCAGGAGCTGGGCACTGGGGATGTATGTTCCCAGCACCCTCCAGGTTTTCTTGCTACAGTGTGACCCAAAGGGCTGTTGTGTTACAACTGAGGAGAGGGGGATCATGAGGGACAAATACCCAGTGCTGACCCCGGGAGTGAAGGTTGATACAGTGATGACAGAGTTTAATACAGAGTGAGACTTGATCTGCACAGAGATGAGTGACATTTCTCCCCCCCTCCACCCTTTTCTCTGCTGTCCAGGCTTCTATTGGCAGCAGGATGCAGACAGTGGGAGCAGTCCCTGCTCTGCTTGGCAAGGAGCAAGTCCTGTGTGCAGTGAGGGAGAAGGAGTCACAGCTGAGCTGCAGGACGCAGTCGTTCACCCCTTTCCCTGCTGCCTGGCTCCCTTCGCTCCCCTCACGTGAGTCAGACACCTGGGACTCAGTTTATGGATTGGTCCTGTCAGAGGGGCCGTTCTGCTGTTTTCCCCTTCTCTCCTTAGAGGACCTGCCCTGGCCTGGCCCTGGGCTGTGCCACCCTGCCCGTTCCACAGCTGTGCAGAACATCCTCCTGCAGAGCCAGCGGCATCTCCATAGGGAGGAGTTGTCCTTGCCAGGGACACTGGCTGGGAATGGCCGGTGACAGAGGGCTTTCTGAGGGTCCTGAGAAGCTGCCGGGTGAATTTCAGTCCTTACCAGTCAGAGAATTTGTTTTGGCCTCTGGATGCCTAAAATGTGTGTCCCCTTTTCCCTGGACCGCAGGGGTGGATCTGTGTTTCACTGTTCAAAGCTTTGCTCTCCAGTAACATCTCTGTGTTCCCTCAGCACCTTCAAAGGAGTCCTTCCCGAATTCAGGACTTCCCCAGTGGGAAGGCAGTGAAAGGGGAGGGCTGACTTCTCTTTTCCTCAGTACCAGAAGGCACTACAAAATTTTGGTTTATGTTGTTGGAGGGTTTTTAGGATCAGGAATGGCTGAAGAGCTTGGACCTGTGGTCAAGACTCATAATTGGGATTAAGTGGAGCACCCCCTTGCAGATTTTTCTCCATCCCTGGGAAACTGGCAGCTCCCTGCCATGCCAGGATCTGTGCTCTGCTGGGGAGCATTTAGCAAGTCATTGCTACAGCAACCAATAAGGCTAAAAGAGCAGATAAAACACTTAGCATCTCCTGTGGGGCTGACTGAAGGGCAGAAAGATTGCTGCTCCCTCAGCCGTATTTTTTTTGTCATGGGTTTTGGTTTTTGGTGGTTTGGGTTTTTTTGTTGGGTTTTTTTTTCTTGGAAGAAATACTCTCCCTGTGGGCAGATTCCAGATTGTGGCTTTGGAAAAAAACAGGGAGCTTAAAACAGAAAGTCCATCTGCCCCAACTGCTGACTTGACAACTGTGCTGCTGGAAGGAGCTTGTGCCCAGCGGGAAGGATGGAAGGCCTAAGGAGGCCGTGTCCTGAGTCCTGCTCCCAGTTCCCCACCCAGTGCTGCTCTGCTCATCTCTCCCTCTGTGCTGGGGGGCTCACAGTGGCCGGGGGGTTTTCCTGAGGGGCCAGATGGGGTTTGTTGCTGTGGTGACTGTCCCTCTGGAGAGTTGGCATCATGTTCCTTGGTTCCTGCTCGCACCTGGATGCAGAGCTTTTCCTGTCCTGGTCAGGGGCAGAGGCTCAGTTATCCCAGAGGTCAGAAACCCTCGGGACAAAGCACCATTTACTGTTAATAGTGCTGACAGTGGCTTTTCAAGCGCCTTTCAAAACCACTAAACCCACCTCATTAGCCACTGCTGGGCCCTGGGTGCAGGTTGCAGCCATTCCTCAGGGAAGTGCCTGACACAGGGGTTTGTGTTGTGTCACCCACTCTGGAGGGCAGCAGAGCTGCTGCTCTGCCCTCAGCCCAGGGCAGGAAGGGCTGCAGTGCTGTGGGTCAGGAGTGAGCTGCTTTGGCAGATTTGTCCCCCTGGGAAGGAGCTTGGCCTGGGGTCAACAATACCCAGACATCTGATTTCAGATGGATTTAAGTGCCTTTAGGATCCAAGTATTTGGCTGGTTCTGGAGACTAAGATTTGGGCAGGTATTTCCCTGGTGTTCTGGCTCTGTGCAGCTTTCCTGGACTCACCCCTTTCCCTGCAGTCTGCCCAGGTGCAGATTTATTCTCTGTCATTGGGACAGACCTGGTGTATATGCCGTGACCGTGCTCCCCAACAATACACACCCTTCCAGACTGGGTAAATAAACACTATTCTGGCCCCTTCCTGACCCAAAACAGCAAAAGCAGCTTTTGTTCCAGATACTTTCATACAGTAAAGGGGGTTTACTGGTCCCTCAGTCTTCAGGGCAGCAGCACATCAGTCAGTACCTGTGCTGCTGACCCCACAGACACAAAGCAAGAGGCAGTCAAACAGCTTGGAAATTTTATATTAACCATGAAGTTTTTATACCTTCCAGTACAGCATTTGCAGCTGACTCTGATCAAAGGTCTGTCATTATAAAGAGCCCGTCCTGGTGGGCTCATCACAAAGGCCTTGTATCAGCTGATAGAGAACGTGGAGGAGCCCAGCAACGTGGAATCTGCTCAACTTAAAACTGGCCCCAGCCCAGTTTGTGACCACCTGTCTGCCTTCCCCTGGGGAGAGGAGAAAATGTGGTGAGTCAGGAGTTTGGGCATTATTATTTCAACGTACCTGTAGTTCCTCCAGGTGGGGATTGGCGTTTTCACTGTCAGGGCCCCGCAGGGAACTTGCAAGTTTTTAATTTCATTCTTTTAGTCTCTCCAATACCTGTGTGAGTGGCAGGTGAGTACATACCACGCTGGTGCCCAGTTTTTCCTCATTTCTCACATTCCCACTGCATTTTTTGGCTTCTAAGGGTCACAGCTATTGGAGAGGCCTCTACTAGAGCGAGTCTGGAACGAGTTTGATAAATGGATCCTACGCATGCATGACACGAACACACTCATTGCTACAAGTGTTTCTTTAACCACTGCTCCCTTATCAGCCTGAAAAACAAGTATGTGGAGTATCTTGGGCAAATACAACTTGTGCAGATGCTGGGAGAGCTACAGGCCTTATCAGCAAACTGGTTCAGGGGTAACATTTGCAATTCAATCCGCTTGGAATCGCTGTCAGTAAAATGCTCATCTTCCCCTGAAAGCCTTAGGCCATCCCTGCCAACTCCAGTCCTCTCTGAGACCACATCGAGGTCTGTCACTGTGACAAAGTCCACAGAGACTTCCCACACAGGCTGCCCTCTAATTTATGTCCCAATAAAGTACTAGAAACACAGAAAGCACAACAGAGCAGATGCTGAACAGCCAAACAGCAAGTCTCTCCCTCCCACACCCAGACTGGGCTGAAATGTTTCTGTTGCAGAAGTGATATTTATTAGGAAAAATGAGCTAATTATTAATAGCTGTGCAGTAGTTCACTGATGTAAACAAACAGCTTGACGTGAGGAGTGGACACACAGCAATAATCACAGGCTTTGCTCGTGTCAGGAGGAACGAGCTGGAAAACCACGTTGGGAATTAAAGGGCATTTCAGTCCTTCTGCTCACAGAGAGCAAAACAGCCCATTGCAGCAGCAGGGATTTGTGTGGGGAAGTTGTCTGGTAGGAGCCCTGGTGAAGGATTTCCCTCGGGCTGTTCAAACTGACCTCCCTTTTCCCACACCTTTCCTCCCACCTGACTTCTACTCCCCAGCTCTTCACTGATGTTTGAGGAGATATCCCAGGAATAAGGACAAGTGGACCTGTACGAAACTGTCAGGGAAAAAGATCCGAAGACACAGAGTTTCCCAGTCTGTGCAAAGAACTCACTTGGTCCGAGATAATAACGTGAAGGTTCCCCATTAACAGACTAGTGATAATTCCAGATTCCTTGGATTTGCTTTGAGAAAGCCTCACTGGCTGGGCCTGCAAGGCCATCACTCTGGAACTCGGGAGAGATCTTAACTCTGGAAGAGGTGACAGTATTTGTGTCTGTGGCCTCCACACACTTTGGAAGTGCCTTACCATGGAAGCTGCTCTCCTGTGACAGATTTCCAACCCAACAAAAAAGATCAAGCGTTGAGACTGTGAGTAAAGAACCTCACATTTCTGTGAAAAAGGGGTGGAAATATCTCTTGTTTGCAAGTTGGGGGCTTTCCCCATGAGGGGTACACTGTAGATCTTGATACCAGAACTTTGGACAGACGCTGGATAACACATGGAAAGCTGTTGCTTAAAATGGGGGTCGCAAGATCACTACCAGTCTGGAAGGTAAGAATCCGTCTGGAAAGGAGGGCAGTAAATTGTCATGAACTGCAGTTCCAAAACCTGGATTAGCATTTAATTATTTTGAGCTCAGGATGGACAGCAAGACCTTGGAGGATGTGAGTTTGGGAGCCACCTTCAAACACGGGAGCATCACAGTGTCTTGCAAAATTAACTGAATGGGCTGGGATAGAAGGAACGGGTCAGATGGGGGGAAAGGAAGGGAACTACTGGAAATTCAGATAATTAGAATACAAGTACAGATAGTAAGAATGCTGTGATTGGGGTTGGATGTTATAATTTATGTTATAGAAATGCGGGATGGAATCCCACCTGGCCCATCAGACAGACAGACAGCAGGCACGGGAAGGCTGCTCCACATGCAACCGTGCAAACCATGGGCCATGGGAGCAATACCAGTTTGTATCTCTTTTGCAGGGACAGGAATTTGTTACCCTTATCAGGGATTCTTACTTCTCCCATGTGCTCCATCAGCAGAAATCCTGAGTAGAATAAACTACACAGTCACACGGGCTGGATGATTTGCTCACTGAAAACAGCTAAAAAAGAGAGACTTGGCTTTTGTGCCACCTCAGGCAACATTTCGGAGGCTGCTAATGGCACATTTCAGTGTGTTATTCCAAGAGGGCAGGATCCTGTGACGATTGGCCTTGGAGGCTCAGTCCAAAATGTGTGATAGGCAAGCAGGAATGAAGGAAAATACCTAAGGATTCTCATAGCATGTTCCCAGCAGAGGCCTTGTGGGACTTCCCTTTGCTTCATGCTGAGCACAAGGACACCCCTTATGGAATTTGGTTTATTCACTCCCCCCTGAGGCGCCCCAGTTTGGCAGGAAGAGAACACCAACACAGAAGCAAAACTCAGGGTGGGACGCTGCAAATTGTGGAGGCAAAAATTAGGCAAGACGTGCCCCCTCCCCGCTGACAGCGTTTGCTGCTGGGGCCTCTCTCCTCGAACCCGGGTGCGGAGCCAGACGAGCCCCCTGCGGAGCTGGAGGCAGACAGGAATAGAGCTGTAAAATCCCCCCGGGGCTCAGCATTAGTGGTTTTAAAGCACAAATTCATCGGAGCCGCCGGAGCGTGCAGATTGGAGAGGTGACGTCAGCAAATCCAGGGTGTCCCTGCAGCCGGGACGCGCAGGAAGCCTTCATGTTCGGTTCAGTGGAGAAAGCTGTTTGGGTAACGCTGTCTCTGAAACACGAAAAGCAGGCCCGTGTGCTGATGTAGTTTTCTGTTTCCACAGCACCGTGTTCCCCCAGATGGAGCTTTAGGCAGCCCTTATTCCCTGGCACACCCCCCCAAAACTTACCCCAGGCAGCAAGAGGTTGGAAGGCCAAGAAGAACTCTGGTGGGAATTGCTGCGGTTCTGAATTCGCTGTGTCCCATTTCTCCCGTGCCTGCTGACTCTGGGACCTTCCACTCCAGTTGCTTCTGCAGATCACACCCTGAACAGACCTGGCCCCTTTCTGTGCCACTTTTATTTGCATTCCCTGAAATGCAAGCTTCAACAATTATACCTTTTTATATTTGCATGCACCTTCTGGATGCTTTGGAGCTGCTGGAGTCATTGTAAAGGTCAGGCTGAGTGGTGGAGTGCAGGGAATTTAAACTCACCTCTCTATCCCCTATGTTTGAAGAGGTACTATCCACTCTGGGCTGGACACCGTCCTGACACACATCTGAGCATACCAGCATCCTGAAGGGCATCACACTGAATAAATACTGCAGTGCTCCAGAAATAAAATTAAAAAAAAAACAACAACAACAAAACAAACAAACAGAAAAACCACCACACAAAAACAAACAAACAAAAAGCTGGTTTTCAGTCCTGTCTTCTACTCCCCATGTTGTAATTTCAGAAGAAGCAGCACAGTCTCAGCCTCTGTATTTTACAGATGCCTGGTACTGCAGGCAGAAGATAGGGATCAAATAACCACACAAGATTTTGGATGCTTACTTCTCTTCCTTAAATCATGGATCTGCAAAATAGGGCTGGAAATCTTGCAAAGACTGAAATATCTCCTCTTACCCCTGATCTCAAGGCTGAGGTGTAGAACTGTTCACAGTAAATTTATCTTAGTTTATTTTCCAGCTGCTAAAGTGGTTTCACCATGTCAGTATTTTAGCGGGGACGGCTTTGCTTTCCTGCTCCCCTGTTCAGCTTATGCTTCAGTGTCTGTTTTCAAAGATTGCTGTCCAGGCAATGTCAAACAAGTCACCATCACCTCTGCTGGCATGTGGAAAGTGTCAGTGGCAGCACTTCCATCCCCTAAAGCCACGCTCTTCCTGCTGCCCTGGATCCCATTATCTCTGCGCAGACATTCCTTGTGTTTACCTGCCACGTTCTTCCCTGCAGGCCACTTTTACAGCAGCTCTCCCCAACAGTGCAGCCTTCAGGTGCAATCTCTGTGCCTGTGGTAATTATGTTTGAAGGTTAATGTTTCATGACAATATCAAAGCCTTTCTGCCCCTCAGCTCACAGCCGACTACGGAGATTTTTTTTTTCCTTTCTCATTTGTTGTGGTCCAACAGTTGCCTGCTTGGCAGCCGGGTCTCTATCCAGGGTTTAATCTACCTGATAGAACTTAAATGAAACATGAACTGCAGGTGTGGTAATTTACTGGAAGGTGAGGGGCTCTGAAATGTCTTTTTCTCCCTGAAAATTCTCCTGAGTGTTAAAGGAATATTTGGAGCTGTGTCGTCAGGCTGTGTTTGGCCAAAAATTCAACTGAAGGCCAGAAACAAGGTGCTTGTGCTAGTGACTGAATGGCAAAACCCAAAATATTTATCCTCTGGCCTTGCTAAATGACATAGCAAAGGGAAGACTGAAACAATAACTGTTCTGGCAGCAAAGAGAATCCTTTTCCTTAGAAAGTTGCCTGCCATGTATCTCTTACAGGTTTTGTTTTCCCTATACAAGCTGGGGGGGGCGGGGGGACACACCTTCCATAAAAATAAAATTCCTGCATTATAAAAATACTTTATGTTGACAGGAATCTCCTAAACCACCAATAGCACTACCCAAAAGGTGGGGAGATGGGCATAGACTGTTTTTCGAAGCACAGGGTTGACAAACCCCCTTGGCATTGCAGATCTGTGCTAGCAAGGGGTCAGATTTTGAGGGGTTTTTGTTGAGGATAAAATGATGAATTCAAACTGGATGAATTGGATACCTCCCTTTCCCCTGTAAGTAAAACCATCTGAGGGCTTTACTCAATGTGTTTTACAAATTGTTGCTGCCTATAAAACCAGCTCTGTCTGGGACGAGCTGAAAAATTAAATAGCTGCTGTAAAACGTTGTGAAACTCTAGTTTTACAAGTTGGATTTTGCGTGGGAGAAGCAAAGATGGCTGATTTTTTTTTAATTTTTTTTCATGTTGTTTGTGTATCGTTTTCAAGCCTTTAATTGATGAATGTGGCACCATTTGATAGCTAAACATATCCAACCAGTGTTGTGGTGAAAATGTTATTAAAATGAAAATAAATATGGGCCTCTCTACGTAGGTGAGGGAGAACACACCAGGCAGTGCTTGAAGTGAATAGGTTTGGAAGCTTTTCAGACTGGAAAAACCCCACAGCTTTGCTTACACGCAGCACACACTGGTTGAAAATATATTTCAGCCTTTGCATATGTTTTTTTTTTAATGTTTAGCTGAAAATGAGGCTCTGCATCTAATTATAATCTCAAGACTCCCAAACAAATGCTACAGGCTGAACATTTTGAAATGTAAATAGAACCACAGTAATGATACTGATACGTGGGGTCATAAAGAGGTAAAAACGTGGCACGCCTTCCGAAAAGTTCAGAAAGAGCACCTGGGGCAGGGGGGCAGGACCAGAACAGTGATGAGGAACAGAATAAAGGTAGAAATAGAATAAATATAGAAAACATTTTACACAGGATTTGAGTCTGTGTAATCCAGAACCTGCTCCCCAGAAGGTCACAAAAAGTGGAGTTTCAGTGCCACCCCAAAGCACACGGTGTGTAGCTGAGGGGGTTTGGGGTGAGTGAGGAGATGGGATCTGCCTGACCCTCCTCACTTTGTCACAAATTTGTGCCCCAGAGCCTGAGAGTTGCTCATGTGTATTTGAGCATTAATTAGGTCAGACGTGAACTATTTAATTATTGGCCAGCCAAGGGAGCTGGAGCTGGCCTTGAATTCCTCGAGGTCCCCGTCATTCAAATTGCAAATTTCGTTTACAGAGCCTTTCCCTTCTTCAAAACTTGGCCTTAAAACATGCCCAATTCTTAAAGTTATTCGCAAAAGTTATGTCAGCAAGTGGTGCCTCATCAGAGAAATACAAAAAGTGTAAAAGAGGAGTTTTACATCTTAATCGCTCCCGAAATCACTGCAGAGAGAGAAGAGGTCGTGGCGCTAAGCCCAGCCAGCTGGTTGTTTGGAAGATGGTGTTTGGAACGTTCAGAATTCGCAAATCCCAAAGAGGATGGTGATGGCTGGTGTGTGTAATCCCGGAGTAACGATTGATCCCCAGTTTTGAAGGCACGGGGCACTGAAGAAACGCCGCTGTGCCCTGGAGCAGCTCCAGCTGTAAGACAGCAGTGGCCACGCAGAGCTCTCCGGTGCTTCAGCTCAACAAACCAGGGGCGTTTACCTGGTCCCAGGTGCTCAGAGCAGGGGCAGAGCAGTGGTTCGGGAACCTCCTCATGACCACAGGGTGGAGCTGGAGCCCTTTTTGTTCGCACCGCTCCTTTCGTAACTTGGCTTTCGTAGAGAAAAAACTGTTTACAGATCGATTTGGAGCGCTCGTTATCCTGGTGACCTCATTCTTCTGGAAGGGGAGGTCAGTGGATGTATTTTTGGGGGGGGGGGGGGGGAGGCGCTCCAACAGCGCGCAGTTGTTCGGACCGACACGTCAGGCACAGCCAGGACTTGTGATGGATTTATAGCGCCGTCAGTCATGTGAAATCATCATTAAGTGCCCGTAATAAAGGCTCTGACCTGAATAGGCGAAGGGGAAACACAGCTGAAAGAAACTTATCGGGGTGAGGAATGTGTACGTTAAACAATAAGTTCTCTTTGTTTCTCGACGCGGATTTTCTGCTCGAAATGATTTTGAGTGACAGCACCAGATCCGTAATGGACAAGATGGGAGCTTGGAGCAGGACAGATAGAGGGAAAATAGGACTTGTTTTGAAAGCAAATTGCAAGCAGATGGGCAGGGCAGCGGGAGGGCAAAGGCAGTTGTTGAGATCCACTTGGTGCTCGTTACTTGCTCTTTGTCCCGTCCTGCTCAGTCGGGCTCCAGTTCCCTGTTTTCCACCTGCAACCAGACTCCCCTTATCTCACTGATTCCTCCGCTCGGTGTTTTGCCAACTGCCCTCTTTTCCCGCAGCTGGCTCGGACCAGAGCCCGGTCTCCTGACTGCTGGGTGGCTATTTAGGAGCTCTCTGCCCTGCCTGTCCTTGTTGCCCCTCTCCCGGAGGGTGTCGGATGCCCAGCCGAGGTGGCACCGGGGGCTGTGTCTCTGTTTCGTGCAGCACCTTGACAGGCAGCTCATAACACCAGCGAGCTGAACTTCCCGAGGTGTGAGTCCTGGTGCTCAGGAGCTCCATTTAATGATGCCTGTTGAATTTAGCTGCGGTGGCTGAATGTCTGCATGCCCACAGCTCTGAGAGCAAACCCGCCTTCAGTGGGTAGAGCTGAATCCAGCAGGGACTGTGGCTCCAAGCTCTAGTCCTGCGAGGTTCTGCTGATACCAGGGAAAGTTGTAGGTGTAGATGGACCACTGTACAACCTGTGCTTTCGTTACCTCGATTTTGTTCAGGCCGTGAAGGGACACTCACATTGCCAGCATCTGTGACCATAGAAGATATTCCCCTTGCCAACAGCTGTGACCAGAGAAGAACTAATTCTCCTCTTGTGGCATGTTACTGCTGTTCTCCTGGAGGCTCCAGCCCCCTTTATGTGCAGGCAGCAGAGATTGTGCTCTGGCCCATTCCAAGTGAGATCCATGGAGTGATTTAAGGTACTGATGAAAGTGGTTAGTGCTTCCTCATCCATCTTTGTCCAAAATGTGAGAGAGTGCTCACAGGATCTCTTTTGTGGCCCCAGCTGTGGGGTGGTAACTCCCGGCTGGCAGATGCTGATGGACACCTGTGAAACAGAACATCTTCATTCAGCTCAGCCAGAACTGCTGGATGAGGATGTCAGTCATTGGCCTCGGGAGACTGGACAGCTGATCTGGCAGAAAAGCTCTTCCTGTTGGCCACGTTCTAATAGGAAGCCCTGCTGACACAGCTCTGCTGGTACAGGTACAGCTGTGGCATGGAAATATATCCCTTATTTTCACTTTTGAAGTCCTTCTGAATATTTTCAAGATGTCTGATGTTTTCCTCTCAGTCAGTAGCTCCCTGACAAGAGCCCATTACCAGTTCCACCTCCCCTCTGCTCCTCAATTCTTTTCCTGTGTGTAAACCCATGCCACAGTCAGCACACATGGTACCCCCAACCACGGGCTCCACCTGGCACCACAGTAAACAAGTCAGACAAGCCTGGTTTCAGGCCTTATTTCCCCTGTACTTTTTGTGCTCGACCCTGGGTCACTGCCGATATAATTAGAGTAGACCAACAAAACGTGTCATTAGACCATGACATCAAATGCAAGTGTAATTCAGCTTATTGATTGAAACTGGTAGAGGGATCTTCTGATATTGTAAACATGCCCAGATGCGAGGGTGGTGAAGTGATTGTAATCTTTGCATCTATTCCCTGGCCTGGGTGATGGTGAAAAGGGATAATTATTACACTTGTTAATAATTTAGGAAGCTAAGCAACAGCACCTGGAAATTAGGTGTCAATTTTGCAGGATTTCCACAGAATGAATAAGGGCGAAAAATAGGTCAGGCACAGTTATACTTTTGTCATTTTGGAGAGGGGTGGGAAGTATTTTTAGCAAGAAGAAAAGGCTTTCTCTGCCTGGCTCTGCAGCACAACTAGGTGCCTGTAAGAGATGAGGCTTCCCACCCATCATGGTCTGGGCCTGACAGGTCGCTGATGCTCTCCCAGGCACTCTCAAGAGTTGGTCAGCATGTCCCTGTGCTGCCAATCTGTCTGTGGGGATTTTGAGTGTCATCTTCATTTTCTCCTTTTGGCTCAGAGGGATTGTAATTCCCTCCAGTGCGGGAGGTTTGTGCTGATACACGGTCGTACACGGCTCTGAAAACGGCTGGAGTGCTGCACTCTGTGCTGCCCATTCTGCTGCAGCTTTCATTACTGAAATATTTCTCCCTTTCAGTTTTTATTTCCCCCATCTCCCTTCAGGCTGACAGTGTGGATCACAGGTATTTAAAGTTTCTTTCAGCAGAGCATTTATGTTGTTTGTATCTGTGAGCGCCGTTTGAAGGCGAAGCCGAGTTGAAGAGTTGTGACACTGGGCGTGTGTGTTTGGCATCTCTCAACAGCAGTCGTGTTCAAAAGCAAAAAACTTCAGTTTGTAAAAACATGGCATCACAACTCCAGCTAAGGAGAGACCGCTTTTAACATTAAACCTGCTTAAATCACACTGCTCAGTCACTTTTCAGCACGCAGCAGTACAACAGGGATAGAGCAGCCAATTCACTGCTCTGCCTCATGTGCAGGTTTGTTTTTTTTCCTGGAGAGCTCAAGGACCTTTGCAACTGCTCCTTTAGTGCTCTGTGGCCAGTGGGGCTGTTGTGGTCAGGCTGTGTATTACCAAACCACTGCCAAAATAGAAGCCATGTGCCTTTCTCACTCAGCATTCACCTCCCTCAGAGCAGCACATCCATCTCTGGAAAAGCACTTGTGGGAGCACCTTACATGTTTTTTATGGATGGCAGGTGTTGAGGAGTCACTTGTTTTGTTTTTTTTTTTCTTCAATCCCCAGACATCCCAGCAAGGTGAGGTTTGTGTGTGTTTGGGTGCATGGGGGGTGAGTGTTACTCCCAGCACAGCTGCTCTTGGGAGTGGTACTAGTGTAGGAAGTGTTTAGTCTTTGCATAAGAAGAGTGTGGCACAATGACTGCAACCAGAGAGCTCAAATGCAAATGGAGTGTGGAGGCAGAGCAAGTTTAGAAGGTAAGCCAGCTCCTATCATCTTTCCTTTACAGGCCAGGGGATATTTTTCCTGGGGTTAAAGAGCCCATCACAGAGGGTTTCTCCGTCTACTCCATTGCCTAAACTAGTGCAATCCATAACTGCATTGGAAGTTACTTTCCCAGGCACTGATAGGCTTGAGTCACTTTAAATTTCATATTTATCATATCACTTTATGTTTCAGAAAGATATAATAATATTCAACCGTATTTCTAAAAAAACCCTTTTTTTTCCTGCAGCTTTGGGGTTTTACTGTGGGGAAGTATAAGCTATTAGAAGCTGCTGTATTTCCACAGCTGATCTGTGCTTTTCCAGCCTCAGTTCTGAGCAGCAGGAAGTGTTCTACGTTACAGAAACCTCAGTTTTACATAGAAGCTGGTGGGCAGGATTCCTGCTGGATGGCTTCCAACACGTGTGTTTACAATGATAGAGATCTTAGGCTTGCTTTTATTTTTTATTTTTTAAACCATGCTGTTATTTCAGTGCTATTGTATGAAATTTATGACTCTGAGACACCTTTTTTTAAGCTTCTAGAAAGCGAGTTGTGAGCGCAACATTTACAGCTTCTCCGTTCAGAGGATGTACCAGAATAGCTCTTTATCCAGAAATATCAGTATTCTCAGTTGGCCCCCCCAAAGGAACACCCACTATTGGTTGGTTTTATTGTAGTGGAACTATGAACATTATTTGTGTATTTTATAACAGGAACCGAGCCATTAATTCTTCAAGTCAATATTAACATTGTCTCAATAAAAGTCTTATTTTAGAGTTAGGTCAACCTCACTCCTTAGGTTAACTTTGAGTGCCAGCAGTGTTTACATAATACATAAATACACTGGTACCTGCAATAATGTGGTGTATTACTTCCTGAATGCATTATGGGCTCTTAAGCACTTAATCAAATTCCTTAGGATTATCTTCTGCAACCCCTTCTGCAGGCAGGTTTGTGTACCAATTTGATCATCTTTATCTGGGCAGTGCTTTTAACCTGAGCACATATGGGACTGTTTGTTCTGCTCTCACAAATCCCGTGGAGGTACATCTGCTCTTGGGAGCACGGACTGCCACGTGCTCACATTTGAAAGGGCATTAGGGCTTCTTTTGTTTCAAAGTAGACCCCCAGTAATGTTATTATACTCTGGATGTGATTGCTCTCCATGCCACTGTAGTGGCTGTATTTCTGTCCATTCTGCTTTTTATTTACATGGTTATAAAGCTTTTTTTATTTTTTTTTTTTTTTTAATATTAAACTCTTTAGGATACCCAAGAAAAAAATGCTTTCTACCATAAACAGTGCAACTTCTGACTGTGCTTGGTTTGGTCTTAAATGCCTTTCCAATTTGCAGTGAGTGTGAATGCAGTGCATTACTGCACGTTGCTGGCAGTTGGCAGGCGTGACACTGACCCCCTTGTGCTGCTCCTTTTCCACGTGTTACAATTTTTTTGCTGCTTTCATTGCAAACAAAACTTCTTCCCTTTGTTTATCTACATCCTCACATTCTGCTCTCACACACTGGTATGTGTTTTTAACCAGACACGCTGTCATTCCCTTAGTTCTTGTTAGATGTTCCTGATTGTCCAGCAATTTCTCCCGATAGCTGTAGGATCAGAGCCATGAGGAAATGTGACAATTTATGTGGTACTTTGAACATCTCTGGCAAATTTAACCTGTTTTATTAAGATGGGTGAAAAAGTGAGTAGTTGTAAGGTATGAATGTGTAAGAAGCATGAATCTGTGCTTTTAAAATTGCACAATAACTTCTATAAATGAGAAAATCGGATGAGAAAATTGCCCGGTTTAAAGTCTCATTACTGCTGGATAACCCATCTTATCAAATTCTCTGTCCCGTGATATTTTTGAAGTGTCAGACTTCTCTCTGTCACATAAAGGGCATGCAGCCAGCAGCTCAGACATCTTGTGCTGAGGAGGTGACTTCTGGCAACACCTCAGGTTGGATAAACAATCGTGCTCTGTTCAAGCATTTTAAAATGTAAAAAGCGCAGCAAATAATTAAGACAAATTGTTAATTTCACTTCACATTACTGAACTGATAATTCCTCTGTACAAACACTGACTCTTTGGGGTTATGCAGCTTTTATCAGTAATTATTTTTATCTCCTGTAAGCAACGGGTGCGTATCAGAGCGCGTGGCCAGTGCAGAACTAGCCAAGCAAATATCTTTTTTCTGCAACTCAAAAATCCAGTTTGTTCCTTGAGCATGAGCACATCCTCTAAGGCTATTTGTAATTGCAGTTGCATAGCAGAGATAAGAAGGGGCTAATACCATACAGCTGGGTTAAAGCCATTGTATTACCACGCAGCCTTAAGATCATCTGAAGGCCTAATCTTGCTGTGTTGTGATTCTGTGTCGCCTTCGTCATTGTTCTGTTTCATCTGACTTTTGTTTGACACATTTATAGTTTATTTTAAAATACATATGTATTTATGCAGTGAAGAAACCTTTGTGCTTCTGAGAGAGATTGCCCACTGTCAGAAGCCACAAGACCCACGACCACCACCCATCATGATTTTGGGCCAAACTGTCGTGGACAAAACTCCAGGGAAGGCCACTTCTGGATCAGGTTTAAAGGTGCCTTTGATGTTGTTTCTGTTTTTATAGATTCCAGCTCTGTGAATCTTTTATTTGGATTTAAAAATACAGGAGAAATGAGATAAGGGAACTTCTCATTACTATTTTGATGGTTGCACTTTTCTCTATAATAAGCAAGCAATCCTTGAGATCTGGGTTAACCCAAACTGGGAAACTCACAGGAGTGACCCACATAGTATAGAATCTGCTCTGTACCCTCCCTCCCAGGTTAAACATGGTGTAGTCCCAGCTGTGTGGGTTCTTTGAGAACCGACTGGATCCTGGGGAATCTTTAGTGGTCAGTTATCTCTGAAAGCTGGGCTAGATGAAGCACAGGGGCCTGTGTGAGGGCTCAGAGTCTGGCAGATAAAACAGAAGGAAATTCCTTCCAAATTGGAACTGTTGGCTGTGTTAGCAGTTGGAGTAGGCAAGGGTTCAGTTGTGAGCCTGTTTGCTAAAGCTGCAGTGTTATGGGTCCTTACTGTTGCATGGCTTGAGAATATTCGTATTCCTCTTTCCTGACACCGTTGTGTGGAAAGGCTGGAAAATTTCGCGGCTTCACCAAGCAAAAGCCAGCAAAGACAGGTACTACCCCGTTCTTTCTGGTAGCACTAGAACAAGAGGCAGGGCTGGCAGGGTTTTTGTACATGTTTGTGCAGTGTTTATGGGTGCACGCTGTGCCAGGGACAGGCCTGGGCCTGCAGGGAGGCCCGGCCGCGCCTCCGGAGCTCCGTGTTCACTCTGGGCTCGGGAGCAAAGCCTTGGCAGAGCTCTCACACACCAGCACAGCGTTTTAGCACAGGCCTGCCCCTCTGCCAGTCCTAAGCAGAGTCACCCCACTGCCCCATCCCAGCCTGGGTTCCTCCTCAGCCTGTGGAGCTTCCCCACTTCCCACTGCAGCCACAGGCAAAGGGGCCGTGTGGGAAGCAGAGTTCAGCAGGAGTAATCCTGCCCCAAGACTCTCAAGTAATACAGGATAAAGCTGAGCAGTTGCAAAGCTGTTTGGCTGCAGAAGGATTTCCCAGGTGTCAGGGGAGCCCTGGAAAGGGCACAGCTGTGTGGACAGCTGGGAATTACCCTCATTTCTCCTCCAACACAGGAAAGGGCAGGGAGGGAAAAGGGCACGGCTGGAGCACTGCTGTGTTCTGCAGATCCCTTGGGGCTGCTGCAGCTAAAACAACTTTAATTTGCTCCTTGGGTCCCATCTGCTGTCTGGGACATGAGGAACCAAGTTATCACGGAAAGGTCTGCTGTGGGGAGATAGACCGGACAGCACGGCAGGGCTTGGGTGATGAGTGTCTAGACCAGCACTCTGAGCTGCCACTGGGCTCTGCGTGCTCTGGTTCTGCTCAGCAGCAAAGGCTTTGCGATGCCAAAGGGCTCTGAGGTGGAAAATTCTTCCTCAACGCCCAGCCTTGCTCCTCTGAGAGGAGAGGAGAGGGAGACTGAAGGGACGGCATGGTGGGTTGCCACTGAAATGCGATTGTACCAGATTCAAGACATTCTAATGCTGGTGGTGTCTTTAACAAGCTCAAAAACTATCAACATTTATGGAATTGGAAAATGAACTGGGTTGGTTAGCACAGTGATGAATGATCTGTGAGACGGTTTTGTTGTTTGGAGTCCAAGTACTGCCTGCATTTGTATTCTGGCAAATGTTATACATTGTCATGGATAATCCTTCAGCTTTAATTTGAGTGTTCCGAGCGTGTCTGCCTCCCTTATGTGTACCACTGAATCCCTAGTTGAAAATCAAAGTGATAAAAAATAACATGACCAAGACAAAAGTGATAATTATCAATAACAGTTTTCCCATGGGAAATCCATTTGTGCACATGGTAGTCATCAGAATAATTGTAATTTCCAAAAGAACTAAGAGGGAGGAAGATTCCTTCTGATTAGGATTCTGGCTTTCTAAAAATTATTTAGCTTTCTCTGTCTCACTTGGAGGAACTCATTTCAGTCTTCTGCTCCAATAAGCAAGTTTTGTCTCTTGGTCAGGGGTGCTTCATTTCCTGAACACTCCTGATACTGTTCCCAGTGCGTGTTTGAAAGGTTCTGTATTTTTCTTTCCCATTCAGTTGTATAGAAACGTGTAGTCAGTGAAAAATGTGCATGCACTGAGTTGTATATGTACATAAAATCCCCAAGCTCAGAGTATATTTCTTGATTGTGTGTTTGGTGAAAGAAGCAGTCAGAGAAGCCCTCTATTTCACTTAGTACAGTTTTTACTGAAGTCATCTCCTCAGTATTATATTAAAGGCTGTATTTCAAGACTCTTGACCTAAGTAAAAGAACATTGGCTGTTTGTCACGGTTACCAATCTCATTGAGATGCTTCAGTTCTGGGAATTAAAAAGGCCTGAACACAGCTGTGTTTGAAACAGCACAGTGGGTTTTTCAAAGAGCTTCACCTGCAGAATTGGCATTTTTGTGACCTCTGAGATCAGGCTGTTATTTACGGAGTTCAGCTCCAGGTTTCTCATGTGTTCTTAAAGGTTTTTAATAACACAGGGTCCTGAGGCTCAGTTTTGTTCCTCCTGTGGCGCTGTATTACAGTAGGGGGGCTGGAGAACAGAATCCCGGGGAGGGGAAGCCATGACCTGCACAGTGACAATCAATGGCATCTGACAGTCAGTTGAGGCCCCAAATCCCCTGTGTGAGTTGCTGTCACTGATGGGGCTGGAACCTCAGATTTTCCTACCCAGGAGCTCTGGAGTCAAACTTACTTCCTCACACTCCCCAGCTGCTGGTGTGGGTAAAGCAAGAGAGGGGTCTATTTATATGCTTGTGTTTTTTTCCTATTATAAAGAATGGCTTTACAAGGATCACTAAATAGTGTTGAGAAATAAGTTCTAAAAGGCCTGTTGACACTTCAAGGCGTGTGATGTCCGTGCTACACCAGTGTCAGATTCCGTGTAAAAACAGTGACGTCCGTAGTGCGGTAAATCTGCCATCCCGGAGGAAGCAGATGTTGCTGCTCCTGTCGGTGTCATTAGGTGAGCTCCGTGTTTCCCAGGTGAGGAAGCCTGATGGAACACGCTGTTGGCAAGGGAGGGCGTCAGGGAGAGCATTAGGCGATGAGAGGTGACAGTGCCTGTAATGCCAGGCTGGCCCTGCGCAGGGAGAGCGAGCTGACCTGACAAAAGGTGCGTTTCCTGACGTGCTTTCTCAGGATCCCAAAACAAAAAAAAGCTTCCATGTAAATAGACAGGAGCGGAGCTTTTTTTTCAAAGAGTCTCCCAAATCTCCATGTCAGTTCCAGGGTTGATTTTTCTTTTGATCAAACAGAAGAGACAAAGGGAGCAAAAGTCATAATTTAGAAAGTATCTCGGAAAGTACCTCGATGTTGCAAGTGGAGAGGAAAGACATCTGCAAGCTGACTCCCAATTCCAAGATTCCCCCTGAAAAAAAAAATACCTTTCTTTGCAAATTCAGGGTATTTGAGAGCTCTGCAGATGTTGCAAAAAAAGGTGAAGAAAACAGCAGCCGTTCAGCAGGATTCTTTTGCACCTTTTAATTGCCTAACGTCATGTGGATAGCAGACACTGCTGCTCAGGGAAGCATTGCTTCCACATCCATAGTTTCTCCTGTCTTTGCAGGGCTGTGTGTGGGAGCGGGGATTAGTGCATGGCCATATGGGAGGGAGCTCAGGCAGAACAGTTTCTTACTGAGCCCTGCTGCAGGAGAGGTGGAGAGGCAAAGGGAGCAGGAAACGAGGGAGGAGGGGATAGAATCCAATGACACTTCATGGAAGTGGTGCTGGAATCCCCCGAGGAGCTGAGGGAATGAGGACATGGGGGCTGTGACCCTTCCACATGCCTCGCAGACCCCAGCTGGAGAGGCATTTTTAAGTAATTTATCAGTGTGAACTGCAGAATGGTTTTTTCTTTCCTCCTTCATGGGATTTTCCACTGGACAAGAAGGATGTGCGTTACTTAATCGGTTTTTTGATATTTCGTCTGTAAATCAGCAGGCTGGATCATAGCTTTGTATTCATAGCACATAAAAGCGAGGAATCAGCTACTTTTAACTACATCAGTCCTCCTCCCCGGGCACCAAGAGCCTGGAAACGCCTAAAATGAAAGCTAGAGGAGGGGTAAGCGGTAGGGGAGGGGGTGGGTTGTGTGGGAGCAAGCCAGGACTTTATACACTCCCTGTTTCCTTTATCCAAGATCAAATCCTCTTCTACAACATTTGTGAGGCAGCTGCAGACTTACTGACCTCGCATTCAGTCAGTGACCCATCAGTACTGCTCGGTTTAAGAGAGCTGTCCTTAAATCAGCGTTTGTCCTCCTGCCCAGAGCTTCCACAATTCCACGTGGAAAAACCCTGACACCCAAATCAGCCCCAGCTTTTCATCTATAGAAGGAAATCTCAGCAACAGAATTCTTCAGATTGCCTCAGATCAACGAGAAAGAGAGGTCCCACTGAAATCTGGCATGTCCTCTGGGAGCTGGGGGAGTCAAGGACAGTTTTCCCCAGGCAGGCAGCTTTTCCAGCCGGCTCCCTGGCTGCATGGTCTTTCCCTGAGACACTGCATGGGAACTATGCAGAAGAGATAATATGGTCCTCTGCCAATTAATTTTTCCTGGCATGCTTCCATGGGCCCCAAGAGCAGAAAACATGTGAAGAAGTAGGAGGGAAGATCTGGCCCTGTGTATTTTCCTGAAAAGCTTGCTCTGTTCCACGCTGCTGGCAGTTCTCTCCCTTTATATTTTTCCTAATGAAAACAGAACTATGAAGTTAATTAATTTCTTTTTTTTTCCTGTGGATGTTTCTTGAACTATTATGCATATTCTTTCATTGTTTTGAAAGTGTTGCCTGTTTTATCTCCCAGTGGCATTTTTATTCCCTTTATTCTCGCAGGTCAGTAGACCAGCTAGTAAGTCAAATTGCCCTCATTCTGTTCTGCTGCTTTAGAAAGATAAGAGCTGGAAACTGGGTAATATCTTCTCAGTGCAGTCCTGAAAGCGTCCATCCAACCTGCTGCCTTTTCCCATGGCTCATTGTGCAGCAATTGGTGTAAACACCTGTCTCCAGCTACTTAATAGAAAGAAACCAACTGAAGAAATGGATTACATTGAGATGGAAAAGTCTTGGAAGATGTTTCCTACCTGTACAAATCCAACCTGTAAGCACTTAGCTCAGATGGGATTAGAGGATACGAGGGAGAAACAGAAGACTTTCTCTTAAGATCCTTTCTTAATGCTCTTTTTCCAAGTGCACACTGACATGAATTTCACATATGCACATGCTTATTCCACCTGCCTCAAAACAAATCAGTACAGTCTGACTTCTTAATAGTATGTTATAAAAAAACCCCAAATACGAGAACCAAGGCAAAATGAACCTGAACTTTATGCAAAATAGATAAAAGAGCGAAATTTCTCCGGTGACTAATCAGTTTATGCTGTGAAGCATCACTGACACTAATGCCTGCAGTTGTTCTCCCTGTCAGCGTGTTGCTATTACACATGTACATGTCTAATCATTTAAAAAAGAATCTTCTAACCTCTTTGTTTCCTTGGCTGAACTATTTGTTCTCCAGCACAAAATCCCAGAGCCAAAGTGCATTGCATTAATATGCATCTAAAGGGAGTAGAAGCTGTCACTGGCTACAGAGGAATGTGTGTTGACCTCCTGGTTTCACTGGATGATGATGATGATGATAAGAAATTTGTCTCTCATTCCCACCTGTAGAACACAGCACTTGAACACACCATTTCTAGTTTTTCTTGTTTTACAGTCTTCTCTTGTGCTCTTTTGGATTCTTCTCCCTAATTCTATTCTATTTACATATATATATATATATATATATTTATGTATATATTTTAAGCCATAAGCCAAAACACAAGATAGTATTTAAGTTAAGGATCTACTGCTGAAAATATTGTCATGTTTTCCATGTTTTCCATATGCTCTGTTTGGTTACACTGTGCTGGCATCCTGTTGAGTTTTTGTTGGTATATGCCCATAACTGAGCAAACTGCTTGATTTGAAGCCCATCTCCTAAAATCTGGGCCCCCCCCCCACCCAAGATACATTTCACCATATTTTCCTTATCTCACAAACCCCACCTGAGCTGCTGTTGATTCAGACAGGGGTTCCTAAATTCAGTCTGTTTGGGTAGCGTGCAGAAGTCGTGATGGTCCCTGTGAAGGACCCTGGGGAAATTCCCTAATTTCTGACTCCAGTGCAGTGTGCCTCTTCAGTATTCTCTTCCCTAAGGAAAACCCAGAGTACCTCTAGATATAACCACAACACAAAGCGTAGCAAAACAGTGTAGCTTATTTACACTTCTGCAGGGAGAGGAGAAGACAATAAATTGGTCTGATTTTTAGTTGCTCTTCCTAAAGTGCTGAAAAGTGTTCAGACTGTGTGTTGGCCAAAGATGTCACGAACTGTGGCGTAGAATAAAACACTCCAGTACTACATTACGTTAGAATAACCAGTAAAGTATTTCCCTTGCCACTCTCAAAGGATGATTTATGATGGATGTCTAGTTTTTCAAGGTGTAATAATAATACACCCCTGAGTCTTGGGTAAGTGTTTTTTTCTGATGTTATGTGACATCCAGCAGTAGCTGGAGAGGACATTGTAAGGGACCAACTTAGATTTTAGCAGTGGTGAATGTTTACTTTTAATGTTTCTTCCTTTTTAGAATTTATCACCTATTTACAGAAAGTAGTAACCACAAACTGAGAGTCAGAAACTCTATCAATTAGTATCACTGATTGGGTTCCTTGTTCTCATTTGAAAAGTAAAAGATCCTTTTATGATCAATAAGGATTCAATAGAGGACTCCTTGGGTCCTCTATTTAAAAGTAAAAGAAAACTCTGGAAACAGAGATTTCATCTTCTCATGTATCCAACATGCATCTGGTTTAGGTTTGTGAGACCCGGATTTCAGTATTTAAGTAGATCTTTTATTCTGCCCTGGGGTCTCAGTGGGAAAGGATGATATGGGAATGAAAATTACCTTAGAGAAGTCATCACCTTTGGCCACAGAATCAATCAGACTGCAGCAAAACTGTAGGTGAACATAGGCTAAAATACACTCTTCGTATTTCTGGAATGTGCTTGCTGAGTGAACTTTGAAGCCTTTCCAGAGCATACAGGAAAAATCTCTTCAGAAGTTCAGCAACTGTCTCCAGCTGAGTCACATTTATAAACACTGGACCTTTCAAATGCTCCATGTCAGATGAT
>JAWWES010000006.1:26885425-26939652 GCA_035583135.1 Lophotriccus pileatus
CCCGCACCCGGCACACAGCCCGCACACAGCCCGACCGCAGCGCCGCCGCCGCCCGGCCCCGCCGCCATCCTTCGCCACGCCGCAGGTGAGCTGCGCTGTCGCGGTGGGGAAGAGGAGGAGGAGGAGGAAGAGGAGGAGGAGGAGGAGGAGGAGGAGGAGGGAGCCGGCGCCCGCCTCCGCGGGGCTCATTGTCCGGCTGCTCGCGGGAGGAGGAGGAGGAGGAGGAGGGAGGAAAGGAGGCTTCACCCCGGCTCGCACGCCGGGCCCTGCAGGGCTGTTGCCGGCAGGGGATTGGAGGCGCTCCGTCCCCTCCCAGATCCGGGGAGGGTCCCGGCCCCCCCGGGGCTCCGCCGCCCACCTGCCGCCGCCTCCGCCGCTCTCGGGGGCGGCGGGGGAGGGGCCGGACCCCGCCGGGGGCTGCGGGTGTGTGCCCGGGACCCGCCCGCTGGGTGTGGGACGCAGGGATGCGGGGCGAGATGGTCACCCCCGGCACCTGCGGGAGCGGCCGGAGGGTGGGTCATGGCCGGGACACCCCTGGGGCCGGCGGGGTTGGTGCCGGGGCGGAGCGGTGACTGTGGCGGGGAGATACCGCTATCCATCGGTCCTGCCCCGGGGACCGCGACACGAGGGGCAGGGCAGAGCAAAGGGACGGTGACACGAGGGACAGGGCACGGGCAGGGTGGGTCGGCAGGGTCTCAACACCACCCAGCAGTGCTTTTATATAAAGCAGGGTAATTTCAGAGCCCCGGAGTGGCCTTGCGTTAGACAGAGGGTGGGCGAATAAATGGTGTTTGTTTGACACGAGGAGGGTTTGGCATTATTCCTGCCCTGGCAGCAGATGCTGGAAAAGCAATTCTGTAGATATGTTTGAAACCAGGGTGAGTGGTGGTGACAGGTAGTAGTTTGGAGTAACTTGTCTGTCTGTGTTTAGCACAGGCCTGGTGAAATTCCATGGAGGTGTTTTATCTGCTTTAGAGCCCCCTATGCTGATACTGTTTGAGGGATCCTTGTACTGACAGAAGGTGCCTTTGCACAGGTCTTATTCCTGATCCACCCTTTTGCCTGTGCTAAATTAGGGGGCTTTACTATGACAGATAGCTAGGAGAGATGGAAACTATTTCATTTCAGTGGGATAGGTGGATATCAGGCAATCACATGTTTTGTAGATCTCTGGCTTCTGAGTTTTTCTTAAGACTGGAAAATATAGGATGCATGATGATGAATTTTTTTTTTTTTAATTCTTATCAGTGCTTGCCTCTGCAGCTGACTTGGTTTTAGTTGTGTTATGGTGGTGTTTTATTTCTAAGCAAATTTGGTTTAACTTGCTATTCAGTGGATTGAGACCCTTTTTGACATACAGACCTATTGTGGTTTTTACTGGTTGTGTGTAATTTTGTATGATGAACTTCATCTCAACCAGGTGTTTGGTTTAAAGCTTTATTAGGTCTCAGCAGGCCATTAGAAATCACACCTGGTCCAAAGTTGAAAACTACTCACTGCTGATACTTTTGTGTCATTTTCATGCAAATAGTTTACTTTTTGACCCTCTTAACCTCAGATACAGAACAGTGCAGAGTAGAAAAATATTTTGCTTCCCATCACTTTCTCTTGACAACATAGATGCTATATTTTCATGTATTGCTGTGAGGTGATTTATGATAATTGAGGCAGAGGACTTCCATAGGCATCTCTTCATGAGCTCTACTGGCTCGGGTCCTGGTTTTGTAAGTTGATATGATCCACGTGGGTGCCAAAACAGCTGGAGTGAGTTGGCACCATCAAGTGCCACAGAATAACATCCTACAGGAGCTGGTAATTGCTTGTGATCTTTTCCAGCAGTGCCCCTGATTACTCTGCAAAATGTTTCTGGGCTGTATAAGTAATTTTTTTTTTATTATTATTTGTGTGGGGGGTGGTTTTTTTTTAATATTTTAAAGGAAATCTCTTGCAGAAGCAGAACTCTTCCTGCTTTGCAGAGCCTCTGCACATCCCTCCTGTGGGTTGTCTGCAGTCCTGCTCGGAAGTTGGCTGAAGCTGGGTCACTGGAATTGAGAGGGTGCCCTCTGGTGACATCTGTGTTTGGAGTTTGGTTGGCATGTGAAGGAGCACTCCAGCTAGTCTGGAATTAACCATTCCCCCCAGCACGGCTGGAGGAGTGTTCTGCACCGAAACGCTGGTGGGTCGTGGCTGAGATGGGGGACGGGTGGTCACTCGTGAGTCAGTGTGGAGGCTGGGCAGCACTCACTTGGTGGCTGTGAGTCCTCCTGTGAAATATTCCACCTTGCCATTTATCTTGCTGGGTTTTGATTCCTCAGTCTAATGGAGACAAAAACCCTCTTCACAAGGTTGTCCTGCTTACTCATCAGTGGGTTTTGTTTGAGCATTTGTTTGGTTTTTTCCATAGAATTTTTTTCCTGTAGATTTTTTTTTTTTCCCTGCAGAATTTTGGAGAGATCTTTTCCTTCCCTGCACTTCTGTCTTGCCTGGTCACTGTGTAGATTAAAAATGCCAGCGTTCAGTTATTTTATTGATCTTGGTGGTGCTCAGCACTAATGAACAAGAGTGAAGATACAGGGCTAACTTTGGGTAGTTATGTAAACTTTGGTTTTTAAAATTGGCTGTGTTTGTACAGAAAGCTGATTGTGTGCTAATGTTCTGCTTGATGTGTTTTTGAATATTAGACGATTTGAATTGACAAGCCACACCTCCATCTTAATCAGCTTGTTCCACTGTTGGTTTTTTTCATTGAGATTAGGGGTTAATCTTTTCCTTTATATTTGCTTGAAGCTGAGTCATTTGGGCTCCTCCTTTCATTCAGTGAGTAAAGCTGAGTTGAAAATGTCCTTTAGAGGTGGGCAGTGTAATTGGTTGCATATTGTCAAAGTATTAAAAGCATGGTATATTTCTGTTTGCAGTGTTGGTTTAAAGCCCTTCTTAGAAAAGATACTAAGAAATGCGTTTTCAAAATAACAAGAACCTTTCAGTTAATAACCTTCATATTTAAATACCTGGAACTGCTGCAGTAGAAATCATAAGTGTGTGTGTGTCTCATATTTATTTCATGAATAGAAGCTTTATGGGTTTCATGTTTTGTCTGTTCCTTAATTAATCACCCTAAAAGACTGCTGAAAGTGTGTCTTAATCCCCTAGAAAGTGTGGATGTGTGACTGCAACTCTTTTTTTTCCTTTACAAAGATCCTTAAAGGCCTTGTAGGATTCCAGGGAAAATGGCTTTGCAGTCCTTCTTGTGGACAAGCTGGTCCCCCCTGGGATTCTGCCCAGCAGGAAGGGCCCAGCCGAAATGGGAGCTGGAGCGTGTCCCCACTGGTGTGGGGGGTCAGAGGGCTCCCAGTGCTGGCCCTGGGCACTCAGGAGGAGCTGGGTGAGCTGGAGAGGGTAGCCCAGTCATAAAAGGGGAGGTTACACTCTGCAGCCTGCTGTGTGGTGAATGTTGGAGCTGCTGCTGTGACTCAGAGGTCAGAATGGCATAAATGATGGTCACTGAACCCACCTGAGGCTGAGGGAGGCTGTTCCCTGTCTGTGTTTCACTTTATAGGAGAGTTTGTCTAGGGAAAAGGAGCTGTTCTCCAAATCTTACAGTACAGCACATAAAATGCTGGAAAATCTAGTGAGTCAGCACCAAGTGTTTTAAAATGCAGAGCTCCTGAGGTGCATAAAAGGTTGATGTTTGCTCTCTGGGCTGTTCTGAGGTGTGCTGCTCTAGTGCACTCAGAGCTGTCTTTGGAAACCTCCCGATGGGCTTCCAGATGGGTTGTAGACTGTTGTATGGCACAAGTGGTGCCTTCCTTGAGCCCATGGAGACCCCCTGAGGATGCTCACGGAGTCCTTCCTGTCCCAGTTTATTGCCAGTGTAACTTTTTCCATGTCTGTGAGTTCAGTGCAGAGAAACGACAGCCTGCATGTTCAATGTGTACTTATCCTTAGGGATAGGATTCCCTTTTCCTTCTCTTTGCTGTGTTGTCTTACGGTCCTGACTACAGGAATGACAGCTCAGGTGGAGCTGGGAGAAGCAGCAGCTCCTGGAGGCTTTGCCCTGATTCCCTGCTCTGCTGTCTCTGGTCTGTCTGGGAAGACTGGGAGTCTCTCCCATACATTGCAGGTGTGATCACAACAGTTAATGTAGCTCAGTGCCTCATCAACATGTGGTTGAGATTTGAACAGGGATTGGAACAAGCTGGCTGGAGTTCAATCCAGATAAAATATACATGCTGATGTGGATGTAATTATCAGCCTTCCTAATTGAAGGGCTGCATTTGCCATTCACTAGAAGTGTTAGTGCCCTCTGGTGACTCATGTTTATTAGTTGTTCTTTGCAATCATATTGAAACAGTAAAATGAGTTTTTTAAGTCTTTGACTGGAAGACTGAGGCCTCCTCACCTGATCAGAGCTGGAAAGTTTGGCTGGAGATTGTCCTTCCCTTCCTCCGGTTGGTTTTAGATCGTATTGTGGTTTCTACTGCAAGTAAGGCAATATAACGAGGAGAGCCTGGGTCAGTTCAGGAATTGAAAACAGCATGCCCAGCTCCGAGCAGAGCTACCAGAGAGGGAGTCTGATTGGCAGAGGAGCTTACAGCAAGCCTAACAAAAAGTGGTTGGTCCAATTTAGGAATTTCTTGGAGCTCATCAGTCTCCTCACTTAGGCTCTTGTCCTGTGTGTCCATCGCCAGCTGCCCCAGGGCTGAAGTGCTCAGAGAAGGAAAGCATAACAGGGTTTGAGAGCAGAATCTGGAGATACTCTGGCTCTCCTGCTCTAACTCCATTTTAAAGTGATTTGGGGGCAAAATGGGTGCAGAAGGTTTTGCTGGCTTTGGAGCCATCTCAGTGGCACTCCTGCTTTGGGATGTGTGTGTGTCCCTCTTTGTAGTGGAGCTGTGGGGTTGGCAGCAATCAGTGAGGTCTGCAGTGACCCAGGACTGGCTGTCAGTGCTCTGACCATTGCTGTCTTAGTGTGGCATTAAAAGCTGTTTGATTTGCGCCTCCCTCATTATTCATTAAGGGACATCTTTGAGACGGTGGAATGTGCTCTCATGGAAATGGGCTCAGATTGATTGTGCCGGGGAAGAAGGATATTGATCTTTTTCAGAAGTTGAAAGTGTATTTCTTAGATAATAGTGGCGAAATAAAACTGGCAGAGATCCTGAAAAAGTGATCTTAATGCAGTTTGTATATTGGATTCCTTTTATCACATTATTAATATGCCCAGGATATGGGGTAATTGTCTAGACTATAGTATTACATTTTCATTTAGATTTAGAGTTAGTGGTATAATGTCACAGTGTGACTGTACTTAGACTAATAAGTGAACAGACAGGACTAGTACAAAGCACATTTTCTGCTGAGATACATCCTTTTCAGATTAATGTCAAGGCAGGCAGAAGCCTCCAGTGAAAAGCTGAAGGTCTCAATTTACTATGTTTTCCTTTATGAGTTTCATGTCTGAACTTTTATCTGGGGAGGTGTGTGAGCACAGGTGGACTTGAGACTTCTTAGTCTCATCAAAACTCAAATTTGTAAGTGCTTTGAAAAATTGCTTCTAGTCTGCCTGTTGTATTGCCAGGTTGTTTGTTTTATGTTCTAATTGCTCATAAGTGTCACTTGCTTGATAACTTTGGGGTTCCCATAAACCTGCTGAAATCAATTAAGGGGATCAGTTGACTCCTTAATTGGTTATAGCTGAGTTTGTGGAGTGCTGATTTCTGATGATCTTGAATCCTTACCTGCGTTTGCAGGTTTGTGAACTTGGGAAAAAGTTTGTTTCAGATTTTTATGCCAAAAAATTTGAGGCACTTTGGGATCCTTGTGGCACTTCTGGAAACTCCTTTTGCGCGGAGTTAAACTCTCCCATCGTTGCATCTTTTACAGTCGGCTGGGAGAGATGATGGTGTTACTGAAAACTTGGTAATAGAGCTGATCAAGCCCAGAAGTCTGTGCTGTGTTTTAGGGATTCCAAAAGCACCCATGAAGTGTTAGAATGTTGGTGGCATCACGGGGTTTCTTACCTGTTCGGATTTCAAAATGCACGTAAATTGTTTGAAGTGCTAAATAGGTGAAAGATAAAAAGGCCCAGAGTTTTGGGCTTCTCTCTCTCCCATTACTGCATCCCTGTTCTGTGCTGGTGCTAGTTGGTAACTTGAATGTCACGAAGTGCATTGATAAAGCACAAGGGTGAGTGGATGACTCAGAGTTGTTGTATTTCCTCTGCTGCTTTGGCCCATCATTAACTTGCTGTGTGTGGTTAAAGGGCACCTGAACAGCGCTGCTGGCAGGGCCACGCCGCTGTGCCAACAGCCTTGTCCTTGATTACCAGCCAGTTTTCCCATGTGCTTTGTTGGTGAGTCCACCTGAGCAGTGGCAGCTCTCTCGTTTATTTTTAGAGCATTAGTCACCTGCTTTTACACTGACCAGTTTGTTTGGGCGTTAGTCATCAGCCTCCTCTGGTGAGTACCTTTAAATAACTTTGATATTATTATTGATCGGACTCTTATGGAAATATGCCAACAGGCATTTTGGAAAAGAGGAATGTGTAAGAGTAGAACCTATTGAGTTGAGTTCTTCAGTGCAGTTGAATTGATCTACAAGTGTCTTCTGGAGCTCGGGCTGCAAAATTCCTACAGGATTAGCAAGATCTCTGCTTAGCTACACACTGACCCTGTGCTGCCAAGAGCCATGAATGGACAGAAGGCAGCCTAAAACGTAGTGTTTGTTAGGGCAGGTGTAACCTGGGCCTTGCAGGTCTGCCTTAAGATAGGATGGGGATGAACATGACCTAGGTGTAAGGCTTTACTGCTGTTAGTTTTTAATGTCCTGGACGTGGATGGTGTCAGGTGTGTGGTTTCTTAGGAAGCTGTTTTCCATTTTATTTATAGGATAATAGCAAATGTTCCTCTGTAGTAGAAATGGTTTTGCTTGAAAAGTGCTTGGCTGGCCACTCTTTGCTTGTTGTTTGCCCTATTGATGGCACATAATTTCTTATAATCCTCCTTTGGGATTTTTGTTTTTCTCCTCCCAGTCTGAGCCTGTTTTGGATTTATTTGGAGCAGGTTTTGCCAGGTAACTCTTTGGTAATAGATTTTGGCATTCTTAGTGATACACCTCACTGCAAGTGCTCTTCTCCTTAATAGTGGCCAGTAACTTTATTTCTGATCCCTTCGTGGGAACAGGTAATTTTTAATGGTGCTTTAAGCAAGTACACATTTTGCTACATTGGACAAGTCTTGGTTACAGATGTACTGAGGTAGCAGCACCAAATCGAACTGCTGAAAGAAACTGTGATTCTTTGGTTATTTTTTGTACCCCTGTGTAACTATGGCAAAAGATGATTTTATCTGTGCAAGTTGTTCAGCTTTACTGCCAATATCTATTCAAGTGGTCAAAGTGTCCACACAAAAGAGTTTTAAAGCAATCTGGAGAGGAAGATGCTGTTATTGTAGTGAGGAGATGAATCAAAAAGGCAAGCTTGATAAGTTTTCACTTGAGGTGGGTGCCAGAGGTGCCGTGTTTTATAAAGCTGAAGGCATATTAAAGCCACATGAAATGAAAAAAAACCCCTACTTTTGAGGTACAGTATTTCTTTCCCTTTGAGGAATGGCAGCTCAGCAGACAGAGTGCTTTAGGACCTGCTTGTGGGTAGCTTCCTCAGTGTCTGCGTGTAATGGCTTGCCCTTGGACTTAATTAACTTGCTGGCTTTTTTCTAATGTGGATAAGGGTCTGTGTGATGACAGAACTTGAACTGTGTTTCATGCTGTGACTTGCCTTTAATACTTCTGAGAAGTCAATCTTGACTCCTTTCTGAAGCTCTTAGTGGTGGGAAGGCTTCTTCAATTAGGACCTAGTTCATGTTTAAGATAAGGTAATTTAATTTATCTTCCAAGAAGCGTTTCTATAGCTGTGTATAAGCTGGTATTCAGGGGCATGGGTTTATTAAGGAGAGATGTTTAAAATTCTGTTAGAGACCAGCAATTGAAACTGCTTTAATCTCTTTTTTTTTGGTCACAAATGCCGTATGACTGGGAGAGAGAGAGGGGAAAAAGTGTCTGTGTATTTGCTGTTACAAGATCCCAAATTATTATTGTATGTGCAACAGAAAGTTTTACAGTATTTGAAGTGACATTATGTCAGGGCTTCTAGAGAAACTCAGCAAATATGCAACATGAATTCTTAAACAAGTTTAGACTAAGAGAAAGAAAAGTGTATGTGCTGCTGATTTCAGGCTGATGTGCTTTTCTTGAAGAGTAATTCTTGATCTGAGTTTTACAACTTGAAGATATTAATTGAAAGGGTATGGCTGAGGCCAAAAAGCCTTTTATAATAAGGGATAGCTCTGGAAAAATGTGAGCTCTCTTGTGCAGACCTATAAGGTGATACAATGCAGAGATGTGCAGTATTTGCATTAGGGTGTTAGACACAGAAATCTAGTCGGCCTCTGCTAAGTGATACTGCTAAAAGGGGAAGGTTGTTTGATTAATAATGCAAGTAGCTAATGTGAAAGATGTCTTGCTGAGCTGTTGCACCCACAAAACTTTGGTTAAATCGTTTGTAAAGAAAGGTGTTTTGCAGAACAGTTTAGAGCTTTATTTCAGCTGTATCTATTTTACTTTTTAAAGCTAACTCGTATTTTCATGACCTAGGAAAAAAATCTGTGATTTTACATACTTTTTTGTCCTCTCTCTCTATGAAATGATAGTCTGGAGCACGGAATCAGGCAGTAGTGGAGTTAAAGGACAGGGACAGAGGTGAGATCTCCCCAGGGAACAGGAAAAGCCAGGTTTCCCTTGCTGCCTTGGGCTCTGCTGGAGCTCTGCGTGGCTTTCAGGTGTCCCGTTTCTGTGTGCCTGGTGCTGAATGTCGCTGGTAGCATCTTGATTTTACTCGGAGTGAGGGAGGGAAGATGAGGAGAAGTGATGGGCTTCAGCAGCTGAACTTTTTTGTTGCTCGGCTCTTTCTGTGGTGTCATCTTTCCCTATTGCATTCCAAGTCATTAATGGAATTGGATATCTCTTTTCCCCCAGGGCACTAGGGTGTGTTTCTGTGATCTTATCATAAGACTTGCTGATCTCTATTTCTCTGTGGCTTTTTCTGTATTTATGATTCTCCTAAAGTTGGTAGAAGTGCTTTGCTTACAGGAAGAAAATTGCTGTCTTTCGGAATTCTCAATTAGCCTTGTCTGTAATGCTGAGGAGGCTGATGTTTCCAATGTCACAATCTCAAAATCAGTGAACACTTCTTGGAAGAGGAAAAAGGGCTCTTGCCTAGGTTGGAGATGCCATTTGTGAACTCTGCTCTTTTTTGGGGCTGGGTTGAGCAGAGCGAATTGATGTTGAATTTGCTTCGTTCCTCAGTGAGGGAGCTGGTTTATGCAGCAGCCTCTGGTGGAGCAGCCCCTGGTGCCTGATGTTTGCTGGCTTTGTCAGATTTGTGGGGTTTATCAGCCACACACAATTCACCTGGAAAACCCTACTCTGCTGCTTGTGAAAAAACAAGATTCTTCTGTCAGAAAGATCCTGCAAAGCCCTGCATGAACGTTGCATTTAAATTGGTAGTTTGGTTTGCCGGTTTTGCTGAGGTGGTTTTTTCTCTGTTGTCTTGGAGGTAGTGAAAGATGAATTTGTACAGATCATTAAAATATCTTTGCTTTCAAGTGATAAAGCTGTTTCAAAACTATCACCTGCCAAAACACACCAACCGTGTAGTGGCTGGTGACTTCATCAGTATTTCAGCAGTGAGGTACTAATCCCCTATTTATGATGTGATTGGCTCTCGTGTATGTTTAAATAACAGCATGACCAGCATGAACCTCCCCTACTTGGCAGGCTGAACGTGAAACTAAAAGATTAAAGGGTTTTCAAAGTGTAGCCAAGGTATTGGCTTTTTCAGCCATTCTTTCAGCAGGAAAGAGGCAACTCACTTCCTGGTAGTATAGAATGGGGAAAGGAGCTACTAATTTGTGTTTTGTTTCTTTTAATTCACTGATATGGTTGGTCTTGGCTCTGAGACAGCACTAAAAGGTCTTAATTAATTTAGTTTAAATATGTGTTTTTAACTGAGTTCTCTGTCCAGCTCTCCTTCCTCACCTCGTTTTCCAACTCATCCTGTTCTTCACTGGGGCTTTTTTGTTGCTTCAAGCAAGGCCTGTTCCCTCTTTGGTGAGCAGTGTCCACTTATATTTTCTTATTGACGGATTTCCTTATACCTCCAGGACAATTTAATGTCAATAATGATGAAGCAGGATCAAGTCCTTGTCCAAACTGTAACTTAGGCTACTCATTCCAAAGTCTTTTCAGTTTTCTCTGTCATGGCCTTTTTTTTTTATGCTTCTCCTCCTATTCAAGGTGAATCTTGTGTGACAGCGAAAGTGCTCATCTCAGCCGTGCTGTGTGTTTGTTTGTGTAGCTCAATTTTTGTTTTTTGTGTTGTTTTTGTGCTGTTGATTAGTCTGGGCCAGAAGATCCCCTCTCTGTAGAAGGGGGCAAGAAAGATTTCTGTGCTAAATTATGGGCAGAACTCCTGCAAGGTGTCCTGCCAGAAGTTGCCAGGAACAGAAAAACTCGCCTGGTTGGTGTTCTAGGATCTGAGGATCTTTGCTTTAGTTCTGATTGTGGTTTCCCCGAGCTTTGCACTTAATCACTGGGCTGGTTTTGGTGATCCTGGAAAAGAAAGCAAAGCACTTTCCAATCAAAGATTAGAGATTTTGGCCATTAGTACCAACATCAGTAGCAGTTCATAGGGGATTCTTTTGGAAGGTGCCGGTCTGAGCTTTTTAGGATGCCGTTAACATCACTAAGTGGTCACCTGATAATGGGGTTTATATTCCTATTGTGACAGCCTGCCTCCTCATGCTGTGGGCTTGCTTGCATTATGGCATTCTAGATTTAGTTTTTATCAGTTAAAAGATTAACACAGAGGTGAATGTAATTCTCATTTTAGTTAAATGAACCATTAAATGGCTTGGCTTCCTTAAGAAGAAATACCATCATCTGCTGTAAAACAGTTGACTTAAATTCAAAACACCTTTCTCCTCCAAATCTCTGTCAAAACTGCGTTGTGTACAGGCTGCCTCTGTCCCTGCTTTTGGACCAGCTTGCACATACCTGCACTGAGATCAGTTTTTAATGTCTGCATTCATTGATTTGGCAGAAATGGACACAGCTGCATTTCATAAGCTTAAGGATATGTTTGAGTGGTAATTATCCAGTCATCCCCTGAATAGCTCAAATATCCAAGTAAGTTGGGTAGGATATCACTTGTGAACATCCTGTGCTGAGTTCACAGTGCTGGAATAATCTTAGAAATCCTGCTTGACAGACTGTATTGAAGGCATGTCATTAATCTCTCCCCTGCAGTTTGTCTTTCTCCCTGTTTTGTAACAAGAATTTGAGGCTTGCCTTTAATACCATTAGAGGTATATTAGTGTTTTTGCGTAGTTGGTTCTTGTTTTTTGCCAGCTGTGGTCCTCAGATTAATGCTTGGGCTACATCTCAGTGTGTTTTTGATGTCTTCTGGAAAGCATTGTATTCTAAATCAGTTACACAAACTCTGTAGATATTTATTATGTCATTCCTTCTTTAGAGCAGATCCTTTCATCAATAATGTAGGAAGATGGCTTAGAAATGGCTCCAGCAGGGCTCTCATTTATACCACCCATTTACCTGAAATCACATTTAGATTTTGCTGGTGCTTCAACTGTTGTTGTTACTGCACAGAGCAGTAAGGTGGGTTTACCAGAATCTCAGGCCTTCAAATAAATTTGTGTCTGTCTTGAGTAATAAAGAGGCAAGATTGCCCTGTGGGCTACTGTACATTTCTGTTGTGGTAACAAGAAAAAGGTTTTATGCCATCTTAAAAATAAACAGACCTCCTTCATGAAAACGTTTACTCTGAAAGATTTCAGTCTAAACAAACACACTTGGTTGGTCTCCAGTTTCAGACACTTTGAACAGGTCACTGACAAGTCCTCTGAATTTGTCTGATTGTTGTTAAACACTGAAATGAGGTTCCAGCATCCATTTGCTCTGTTGGAGTTGCATTTGAATTAACTTGGATTTACTCATTTTCTTATATCATGTTTAATTAGGCAGATGCTGTGGTGATCAGTTGCTAGCTGATATTGGGTGAAAAAAAAGCATTTAGTATTAATATTTAGGTCTTTCTCAGCCCTCTTGTTAGTTGCCTGATTACTGAGGCCCTTCTGAAGGGAGTCAGAAATGTGGGAAGATGTGGACGCTCAGGTAGATAATTAACTGGTTTGTGTATTGTTCTCTTGTAGAAGTTGGATGCCCTGGGCCTGACACACTTCCATGGAGGAATGCAGGGGACAGGGACACAGGCAGTGCATCCAGCTCTTCCCCAAATGCCTGTTGTAGTTTTCAGGAGTTGTACCAAGTTCCTGGGCTTGATAGATTTTTCCTGTTAGACCATTTCTATAGCAACGGTGCATATTGATGTGTGATGTGCAGAAAAGAATGATTATTGTTGAATATGTTGCCATCACAGGTGTTATTGATGAAGGCTGTACTCATCTCTCTGAAAGCTGAATTTCAGTCCAGACTAAGATGCTGTCTTGTTTAAGAATGATCCTCATTTTCTGTTAATGGCTTTATAAACATACAGGGAAATGTTCTCTCAGCAGTGGTTTCTTCCCGAATGAGAAAGTCAGGCATTCAATGGGAGGGCAGTTTTGCCTTCTCTTCTCCAAATGTCAGTCTTTTCTGCATTGCTCTGCAAAGCAAATTGAGTGTGTACTGAGTCCTCAGTTCCTCAGTGGATTTGGAGGCTGTTCCTCAGCAACAGTTGGTACTTTGTAACCTCCCACTGTGAAAAACCTGTCCTAGGATGGTTTGACCATCTTGCTTTTGATTTGGCTGCTCACCATTTTGCCTCTGGCACTCGATGCCTACAGAAGATACTTCCACAAGTCACATGGATATTGGAGCCTTCCTTACATCCATGTGTGATGTGCAGTTTTACACAGAATATTGTCTGCATCCTCAGAATCAGTTCTTGTATTTGCTTATCTGTGCTTTTGGCATGAGAGCTGTGGGGATTGGTGGTGTCAGAGTTCCTGTAGCCAGCTGACAGTAACAAAGCTCGTGCTGTCAGTTGTCATCTCCTGTTTCGGACTTACAGGTGTGGAGTTGTACATAAAATTTCATTTAAATGTTTTCCCCAAATCTTTTTCCCGTGAAGCCCTTTTTGTGCTCTGAGACAACGCCTGTGACCTGCGTGGATGCATTTGTAGGTGGTTATAATCTGTCTTCTGCCGGAATTGTCAGTGTTGCCTGGTTTAAAATAATTTTAAAAGTAAAGAAATTAAAACCAAGAATATAGAAGGCATATGTTATGATATTTTTGCTGTTGCATGGTCTTGATTCTTCCCTTTGTGTGTGTTGTTGGGATTATCCACAAACAGAGTGAAAACATGGATCTAAGTACCTCTGAAAAGAATATTTGGATCCCGAAGTCCACACTAGCAGCGTTCAGTGCTCTGCTGTTACATGCTCTTAAGTATGGTTTCCCTGTGCGGAATGTTGTCCACAGATGTATTCTTCCTTTATGAATTCCACTGATGTGGTGCCTGCACATCTAGGGCCATAATAAAAACAGTTTGCAAACTGAGCTTCAGTTAATCGAGAGGACATTAATCATTTACTGCTCCTCTTGTTTGCAAACAAAACTGAGCTGCATGGCCACGTGGTGAGGGCTTGGAAAAGCCAGTTGGGGAAAGGTTATCATCTTTTAGAACTGCCTAATTAATTAAAAATATCTGCTTCTAGTTTAAGTCTTATTTACTTCCTTTGCCATCTTTTTGCTGTTTCTTCTTGAAAAGAGAAATCAGTGGCTCTTATCTTTCAGAAATGTCTCAAGGTTATGATTTCTCCTGTCTTTTGTCCTTGGGATGGGGACGGATCCTCCTGATTCCTCACTGAGCAAACCTGGATTTCTTCTTCAGACGTTGTTGTTCAGACAGACTAAACTTCAGGCAGGCTTGAATTCTGGAGAGGAGGCTGAGCAGAGTAAAGCCTTGTTATGCTTTTGATGTATCTTCTGCACTAAAATAATTTGCTTTCCTAATGCTTACTGTTTTGGCACACGGGAAGTAAAACAAACCGTGTCATAACTTCCGAGGTTCAGTCTGTTCTGACAGCAGTTGTAAAGTAAGAGCCAGATCCGAAGGAATAAAACTTTCTCCTGTGCATTGTCCTTTCTAAAGAACCACAAAACAGAAGCTTGTTGGTGAGCTCTGAAGGAGGAAATGCTGGGAACCTGATAATTTTAAGTGTGAGCACGAACTTCTTCAGGTTTTGTGCAGTTATTTACTTACTGCACTTATGTTTTGTCTTTTAACACTCCAAGTGTGCTGGAGGGACCTTTGTTAGCAGAAAGCCAACGACCTCAGGCTACACTTGAATAGCACGTACACACGTTCACATTTTTGGCTTACTCCATTTGTTGCCTGCCATGATCCCTCTGTTTGCTTCATGCCTGCCTTGTGTGAGGGCCTGGATCTGCCACTGCTTGCAGCTGTGCACCAGTGCTGGTGCTAAAACCTGTTGCCTGCTGCTAGAGTATCTCCCAGTGAAGTCTTGGCTCTGAGGAATAGCTGCTCCTGATTGTGGAAGTCAGAAGGGTAAGGATCTCCTTCCTATTTCTGTGTAACTAACCTGGGAAACTTTCCATTTGGAGCTGAACCTCTTGATCGTTGCTGCAAGTTGATCACAAACTCAGCTAATGGTTTGATTTTTGTGATGGGGTTTGGTGAGTGAGTAGCTTGTGCCCTGGAGAAGGATACTCTGATTTGTTTGGTATTTACTTTTCATCTCATCTGAGGAAATGGGAGCTACAAGTTGTACCAGTTCTCGAGGTTAAAAAGGAGAGCATTGGGTACTGGAGCACCGTGGAGATAGCTGGGAACTAAGATAGGAATGAGACAAAACCTTACCGTGTATTACCTTGATGTTACCTCTCTTTCCCCTGCTACCCCCAAGTCAAGGAACGAGGTGCATAAAAGCATCAGTAAGATCTTGCTATTGAGAACACGAGCATGTGCATGATAGTGAATTGCTGTGTGTGGATAGTGTCTTCTTAAAGAATAACAATTTTAATTAGCTGTCCAGGTAAAGCCTTTTCTAAGGTCAGAGGAGAAAATGTAAATTTAAATGAAGACATTTAAATGAAGCTCCTTTTTTTTTTTTTTTTTTTGTTTAATTTGAAATTTCAGTGTCAAACCTAATGAAAAGAACCTTTGTTCTCTTTTTTGCCATTCTGTGGATTCTGATTTCATCTGTCTCGGAGCTTAACCAGCTGATACTGCTGTGACTGTTGGGCGGCAGATGCTTAGGGAAGGAATGCATGTGTGGCACAAGTGAGGACAGAAGTGCTTTGAGTTTGCAGCAGGACTGATCAAACCAGTGAGAGCAGGAGTCTGTGTTACTGGGTCAGCTGTGCTGCTGCTGCAGGCACCGTGGGCCGTGATTCCAGCCAGGAAGGAGTCTGGGATCAGCTTAGGCAGCTATGGGGTTTTTGCTGTTACTGCTGCTTTCTGGAAACTATTAAGAATCCGGTTGCTGTGTTCCAATTTTGAGCATAAATTTTCATTCCATTCATAGTCCTGGTCTGCCCTCCTGCTATTTAATCGTGGCAGGTGTAGCCTCACAGATCTCAGCGTGTTGGCACCAGCAAGCTGAGCTCGCCTGCTTTCCACTCCTGCAGTGGTGCCTTCAGAGACCCTGCAAGCCCTTCTCTGCACTTCATTCCACTGAGGAATTTTGTAGTAGCCAGGTAACCAGAACTGCAGAGTACAGCATCAGTGTCTCCTTGGGAATGTTTTGCAGGTAGTGTTGACCCATAACTCCTGCAAACATCTCTTGTGGCTACTTTGTGCTTACAGCATTGGTGGCATCATTTCTAGCTGAAAGTCAGAGCAGAAGTTTTACAGTGATCAGCTCCAAGAGCCCTTTAACGATTGACTTCAATTTTTTATTCTTGTGTCCATCAGATAGTTTTATTTGTCCTCTATTATATTGCTTTCCTGTATTGCCAAATGTTTTATTGCTCTAATATTTGTACTGGTGTTGCATATTTAATAACTGTTGGTAATCTCTTCCTTCTCTAATATTAAGCTCCTCTATCTGTTTTTGTCAAGCCTCTGCCCAGTGTGTGCCTTATACTGGTACCCTTTATCTCGGTCTTCACTGGTGGCAATTTACCCAATGCTTTGCCAAGATTCCTGTGTCTGCAGGTTTTGTGGTGTGTGTGACTCTAGGTCTGGGATTTTATTATTTTCAGTGATAAATTTCCTGCAGGAGGATGGGGTTATATTCAGTTGCTTGGGCTTTTATTTTGTCTCTTTTGTGGTAGTTTCTATTTTTATCAGTTTTGCTATCTTATATTACCTCTTAATATTGCCCTGCTTGCTGAAAATGGAATTAAAGCATGGCTTTAGGCTGCTTTCATTTATCCCTGTGTACATACTGCCTTTATTCTTACAGTTGCAGTAACCTGGTTGGGTTTCTGTTTTGGTGGCTTGGGTGTAAAACTGAAGGATAGAGTTTGGAAGGTGCGGTTTGGTTTTACTTGGCAGAATTCTTTCATAGGTGGATGAACATTCTTGGATGTCCTGTGGCCTGTTCCCTGGTGATTTTCTGCTTCATTGTGGGGCTTTTGTTTGTTGGTTTTATTTTGTTTGGGTGTGTACTATATGGTTTATGTTTTTTTAAATATGGTTGATTTCTTGTAGGGGTTTTTATTTGTTTGGGGTTTTTTTGTTGTTGTTTTGGTTTGGTTTTTTTCTTGTGTAATTGTTGGGTTTTAGCAGTTGTCTCAGCTTTTGCCTTTTAGACAGTAAGTTTTCTTTTAGTCTTTAGATGTTTCCACCGGATCAGGAGCTCAGGTTCATTGTGTCTGGAACTGATTTTTTGGTCCTTATTGTTCTTTGGTCCCCAAAGCCTTCAGTAGTGGCTCTGAATATTTGTCCATCACAATCCATCCAAGGCACTTCTGTTTTCCTAATGGGGATGTGTGATCAAAACAAATGACACTTTGTACTGACAGTATGAATAAGAACAAAAAGGATATTGGTCATCATGACTCTGGAGCTGTTCCCAAAACTGCACTGTGGCTGTTTCCTCAAAGCTTTTGCACTGCTCTCACGGGAAGTTTAAAATGTAACTTTAATGTAATTTTAAAATGCTTTTGTACAGTGTATTTTTGGGACAGTGTTTGGCCCAAGCTGAGCCAAGAACAGCTGCTATGGAAGGTGCAGGTGTTCTGCTAGATACCTGGGAGAGCCCAGCACTCCCTGGCCAGGTTCTTTCAGACATTCCACACGTGTAGGGGGCGTCACGTGTGATGTTACATTAACAATGTGAATACAGTTGCTGTTATAGAGGGTTTCTGATTTGGCAATGTGATACAAAATATACTGAGATCGCAATATAGATACAAGTTCAGTTTAGCAAAATACAGCACTTGCAGTAAAGCAGTTGAAACACAATCGCAGTGTGATGCCTGTTCCTGGGCTCGGGACTGTGCTCACATTGCTGGGTGTCCCCAGCCACCAGGAAGAATATGTGTGTTGAAGCCAGCTCAAGCTCTCTGAAATTCCGTCTTTATTTAGTTCTGTACTCTGGGCAGAGCCATGTGTCCACTCTGGGCAGAGCCATGTGTCCACTGCCCCGTGCTGCTCTGGATAACCCTGGGACACAGTCACTTTGGTAATGAACTCAGGGAGAAGCATTTACACCACTGGTTGATTCACTCAGCTGTGATGCCCTCAGTTGATGGCTCCTCTGACAGAGCTGTTTGTCTGAAAAACAAAGGGCACCCTCTGGTCCCCTTTGTGCTGGGATAAGTCAGCTGTGCCCACTCCTCCCCTGTGGCACTGCCCTCGCTCAGCCTCACCAAGCTGCCCTTTTGGGGCATCTACAGGTCAGTCGTTGGAAGGGAATGGTCATCAAATACAGCCCTGGGTGAGTTTGCAGAATAACTCACTGAAGGCAGCAGCCCCTGCTTAGTTGTGCTGGCTTTGGCTGGGCTAAGGTTAATTTTCTCCATGGTATTTAGTGTGGGGCTGTGTTTTGGATGCGTGCTGAGGGCAGTGCTGATACCAGGGGAATGTTTTGGTTGCTTGCACAGAGTCAAGGCCTTTTCTGCTCCTCACCCCAGCAGTAGGCTGGGGGTGCTCAGCAAATTGGGCCAAGGGGACGTGGCTGGGACAGCTGACCCCAACAGGGATGTTCCAGGCCACGGATCCGACGAGGAAGAAGGTGGAAAGGGGGGAGGTTCAGAGTGATGGTGTTTGTTTTCCCAAGTCACTGTTACACAGCCCAGCTTTCCTGGAGACGGCTGAACTCCTGCCTGCCCGTGGGAAGCGGTGAATGAATTCCCTGCTTTGCTTGAGCACAGGGCTTTTGCTTTCCCTGCTGAACTGTCTCATCTCAACTCATGGGTTTTGTCACTTTTACTCTGCTGATTCTCTCCCCATCCTGCTGTGGGGGAACGAGTGAGTGGCTGCGTGGGGCTGAGATGCTGGCTGGGGCTAAACCACAACAATAGTCTAGGTATTTTCATTCTTTGGGTGTGAGGAGTCGTTTGTATCTGTATTTTCAGTTTGCTTTTCACTGGACAGCGTGCGTGGCATGAAGAGGTAGCAAAATACCACACAGCGTGTCCAGGCTTTGGGCTGGCATAAATGCATGATTTAAGTATTTTGTGTATCACATAAAACACTTTCAATTCCATTTCTGAGCCTAGAGGCATTTATTAAATTGGAGAGGAGAAACAGACTGAAAGTTCAAATTACTCAGTGTAATTCAGTTCTGGTAACTGGATATAGAGGGTACACAGTGAAAACTGTGTGACTCACTATCACAGTCTTTCCACATACCCAGCTGTGCTACTCTGCACCTCTCTGCTCTTGATCACTTTCTGATATTGCTGTTTCCTTCTTATTTTGGTGTTGAGCAGAAGAGCAGCATAGGAAGCAAATGATTTAATTATTCCAGTGTGAGGATATTTTTCAATTACTGTCTTCAGTGATGCACTGTCCAAAACTGTTGCTGTGACTTTTCAATGTTGTAGGAGTGGTAAAGCTGCATTAAACATGACAGTGCTTCAAATGCTGCAAATCCTGGAACTTTAAAGTTGATGAATGTTAGTTTGTGGCAGTTCAGTACTAATGCAGCTGCTTTCTGTGTCTCCACAAAGCAGGGGAAAAGTATGAATGTATTTAGCTATAGTCTTGTAATGCAGCAGTGGGTACAGAATTGTGAGGACAGCTTCGTTAGGATACAACCTGAAGGCAGGTGGTTTATTTTGTAATCTCAGTTTCCTCTGCATGCAGGTTTGTGGTTTTTTTTCCCTTAGTGATTTTCTACTTATTAAAAAAAAAAAAAAAATCCAATGTTCCCTTGCCTTGTAGAAGTCTCTCCTTTGCGTGGTGGGCAATTTCAACCCTCCTTGACTAAGGGACAGAGTTCTCTCAATTCCCATCACGGTAACCAGGTATAAAAGGAAAAGCTGGATCAATGTGCAGCACTGCTGTGCCCTCCAGGTAGATCCTCTAAGGTGGAAATCTCTTAGGAAATACGTGGAGGAAGTTACTGTGAGAGCCTGTGGGTGATTGTGAGACTCATTTTTTAGGAAACTGGGCTGTAACACTTCCTTACAGAGGAATTAGTTTGCTCCTGTTTGTCTCAGGCTGCTCTGCCGACTCCATGGGCTTCTGTGATGTGCATAATTTTTTCTAAATAGTACCATCCAAATACCTCCACAAGAAAACCACCCCAGACTTCAGGTTTTGCTTTTCCTTGCACAGAAACATTTTCCCAATTCTCTCCCCCTTGTTGCCTCCCATTAATATGGAGAAGGGGAACAGCTGAAGCCTATGTGAGCCAAGGGTCAAATATATACATTTAGTTTAAGGTCAGCCTTGTGTTGTACAGTTATGGGCCAGATAGTGTGAGGGAGTTGTGCAAAGTGTCAATTTTCCTTAAGGACAGGTTAAAAAACCCCCACAGATATTTGAAGGTTGATTTTTTTAGCAGAGAAGATTACCTTGGGACAAGTGTACAATTTTGAACGTGGAGCGGGGGAGGCCTGAATCTTGTTTTGAAGGTGTGGTGACTCTGTCCTCTGCTGTCACTTCAGAAATGGAAGTTGTGGCACATCAGTTGGTTTTATTTCCGTGCTTTTCTGTCCAGCAAATGGAAAGGCTGGAGGAGAGAGGCACTGGGGAGCTGGGCACTTGGCAACATTCCACACAAGATAATCTGAAGGGTAACTGAGGTGGGGAAGGACAGCGCAGCAGTGACAGTCACAAGCCAGAGATGAGGTGTATTTTACCCTTTGTATGTTCTGTTAATATGACACCAGCTAAAGTGTAAGTGCAGTTAAGTGCATTTTTAGTGGAGCAATCGCTCTTAATTAAAGCAAATGGGCTGGGAGTGTAATGTTAAAGTGAAATGCAGCGTCCTCTGTCCTGTCAGTGAGACAGTCCCATCAGTTTTTCCAAAACAAGGAAGGGTAGAATGTGGGTGGCTGCTCTGAATTGCAGAAGTACAGCTCAGTTGGGACTGTTGATACTCAAAAATTCAGTGGAATACTCAGTTCAGTGGAAGCTGAAGTGTTTGATTGAAATTTGCCACATGGCTCTCTTCCATTGCCCTGCTTTCTGTATTGCATTCCTACTTAAAAATTACTGCTTTTTTGAGGATCTTTGATTATTTAAATATTGCAGTTTCTTGCCTCTCAGGCTTGCTTGTGTGACAGTCACTTGTAGATACAGCTTTCCAGGTTATTTTATTTCATTCCTTAGAGGCCTGGAGCATGAGCTGCTGCAACACTATTTTGTCATGTGGAATTACCCAGCTCTCTGTCACTTCCCTTCTCCATTTATTTGCAGACCGTGGAATACTGGAGTTAAACTACAAACCCAAAGTGAATTTCATAAATAGGAGCAACTGTGGAGACAGTCACACCTGTTACAGACATAGACCTAAGGAAGCTGATTTATAGCAGTTTTCACACTAGAGGGCACTAAAAGCTCATTAAATTTAAGCATAAACCAATTTTTACTCTCTGGAACGTTTCAGTTTGGGGTAGTCTTATTGTTTTTGTGGTGGATGCCAAAGGTTTCCATTCTTTGCAACATTTTCTCTGTAGAAATGACAAGTAATAGTATTCTTGAAAGGATGTATTAAAAGTTAGTGTGTGGGGTTTTCCTTGGTGTGTTTTTTCTGTTTGTTTTGTGTGTTTTTACTAAACAATAATTTGGGTAATTTGTGGAGAAAAGTATAAATTCCACTTGCACTCTTTCTTAATTGCTTTTGATATGGTAATTTTTCACTTGAAGCTGATAAAGAGGCATACAAGATAGGAAATTATTGGATAGCACCTGATTAAAGTTATCTAATGGAGTTAACACCTGGAATAAACTTTTCAAAGTTGGTAATAAAAGGAAAAAGCTGTGAACTGATGTTGCAGACCTAACCTTAAGTTAGAGCTGCTGCATACATTTACATCTTGATTCCTGGTATATAGGAAATAATAGGGAAAAGATTGTGATAAGTTGATACTTCACTAAGGGATGGATCTCAGTGGAACCTTAATTTGTTTATGCTGGGTTTAAATGGCTAATTTTAAAATATGTGAAAGTGTTTAAAGTCTGGACCTCGAAGCGGCGTAGCCGTTTTTGGGAGCCCTTTAATTTTGTTGAGGATTCCAGATACTGACCCTTGGTTAAAACACAGGAACGAGTGGTTTCTGATGACTTTCTGCTCCTTGCAGGAATGGTTATTCGGTTGCCTTGGAGATGATCCTGCTGCTGTCAATGTAGGGCTGGAGACTGATGGTGTGGGCAGCATGGACCTGATGAACGGACAGCCCAGCAGTGTTAACATTGCAGCTACTGCTTCAGAGGTAAGGACTGCAGACCTCAGTTACTGGGTAATCAGGGATCCATTTTCACTTGAAATGCACCAAAAGGTTTTCCTTTTCACAGGTTTCGTCCAAGAGATTCATGTTTTGTGAGTTGGTTTCATGCGGCCCCAGTTTAGATGTGAATAATGTCAAGTTCTGATATTTGCATACCAAAATAGAGCATGAGCTAGCCTTTACAGCCTTGCCACAGCCAAACTGCCTTTTTCTATGTTCTCTTCCATCGCATCTAGACCAGAAAAGCTTTTCTTTTCAAGTTCTAACAAGAACAGATGCTCTTAGTGCAGTAAGCTGGGCTGGCAAGGCCTGTGAAAACGTCCTGACAGGTATTTGTGTGTGTGTTGAGGGACAGTCTGCCACAGCAGCAGTAGAATAAAGTCATTCCCTTTGTCTCTTGGACTATATTCTGGCATAAATATGGGGCCCTCCTGCCCACCAAAGCCTCTGCCCTCTAGAAATGAACAGCTGAGAGTGTGTGTCTCATCCCAGCAGCGGAGATTGGCCTTGTCTGCTGGTGCCTCTTGTTTTGAAGTTACTGTAGTTTTGCATTTGTTGAAGAAAAGAAGGCTTGGGCTGAAGTTTGAACGCTGCAAAGTCAATAGTCCTGACTGTAGTTGCTTCCCTCACTGGACCTTACCAAAGGAGTTTGGCTCATTTCTGTATTTACACACGAACTCAGTCAGCAGATGTGTGTGCTACACCCTTGCCCGTGGAAATGGGAAGCACCACAAACAAGGTGAAAGGAAAACTGGAGTCTCCTGTTAGCAAAAGGACTCAAATAATCTCCAGCATAATTTCACAAATATTGTCAATATCTAAACAGGACAGTTGGCATCAGTCTCCAAGACCACTGTTTGTTTTTATACAAATTTTTGTGCTTCCCTTATTATTGTTTTATGAATCGCTGACCGTTTTTCGGCACTCACCTGAAAAATTTTCTTGGAGGAAAAGCCACCTTTTTACTCAGCAAAGTAGTCTTGAATGTTCATGGGACGTCTGATGAAATTGAGTAAAATATGTTTTGGCAAAAATTACACGAAGTTGCTTTCAGCAAGGGGTGTTTGTTTTTTCTCCTATCTTGACTAACCAGGAGGAGAGAGGACTTGTTACTGAAAATGCCTGCCTGGTTTGGAGTTTTTCTTGGTGTTTTCAAAGGCAGAGAGATTGTACTGTCAAGAATCTAATTAAAAGTGGACATGATAATTAAATGAGTGTTTTCTTTATATGTCCTTGTAACAGAAGTGCTTAAAAATGGGCAAGAGTTTATTTCAAGGACCCGTATCCACGGTCTTGAGAACTTTAGCAGTCTGTGTCAGGAGAAAGTATGTCCTGTGGCTGACTTTTGATTGATAACTTCCCCAATAGAACAATTCTGTGAACTGTGTTGTTTGAACAGAAGTGTTGCTTTTGGGGTTGTAAGAAAGAAAAGAGGAGAAGAAGAGGAGAGGACCAAAATATCCTCAGTGTTTTTGTTTGTTTCTGCAGAAGAGTAGCAGCTCTGAGTCCTTGAGTGACAAAGGGTCAGCTGAGCTGAAGAAGAGCTTTGATGCCGTGGTGTTTGATGTTCTAAAGGTGACACCAGAGGAATATGCGGTGAGCAATTCCAGACATTTTTATTGCTTTAAGTGTGAATCTTCCTGGCAGCTTCTCCTCTGCTTCTCCAATTCTGTGTGCTTTTTGCTTGCCTTCTGTGGGTTCTAAAAGCAGATCCTGTGCTTTAGTTCTTCGTTGTCTATTTTCCATTTAATGGTAAGTAACCTTTTTGGGCTCTGCTGCCCAGCTGGTTTTTCACACTTTTACATGTAGCATAGACCAAAGATTCCTAAATATATATGATGCATCTTTATTCTGGCATGCAGAGTTTAGTGGCGAGACTATACTTGATTTGTGCTGGGTTTTAATTTTTAATTCTGTTAATTCTTACTGTAAGGAGTGCTTTTTTTCTTTTTTTTTTTTTGAGTGTACAGAAAAAGGAGATGTTTAACCAAAATATTGGGTGGTTTGTTTTTTTTATTTTATTTTTACTCTACTTGTAGGGATTGGGACAACAGATGGTCCCTCTAAGTGCTTCAGAAAGATTGCTAACAGCCTGTCGCTCTTACTGTATTTGTAATCCAAGTGATGAGATCCACCAGGATTTGTCCTGGGGAGATCACCAATAAGTGGTAGTACGGGTCACAAAATACTCCCATTAATTAAGTTTGTTCCAGTTTGTAGTCATTAATAACTATTTCTGTTAATTATTAATGGCTAAATTGATTTTAATGAGCACACCGAAAATTGGAAGCAGCTGGATTATGAAGGGGCAGGTACTTACACATGAAATTCTTCTTGGAGAGTTAATGGGATTTATTCCTTTCCTATGCTTTGGGCCACTGTCAGGAACATCTGGGCAATGAATCACCTGCCTTCCACGGGAAGGGTTTTTGGGGCTGGCTGTCCCTCTCAGCTTCATCTTGGGATTTCTCTACATAAAGGAAATGGTATAATTTTGCTGTTTTCTCAGTTCCCCAAAAGAAACATCTTTACTCTTAACCTTTTTCCTTTCCAAGTATCTCATCCTTCATATCAGGTTTTATTTACTGTAAATGGATATGAACTTTCTTACAGGTAGAATTCTGAGCCACTGAGCAAAACCATCAGTGTTCAGCCCTTTGGCAAGGAAATAATTATTTTCATTTCTTTTTCAATGTTTCATTACACAGCTGCACCTCTTTGTTAATGTTTGTTTCCCCAGGCAGGTTTATCTGCTTTTCCAGTAGCACTTGCTGGCTTTGGGTGCTGTCTTTTTCTGATCATTCTTGCTGAAGGTTGTAGAAGTAGGTAAATTTACCAAAAACTTTGGTACCTGGGAGGAAAAATGCCTTTGACCCTTACACTTGTGTTTATTTTATTGGCCATTTCCTCATTCTTCCTGGGTTTAGTCCTGCCATAACAGAGAAGTGTAAAATCTGGATTTTGGTGTTAAATGTGAGGACTTAGCAGAGGGATGGAAGCTCTTGAGGACACAGATTGGACATGGATATGGCACCAGTTGCTTTTTCAAAGTATGGGAAAGCTTTTAGTTCAGAGATTTCTCTTGTAAAATGGATGCAGTGCAGACTACACACATCTGTCACCAGGGAAGGCTGAAGGAAAACTGTTTAAAACAATATAATTCATTTTAAAGTGGTTACACTGATTAAATGATTTGGGGGCTGGCGAAGTACCTCGTTCACTGAGAGGAAAGATAATGTGATAAAGCCAGTAAAACAGCAGTGGAAGCAGGTTGTGCACAGGAGCTGGTGAGACAGCTGTGTGATGAATGGCTAGGAAACCTTGACCGGAATGGAAAAGAATTCCAGGGCTTGGGCAGCATAAAGGTGAGGGTTTAACAAGTCAGCATGAGCATTGTGAAGTCTCACACTGTACCTTTATGATAATGTTGCTTTTTGGTCAGGTCACTGTGTGCAGATGGGACAAACAACAGTTATCCTGGGAGAAAAAGAGCAGAAATATGAAAGATAATTGTTTGAGATAGACTGGAAATAAGACCCATGCTGGTGGTTTCAGTACCAATGAGACACACAGATGTCTTTTCAGTTCCCACTGACTTAGAGAATCATTGTTATTTCAAAACTCCATCTGTTTAGTCACTTAGTGGGTAAGAGGCAAGTTGGACAACAGCAGCTATCACTTGTAATCCTGTATTTTCAAGAAGCTGCTTACCAAGCCAAACAGAAACCCGAGTGCAGATATTTTTGGTGATTTTCTTTCCACATTCTCCCCTTTGGCAGTCATCTAACACTAACCTGAATGTCAGTTATCCTGGTGTGCCTTTCCATGTAATGGTCCTTTATCTCACACTAACTCTGTAGCAAAAGTCTGCCAACCCTTCAAGGGCTCCAGGTTGAACTGTAGTGGAAATTCTTGTTGTAACTTCGGTGTAACAGTCAGTTATACTGTCATAACCAACTGGGTGGTTTAAATTCTTTGTGAGGCTGAAGGCTGCTTTAGGAAGGGCCAAGTTACAGCTGAAATGGGTGAGATGAGATCTTCAGGCAAAGCTGCTGCTGTTTTCAAATTTATAGTTTGCCTTATCACCTTGCAGCTTTCGGGGCATGTGTTGAATACCTGCATAGATTTTGGGGAAATTCAGAGAATATGAACTAGGACACGTTTGTTTTTTTGCCCAGGATTCTGCAGAGAGCTTTGTAGGTGAAATTTAAATACCTGCTTTTAGGCTGGTCCCTGCTCAATTCTTTATTAGTGGGCTGGAAGCCACAACCAGGCCGGTGCCAGGGTTGCCCAGCGGCGTCTGGCCCGTTGTGTGTGTGCAGGGTCACAGTGAATGCTCCCCATTTTCAGCCAGGGGAGGAGTGTGGTTTGGAGCACACAGGGCGCAATTTGTGGGGTGGGATATGTTAGTGGTGCAGTGGCAGTGGAAAGGGGAGGCTGAAGGAAAAAAAAAGGAAAATACTTGGGGACATGAGCTCCCAATTAAGGCGCTGGGGAACCTCAGGTTGAAGAAATATTTATTTTTTGCTTTACAGTAAATTCATATTTCTTAGACAGCTACTGTTTAATTATCTGCCTGTTTATTACTTTTTGACTCACTTTTCCATTTTATACTTGGGCCTAGCCACGGTGGGGTAAATATTTGAGGTAGAATTAAGGGAAGCACAGCTGTATAAATCCATTGCTTTTTTTCCTTTCCACCGAGTTATCTAAGAAGGATTCTTTATTCTTCACCCTGGTCCCTGGAAGTGCTGTGGAGTAAGGTCATGCTGAGATGTGTGTGTATTTCTTTCTTTTTGATTCTAGTTGAGCTTTGTCAAATGGTTGTTGGAAGAAGATCCTGCTTATTTTGGAAACAATACACAAGTAGAGCTTATTTAAAAACCGTCCGGTCGAAACAAGGAGTTTTTCTCAGAGATGTTCTTCTGACAGTCACATATCAAGTTACCCTATATCCTGTTAGCTTTACTTTGCAGAAGAATATTAAACATGTTCCCAACGAGAGCAAGAAGCAGCAACTTAATTATGGCATGTGGAGGAGCTATTAATGATAAAAGTTTTGGAGTGGCCGTTGTGAGAAAACAAGGAGAGTTTCAACACAGGAACTCGAATCCCCTGGTGTTCCTTCAGGACAGCAGAATTATTCTCCTACTGATGCCGTGCTTTAACAGAGGCTTAGCTATTTTTTCAGTGAGGGAAAAGTGTCCTGGCAGCTCAGAGAGACAGTGCTAAGCCAAGTTGGAAGGCTTAAATGTAATTCCTTCTAAAAATTCAGATTAAGGAACAATTTATGAAGTGCTGCTTGAAGCAACATGGCTTCAAGGAAAATCAGGTGGTGGCAGTATTCTTCAATAACCAAAGTGCAGACATTTGATTATTTATTTATTTATTTATTTATTTATTCATCCCAAACAGAAACTTAGTTTTTCCTGTTACACTGAGGGTGTCTGTCTGGGAGCTGTGTGGGAAGTGCAGTGTCCTTGGGGTAGGGACATGGCAGGAAAACTTGTAGTGGCCTGATAGAAGGAGCTCACGCTTGAAAAGGTCGAGGGACTAGAAAGGTGGGATCATAGCCCAGATCCAATGGGAATTTTCATATAGTAGCGTGGAGAGGAGCTTAACACAGTGGTCTTAAATGGAACTGGGAGTTCTTAAGTTACAGGGTTTTCTGGAAGGAGCATAATCCAGGTGTACTCGTAGAAAAGAGAAAAAAATCAGGAAAACACTTTAAACTTTCATTCTGTTGAGCTTCTCCATGTTCCTGAAAGAAGCAGGACACAGAAAAGCAGCTCTTAGTTGTCTGGAGGTAAAATTTCTGACCTGACAGATCTCCCCAAGAGAGGGGTAAAACCTCTTTATACGGAGCTGTGTGGTCATAATTTTAGTAGTTTGAAGCACTTAATTGTTAACGAGTCCAACTGCTCAACACCCACGGGAGATCAAATATGTTTAAACTTGGCTGTTGGAGACTGTCCCCAGGAAAGGTCTCCTGTTCCTGCAAAACTCCCATGGCTGGGCAGGGGTGGGCAAATATCTGCCCAACTACTGTTCTGGTGTGTTAATTGGAAAATGGTCATTCGCTTGTTTTACCAAGATGGTTTTTCCCTTGTAGAGCTCTTCAAGTGGCTGAGAATGGGGAAATATATTAGTTCTATATTAAAAACATATTTCTTCTAATCATATTCCAGAGCTGTTATCTGGGATCTAGGGCAAACACAGACACAGAAATTCCATTTGGCTCACTCTGCCTTGGCAAGGGAGGAATATTGTAATATATAAATGACATTGATAGCCATATCACTTTTCTGGAAGGACAGAAAATACCAAGTTTCCCTATCTTTGCACGATCAGAATGCTTGTTTAAAAGATAAGTAAGGAGACCTTCACAGCTTTGGGTTGCACATGTAATAATTTTTATTTTTGTAAATCTACGCAGCCGACAATCCAAAACCCAGAGGAGTTATGGTTGGCCAGCTTCATGTAACAAGTTGATGTGAACACTTACAATTTTTGGTCTGAATATTAAAGCATTAAACCACATTTGGGAAAGGGAAGCTCTCCAGGAATTTGTATTGGCTGGGTTAAGGAGCTGGAGTGAGAAAAGTTAGAGCATTGTATCTCTTTCACTGCAGGAAGAAAACTGGTGGCTCTGTTTGTTGGGGTTTAAATTCCCCCGGGCTGGTCAAGGCAGAAGTTTTCTGTTGCTGTTAAAGCTCAGCAGTGGCACATGACAGAAAAATCCTAAATCATTTTGGAAGTTTTAACATTTCAAGTGCTATTAATTAGACTGCCAGCCTTTCAGTTTGCTTTGTTTTTCACTTAGCAGTGAGAGAGCACCTTTTAAAGGGGTAAAAAAATGCAGTTGTTAGACTAAGAAATGTGAGCAAGTTAATGTTTCAAAAAGTGTGTTTTGTCAAAGGTATTTTTAAACTCTTAATGCGAGTTACAATGTCACACATGTAAAGTCAAATGGCTTTTTATCCATCAGCTTCAATATTCAGCTCTCAGTGGCTTGATTCTTGTGAATTACGAGCAATTTATTAAGCACTTGGAACTCCTAATGGAAATCTCAAGCTCTTTAAGAAAGGCACCTCAATAAGGGATGTTTCTTGAACAAGTGCTGATGTGATGCACTGTTACTGGAGATTTTAATAAAAGCAGCAACATGTCAACCAAACTAGCAAAAAGAAAAAAAATCAGACTAATATCAACGTCATACTGAAAGAAGTTTCTCTTAAAATTTACTGAGCATTTTGAGTTCTCAGACTTCTTAAAATATTTTAAGGTACATAATAGCACTTTCAAATATCTTCAGTAATGCCCGTCAAATCTTGACCCTTGACATCTGCTTTTACAGTGTTGAGGTGCCCTTTTTAATATCCCCATCCCAAACGTGTGCCTTTATTTTTGATCTAGAAATTTTACTGTGAAGTTCTAATAAAACTTTCTATTTCATAAACATTTGACATTGAGCCTGTCTTAAAGTAATAACTGGTTTAGGAGTCGCTACTGCAGCAAGCAGTCAGATTTAGCTGAGGCAGTCCAGGCTGATGAAGAGGACAGATGCTGGAGGGCTGGGAAGAAAGACATTTATTTTTAAGCATTTTCTCAGCTCTGTGAACGGTGAATCAGTTTCCTGGCTCGTTTCTATTGTGCTGTTATTGTAATCTTGTTTTAGAAAGGCGGATTTGCAGTGAAATATTAAAAACCATTGAAATGCCCATGTCTTTGGAAAGGATCTTTTAATACACCCTAGATTTGAATTTTATTGAAGTGCCCGTTCTTCTCATTCCGCCTTGCCAACCCCAACCGATTTTCCTATTGATTCCCTCTGTTGAATAGCACGGTGATACATCCCCTCAGCCACATGTTCACTGGCAGTGATACATTTCTGAGAGAGCTCGATATTCTTAAGCAGACAAATGAGAGGCAGGACACTGAGTTTCGTGGCTGCTGTTTCAGGTGTTGGGTTCTTCACTGTGAAAATCAAAAGGAAGAGTCTGCTCTTAAAGGGCTCGTTACTTGTGTGATGTGCTGCAGAATACCAGCTGATCGTGTGCAGTGTGGTGGTTGCAGAAAATTGTTCTCTGTAATTTTTTTTTTTAATGCTGATTGTCAGAATTCCAATCCAAAAATAGATTTAGAGGTCAAGGAGATGTTCTATCAAGTGCAGGTTGGGTCGTCATTAGAGCAGGTGGGTCTCTTTGCACTTGCTGGCTTTCAGCTGCAGCATCCCAGTTAAAATCTTCCTGTGAGGTTGACTTTTTCTGAGGAGCTGTTCCCCCGTCCACAGTGACATTCAGGGGCAGTGGCAATTTGTGAGAGCCACAAACCTGTCAGTGTGTACCTTGGAGTGTATAAATGGGGAGCTGCTGTTTTCAAGGAAATGGGAATAAAGCTGTGCAGCTGACAGCTGAGGGAACACAACAAGGTCCCTGGATTCACCATTAAAAGGATATTTGTGATATCTAAGTTGGATGGCACTGGTGTTTCTGGGCTACCTATGTACTCTTGAAAACAAATGGCCTTTTCTGACAGCCTGTGGAGTCAAAACGAAATCCTAAATTGTACAAAATTAAATAAGCTTAAAATAAGGCTCTGTGAATACGTTTCAAAATGCAAAACCTGGTCTTTGACTTTATGCTTTTCCACACTAACCAGACATCCCAGAAAGAAAATGTGCTCCCCGGCTCTGAGCTGCTCAAAGAGAGGTGGCTGTGTTTTAATTTTAACTGTTGCTGAGCAACTGAACAGTGACTTTGCTTAGTTAATCAAATGTGGTTCAGGTATCGATTGGAAAATGTTAGGGGTGATAGAATTGTGTGGCACCTGCACTAACATGCAGAGTCTGAAGAGGAACTGCCCCTGAGCAGCTGAAGTCAGTTTCTTGTCCTCTGGGGCAGCCTCTTCTATACTGTTTCTGAGTTCAAGCTGTGACTTGCAGCTGTACCTGCAGGATTATGCCCCTGAGGATAACATCTCCTAATTTGTTTATGCAAAGTTGGGAGCACTTCATCCCCTGGTTTTGCAGGATAGCCCCAAGGCAGGAGGCGAAACCTCTGAAATTAGCTGCCAAATGAAAGCCAAATAAGAAAAGGAAACAGAACAAATGCAGTTCTTGATCAGCACAGCACCTTAATGGAATCCAAGGTTAATTTTGATCTCAACTTACGATTTTAAAATTTTTTGTTCCAGGGTCAAATAACGCTAATGGATGTGCCTGTATTTAAAGCAATTCAGCCAGAGGTGAGTATTTCATTGGCCTTGTTTTCAAATGTAAATGAAAAAAAGTTATGCCAGAGTACAAATTCTGGAATTGCAAAATGCGTGTCTGTAAATCTTAATTTTTTTGTCCCAGCTAATACAGCTCTGAGGGAGATGGTTTTTAACACAAGAATGTCTGGAAGTAATAGTTTGTTTGGGGAATAATATTGGTCTTTAAATATTCAGTTAGTGCTGGAGATGGAACATGTGGGGTTCAGTGTTTCTGAATGAAAAACATCCTGATTTTTCAGATCATAATGTTTTAGGTTTCATCTGTTGATACCTGTTTAATCCTTCATCCTGCCCTGTGTTCCTGGTTCATATCCTATTTGGAAAAACACAAATGGTTGTGATGGCACCTTAACGTTCAAGATGTTGGTGATTTGTGGGTGTGTCAGGATGGTATATCAATGATTTGTGTTCTCTAGTTTATTTTCATGTAATTCCTTTCAGATTTCAGCTGAATTTGAACCGATGTTTTCAGTATCTTCACAGTGACTGTAATAAATGATTAATTTTTTCCCTTATTTCTGCACCATTAGCATTTTCCTGTGGGCATTGCTTTGTGCTTCTGAGGGTTTATTTTTCAGTTTATTGCCCATTTTACCAGCACTGTGCAAGTCTTTCTCAGCTCATCAGCCACCTTCAGTCTGCACAGGCTATTTGACTGGTAGAAGGCTTGGTCATGACACTCTTTTGACCCACTGAACAATATTTTGCTTCTAGTGGAGAAACCTCTTGGTTGGGGTTACTGATTTCATCATTTGTGCCCCTCCAAATTTTTTTGAAATCTGCTGTTTGATCTGTACTTGAAAATGCTGTCGTGATTCAGCTATTGTATGATTTCAGCAAGCTATTTCCCAGCCTTTGTGGGATTTGTTTGGTTGGTTTAATCTTTCAAAGAGCTCCCCATTTGATCTGATTTGAACCTACATCACAGCAGTGCTTAATATGGGAAAAAGCAGTAAACAAACACACGTATGAGGAAAACATCTAGAAGAGTCAGGTAAAATGGAAAAATGCTTTAAAGTTTTGGAAAAGAGCTTAAAAAAAAAAAAGATCCTATTAGAAGATCGGGATAAACACATTCTGCCAATTAAAAGCACTCTAAGGATATCCAGAAAAAATGTTGGAGTGTAAGTGAATGTATCTAGAAAGTCATTGCCTAAAGGTTAATGGAGTGTTGTGGGTTTCTGAGTTTCCTTCAAGTTTCTACCTGACTCTGCCATACCCAGCTTGTAAATCTTTACCCATCCCTTGACACGTGCACTCAAGCATTGTGGAATTGGACATTTAGAAAACAAAACAGGACCTACTGACACTGGTATCAAATTGCAGAGCTCTCATCTGCGTGCCCGGTGGGAGATGAGGAGCAACATTTTTCTCACTGTGCTGAGATTTAAAACCATTTGTTTTACGACAAATTGTTCTAATTCACCAGCAAATGTATGTTATGCAGGCTCTGAATCTCCCTTTGCTTCCCCAGCTTTGTGGAATGGTATCTGAATGGAAATTTTGAGCCTTTAAATGCATGTTCCTTGGCTTTCCCAGATGAGGGTTCTGTAAGATGTACTCCAAGATGCTTAATTTTAAAACTGCTGGAGATGATTTTCACCATCTTTATGGGGTGTGAGCAGTATTTTTTAAATGTCTTTTAATATTTTCAAATTGCTGTGGTGTATCTGTATGAAACCATGTTTTTTATATTATTATAGGTCGCTTTTTTTTTGTTTTAAAGCAACATCAGAACTTCATCTTGGTAACTTGACCTGTTACCAAGGCTTGGACATTATATAGTGACATGACCCTCTGCCTGAGCTTTAAGCAGGTTTTTATCACTCCAAGGGGTTCTGGAAACCACCTTTCTGCATCCCCAAAAATGCCTGCAAGTTACTTCTGAGAAAAGAAATGAGAAGGAATTCCCGTTTCTTTGTTAATTAATAATTAGCAGGCTGCAGTATAAGAAATTAAGGTAATAAGGAACACACCTCTCTGACATAAACTTCCGTTTGTATGAAAGCAGCCAATTTGCATCTTAATTTTTAGGAACCAAAAACAAAAGAAAGAAGATGGGAGTTCCCTCAGTCAATCATAAGATTTCTGTCGGTTCCCTGGCAGTGACAAGGGGTGTGTTGTTTTTTATTCTCCCTTTCTGCAGTGGTTGTGGCTTTCCAGAGAGGAGTGACTGTGAAGGAAAAAGGAGTATCAGCCTTGCTCAGTTGTGCTGCTGGTGGTTATGTTACCATTAACCAAGGGCCAGATGTCCCCTTGCAGAACACATCACCCTGCTTTTATTGGAAAATCTGATTGCTTATTTTACATATTTTAATACATCACCCAAAATTATTTGCCCATATGTACTCACACCAAATGTCTTCACTGGGTTATTGTCTTTAACCTCTTCATCCCCTCTGCTTCACCAGGCCAGGCAGTGAAAAAATCCTCACTTATTGAATATTCTTATCTCTGATAATTCTGAAGTGGTAGAATGGTTCTACTATTAATGCTTCCTTTTCTCACCTCTTTTTGAAACTTTCACTTTGACCCATATAAAGCTTTTAGTGGGAAACACAATCTCTCTTTCTGCCATGTAATACAGGTCATAATTTAAGTGTTCCCATAGCATTTTGTTAAGGAAAATAAAATTTTCTGTGTATTCAAAAAGGAACAAAAACCAAAATGAGTTACGAAGGAAGTTCAGGGTTTTATTCCTGATCCTAAATCTTTCAGTTTTTCACCTCATTTTAGATGTATCACATGAAATAAGAAATGGGTGGTTGTGGTCATGTGGCTCCTGTGCCTGAGCTGACTGGCAGAGTAAGGAAGTAGTTCTGGTGAACAGTTCAGGTTTGAAACTTGTAGTGGAAAAAGTGGAATTCTGGAAGAAGACCAAGAACCATGAAATAGAGTAATGGAATAGCAGCACAGTCTGTTTAGCAGAGAAGTGAGTGTTTTTCAAGGGCAGGAGTTTAGACAGGCTGGTTCTAGCAAGGGGCAAGAGGGTGTTAACACGTGTCCCCTGGAGCAGAAAGGTCAGTCAGTAATGCTGAGAAACTGGACAAGCAGCAAAGGGAAATGACTTTTATTTTAGTTTATAGACAGGAGAAAAGAAAACTGCCTGTACAGGGGAGAGAGGTCTTGCTAGTGAGGTGGAGAAGCATTTCTTGCATCTCCTTAAAGGGAGGGGAAAGAACTGCTTTTGGCACTCACAGAGCTCTGTGTCTGTCCTGGACGTGGTGTAGGTGTTGGCTTAAGCTGTTGAACTGGTAGCACAGGCCTGAGGGCCTGCAGAGCTGTGCCTCCAGAGCCCTGGGAAAGGATGTGGATGTGTGTCTGTCCAGTCAGGAGCAGCATCTCTTGGTTTGCAGTGTCCAGTGTTGTGTGCTTTCTCTCCAGAGCCAAAGGATTCCCAAAGTTGTTGCCTCTGATGTGAGCCTTCAGATGTGCAGGGCCAGGGCAGTGGGGTTCTTATTAATGCGCCAAATTAAAACAATGGCACATGTCTTAGACTGAGTTAACAAGGTGTACCTTTTCAGGAGACTTTCAAGTGTCTTCAGAAGGTGGGTTAAAAACAAAATAACATGTTGCTCTCTGTCTGAGATCCACATTTAAGGCAGGATTTTCTGTGGTAACAAAATGAATCTCCTACTAAGAGGTGAATTATCCAAGAGCCTAATTCAACAAAAGATGAATTGTAAAAATCCAGTCCCTCAAAACAGTTCCAAAATTCCACTTGTGGAGTACCAGTTTGCCAAAGGAATCAGAAGGAGTGTGTAACTGTGTTACTCCAATGTATTGTTGATCTGTTAAGTTGTTTTGAAGCTGAAGAGATTTATGTCTCTACATGGCTCTGAACATGTGTTATGCACTAAATTAAAGAAGTGGATTTTTATCCTTGTTCTCCCAGGAGCTGGCAAGCTGTGGCTGGAATAAAAAAGAGAAATACAGTTCTGCACCGAATGCTGTTGCTTTCACCAGAAGATTCAATCACGTGAGTTATTTCTTTTCCAGTGTTATTACATGTAGACACTTTAAAAAGTCTGTGGGATTAAGTGTTCTGGCACATCACCTTTGTTTTGGATCACAGCTGATTACTTGAGAACTTAAGGAACTCCTTATAGCAGACACTTTATCTGCAGGATATATAGGAAGACCAAGCCAGTACTGAAAAAATAGCTGTGATTCTGTTTTAAACAGCAGTAATTGATGAAAAGTGCCTATTTTCCCCATAAATGCTGGCTGTCCTTTATATAAAGACAGAATCATAATTACAGGCTAAATGCTTACCATGCAGGATTTCTGCAGTAGTAATTAGATGTAATTTCCTTTTGTGTTCGTGTCTTTTGCTTCACATGGATGCTTTTGTCCCTAGAAATAGAAGCCTGCTGTCAGCATGGTTACCTTTTTAAGGTGATTCTAGGCAAACTTTAAAAACTCTGAACGATTTTTCTGTACAAAATTCCTTCTTTAACTCTCTGTTTGGCAGACTTTTTTCAAGGTAATTATTTTGGCAGGACTTCTTCAAGATAGGTAGTGTGTTGGAGGTTTATGATTTTCTTACTTAACAATTTCTCTGCATAAAATCAGCCTTTAAAAGGAGAACAGAATTTTAGCTTTCTGCACAATTAAAGGTGTAGGACTCCAGCTATGCAGTTGGCCAACCAAGTTTCAAACCTGGAATGCTTTTTAAGTAATGCTGCATTTTCTCTTTCAGATGAAGTAATTCTATTCCTCTCATCTCTCCTCTTGTAAATGTTTAATAGTGTCTCGAACTTACAGGCTCTCTTCCAGATCTAACCTCTGTACCCAGGCTCAGACTTACAGACATCTTTGTTATTCATCTGAAACTCAGACCAAACTAACCTTTTCAGGTTTTTTTCCCCCCTGTCAATTCTTGTGTACTTTCTCACTTTTCATGGTTGCTCACATTCAGGATATGACCAAATCCTGTTACTTCTAATCAAAAACACACAGAGTATGTCTTAACCTTCTGATGACTGAAATCCTTTCCTGGCTGTGGGTTTTGGACCCTATTTTTCCACTTGACCAAAGAGAAAATGTTACACTGCAAACTTCTTGTGACCACATCATCTATTGAGATCTGGGGTGGGGGGTTGGTTGAGGGTTTGGTTTTTTTTTTTTGGTTAGTGTTATTTTATTTTTGTGGGGTTGTTTCCTTGCATTTGGTTGACATTTTCTTAATGCAGCTTTTCGAGGTGCTCCTGTTCGTGTACAGACTGGTGTAAGAACACTAATACTTTGGACATTAATTTCATTGATTCAGCACTGATTCCAACACTTGCTGTCTTGCTTATTCATGGCAGTTGTCTCTTTCAAGAAATGTTAATTTTGGTGAATATTCTGGGCTGGTTTTGTAGTGAGGGCTGTGTCAGGCAGTTACCTCATCAAGGCCCCCACTTCTCAGTGGTTATTGTTTTGGGGACTTTAGACATACCAAAGAATTGGTAAGATGTGCTCAGTATAGGAAGGAAGGAGGGGAAAACATATCATGGGAATAAAGACTTCCACTTCTGGCATCAAGGAAAGACTGGATGAGTCTTATTTGTGCATAGGAGGAGTGGAGAGGGACAAGGATTGTTTCTGCTCTGCTTACCTGGGGGGAGGTTCTAAAGCCCAGTCCTGCTAAAATAAGTAATCAGGAAAATCATGCAACTTTTGGCCTTCTCAGGCAGGAACACATCTCATCAAACTTCTGTTAACCTTTGAAGTTTCACTGGGTTTAAATCATGCATTATGCATCTGTCTCTTCCTCCCCCAAACTTGCCAAAAGAAAACCATGAACAGCTCTCACTTTTTGAGTAAAGAGAATATTAAATCACTAACAGCTTCCTCACAGCAGATTGATCTGCTGGTAGCATTTTGGAAGCAGCAATGATTCTGTGTTTGCAGTCCACTGAGGATGAAGTAGGGTATTTCCAGCAGGAGTTATGTGATAATTATATGTGGTGCCTGAAAAAACAGATCCAGTTCAGGGAAGAGAAATCAATCGAATCGTTCCATGCCAGGACTCTCTTGTTGTCAGGGACTACATGGATACATGGTACTCCGTAGATCTACACATTTTCTGGTGATTACTGTTTATAAATATGTAATTTCTTGTTTTTAAGCTCCAATTTCTGCCTTTTTCCACTTCCTTCTGAAAGTGAGTTGTATACTTGCACACTGCTGCTGTTACTGGTAAATCTGTCAGAGGGCACAATTGCCAAGTTTACTGAGGAGATCATTTTTCTGCCTTTTGAAAAGAAACATTTATCATATGTTTCAAACAAACACAGTTTATGTAAGGTAGCTGTTTATGTAAAGGTCACTGTTGCTCTCTTGGTTGTCAGACTATCTTTATTGAAAACCTCCTTCTTGAGGTTTTTGTTCAAGTGGGAAGGGAACTGTGCTGCCACAGAGCTTAAAATATTACAGAAATTAGCCAACTGGATTCAATACACTGGACCAGTTTTAAAGCAAAAGATCTCACTTGCAAAAGGCAGATTTTGTGTTTTACTGGCTCTGGTTTTGGGGTTTTGGTTTTGGGGTTTTTGTGTCTCTTTTTAACCCAAATGCAAACATTACGTGTAGGAGAAGTTTGTCTTGAGTGTTGTAGTGTTGCTGAATTGCAGTGGATTTGACTGGGCTTATCAGGAATTAAGAAATGGAGTGCTGAAGAGGTCTAGTGTGCATGGAAGATACTTTGAAGAGAAACTGAGAAGCTATTAAAGAGAGGTTCTCAATTTTGCCTGTCTTTAATTAGCACAGAAAGCACAACTAGCTTTGGAAGCAACAACTATGAACTTCAAAGCAGCAGTGTAACAAAAATAGGATTTCAGATAAGGCAAACATGGGATAATTTAAAAAGCTTAAGATGTGATTCAAGAACAGATATGTTCTAAAGTTAAGCCCATTTTTCTGGGTTGACCTTAATAGGGAAGAATATAAATGTGCAATTATGTGTCAGGGGTTTAAATGCTGTTTTGAACTGGTACCAAAGGCTGTGAGTCATCCAGCTGATTGATATTGGTAGAATAACATTTAAATGCAGTGAGAGGAGTTGAAGCAAAATAAGCACAATGTATGGAACAAATGCATAGAATTTACATGGAGAATTAATGGAAGGGTCTATTTAAATGATTTCTTTTTCAATACTTGGAATACATTAGATTCTGTGGGTGTCTAAAGATGCCAGTTAATAGACAAGACTAGCCAAAAAACAACACCTGTATCAGTAAAAACACAGCAGAGTGAAAGTGGTTGAAATGGAAGTGATGAAGTGGGTTTAATTCTCTGTCTCCTGCTTACTCTGTCTCTGAAGGGCCTGGCTGGCTCGGAGCTCCAGAGGAACTTCTGCATTTTGTTCTGGCTTGGGTTTGCTTTTTTCCTGCAGGAGCTTGGAAGTGTTGGGATAGATGTGGCTGGGATTGGGGTGGAGGCCAGTTTTCCTGGGATAAACAAGGGCACTGGTGTGGCACAGTCATTGTGAACTCTCACAGAAGTCAGGACCAACAGAGTAATTTGCTTTTTTCATCCTTGTGAAAATGCTTGAGCATCTTCTGTGTTTTGAGCAAGTGTTTGACAGTCTGGGCTATCAAAGCATTCTCCTGTTACATGGACACTGTTAACCTGAAATCAAAGAGATGTGGGCTTTTAAGGCATGTGTTGTCTCTACCTGATTCTTTATGATACAAAAATCTATGTTAAAAATTTAAATTCCTTTGATCTTCAAAGGGAAAGCATCTCCTTAGAAACTTGTTGGTCAGTCAAGGGGAAAAAGTTCTTTTTCTCAAGCTGTGTAACTACAGCAGAGCATCAAACTGAGGTTAAGCTTTTTTTTGACAGAATTTTGAAGTGCTGTCAAATATTTCATGTCTTCAGTACTTGTGTATTTTACAGGGAACCATTTTTTGTTGGTGAGGACAACACAGTTTATCTGGAGATAGTTTGCTTGGAAAAAAAAAAAAAAGAAAAGAAATGGAAAGAAAATGAAATAAAAAGAAAGGAAACAGAAACCTGAGCTCCATGGTGAATTCTTTCCTGGCTAACACAGCCTTAGACAAACAGACCAAAGGAAAGTGTTTGTCATGTGAGGAGATATTTGTGGGGATTTTTTATCGTGGGTTTTCTTGTCATTCTTTCATTTTGCAGTTCCAAAGAGCTGTTGTGTTTTGAACCTCCCAGTTGTCATTAGATCACTGTAACTTGACTGCAGATGTAATCATTTTGGGAGTGTGGATCCTCTCATGCTGTTCTCTATTAAGACTGTCACAGTGGACAAAGCGAAACAGGGTATTTACTTTTTTTAACTGAGGTTTTGGGCAGGAACCTGAATACACAGGCACAATGTTGGTTTACAAGAAGTTCTTCAGCATCACTTAAAAATCAAAGCAACGTGACAGCTTGAAAGGTGTTCGGGTATGAGAAGGTACCTTTCTTCCTACACCATTTCCAGTAGTTTTGTAAATACCAGTCATGCTGCATCTTGGTAACTCAGTTTTTCCTAGCTTGTAGTGAATACATCATTCTTGGTGGGGGCAGGGGAAACAGAGAAGAGAAAATATTAGAATGTTAGCACAACACTTTTAAAATATAGGTTTTTCTGAGTCATTCCTGTAAGTATGAAATGCAGCAACCGTCCTTTACACCCCCCTGGGGATAGCAGTGATTTCACACCCCAGTGAAGTTGGTCCTGTCGAACTTACCCAGCAGTGTGGTACCCTGCTGTCCATTGGCATAGCCAGAAATAAGAGTACAAACTATAAACCAGGTTATGGCAGGGACTTCCTACCTTATGTTCCAGTTTTGCTCAGGATGAATTTTATTTGGAGGTGTTGGAAACATCAGTTGAACTGCGGTTGAAGCTGTTCAGCTCATCTGAGCGCTGGGCAGTGCAGCTTTGAAGTTGTGGAAGAGCAAACCCAACAAATATAACTCAGTTTTAGTGTTTATATTCCTTCAATCTGTAGACTTCTCATAAAATTTTTTCATCATTTTGTTTTCCTGGGAGGGCATTGTTTGAAGTTTGAGAGCCTTGCCGTTTGGTTTGTAGTCTGTGAGGTCTCGCCCTCGAGCTCAGCCCGAAATCAAGGCTGTTTGCCCAGATTGTACTTCTATAAAAATAAATAAAACTATTCAGTGTGTTATGGTGAAGCTCTGCATTTTTCAAAAGGGAACTTTTCTACCTTCTAGGTAAGCTTCTGGGTTGTTAGAGAGATCCTGCATGCACAGACTTTGAAAATACGAGCTGAGGTTTTGAGCCACTACATTAAAACTGCGAAGGTAAGAATTCCACCAAGATTAAACATTTTATACCTAAGTTGGTCAGTTCAAAAATACACATGGGGAAATATTTACCTGATACCTGATTTAGTTCAATTAAAGTAATGCAAAGATGCTTTATTTGACGTATTGCTTATTAGATACTATAATTTACCAGATGGGATTTCCATTGTTGGTTAAACCAAAATGCTGTGTGTAGAATCAGTTCAAACAGCATCAGTCAGAACAGAAACAGGTTTTATATATGAACTATAACCTATATATATATATATATATATAAACTATATATATATAAAAATAGTTTTGCCTTTACCATTGGAAAGAAAGGGTCTTTTATCTCTTATTCCAACTGTGACATGAATAATACCAAGTTAATAAATACGGTTTCAAAAATATACTTGAATTCCAAAAACCATTTTGGATCTCTCAGTCTTTCCTGAAGCCTCTTGGACTGACACTCATAGGAAAAGGGTCAGCAAGTCTTGAGTGTTGTGTGGGTGAACCAGAGTCCTGGCCCTTCAAAGCAGAGTGAAACTTCTTCCCTGCAGTGGGAAGAGGGGGATATTTTTCAAGTTTCTGCTGTCAGGTGGTGGATGCCTGTTACTACAGCTGAGTGCTGTGACCACCTGGGGTTACCTGTCACAAAAGATGTACAACTTCTGTCAATAATTTTGTATTCAAATGCATTCCCTGTCTTGTTTTTAATGAAATAATATTTAACTTCCGCAGCATTTGACTCTAAATTCTGGCAAAGCAAGCTAATTTTGTAAGATTCCACAGGCTTTGCTCAGTAATGATGCTGTGGTCATAAAGTCTTAATGATCTCTCTTAAATATCCTTTGATACCTGGTGAGTTAATGTGGCTTCATCTCATGTATTTTTAAAAATCAATTCTTGTTTGTTTGGTTTTTTTTCATTTGAAACACAAACATGTACAAATTTTTCCTGGTGCTCCGTGTCCCTCCATAGAAGGGGGAGGCTCCCCTGTGTGGTCCCAGTGCAGAACAGATGTGGGAAGCCTGGTGGGCTCAGCTTTGGTTCGTACTGGGATGGAACTGGCCAGGGCTGGGTGTTGTAGGCTCAGCTTTGGGACAGCCCCTGGAGGTGCCTGACCCCCCTGTGGATGGCAGACAGCAGTGTCTGCTGGAATGCTGCTGGTTTGGAGGCAGTTACCTGCTCTAACAATTAGATAATTGAGCTTGGCTCTACCTGGGAGCCGTAGAAATCACAGTAACAAAAGCCTTTTTAACTCTCTGTGTCTGTTATCTCGGCTTCGTTCACAAACAGCTGCTGACAGGAAGTTTCTGCAGCTAGTGCTGTTGGAAGGATTTCTGTGTACCCCAAAGCTGGTATCAAAGCAGCTTGGTGCCAGAGGTCACACTAATGAACTTCTCTGCAGAGGAGCTGTGAATCCACTCCACAGTGAATTCTTTGTGCTGCCATCTCTGGTGGAGCTCACAGTCCTTTAATGGTATCTCATCAATATTGCTTTATGCATGAACTAATTTGACTTAATAGCTGCATTCCCCCACAGTTCCCAGGCTATGCTGCTGGGTGATGACTTGTGTTTCAATGCTGGCAGCAGCTGGGAAAGCCCTTTTTTTCCTTTTTTAATCAGTTACACTGTCCTTTAGGACATTGGACTTTACCTTGTGTGGGGTCCTTGTGTCTGTAAGAAGGGTTAAAACCCTCAATTTGTGTGCACTCCACCAAAAATGCCTGAATGTAGTTTGGATATTTGGGTGCTCATGTCTGTCAGAACAATTGATATTGCAGAAGAGGGGCAGTAACAACATTTTCTTCCAGCTTTTTAAGCTTTTGTGACAGCACCAGGTGGCCAAGGCAGATTGATGGTTTAGGAGACAGAGGGAAAGGAAAAAGGAAAGGGAGGGAAATTCCAAATATGTAAGAAAAAGCACTTACCAACAGTGTTTTGTAGAGAGTTTTAAAGCAAATTCCTTTACCCTCATAGTTTCTCTGCTCACTTTGATCAAGTTGTTTCTTTCTACCGGTTAGTTGTCATACCTCAAAAATTGTCCGTCAGTCAGAGGAGCACTCCAGGTGTGTGGCTTTTGAAATACACCTCCTGGATTTCATTCTGCAACGGTATTTTTTGGGTGCTTTGATGCAGAGCCTTGGTAGCTGCATAAACTTTAAGTACTGCCATGATGACATCATTCACCACTGGGTTATCCTTTCTGGCATGTTAGGTTTTAAAACGCTGTCCAATGCTATGAAAGGAATTTGTCGGGCTTGAATGTCAGAAAATTTCTGGCACTTCTAATATATTACTCAAGATGTATGTCTATATAGGTATTTTTAAGGGTTCTCAGTGGGCTATGAAATAGGTAGCACAGTCTAATTCAAAACCATGTGGATACAGTAATGAAAAATTAGGAGGTGCCATAAAAGTGGTCTGGGTAGCACAGCAGTTCACTGTAACTCTTCATTTTAGAACTTGCCAGATTTCCTCATTTTTGTATTGTTTATATTCTGCAGCCATTATTGAAGCACTTGGAATGTTGTTCATTGTTGTTGTGTATGTATTTTTTTGTGTCCTCAGAAACTGTATGAGCTGAATAATCTCCATGCACTCATGGCAGTGGTGTCAGGCCTACAGAGTGCTCCGATCTTCAGGCTAACCAAGACGTGGGCGGTGAGTGGAGCAGCAGCACAGCAGAGAGGGGTTGATTTATCCTTAGGAAAATAGAACATCCTTCACTTATCCTTAGGAAAATGCAACATCCTTCATTCATCCTTAGGAAAATACAACACTCTGTTTTCAAGGATGCAATAATTATTGTGGATAGTTTTAATTTATTCTCCAGCGTGCATAATGCTTCTAGTTCCTCTGAAGTCTATGGTTTCCTCTTGGATATTTTTTTTCCATTCTGGCATAGGAATATTTTCCTTTGAAAAATGGTTCCCTGCAGATTCTGCTAAATGCAGAGGCTTCTAATTTGGCCAGAAGCTATTTTGTATTTAGTTGCTGGAAAATTCTGAATGCCAAAGTGGGTCATACTTTAATCATTTAGGGGTTTATGCTGTTGGAATTTTTCTTTTGCTATGGAGAGCAGATGTTCAGAAACTCTTGATTCAGTTGCCATAAAGAGATTTGTTGTTTCTCTGACCGATAACTAAATCTGTCACTTTTCCTCAGAGTTTTCAGAATTATTTTCATATTTATAACTGCATTGGACAGTATATTTGTAGTTCTGCATTTGCACAGTTGTGAAAGAACAGTGTTCTTTGGAACCGTTTTTATTTGACATCTGTTTTTTTGACTGGCATTAATATAATTTTTATGTAGTATCCTTGATAAGAATATCAGGAATTACTTTTGTTCATTGATGCCTCAGAGCTTAGAAAGTAATCCTTGATTCAGCCATACATTGTGTAGTTTTCCAGCTGTTTCAGATGAGCTGTGACATGAAGTGTGCCAGAAAGATTCAGGTGACTGAAATACTCCTGTGCAAGGGATAAATATAAATAGATCATTAAAAAGAGGTGAAAATTTTCACTGAACACATGTCAGGGCGTCCTTGGATGTTACAAAAAGTGTTTCTTTGATCACTGCATGATAATGTTGTTCAGTTGATAAATGTTACCAAAACTGAATATAATCCACTCCTGCTGGGATACTCATCTGGAATTCTGGGCACGTTTTCCAAATGCACAGTTAAGTAAGACATTGCTTCTCCATACCAAAAATCTCTCCAAGGAAATGTTAATGAAATTAACACTTCAAAATGGTCTTGAGGAGAACTTCTGTTTCTCTGATGTTGTCATGCCAAGGAGTTGATGCCTCAACAGTTTTACGTAACTGTGATGCCAAATTGCCTTTTAAATCTCTTTTTGTACGTGACTCTAAATAAATGTAACTATAACCATAAATCAAAACCAACTATATTAGCTACTACCATGATGATGCCATTCAGAACTGGCAGTCCCCAGTTCCTTTTCCTGCTTGGTTATGCACATGTGTGCACTTGGGAGGATTATTTGTTTGCTGTTGCACATGTATCAGTGTTTAAATTTTCCCCCCTTCTAACCTCTGCAGTGCCAGGTAACTTCTCCCACGTTTCTGCAGGTGTTTTGATTTCTCATCTAACCCCAAGTGCTTGCTTTTCCTCATCTTACATAAACCTTTGCAAATTCAGAGTTGCAGGAGAGCTCCCAGCACTGTGCACTGCAAACTGATGTGGTTGTCCTTCTCCTGGGGGTTCAGTTCGTAAATTCTAGAAGTAATTCCAAGCCTTTGGCTTTCTGTGTATTAAAAGCAAGAAAAGGCACTTGAAGCCATTACTGGAGTCACCAAGTGATTTGAAGAAGTTATACAGTAACTCTCCAAAACCTTCCTCAAGGAAAGATTTCTTCTCATTTCTGGGATGGTTTGTAGCAACCCTCACTCAACTCAACTTACACAGTCAGGAAAATAGCTGCAAGTGTATTCCTCCCCTGCAAAATTAAAAAAAGGCCACCTAATATGATTGGAATCTAGAGTAGAAAGGAATATTTCATGTTTAAATATTTGCTTGGTAATCTAATGTTCCTAAAAAAGATGAAATTCATGTCTTCTGACGGTATGTCTGAATTTGCCTCAAGTTTGTCTCGCCCGTTGCCTGCACACGCTCTCAACTCTGGAGAATAATAAATGCTGCTTTTAGTGTGTGATTTGCCCCATTCAAAACTGGAAAAGACTTGTGAACCTTGCCAGAAAGTTCACAGAACAGAATATTCAACTTCTCTCCAGTTAATGTGAGGGAATTGTAGTTGAGCAGCGAGGATTTGGGCAACGTAAGCAAATAATCATTAAAGTCTGAAGCGAGGCGTGTCCTGCCCCACTCTGCCAGCACCCTGAAACCTCCTCACACCTTTCTTGCATTTCAGAAAGGTTGTGCTCAGGGTTGGCATGCTATGACTAGAAAGTAAACAGCAATTTAGAAGGCTCCAAGTCCTTTCCTGCTGCTATGAACTGTCAGCCTTAGCTTTTATTGTCTCTGCCCATGTACGTCTCTTTGGTGTTCTTTGCATCCTTTGAGCTCAAGAGACAGAGGAAGAAAAATTATTTTAAAAAGAATCATCTCCAAAACTGAAGAACTAACAACTGGGTCCTTCCTTGCCCTCACAGAAGCACCTTTAATATGCTTAGTTTCTCTGTACTTTTCTCCCTTAATTCAGAAAGTGGAGGCATGGTGGGAGTTGCCCTGTGAGCACAGGGGGAAATCATACAGGGTCAGCATGTCACAAGATGATCCAAAGAGCCTGCTCAGCCTTATGGAGTAAATGCTGTAATTTTGTGGCAGTTGTATTAAAAAGAAACCCCAAGCCAATAAAAACAACAATGGGCAAGTGGAAATCTGTGCTTATAAGGATAAAAGAGAAATTGTAATGATCAATTTTAAGCTTACCTGGTTTTCCCTTCTTTCTTTCCCCAGTTACTGAGCCGGAAGGATAAAGCCACCTTTGACAAGTTGGAGTATGTGATGAGTAAAGAAGATAATTACAAAAGGCTTAGAGACTATATCAGCAGCTTGAAGATGACTCCTTGTATTCCCTATTTAGGTAAGTTGGAACACGTTTCTCCAGCAATTACACAAACAAAATGCCATCTTTTAAGCATTTGTGAAACTATTTCAGTACTTCATTAAAGATTCTGTAACCCCAGTTGATTCTGGATACTCTCTGTATGTGGCAAGACAGAATTTCAGCAAGAAAATACCTGTTAAACCTCACAAACACTTCAGATTTTACATCCAGTATCAGTTTGCTAGGAGATTGTTTTCCCACATGGTGTACAAATACACTGATTGACTTCTGGAGAAGTGCTTAAGCTGTTACCCCTGCTAGTGCCCTCACAGCTAAATACTTGTTTGTGATAATGCTGAGGGCTTTTAATTTATGAGATGCTATAAATCACCAACCTCTGAGGTAAATAAGTGTACATCTTGGGCTTTGGAACATGCTAAAATCTGGAGCTATTGCTGCATTAGTTACACCAAGATGACAAGAGAAATGGTGTTGTTCTGACTGACTCGGCTTTATGGAGTAATTATTAGTAAATTACATTCCTGTGTATCTAAAAACTAGATAAATGTGCTTAATATGCATTGGTTTTGTTGCCAAGCTAATCTAGTGTTATTTAAACTAAGACATTAAAGTGATCAGTGTGCTTTTTTTTAATGTAGCTTTTGTTTGATACTTTAAGATATTGGCAGTCACATAAAATTAAGGAAAGGTGTATCCAGTTTTTGGTAGTTCTGCAGGTATGAGTAGCTCTTACACCTGAATTCCAGATGACTTCTTGTGGTCACTGAGACCTCTTAAACTGTAATGTCTTTGTTCCTGCAGTTTGATGCTTCCTTTGCTCAGCTGGGCTGTTAAATTTGTCAAGATTAACTGGTTGAATTTTACATGCTTTGTACTTAAATAGAAAAAAATATTTTGCTGTGAGGAACCAACAGTCATTTTAGTGTCCCAGAGTGTTCCTCATTCAGGGCCTGATTTAAAGGGGGCAGAAAACCAGACAAGCCTAGTGCAATGTGATTAAACATGTAGCTTTCCCATCATGTGTACACATACAGCATGTACACATGGTCCACAGTTCTGAAATGCTTCTGACCTTCCAGATGCTTTTGACCCCTGTGCCATGATTTTTGAAACAGGAAGCCAGGCTCAAATTGTTTTCTTTCTGGTTATAAAGAGTCCCAAGGCAAATTTGGGAAGCAGTTTTTTCAGCTTTGTTCAGTTACAGATATTTTCCCCTGGACAGTAGAAGCTTCTTGTCTAACTTGTGTATTAGAATAAGCTTTGGACTTGACTTGATAGTTTGAAGTGAAATATGTAGTTCTTTTCTGTTTAGAAAGGAAGAAATGCTCTTTGCTGTGACCTGCTGTAGTTAAAGGATGTGTTGGGACCTGACTTCCTGTGATATCAGTTCTTACCAGTGACATAATGTCCTCAAGCCTGTTTTAGTTCTCCAGAGGAACAGCAAATGCCCACTGGTGCACTCTCTCTAAAATTAATTTTGTAGGGTTGAAATAAGTGGCAAAAAGAACAAAATTGCCTTGAAACTGCAGTCATGATAAATCTGTATCCATCTTGGAGGACTGAAAATTGAGTCCAAGTTTCCTCATTTGATCAAAGCTCTGATTTCCAGTAAGACCTGAGTAGATTTGTTATTTCTCAGATTTCCTTCCCAAAGCATTTTTGCTAATGTAAGAGTCACATGGAACAGAAGAAACTGAAGTTGCTTGGTTTAGTTACTGTTTTAAGCTTATCAGTCTAGGTTACAATTCCTGAAAGGAATATTCTGCCATAAAATCATGTACAGGAGTTGTGGCTGCTCCTGGTTTGAAATGTGTACAAAAAGCCTCCATACAAGTCTGCAGATGGAACTGGGGATCAGGGCACGTGCCAGGGAGGGGGATTCTCCAGGAATTCCATCTCCTCTCAGGGGAAAAGGAGGAGTGGGGATTTCTTCCCTCTTGGTGAGGAGATGCAGCAGCTGCTGCGCATCCCCACAATGCTCCTCAGGAGAGTGCAGAGCCTCAGACCTGCCACACAGCTACACCTGGCACTGCCAATCCCCTCTGGAGAAACACTGACACAGGTCATGGAGGCCCCTTTTGGAAGGTCATGGGGAAAGTGAGTATATAAAAGAATTTCAGCTGCAATTTGCAGGATCAGTGTCTTACCCTTCAGAGGATACTTGGTTTTACCCTTATGCAACCAGATACCAAATGTGGGTGTAGAGGGTTTTTTCATGACTGCCTTAGCACTGTAAGATAAAACTTAAATGCTTTTTTAGTTTAGTTTTTGCAATGGCAGTGGAGCCACAGAAGTGCAGGTTGTTGTCTTAATACCTCACCTGCTGTGGACAAGATAGTGATGCCCTTCCACATTTAACTGAGACAGGGGGGAAATAAAAATGTCTTATCATAGAGTTCTGATTAATCTGAGATTGCACAATGAAACAACTGAGCCGTATCTTCAGAAGTAAGATTTTTATTTAACTAAGCAGTACTACCTTGTGAGATATTTTCTTATAGCTGGCTTGGAGGAGTTATAACAAGAAACAGAAAAGCTGAAAACAGGTTATTAAGTATATTCAGTATGTTAAGCTGAATATCCAGCCACTTCAGTGATGGTGCTTGCAATAGATTTTGGAAATAAATGTGAAAACCATGTTTCAGGTTTGGTACAAGTTAAGCTTTCTTGAGGTCTGCCTGGTTAAATTTGGACTGTTGGTACAGGAGTGGTGAAGGCTCTGTCCTTCACAGACAGAATGTCCAGGGCAAGAAGTTTGAGGGGATGCTACAGCCACTTTTCAAAGTCTTCTCTAAAAGAAGTGGGAGAGGAAACATTGAACTCTTGAAGTCCTTCACCCTGCTCAGGAATTCAGCCCAAAAGCTGCAAACTGATAGAGTTACAGGCATTTGAAAGTGAATTATTGTACAGGGTATGAACCAACCTGAAAAAGAGATGCTGTGCTTTCCCTCCTCGTAATCTTAAATTGGCAACTTAATTAAGTCTTTCCTTTCAGGGCACAGCATTTGTACAGTCTGAGGTTTCTGGGTGTATTTTTGTAATAATGTTTAGTTAATGTCATCCTGCAGCTTTAAACTGGGGAAGACTCACTTTTTACATGTCTAATATATAAGATTTAATTAAAAGGCTGAGTGCAAGCTAATTTTACTTTGGGGTTTCTGCAAAGTACACCTTTCACTGACTGCACTGAATAAACAAACACTGTTTTTGTAGCAGGCAAGAGATTTTCAGGGTAAAATAAGCTCTCTGCCAAGGAGAGGAAATCTGCTGGTTGAATGAACTAAAGCTGTCAGAAGTGTTCATTAAAGGAACATTTTGGAGGGCATTTTCAGCTTTTAAGTTTACCTGAACTGCTCTTCTATCCAGCTACCGTAGAAAAGAAGGATAGACTATAGAGAGTCTGAATTTTAAGCATTTGCAAATAAAAAGCATTTTACAGGACACTCAATCAATGAGGTCTGTGTGATATTTGTAACAAACAAATATTCCTTACATGAAGAACAATTTCAGAATGGGAATAGTGAACATTTGTGTCAGTTAAAGTTCTTGGAATTTGGGAATGGAATATGCTGGGACTGATTCCCCACCGCCACCAACCTCGATTAAATATTGGTGAAACTCGTTGGCTTTGATCTCTTGACCAAAGATTTAATTACAGCCCTTTCAGCCATGTATTATCAATGAAGCTTTATCTACTCCAGAGAGTGTGTTCTGAAAGCAGAAGGCTGTTTCCTCTTCTCTGAATTACATCTGAAGCCTTTCCATATCATTTGATACCGACTAATTTAACATAACAATCAGATTATTCTTTTAGCTGTCAGGGTTTCTCGTGTTAAACAGGGGAGAAGTTCCTTAAAATCCTGAAGGCACATAACGAGGTGCTAAACAAATACATTGGTTACAGTTCAGAGCAGCATATTTAGTTTTATGTAACATTAAATAAGGCAACTTGTGTGACTAAAGGGAGTGTTTTGTTGTCTCAAATTTTGGAAGTATTTTCTAATTAATTTCCTAAATTACTTATTAATTCCAGTGGAAATCTGATCTCTAGAAGATGAAATTCAAGACAGTGTCAGAAGTTGTAAACAGATAGAGGAAGGGAAACGTGTGTGCCATAAGAGCAGCCCAAATTTGGAATGATGGGGAGAACACGCTCAGAGCTGGTTTCTAACCTTTGTTTTACTGTGGCAGCAGAAATCTGTGTTGGAGGAAAACTTCTGATGTTCAGAGACTCGGTCCTCTAAATTACTGTGTGAATATTTGATCTGTTCTCATCACTCCTAATGGGAACAGGGGAAGGGGCTCCCAAGTGTCAAGCCATGATTTTAACAGCAGGACTTTCAATTTTACCATTTAAGTTCAAACAATCAAGAAATACTTTGGTTTACTTAGGATGTTTGAATGTGGAGGTTGAAAGTAAAAAAAAAAGTATCCAGCAATTTGGTTGTCTGAAGTTTTACCAATAATTTCATAAAATCAATTTTCTTGCATCGGGAGTGTTTTTGCCCAAGTGTTTTACAGAAGGTAGGACTTGCAGATCTTAGTGGTATAGAGAATTCCTTCAGGAATTCTATATTTTATGTTTGATTTGCCACTTCATTTTGAAATAATTATTTGTTGCAAAAATCTCTCTCTGCTGGCAAAGCTAAAATGTCTCCAATTTTTGGTGTAGCTTCTCGGAGTAAATATCAAACAGTAATGTGAAGTCAGATTTTTCACTGAAAGCAATATCCACATTTTTAAATAAATTGTTAAATAACTAATCAATTTTCACATTAAAGCAAGACAGTGTCATTTCACATATTTACATTGAGCTAACTTGAAAGAGCATAAGCTTTTTGAAGTGGAAAAGCTTGTATCTTGTCATAAATCTGGAAATTTTTTTACTAGCTTCAACGACTGTTTACATAAAGCTTGTTGGTCTTGACCAAAGGATAAATATGCTTTGCAAGCACAAACATCTGCTTTTGTGAATGTGTGTTTCAAAAAACCCACCATCTGTCACAGTAGAGAGGGGTTCTAAAAAAAAGGAGAGGGGGAACACGACAGGGGAAAAGAAGACAGGAAAACTGTAGGCCTGCTTTTTGCAGGGGCAGACTGTGCAAAATAATGATTAAAAAAGTAATACTTTATTTTTTATTTTTTTTTCCTGGAACTCAAGCACCGGGAAGTTTATAGGGGATCACTTGAGCGCTGTGGGATTTCCCTCCTCAGTCTATGGGCCTGATCATCATCTGAACCGCTTTCAAGGAGTAGGAGCCTCCCCGGTACTCAGCCCAAAATATTCCATCCTGGTACTTGCTCCTGTAGTGGCCTCCCCTGTACCACACCCCGTTGAGGTTGGAGTGGGCACACGCGTTGTACCACCAGCCGCCCTTGTGGAAGTGAGCGCAGTTTCCTGTGGAACAGAGGGAGAGGGGTGAACCTCGGCTCTGGAGGGGGGAGATGGAGGTTACTGAACGGTTTGGTATTGGGGCTTGTTCTCAGAGGGCACTCGGAGGTGCTTCACAGCCTCTTGTGAAGGTCACTCCAGTTGCTGCTTCTACTTGAACTGTAAGCTGTGTTGTAGCAGCAGCCATGGGTGGAGGGGGATTACTGACTCTGTGTTTAATGTGACAGCTGAAAATTAAGAAGATATCTCTTCTCAGGCTACCAGCACTGCTTCTCCATGAGCTCACATCCAAGGAACTCGGGCTATGCGCTGTTTAGAAATACTTTAAGGGAAGCCATGTGAGCTGATAGAGCCCCAAGCAGCGCACGGGGCCACGGCTCCACAAAGACTTGCTTGTAACTTGTGTTTTTACTGTTACAGGCTTGTCTAAGAGTTTGCAGGATTTGTTCAGCTTTATGGTTATTGACAGCTGAGGAAAAGCAGTTGAAGTGTTGCAGTCCCCAACCTTTCCTTTATTGCTAAGGGGAAAGCTGGAGGAAAGGAGCAAAAAAACTGTGCTTTAAGGAGGACAAAACCAATGATCTGCCCCTTTCTCAGGTATTGGTACATGACTGAGCCTCTGCACACTTGCAGTTCCTTTCATGGTGTCCAGAGGCTTTAGTTCCTGGTGATTATTGTTGTGTGGGAGCAACACAACTTGGAGATCACCTGGGCAGGGATTCTGACTGTGCAGTCACATGCAAGTGATGAGGATGTCCCTGAGCTGAACAAAGTTGCTGAGGTGTGTTGTCAGTGAGGGTAATAGAGTTTGAATTTCTGACTGGTGCAGGGGCTTGAAGGGATTTGTGTCACCGTGGTTTGACAGAGCCGCTCTGTCAGAATTTCCGTCCTGGTTTTGGGTGCTACATTGGATTTTTAGAAGGTGACACAACTAATGGAACGCCTGTTCCTCACTTTCCCCGTCCTTACCTGAATACATGTCCCTGTCTCTGTCCAGTGTGGTGAATTGCTTCCCGTTGTGCCATATCATGGAGTCTCCCGCGTTCCCTTGGTACGTCCCCAGGCGCAGCCTGTAGAACTCGCTCTCGGGCTCCAGGCGGAAGCTGCTGTACTCGGCATAGACCTTCTTGTTGCTCCAGTCCTCCAGCTCAATCAATAGTCTGTAATTATCCTGATTGCTGAGCATGTAGATGTTGTCCAGTCCCAGCCAGTACTCTCCATCAATGTTTCCAAATCCTTTCTGTATGAACAAAGATCAGAAGGGCTTAGTTTTCCTTGTTTGTCAAAACACTCATCAGCAGGAGTGTTATAAACCCGTGGAATTTGGGTACTGGAAGCCTTTAAGCTTCTGAATGACTGCTCAATACATGCCTTTAAGTGCCTGATTTTGCTGCACTTGGACTGCTAAGCTGCATGAGATGCTGCCAGAATCAGGAAAGGTAGCAAAATTTCTGTGTTCTGGGCTGTCCTCTTCTATTTAAGTTAAAGGGAGTGAGAATTTCAGGGAAACTGAAACAATATATTTCTTGACAAAGCTAAGGGACTCCGTAAGAATGGATGAATAATGGAATTTTAGGGGTATATTTCCAGGTGGAAAAAGGCATTTATGGATCAACCATGTCAGTGCTCAAGGCAAATGACTTTTTGTTGCCTTTGTATTTCAAGTACTGTTGGTTTTGTTGTGAATTTAATCACACAATTCATCTGTGCTCTTTACTGGATTTATTAGATATTAATTATGAAGGCATCTTTCCTTTCTGATCACAGACTGCCAGCACAATAGATGTGAAGTGATATTTCCTGTCTGCTCTCTCTTCTGCCCAAGTACACCAGTGTTGCTAATGTTTGGTGTTGCATTGTAATCACAGTGTTTATGGTTACTTTATAAGGCACTCCATAACTCCCTGATTACATTTTATAACGTTTAACAGCTCCCAAAGCAACCACATGCTGTTCTGAGAAGTAAGGACTTTGAATAACTATTGATTTAAAGATTATTGATTGATTGGAGAATTTATTTATTCATTATTGATTTAATGGTTCATATTTGAACCATTAAGTTCCCAGAAGTACAAGAAGCAGAAATGCTTATGCTGATCTTTTTGTCAATTCCTTTGTACACACAAGACTATTTTTAAACTACTGCAGGTACAAAGCAGGTGGCAATTGCAAATCCATTTCAGATGAGCACAGCATCACAGGGAAGAACTGTCTCCTGTATCTGTGAAGTCAGCACATGATAATTTAAAAAGCCCAACCAAGTGGCTTTTCAAATGTCCTGTTCAGCATGTAATTACTCCAAAGCAGCATCCATTGCTCATCCTGGGCATTGTGCCTGCTAGTGCATAATAACATCCCAGTAACACACAGGAACGTGTTTCCCTTCAGCAACCTGACATCTTCAGATTTCTAAGCTAAATTTACAAGTGGAGGTTATTTCCTTCAGTTCATTCTCAGGCCTGTTTTTGAGGCCCTGATGCTGCAAATCTATTAATGTGTTTAAATGAATAATTCCACTGGCTGAGTTTGCCCTAGTCACAAGGGGGACAATTAGGCTTTACAAGTACTTACTGTAGTTCTCAGTGTGTTAATAAAAATCATGTGTTTAGTTAGAGCTTTGTAATAAATGGCTTCCCAGTCACTGTCTAGAACAACATGTGTCTCCCAGTTGTGTTGTGCATCACAAATAGAGGCTATTTCAGACAACAGGTTGGTTCACATGAAGTTAACTGTGCCTTGAGGAAAAACAGGGCATTCCCACTGAAATATGTTTGCCCCTGAGGGGTGACC
>JAWWES010000006.1:26942135-27013011 GCA_035583135.1 Lophotriccus pileatus
TAAGTAGCTTCTAAGGCAGACAGAATTCTACCAGTCTGTTTATATAATGCACTTGGATCATTTCTAAAATGCAGCTGGCATTAAGGAAACAGGATGCAACTTGTCTGCTTTGATGCTCAGGTTTGTCTTTGTGCTCATGAGTTAATGTTTTGATGGGGGTGTCAGACTCTTGCTGTTAGCATTAGGAAATCCAGCCTATCCCATAGTTTTTGGTGTATAGCCCTGAACCTTTTTTTGGAGAAGTAAATTCTTGGTTAATTATTTCAAGTTTGTGCCATAAGAACTGATCTTGTTCAGTGGAAACGCTGACATTTGTGAACCAGTGGAAGGTTCTCCACAGTGCTGGTGTGAGTGGAAGCTCTAACTAATGAAAAAATCATGACTTTTCTGCTTAAATTCTTACAGATTTTATAGGTTATCTATGTAAGGAATAAGTATCTCAGGCACACCTACTCTTTTTAACCAAGTCGCTGAGACCGTTCTAAGGCAGGAGTGCTCTGAGAAGATGAGCTGTTAAATATTTCACTTCTAAAATTGTGGTTGAGATGTGTGATTTAGTGCAGATGATGTTCTGTGGTAAATTAAATGCGGTGGAGAAGGAAAGGGAATAAATATTTTAAGTTGAAAGCTTAATAACTTGGTGGTATAGTAACATTAAGAGGCCAAATGTTATCTTGAGCAGATGATATGGAAGCTGTGCTTGTGTAAGCTTCATAGAGAGGATTTGAGAGGGAGGGCAACAGTAGAGGATAAGTCCAAAATAAAATTAGACTATTAATATATTAAATTACATTGTTAACTGAGAGGTATTAGTAGGGTGTGAGGGGGGAGGATGTGTAATTTTCAAGCACTGAGTCAAGTGGAAGTGATTTTTTGCAACAATGGTGGCAATAAATTTTGGGGGCACTGATTATTATTAAACTTAAGGTAACTGTGACAACTGTAATTCACAGTAAAGTTATCCTTCCTCAAATTTTAGAGCAGTATTTGTGCAAATTAATCAAACTACCCAAAAATAGAACCTCATCCTTCTGTTCCCTGTGTATTTTGAGTTTTACTCTCTATCCACAGTATTAAGATGGAGATTGACCCTTCTGTAAACTTGTTGTGTGCAAGTATTTTTAAGGAGCTTTCACCTCCTGTATCTGATGAAGTTGTACCTACTTGTTTGTCCAGGTGTTTATTCTGACATAAGCCTTTAACAGAATTGGGCTGTTTGGTTTTCATTGGTCTTTTTTGACATCTTTATGCATTATAAATAGTCATTATCTTTTAACTGTAAAGGTGGCTTTTCTATGACAGAGTTTTCATTCTGTGCACTGTTAAATCTGCTTACCTTAATTTTAAAAATCAGAGGTAATAACTGGGTGTTGTGTTGGAATTGGGGGTTTGATGATTGATGCTCTACCAGCTGTAGCAGTTCTCAGCCCTCCTTTTCTCAAGGCACTGCAAGAAGCGCTTTAGCTTCCAGCTCAAGAAAACAGCATTAAAGGAAGTTGAGGAACGTTAAAATAAGTGTCCCCTGCAAAAATGGCTTCAAACCCTGCACTTTTAGGGGTTATAGGGTTAGTGAAAAGCAGGGTAGATAATTTAGGGGATAATACTCCTCATTTTCTATGTGCAGCAGGGCTGTATCGAGAGAGAAAAAGATGCATTTAGAACAAAACGCTGAAGTGAGGCTTTGCTGGGAAGCAGGCAGTTGTGTTTTTCTAGAATTATACTTGTGCTGTCTGACCAGACATCAACATGCTGCTTTGGTAAGAGCTGTTTCCTCTGTGCCATGATGTGCAGTTGAAATTCCCGTGACATCTGGCATTTTAGTTGGGCTCATGCTGGAATCTTCTGCGGGCCTTGAATAAAAATAGTTGTTCCTTACATCAGCAGCTGGTTGGTTGTAATGCTGCAGGACAGTCACAAATAAATATTTGGCTTCATTTTAGGAACCAAGTTAACTTTGAACTGGGACTAAAGGCAGTTTGAAAGAAAAATAAAAAAAACCCACAAAACCAACCTAAACCCAAAAAACCTCAACCAAACCCTTTGGCTGTGCTAACAGACACACTTGCATGGATGTCTGAGAACTTGTATTTCTGAATTCTTGGATTCTTTAAAAACATCACAATTCTGGCAGTATTTTAATAAAGTGAGAAACATGATTTCAGGGCAGCTCAGAGGTAGTTAATTATCTTGTCACTGATTTTGATTGCTAGTGATAAATGAATTTATCTACTGACCTGAAGATTGCAATATGTGAAGATGTGATACAGTCTCCTGGATATAAGTTCATAATATTTATGGCATTAGTTTAACTTGCCATCCCATACTGATTACTGGGAATGTGGTTACTGATTTTAAGTTTTCAAAGCTGAGTGCATCTAATTGGATCCAGCCTTGATTCAATTATCCTTTCAAACTTATCACTCCTGAATATTTCAACCAAACACTCCGAGACTTGCTGCACCACTGTGATGGTGGATTTAGATGTTCATTTTAAAGCAGGTCAGAATAAAAGGATGAAAAGTCTTCCAGCAGGATTATCTTCTGGCAAACTTGTATATGTAAGTATAAAGAGTATAAATAAAGAGTATACTTATCAAGTATATAAGTTCACTACTTACAATCTCTTCATTTGCTTAAGATTAATTAGTTTCTCTTATTTGCCCTTGCCTGCTGCTGTAAGACGTGGCTGACAGGCATCATCAGAGAAACAGGTAAATAGTAGAAAGTTTATGCTAATATTGAATTTTCATTCCTGTAACTCAAACCCAGCTGGAGAGAGAGGACCCCCAATATTTTGTGACTTAAAGGTGTAAATTGTTCAGGCTGAAATTCCAAGTATCAGCCGTTTCAACAGATTCATCTTATGCAGAAATGGGCTGTTTGGGAAACTCAGGCCTTCCCTGGGAGGTGGGAGGGGGAGAGAAAATTAGGAGCAAGGGTGAGCTGTACCAGGTACTTTGAATTCTTGTTTCTGTGTTGATAGTGGGGACAGTTTCCCTCCAGAGCAGAGAGATCTCAGGTTAGACACTCAGCGATGGGTAACTTACCCTCATTAATCAGAGCCAGTGGTGGCACTCTGAAAGGACTCTTTGTAGGAGAGGTGGCTGGATCAGGTGGTGGCCTTACATCTCTGGGGTATCCCGGGTCTCTCTGTATCTCGTTACCTCCCAGAAGGACGGGAGTGTAGGGCTGGCTGTTGGGAATGTGCTGTGGCACCACTTGGACGAGGGGCGGGGACCCTTGGCCATCCTGCCGCGAGAAGATCCTCAAGCACTGCTCTTCCAGCAGCGAGATTGTCACAGACTGGTTGTTCACCAGGTCAGTCAGTGCTGCGTATTTTACTTCAAGCTCCTTGTATTTCGTTGCCATCCTCAGCATTTCTGTCGTGACGTTGAGGACTTTGTTCTCCAGCTGGGAAAGCTCGAGTGAGTTGTCGCGCTTGCGGATTATCTCGTGCAAGAGCTGCATGTACAGTTGGGTGACCCGGGAGTTCATGTTCCGACTTTCTTTCCTCAGTAATTTCACTTCGTTCACGATGTTTCCATCCACGTCCACCACCAACTGCAAAATGTCAATCTCCCGCTTCTGCTTGGACAGCACGTCCTTCAGGTTCTCGATGTCCATCCTGGTGACTTCGTCCTTCCTGTTCCCGCCAGCTGCTCCGTTGGTATTCACACAGATGGGCCCCGTGATTTTCTGTTCTGGGACCAAGAAGGTGTAACCACATTTCTTCCCTTCCTCTCTCCCCTCTGCTGAGCGAGGGTGTCTCCGCTGGGGCGCCTTGCTCGGCCTGGATTGTTCCGTGCAGCGCCCAATAGACAAGAGCAGGAACAGCAGGACACCCAAAGTCCACTTGAATATCTTCATTTTAACACCAGCCTGGTCACTGTCAGGAGACTGTTGAACAAATAAAAGACAGAGTCATAAATCAGAGGCAAAACTAAGGCTCCTTGACTGTTAAACTACCAGAACTGGTGAATTTGCCAAGGTGTGGAGCCGAGCCTTTGGAATCTCTTATTTGGGAGTTAGATTCCATTAGATTGCTGTCAAAGATTAGCTTTCTGTTTGGAGCAGCAAACACTGAAATTTAGATAAGGGATTTTTAGTAGAGGAGCTGTTGCAACAGATTTATTTTCAGAAACAGTGTTATGCTCAGATTGTGTGTTGTGTTACACTCCCAGTGTCGATGGGACTGCTCAGATCTGTGCTCACTGCACAAGGTCACAGAACACAGTGCTTGCAGAATACCTTCATGGAAAGGAAGTAGGGAGACAAAATTATTTCTATAAATGTTGGAATTTTGACTATAGAAACATTTCTGGTCCTCTCTTAGCTTATATATGTACAGGTATAGATGTATAATTTGCTAAAGACTGTATAAATACTTACTCATATATATAAACCCATTTTTTCAAATTTATATATACACAGGTGTAGTAGATACAGATGTGTTGAAAAATACATCTTTAACACTATTTTTGGACAGTGGTGTTAGGCAGGAGATTAGCTTAAGGTAGTTGTCTTACACATTGAGAATTACTTATTCAAGTAACTTCAAGTTTGTGAGGAGAGCTTGGGACACTGTTCTGTGTGCGTGTCCCTATTTAGTTGCCTTGAGATGCCCATTTCAAATTGTTGCTATGTTATTTTTGTATTTTTGAGAAGATTTTTATCCAAATAATAGTGAAATACCAGGTGTGTGATCACTATAAATACCGTACTGAAATGTTTTCATTCATCTTTTAAAGCAAATAATTGATTTCTCTTAAGTTTGTGTAAAGACTTAGAATGATAAAAATCTGGGAATTCTTTCGAGGCATGTTTTTAGCTTTAAACAGTGGAGAGGATAAACAAAGGTAGCACTTAAATAAGGGGAAAAACACCTCTTTTTTTTATGGTTTGTTTGCCTTGTGAAGCAGATCATTGTTCTTATCTCAGCTGCTGATCTGCCTTTCCTTGCCAGGCTACTTCTACAAGCCCTTTTTGCTTGGCTTGAAGATTGTCATGTAAGCTCTGCTTTTGGGAGGAGGAGAAAACTGAAAATCCTTTTTTTACCCTGCATGAATGGAGGGAGCACATAAATTTGAGAAAATTTATATCAAAAAAGTAATTTCTATTCGTTTGTAGTAATAGGTGTTTTGGTGTCTACTAGTAAATGTTGGGTTTTTTTCAAAAACAGAACTTAAAAATTTTTGGTAATATTTCTCTGCTGAAAGTGTTCTGTTTAAAGAAAAAAAAAAGTTAGGAAAAAGTATCACTTTTCTCCAGAGCTGCTTATGTGTTTTTCTTTGGTAATTTCAGACAGTTAAAATATTAATCACTTGAACAGCGCTCAGATTTGGAAGTTCATTACGTTAAATGTTCACATGAATCATGGGAAACACGTGGGGAAACTGCTCTGTGTGTGGTTTCTAAGCTGACAAGGATGAGCTGAATTAATTGTCTGAAGCTTAAAAACTCTTCGTGTCTCCCTAAATGATTTTTCAATCCTTTCATGTTCAGCATTTGCAGATTGAGGGAAAGTGGCTTCATGGCATCTGCTTGGGGATGAAGCCCTAGCACAAGCCCAGTATTTTACTATTTTCACAGTATATAATAGCTACTTCATAGTCCAAGAAAGTGAATAGCACTTTAGTTCTTGGTAGCTTTTAAATACCCTACAGAGTTACTGAAATAATGAATGGCTGGGGATTTTCCCCACAGCAGCACATTTTTTTTCCCCTGAAATACATTAAAACTTAAATGAATCTTTCAAACCCAAAACACTTTGCAACACAGCCCACGTTCTGCCCATGTATTCTGCTGCAGTCTGCTTTCTGCATTTCTTTTAATATTAAATGTGTTCGTTTTGAACTTTTACCCTTCTGTGTTAAAGTTACAAGTTCTGTGTCTTATATATGTGCTGTCAGACCATTAGATGAATTACAGGGTCTAGTACAGCACAGCCAAAAGCAGCAGCTGCATAAGATTTTGCTCTAGAATTTCGTATGATTCAAATGTCTTGCAGTAAACTGAGACATTCAGATAAGCAGGGATGAATTCCTTCCGAGAATCTACCTGGTGGGGAACGTCTGTGCCCCCACGGAAACTTTGGTGTTGAAAAAAATTAAATGCCTTAAAATGTTGCTTGTCGTGTTTGAGCAGCTTAGTGCCTAACTTGTTATACAAGAATAGGTTCTGAGCAACATATTTACCTGGAGTTTTAATCAGCTTAGAGGGAAATGAAAATACTGTTTCAGAAATTTCCTGATGTTCTGGGCAAGCAGCTTAAAAAAATAGGAGCTGTTTATCCAAAGTATCACAGGATGATAGCCTTAATATGTAAGACCTAAATGACAAATTAAGATTACAGTTGGGGAAATGGTTCCAGGGCTTTTGAATCAGGCACATTCTGTCCCAGATTCCCAGGTTTAGATGTTTAGGTGGTGGCAGAACTATTAGGAGATAGTCGAGGCTCAGGGATCAGATCACACAGAACCACAGTCTCCAGCCCCCTCCTGCAAGGTTGGAGTTGCTTCTGCTGAGTGGGGCTGCTGGAATACCTGGTTGCAGACCTTGGGAATTTGTGATTGCAGATACTATTGCTTTAAAATACGTTATTGAACTCCTTATTAACTGTCATGTTTTTAAATTAGAATAAGCTGTGGCTTCAGTTGGTCCTGTCACGTTTCTGGGCCACCCAGTCCTGGGGCTCGGGTTTCTGCAGAAGTTGCATTACGTCTGTCCTGACACTCGGGTGTTTTATGGCTTCTGCAGGGGAAAATGGGCAATTATTCACGGCTACACAGACTTCTTCAGCAGCCTGTCAGAAACACTCAGAGCTGTGGACAGAGTTTCAATACCATTTTACACTGAATGCCATTTCTTCTCGTTTCTTGCTTTTTTCAGACTGATCCCTGTGCAAAAAAACCCAACTTGTTTTCAAAATTAGTCTTGGACTTACTACTTTTAGAAGTGCTAAAGGAACAAAAATTGTAATTTAACAGAGCAAAGCAAGCCAGTAACTACTACTTTTGACTATTGTAACACAGACTGTGTTATCCCCTGAAATGTTTTATCTCAAAGACAGAGTTGCAGGGAGGAGGGTGTGTGCAAGTTGGTATATATTTGCCATTTTTCAGCTTTCTGCACAACAAACTATTTGTTCTTTGTTATAACCTGCTGTGACTCAGGTTCAGCAGGATGTAGAATTTGGAAACCCACGACACAAATTGGAATCTGTTCCTCCAGAGCTGGTGAAGGCTTTCGTTCTCCCTGGGCAGTGTAGGGTTGTGAGGGGTGAATGTGACAAAGGTGGTGCACGGAAATGTGAGTGTGGGATTCCCTTTGTATGGAAAATGCTGTGTCAGTACTTATCTTTATTCAGAATAGTTATTAAAAGAATATGGTCAAGTGATAAAACACCAGTGGTGCCCTGTTCTATGTAACAGGAAGAGAAACAGGTTTCTTTGAGAGAGTAAATTATAATACTGAGACTGAAGATCCTCTGATAGCAGTTATCAACACATCCTTCATTTGCTGTTGAGCTTTGCCCAAGCAGCTGAAATCAATAAACCCTGCTATGTTCCCCTGTGTCTACACAGGATAAGTGAGGATTTCTGTGGATTTCTTTTTAGCTTAAAACTGGGCCCATAACATTAGCAGGAACAGTGATGTGGGGAAAACAATCTTATTACAGGAGAAACGTCCACATGGATTTTCAATATCCCCCTGTATTTGAGTAAGTTCCCTTTTCCCTATATAAACCAGGGCTTTTCCGGGAAGTCCCTCTGCCTATGCTGAAATAACAGGATTACTTCCAATTGTATTGACTGGGATCCAGGAATAATAAGTTCTGGGGTTTTGTTCGTCAGAGCTGTGGTGTATTGAGTCACAGAATTCCACCTCTTGGAGGTGAATATGAGTCCGATTCCATTCGGGAAAGGCAATCAAGGGACTTTTGAAGTACTCATTGAAAACGTGTCACTTTTAAAAACGATGAATTCTTAGGAATTCCCTGCAGAAGAGGTTTGTAAATCTGGTGGTGGTAGATATTCCGAAAGCACGGCACAATTTCAGAACATTTCCAGATATTTTGGTCGAGTTTTTCTCTTTAATGTGAGGGTTCCTTTACGTGTGTTGGCAGCCACTGTGTGTGTTTGCACTCTTTGGACAGGCAGGTACAACGAAATGGTGCATGTTTTGTCTTTGGAAATGTGTGATTTAGTGGCTCCAGAGTTCTCTTTAAAACAGATACTGAAGATCCTAAGCAATCTTAGCTACGTTTGCTATAGGAGATTTTACTTCATTCATCGGTGTATAAAATGTTAAGGACCTAAACCAACAGGGCAGATTACAAAAAACAAAGCCCAATAAAACAATAATTAAGACCTGATAGAGCCATGTGGTTACTGCCAGAAGTTTAAAGGTTCAAATTCCTTTAAAACTTTAAATAGTATATTTTTCCACCGTACTTCAGATCATTCTTTTGGCAGCAGCGAAATATTAGTACTGCGTTATTTGCCTTAAAATAAACATCTCAAAATTTGAACTCCAGAGCTGGAAGGCAGCAAAGGGGAGAGAGAGTTAAAACCTTGCACATAGCCAGTTTATTGCTGTAAAATTATTGACTCAGCTGTTTTCATTTGTGGGAGATTCAGGAATTGTTCTAAGCAGTGTAAATCAGAGCCTTGGCTGATGATGAATGAACGGAGCCTGGACGTGCCTCAAATGGGGGTTGTGGTGGTGGTGTTGTTGTTTGGATTGTTCTCCTTCATATGTAAATAAGCACCAAAGGATAGTAAGGAAAAGGGCTCAGAAACCTGGAAAGGATCCATCTTTCTTGTTAGTCAAGGCTGCTTCAGACTTTTTTTTCCTCCCATAGCTACCAAATCTTAAATAAGTTTGCTTTCTGTAATACTTTGCTCTTCTCCTTTTAGCATCAGCCCCTTGGTTCTCTCTTACTGTGTCAGAAATCTCTGAGTTAGTTCATGCAAATACATAACTTAATTTCCATTGTTCTGGATTATTTACTGTATTTTAGTTTCCAAGTCAGCATGAAGAAAGGAAAAAAAGTAGAAAATTACGTATTAGCAAGTCTTTTTGTGATTTTTATCTGTGCTTTTGTCTCCTGTTTGTAAACAACTTTCTTGTTTTAATCCTTGACTTGCAGCAGTGTTCTTCCCCCTCCCTCTCCTCAAACAACTGTAACAAACCCCTCAATTTTCCACTTAATATAGTGTTGCCTTGTACACTGCATTTCATGTTTACCAAATGGATCTTTATTTAGAAACAAAGTGCAGTTCAGTTGAGGTGCAACTCACTTCCCAGAAATCGTTGGAGGAAGGGCTTAGTGCCTGTTGCAGCAACGTCTTTGGATTTTCAGCTGCACAATTGTTTGTGCCACAAACTTGATCATGTTCTGAATCAATGCATGGCTGGTTTCTTGGTTGGTTCTACCACTCAGGCAACTTCCACTCCTCGGAAGTCCCATAAATAAAAATGGACTTGAAACGCTATACGACGATTGCTGCTTACAGATGTGCATTGATTTGCCCGGGACTTTTCACAGTGGTTTTATTGAGGTATCCATTTTCTAGTTCTAGTAATGCAAGGTCTATGCTCTGGTGTTGGGTGGAATCCAGCTTCCCTGAAATCGATAGGGGTTTTGGCTTTTGCTTTCTGGTAGGATCGGAATTTCACGTTAGTATGTTCACAGTACCCAAATTACATGCTTAGCAAAGACTCTGGGAGTGCTAATTTTCTGTAACTGTAGATAACAATACAGCTAAACAACTGAAACCAGTTCACCCTCACAACTGGAACGAGTTAGTCTCTGCTCTTATGCAGAGTCCTTTCTAATGCTTTCCAAGTTTCCAAAGTCTACCAAATGCCACAAAAATGAGTTTTAATGTCAGTTGTCAAATTTTTCTCAGAGGCTGAGAAGGATTTGTTTCTTCACAATTGTGTGTTGAGGGAGATGTATGTAGCATTCACAAATAGCTCAAAATGAAACTTGCAAGTAAGAATAACTTTAAAACTTACCAAGAAAAAAAGTCTTCCAGCTGGTTTTGCTTCTGTGGGAGATGGAAAATCCAGAGGCCAAGTTGCTTTTTCTTCCTGTATTACCCGATGCTGTGGATTGTTAATCTGCAGTTGGAGCTGAAAACTGCTTTTGTCTTTCTCTGTTAGATCCAAGCTGTACTGAGGAATTGGGTTTCTCCATACGATAACCAAACTAACTAATCACTTGAAAAAGGGAAAAAAAGTAAAGCTCCACTGTGCGTTATTCCAGGAGAGAGAAGCAAATGTTTTTTTGAAACTGCAGTGTTTTATTCTCACAGAATAGAGCAGAAGTGCTCTAACCAGCTCCAGCTGACCCAGATTCCATATACATCACTTTTGGACAGTGTTTTTTTTAAACAAACACACGCTCGGCTCAGCCGTTCGGCCCACCTATGATGTCACCGCGAGCACTCGGAGAGCAGGAGAAACTCCTCCTTCGGATTTCCTATCCATACCCTCCAGAAAAGGAGGGGGTAGGGAGGCTGAGAAGTCAGGAACAAGGAAAGATTGTTTGCCAGTAGAAGGGAGGTACCATATGGCAACGGACTGTGCAAGAGTTCAGCAGGCAATTACAAATCAAACATTTTTACTACGCTGCCTAAAGATGCCTTTCAAGTTATTACAGTGCTGGGCTTCATTTAGAAGAAAGATTCTTTCAGGCTGATAAAACCTGATTTGTGTTGCTGGGAATAAAAGGGGCAGCCTGGCTGGATACAACAGGGAAAAAATGAAGCATTTGTAGTCTAGAAGAATGTTCGACAGAATGCCGTGTTCGATTCTTGACGTTCATTTAATAAGAAACAGCTCCGGTCGTTAAAGGCACGAAGCCTTCACTGCATGTGGAAAATGTTAAAACTCTGTGTGTGTGTGTGTGTGTGTGTGTGTGAGAGATGGTTTTGGGTAGGTATCACAATGTTTGATAACATCTGACCAGTATTAGAAGTCTCAAAACCACAAAGATCCACTGAGGAATGCAGAGTCTGGGCTGGGTTCTGTCCCTGCTCAGCCAGCACTTGAGTACGTCCAGTTTGCTGCCACTGATCTTTTGGGTTTCTTCACAAGGGCTGTGCCAGTTACATTTGAAAGGGAACTACCCTTGTGTGCTTTCAGAATTATTTTAGATTTAATATTTTAGATCCAATACCTTCAGAGAGATGCTTTCCACAGGAGTCTCATTCATTTAGCTAAAAGAAAAATCCTGTGCTTAATTGAGCAAGTCATTCAGAGAGATAATTCTGCAAATACAGTGGCTTATGAAATCCTGCATAATAGTGCAGGTGCCTGTTGCAGGGAATTTCCTTAATTGCAGTTAATAAGCATGATTTACTTCTTTCTGTGGAAGGCTGAGGAGGTTTGGGGTTTTTCAGACTTGTTTGGGCATAGCTTGGTAAAGTCAGGTTTGGGACAGCTTACACAGTGCAGCATGGCAATTAAATGGGGCTGCCTGATGGTTCTGATTACCCTTTCTATTTTTTAATAAACTGTTCCTAGCAGAATCGAAAATGGAGAGATTTAGTGGTGTATCAGGTCATGTGTAATACCTTCTTATTCCCTTTTTTATATGTCACCTTTCAACCACAAGTATTTTAATTTGTTTCTGTGTGTGCGCACACACGCGTGTGTGCGTGTTGATTTTGGAGGGGTGCCCAGAGTTTCCCAGCTCACATTTGAGGACTGTGCTGGTTAGGTGCTATACAAACACAACTGCTGCTCTTGTGAGGTTGCATTAATAGTCTTCCACCTGTAAAGCCAAAGTCCTTGTTATGATTTTGGTTATAGAAGGCTGAGAGGTGAAGCAAAATATAATTTTAAAGCTTCCCTTTAACAGAAATTGGGTTTTTAAAATAATATTATTTAAGTTTGTGTATTTTTTTTTTTTAGTTTGGGTATCTTTTGAAAGACGCAGGGAATGAAGAGCAGTTCCTCTTAATAGCAGAGTTGGTCAGGATGTGTTTCATTTAGTTGAGGCAGAATGATCAGTCTTTGGGTGAAGTTCAAGAAATGGAGTTGCATTTAGAAATAAGTGTTTTATCTACAGCATTAGTGTGTAAGGAGGAGGATTTTCTACTGTACATGATCAGGGATTGAAAGAGTAGTAAGATTACAGACGGTGCAGGGGAAAAAGGTAGGTAGAAGACTCAAAATGTCTTATCTTTAAGGCTGTTGGATTCATTCCACATTTCAGTCTGAGTGCCTTTTTTCCCTACTGAACTTTTCCCATGTTGCTGCAAGTTGAGTTCGAGCTTTTATTCAGCTTGAAGGGTTATAGACGCTTTCTAGTATTTTCTTAGTTGCTGAATTGGAGGAAAGAAGTCATTGACTTCCTAAACAATTAGTCATTTTGATCAGGTGTTTTAGCATTGTGTGTTCGGAGTGCTTCATATTTGTCAAGGGAATTGTTCATTGGTGCTATGTTGAAGGTGGGGTTTGTGAGTAGTTGTTCATGCCCTTGTAATTACTTTTAGATTTAGAAATAATGACATTATTAAAGACCTGCTTGCATATGAGTCAATGACAGCACACACAATACTGCTGGTGAGGTTTTTTTCTGCTAAGTGTGAGACACTGAAGTAAAGAAACTTTTCATTCCGATCCTATTTCAGGTATTTATCTGTCAGACTTGACATATATTGACTCTGCCTACCCATCCACAGCGAGCATTCTGGAAAGTGAGCAAAGAACAAACTTAATGAACAACATTCTCCGAATTATCTCAGACTTGCAGCAGTCGTGTGAATATGGTAAGCTATTGTGGAAACATGGCAGTATTAGAGGGAAGAACTTGAAAAGCTTCAATATTTGTTTGCTCTAATGCAACCTAAGTAAGGCCCAGCTCATTGGAATGCCATGAACACCCTCCCTCATCCTCTCAGACGAAAAGTCAGGGTTTATTTCAGTATTCTCGTTTGAGATGGAGCATCAGCCTGAGGAGATAGAAATCTTACATCACACACATTTCTGCAGGACGTATTTCCTGATGATAAATGTGGAGTACATCCTATTTGACATTAGTTTTGCTGCTGTGTTATAAGCTTGTAGCTGTGTGTTTCATAATTTTATGACCATGAATTTTAAAAATATGGAGTAGTACTTTTACTGGAGGTAATAAAATACGCTCAGACGTATAAATGTCTTTTGGACATTTATAGTTCTGTTCACGGATCAGATCATGTATTTTTTCTTCAAAGGTCTCCCTCACAGTCCCCTTCATATTCTAGTAAAGTCATAAGGCTGTGTTTGCAGTGGTGGAATTAGCACAGGATTGTGGCTTCCCTGAAAGCTCAATATCAAGAGAATTTGGGCTGTGAAGGAGTTCTCAGACAGAGCCCTCCACATTCCAGGTTTGGGCCTTCAGTTTGGCCTGGGAAGTTGTCTTTCTTTTCCCTTACATGTGCTCTGATAAGCAGCTCTGGGGTTTGTGGATGTGGGGAGTGTCAGCTCAGCACGTGAGATTTGCTATGAAGCTCTAAAATTTCAGTATCACCAGAGACTGTAGTTTGTACCTTCATCTCACATAAAAAGTCAGGAGATCTGAATATATTTAAATAGTTTCTGGAAAATTGCTTACCAATGAGTGGTATAGAGATAATAAATGTCATCTGTTCTGCAGATATTCCTATGTTGCCTCATGTCCAAAAATATCTAAACTCAGTGCAGTACATAGAAGAACTACAGAAGTTTGTAGAAGATGACAATTACAAGTAAGTACAAAATGCTACAGCTGACTGTAATTCATAACGAAGTAAATTCAATAACACAAAGCCTGTCACTTGTAAGATTGTACTTATATTATGTGGGTGTCCCTGCCCATGGCAGGGGTTGGAATGACATGAGATTTAAGGTCCCTTCCAACCCAAACCATGCTGTGATTCCATGATTATGCGCCTGAGATGAACCAGTTGCAAGTGGTTGAGGTTCCAGAAGGATCCTGTGCTCCAAGACCCTTTTCCACGTGCTGCATGGCTTATCTCCTTCCTTTTCTATGCCAGACTGCAGCAAGCCCTTGCTTTCTGGGTTGATTAGTCTTCTGATAAAGTCCCAGGTGCTTACTGAGGGTGACTTAAGGCTTTCACTTTCATATATTTCATTTTATGTTCTGCTCTTTGTTTAGGTTGTACAGTGTGAGTACATTGTAAGCACTTGATTTTTGAGAGGCGAGTTGCTGTCCATCAGCCTCCCACCTGAGGATTCCCCTTCCTTAATTAACAGATCACTGTAATAAGTGATTTGGCATCCAGTAAAAACTCTGGCAAAAGACAGGAACTAGCCCTGAGGATAGGAAACACCCTACAGCAAATCTGTTGCCTGTGAAGGAAGTTTTTGTTCATTGGCTGATCTGCTGGAGGAGGTTCCCCACCCATTCCCACCCACTCTGCTTCTTAGAGATGTGGTTTTCATGAATTCCACACCCTGCCTTCCTCCACCTTCACTAGGTAGGACTCACTCATTACCAGTGGGAATTTTATTGCTGAAGGAGCTACAGTCTCTTCATCCTGTACAATCCATGTTTTGGTAGCAGGGAAAAGAATGGAGGCAATGGCACATGAATCAGGGGCACAGTTTTACACCTACGGGTTTTAGACATCCCCAGACTGAACATTTTTATGGTCAAGGAGTGTATTTTGAAGAACTGTTCTTACTATAAGTGGCTGTTTTATTTTTTTTATCCCCTAAGGTGTCTGCCAGCAAAGAGACTGAAGTTAGAAACCAGCAATTTTGACTTGAATACCTGGATTTTATTTAAAAAAATTAAATTATAAAATTGTAATGATTCATTACTAAACTGTTTAGGAATAGGAAGGAGAGGAGCTGTCAAACTTCAAGTTTTTTTTCCTCCCCAAAATGAAGTAGATATTTTTTCAACCTTGCTAATTTCAAAGATTTTTAGTTCTGGAAACCATGTGGACAAGATACACTTGATTTTCCTGGAGTTCTCTGCCCCTGGAGTCTGCCTTCTTTGTGGGACTTTTGGAAATGGCATTAAACAGTGCCTGTTACAGACAAAGCTTGAATTATGGGTGAAATCAAGTTGATAATGTGTTTTCCAAGACACAAAAGGATTTTTGCTTTTGGACCAGAAAAGACAAAAGGCTTGGCTTGCCACACAAGACTTTACAGAAAAATTTAAAATAAAGAGTGTGCCAGGAATAAATATTTTAGTCAAGGTGGGGGGAGCAGTTGTATTTTTTTTTTTTTATTCTTCCCAGGGTTTTATGCTGGAGTAGCAACATCCTCACTGAGTTTATGTATCTGCCAGAGATTCCTGGGCCATGGAGGTCCTGGTGGTGTTGCAAACCTGGCCTGCTCTGTATGAACCAAATAATCAAGTTTGGAAACGGTGTGTGCTAAAATTAACTGCACAGTTTGTATTAACTGCACAGCATTTCTTGCAATTGTAGAAGCAGGCAGCTTTCAACTGTAAATTTAAAAAGTGCTTTTTTACAAGCGTGCATTTCTGTTTCCTGATAAAGTAATTTTTAATGTTTCTTTAATGCAGACTCTCATTAAAGATAGAACCAGGGACCAGCACCCCTCACTCTGCTGCTTCCAGAGAAGATTTAGTAGGTAAATGCTTAACAAATGTGAGAAGACTTGAGGTTGTCCTGTGCATTATTTTTGAGTTGCGAGCGTGGAAAATATTTGCCTGAGGCTAATAAAGAAGTGTGAAGTTCAAACACTGTATATTTGTAATAAAAAGTCTAAAGGTGATCTGTAAAGAAGGAATTGAGTCAATTTTTTTAGGTTCTTGTATGTATTGTGGCACTAACTTGTTAGTGTCACTTGGGGTGAACAGCTACTAAATATTCATTCTTTGTTGTGTCTAGACAGAAGAGCCTTCATCTAAACTTTTCGTGGTGGGATGTGCTTCCAAAAGTGGACATTCTTCTTGGTCACTGCCAAAAGTGGTTGAAGGCAGGAGTCTGAAAATGTAGAACCAGTGGGATTTGCCAGTGTAGCAAAGGCAGCAACCTTTGGATTAAAAGATATTTGTAACTGGATGGTGTGTTTGAACTAAGGGTGTTTGATTTTAATTCTGTGCAAAAGATCTAAAGTGCAGGGGTTTTAATTCTCAGTGTATCGGTGAGTTTTATTGCAGGCTATCCCTTATGCTTTGAGTTTAGGAGGTTTTGTGTGACTGTTCCTTGATTTTGTGCGATGTAGCCTTGACAGTGATTCTGAAGTGACTCAGGAGTGACGTCTTTTCCCTTCCCAGGCTCTGAAGTCGGAGCATCTCCACAAAGTGGACGGAAAAACGTTGCAGCTGAAGGAGCCTTGCTGCCACCAACACCCCCTTCTCCTCGGAACCTCATACCCCACGGGCACAGGAAATGTCACAGTCTGGGATACAAGTCAGCATTTTGTTTAATCTGAAAATCATCTTGACCTTTGTGACGTATCCTGTTTCTTTACAAAAGCTGTGCTTTTAAAGAGTAGCCTGATTTGTACACAGAACTTCACTTACAGACTGACTCGTGGCCAGGGAGCTGGCTCAGATCTGTAAGGGTGGTATCCCAGTCCGAGAGAATTAGTCAAAATAGGAAGACTGAAGTTATGGTGATAGTACTAGTCAGTGAGTTAACCAAAATGACTCTTTCTGAATGACAAAACTATCCCTTTTAACAAATCAATGCCAGTATAATTCTTTCAAATTCAACTGAAATAACTGCTTTATTGATATTTTTATAGGGAGACCACCTTTATAGACTTTCACGTAACTTTGTGTAGTAATGGCTGCACTGAAGTACACCTTTTTCCAGGTGTACTTCTAATTAATATCTTGATCATTATGTCATCACTTACCTTGTGATCTTTCCAAAATGCCGGGTTGTAGCTATCCAGTAATTAATAACTTCTACTGTACTGTTCAAACAAGGCCTGGAAGGTATCACAGCTGGTGCTGTAACAGTCCTGCCCTTGCTCTTTTGCAGTTTCATCCACAAGATGAACACGGCGGAATTCAAAAGCGCAACATTCCCCAACGCGGGACCAAGGCACCTCCTGGATGACAGTGTCATGGAGCCTCACGTCCCCTCCCGGGGGCAGGCCGAGAGCTCCACCCTTTCCAGTGGGATTTCAATAGGTAGGAATTGAAAACGTTCCCAGGCAGTGTGTGTTCTCCTCGTAAAGGTTTTGGCCCTCCTGGTCGGTGATTGTACCTGCAGCAGAACTGTTCTGAAATGCTGGCTCTGTTCCAGAACAATGTAGGTGGAGGAGGGTGGAATAATTTATACAGCATGAACTGGGAAATTATAAAAAAGGCACTTTTTTTTTCGCCATCCCTTTAATGATACAACATCTGATACTCCCCTTCCTTGATGAGAGGTGGAAGGAAGTACAGGGCATGATTTTCTATTCTCTTTTTTTTTTTTTTTTCCCTAAAATCAATCCAACTCTGAAATTGTGGTTGGATTTCTATTGAAAATGCCATATTGACTTGACAGTGAGAACTGTAAATTGCTGACAGTTTTAAGAGCATAATTTCTAAATACTTCTGACTTGGGCAGGAGTAAATAGAAATCTAACCTTCAAATACCTTGAAATGTCAGAACCTACTTACTATTGCTAAGTTATTTATCTTCAGATATTTAGCATGGGGTTTTTTTTTGGGAACCTCTGCTTCCTGAGTGTCTTCTGTGACAAGAGTTGCTCTTTTTTCCTGTTGTGCACAGAATCTTTAAAGTGAAGGGAGGACAGGACAAATGCTTCTTTTATCCACCTCTTTGCAGCCAGGGCTAGGAAATGGAACCTCTCTAACAGTCATTTTTCTCAGATTTATTAGCTTGATAGAATTCAGTGGTGTTGGTTTTTTATGCATTTGTGGTAATAAAAAAATTTTGTGCCGTCTTTCATTTCATTGGAGAACGTAATTTCAAAAAACAGTTTTGCTTTTTAGCCTTCGTGGAGAGAAACAAGGTCACAGATTCTCAGGTTATGCTGTTTTCAGGAGCTGTACATCTGTTTTCTTGAGGAGAAGGCCATATCCTGAGAAAACATTAAATAGTTCATGTGGAAAAAGTCAAATATCTAGAGGCAATAATTTAAAAAAAAAAAAATTAATAGGTGAATCTGTGGCATTAGACCAAATGTGTGTCACCTTTGTTGAGATGTAGCATTGCCCTTTTCTCAGGGCAGTGTTCTACTCGTATTTTCTGTCTAAATACCTAAGGAACTCTCTGCAGTTGATTCTTTACCTCCATTAGAGCTTAGCAGGGAAGGTTTGCCAGAGCTGACAGGCAGTTTTTCTTGAGGTCCAGGTGGGAACCAGTCACCATATCACCAGATATTTTAAAGAGTAGGGGATTTTCCTGCTCCATCTCATCTCCAAATTTTTCAGTTCTGTTCTGTAGCTCAGCCATGACCTTATTGATTCCACTCAGTAGGAACAAAATTGCTGCTTTACAAGACTTGTATAAATCACTTGTAAAACAGCAACCCTCGTGCATTTTTTGCAAGATCAGCATTTGTGGTTAAAACTTTCTCTCTCCCATTCTCTTCCACCTCCAGCCTCCCCACACTTGGATACTTCTGTTTTATCCCTGTTTTGACAGCCCAGCAGCATTATAACTTTTGCTGCCCTTGACTGTGAGAATCTCAATGGCACAAAAGGTTGGTGGAAGTGCTAGAAATACGTCTGGGGGGAAGAAAGGAAGTTTTGGAGGTTTGCAGTATCTGTTACTGCAGAATTCTTGGAAGTGTGAGTTGCCTGGCATTCTGTGCTGCTGCCTCAGCAGGATTTAAGGAAGTTGATTGAAGCTGCTGAGTTCCTCCATCATGTTTGAAGTAGTCTGTTTACTCAGGGCTTGGAAATAGTACAGTCACTGCAGCAGAGAGGAGGTTTATGGTGTTCTACAGCACAACTTCAAAAGATGGTCAGGAAAATGTCTTCTGAATGTGTGCACTGAACGGAGTGTTTTTCCTCACCTTGCCCATAAACGTGGATTTAAACCTCTTGCTCTAGGAACAGGACTACCTTTTTTACATATAAGCCTATATAGGACTTAACCTTTTGGATAAATGATCCCTCTTCAAAACATGGACAGAGTTTCTGCTATGCCAGCACCTTGAATGTGCCTTTAAAGAGGACTGTAATGCTTCTTTAAATCACTCTTGTGTTTTGAGGGCTCAGAGGTGTTTAGGCGTTTCCAGTCCTTCCATGTTGGAGGATCTGATATAATCTGCTTCTGTGTTAAATATCAAAGCATTAAATATCAAATGTAACATCAGTGTCTGCAGGAATCCAGCACTGTGTGTTAGTTTAGACTAAAAACACAAGTTCAAGGGATAATGGACTGTTTTGATTGTGTTGTGTTGGGAAGGACTGGCAGAGTCCCTTCTGGGAATGGTGCAGGGAATACCCAAAATTTTTACATCAATTAATCTTTCAGATATGAAGGATATACTAAATGGGTGTTTTTCATTGCAGTGAACGATTCTTAAAGCAGCAGCAGTGCAGAAAGTGAGCCAGGCAGGGGATTTGCTGCAAACAGGCCAATCTGTGCCATGACAGCCATGGTCAGAGACCTTTATCAAATTCTTTTCTTCATGTCAGGTGTTGGAGGGTGATTTGTGTGCTTTTAACTCATTCTGTAAAAAAAAAAATGGAACTCAAAAATATTAAAGATACAGCCCCTTTTATATTAATGTCTTGTGTTTGGGTCAAAACAGCTCTTGTTCCTGAAGCCACAGGACTGTTTCACAGCTGAGGGTTGTGTATTGTGCTGGAGTGAGGGAGATGTGCATCAGGTTCTGTTGCCATCTTCCTTTATAACATAGGTGCTTGTTAGCTGAACAGAAGTGAGAAATCTTTTTCCAGCAGGGCCAGGGCTATCCTAGTTAGAAGTCCAGGTCTTTATACAGTATCAGATGGGAGATGTCCTCTTGAGTTCAGGAATGTAACAAGAGGAAATAGTCTCTTGTAGGTTTTAGATGTTCATAATTTAGACAGTTGCATTTGAGCTGGTGATAATTGGAGCTCTTTATAATCACAGAGAGAATTATGATTTCCAAGATTATGATTCATCTCATTCTTAGATGGGTGGCTAAAAAGAGGTTCTATGACTTGAGTCCTTAAACCCCCACTGTATTTCTGTTGATTGCAAACAGACTTTTGAGAGACAACACACTAAAACATGGACAGAATAGTGCTGAAAATGTCTGTTCTGTGCAGACAATCCAGAGTATCTGCTTTCAGTAAACTGGGGCAGGTGCTCTTACTTTGCAGTGAGAGGTTGTTGAGAATCCCCACTCCTTGCTATCAGCAAGTCCTGAAGCTGCAAGGTGTCTGTGTTCTGCAGTGGCTGTGTTTTGATGGGGTCACTGTGTTTTGATGAGGTCACTGTGTACACTCTTTCCCTTCTGAGATCTAAGCATTGCTCTTGGCTGGGTCCAAGGAACCACCTGCACACCCCTAACAGCCGTTCTTCTGCCTGTATTTGCCTGCTGTCACCTCCTCACCTAAAAGGAGGATAAATTCAGATGCTTTTACTAGATCATGGTTCCACTCAGAAACAGCACAAACTTTATTTCATAAGATATTTTTCCTAAGCATATATGGTTTTCTATTACTTCCCCATTTTCTTATACTTTTAAAGTCTTTCTGTATTGCTTAAGGGTGCTCTTAAGTATCTTTGCAGCATTAAGATTGTTTCATTGATATTCTCAGAAACTTTGTATTTCCACCGTTTCTTAAAGTTCAGCTCTGCTACTTCACTGAATTTCTTTTCTCAAGCTGAGTTTGTTTACATTTGCTAATTATTCAGATAATTCTGTAGTAAAGAGTCAGTGTAAAATAGGCTCCTCTTTTCATATATTGCTTCTGTGTGGCTTTTCTCCTCCTGCAGCACCAAACCCACAGGATGCAAAGTCATTTTGCTGAGCAGGTTATTTTTTTTTAAGAGTGCTGTCTTATGTTTACTGCTTAAAACAGGTATTTCAAGGTGTGAACACAGAAATACTCTGCTGGAACTGAGAATGTAACTTCAAGTGTTTAAAAATTCAAAGGGAGCGGGTATGGATTGTGTTTGTAGAAGTGTTAGAGGCAAATTCCATTCTAACATGGAAATGTTTTCTTTCTCAAACTGTTTATTTCTTTTTCCACTTGTTTTTTCTTAATCTACAGTGATATGGATGAAAGCTGTGGAAAAACTGAGGCTCTTGAACATTGGCCTTTGTTTGTGTGCTGGGAATAACTTCAGCCTTTGTTCTGATGCAATCAGAGAATTAACACTGCAGAGTCAAAGGAAGGTGTTTTGAATCAGTGTGAATTAATGTCAGAAAGTGCCTTTGTAAGAACAGTGCATTTCCAAACCTAAACTGGCATGAAATGCATAAGAGAATGTCAGCATTTTAATGAATTCCTCTTTTAAGTCACCACCTCCAAGTTATTGAATTCTACAAGGGATTATATTTCTCTTTAAATAAATGAAGTATAGGTGTGGGTGTATGGTGTGTGCATTTCCTTTCAGGGGTTTTGGCAGCCTGCACAGGTAGGGGAGACCTCTGCACAGTGTGTGTTTGATTCCTCACACTCAAGTTTGCTATTCAGGTGCTTAGGACTCTGAGTCATCAGATCAGAGTTTGGATAGGGTTTCAGGAAGAAGAAATATATATCCCTGAATGTGGATACCCCGGTTTGCTCTTGTGAATTCCTTAATTAGTGATAAGTTAAATGAGAAAGCTGTATCATATTAGAGGTTAAAAATGCCCATGTAGGTGCTTGGATTTGAGAGGAGGAGAGGGATATATTCTAGCACCCCAGTTTTTCCCCAATCCTTATTAGTAGTGTTTGGTCCAAGGCTTGTGCTCTGGGTGTGTTGCAGTTAATGCAGTTGTACAGCCCCTGTTTCTGCCCCATTTTTATCCATTTGGTTACTGCTTTTGTTAGTTTTTCACATCATTATCAGTGACGGCATTAAAGGTTTCTGATGATTCTCTGGCATGATGCAGCTTGAGTCTTCCCACCACCCTTCTTTGGTTAACCGGAGAGCCAGAGCTGAGCTATTAAACTTTACAGCGGTTCAGTGGTAACAAACCATATATGAGGATTTTCAGTATGGTCACGAACCCAACAGAGCAGAACAGAACTTTGAGGGCATGGAGCCCACCTCCACGGTGTCAGCTGGGCCGTGTTGTGCTACAGCCATCGACGATCAGGCCTCTTGACCAATTTTTTTGTGTTTTGGCATTAGAATTTCAAGCTCTATCAGGGCAGTCACCAGCCCTGGAAACACGGTGTGACTGGAGCCAAGAGGGCGTCGATGACAGATTTGGGAAGGGGAAAGAATTTTGAGTCTGAATACTTTTTAAACTCTTTGGGGTTGGTTTGTTTATATTAACACCTGTTTGACTTTGGGGACTGACTCCTGGATGAAGGAAGCCTGTGTTAAGTGTTCAATATCCCCAGGCTTGGGGCAGCGAGGGGATGCCGTGACCGGGGGAACGGGTGTGGAATGGTTTAGGCATTCCCTATCCCGTGACTGGGAACCTCAGGCTGTCTGTGTGGCTGCAGCACAGACACTGCATGTGCACATCTCTAAATGTGAACAGGAAATTCACATCTGAACCAAGCTGCTGTGCTGCAGCTCCATAAACAATCTCTGATAATCACAAGTACAGTCAGCAAAAGAAAACCATTTTTCCAATTGGGCTGTTATTCCTAAACTAGGAAAAAGCCTTCATGTTAAGGAGTAAAGATAAACACGACCCAGATATATTTTTTTTTAAATCCTGAACAAGAGTTATTTAATTTTATTAGCAATGAAGAAAACCAGGAAGATAGTGGCCTGTGTTAAGTGGCTTCTTTTGAAGCCAAAACATGTTTAGAACATTATTAGGAAGGATCTGCACTACCTAGGATTTGTTATGAAGTTTAACCTGAAGACTTGCTTGAGGTTGTTGGAAAAACTCAAATATTGAGTACATACTTGAGAAGAATTTAAGAAGGTGATATATTTTTAGAGTACTGAATGAATGAAATATTTCCAGCTGAGGTGACAGTCAAATAGCGCACTTAATGTTTAAACAGAACTTGGCTAGACATCTAACTTTTATTAAGTTAAAAACAGTCTCTTTTACTTCTGTTTTGTTTTGGAAGGAGGCTGTAATGTATATTCTTTTTGCTTTTCAGGAAAGGTGGTTTTTTTTTTTAGTATCAGAAGTTTTGATTTGCAAAATACCTCCTGTAGTTTTTTAGAGCTTGGAGATACTCTATATGGATGTTAGAGGGATAGTAAAATGCTAAAATTCAGTCTTTTCCAGGTTTTTTTACAACTTTTTACAGCCTGTCTAGGCATCAATATAAACATTAAATCAATAACTGTGACGTTTGGCCCAAGTTTCTTACAAATTGATGCTGCTCATAGAAGTGTGATTGGCAATTTCTGTGGAGATTAAACTTTCTAAGTGAAACTTTTAGTTTACAAAGCCCCCAAATTCACCCAAGTGTTCTAACTGTACTGATACTGTAGCAAGGGTTGTCACTTTCTGACAGATGACATTTCAGCTCTGCCTCTAAAATTGCTTGGCATTTTTAGAAAGCAGCACTAGCTTTTAAATCTTTCTGTAGTGTGCTTAGTGCAGCAATTGAATTACAACTTTATTAGGAAAAGCTAATACAGTTGCCATCAAACTGTCATTTCAGGTAGAATTTTAATGTATCAGCCTACTTTAAATGTAAAGAATTACTTCATAACACAGTCTTATTACTGGGGTTTATTTGTGTGGATTTCTATCACATGGGCCTCAATTAAGTGGAGCTCATATTAAAGTCATATGAAAGTTGCACTTCTTGTTAGTATAAAGCTAAATCTAAGCAGTAATAAAGAAATAAATAAGATTCTAAGTGTCAGTAATACCTTCAGTGCTGGATGAACAACTGGACAGGAATTGCTGCACCGTTTTGCAGGACAGATTGCTACAGGTAGCCACAAAGAAAATCTCAATTCCATGCAAGGAAAACTTCTTTCATATGCGACTTTGAAACCTCCCTTCCTGGCTGTCATTCCACCTGCTGAAAATCTTACTGTGAGAGGTTCTGCTACAAGGCAGTCAGCTGGGAGGTCTTACCCCAGATGTCTCCCTCAAGTTGCCTCTGAATTGTTACCTCTCGTTCTGTCTCTTCATCCCCAGACCATGTTACTTATTTCTTTGAAGAGACTTTGTATGGTGCCTTACGGAGAAGGCAGCTGTGGTTTTGTTAGGGTGAAATAAATCACTGAGTTTTGAATATTTTTCCCTCTTGCAGCTCTGTATTCCCAGCTTAGGAGTCAGTAGCTCCTCTGCAGCATCACTTTTATGTCTCTTAACTTCTTCCACTGTACAAATCTCTTTTACTGCCATGTTGGTGTGAACTGGGTTAGGACTTTCCTTTGAGGAAAAATTCAGAACAAGCTGGCACCAAGTTATCCACCATCCCATAGAGATGATGTTAATATGAGAATGTTGAGCTGATGTTTGCAAAATAGGCATCTCAGTTGAGTTGGCAGATAAAGGCACATCTTTTCTCTTGGATTTTGAACAGAGAAAACTTCAGCCCACGCTGAGATTTTCATGGCTCTTGGCTGGAATTGTTCCTGCTGTGTGTGAGTCTTTACTGCCCCCATGTTTACTCTGTGTTTACTCAGTGAGTACCCAGACTTACTTTGTACACGTTATCCTTCAGGGCACCACTTTTCCCTGCTGATTTTCTATGTAAAATTACTGGGAATTTGTTCCCATTTTCAGCTGCTGTTTCTCTGGAAGAACCCTTAAGTAAGGTGCATTGATTTAGATTTTTTTTTTAATTGGTTTGCTTTCTGGTTTGTCTGAGAATAACTGAATAAATTCTTCCTTGAACATTGTGCATAGTACAGTTAGTGATTGAAGCCACTGAATCCTGTTAACAGTATTTCTATACTGATATATATTTACTGACTTTTAACAACACTACAGACAACACCCACCTTGTATCTGTACTTCAATAGTCTTTTTCAGGCTAATGGGATTTACTATAATTGTAAATTGTAGTGTTATTTGTGGGCATGCCAAGACGGATGCATCAGATACTGGATTTTGTGATTTTCCTCTACTGTCAGCATTGAAAATAAACTACATGTGGTAACATTGGATTAGTTTACAAAGCGCAGAAGGAAGTAATGCTGTTGTGATCTGATAGCTTTAAAAAGTTGTTTAAGGCTTCTCAAATCCTGTATTGGAGCCTCAGCAATGAATTTGCACTTGAGTGTTATGACCGTGTATGACTTCATAAGGAATTATTTCAATAAGTGACCCTTCTTTTTAAATGCTTGTTGTGTTAATCAGACAAATTTTTGGTGGTCTTTACATGTTGTAAATGCCCTTCCCAATTACTAGTGGTCCTTTTCTTCAACTTCTAAATATGCACCTAGACGTTGTCCCTTCGAATCTCTGCCTCAGTTCTTGTGAAATTCCTGAAGCAAATTACAAAGTATGTTCCTTGCAGTGTTTTACTGAATTGTTCTAACACGTTTAATCTTAAATATTGTGTTGAGAGACATCATTGAAATGGATCAGTTGTAGATGACGGAATAGTGTCATTCATTCTTATCTTGTTCCAGGTAGCAGTGATGGTTCTGAACTCAGTGAAGAGACATCCTGGCCAGCATTTGAAAGGTAAGAAAAACCCGTGTTTCTCTATTCACATCACTGCCTACAATCTCTCACCCAGTCCTCAAAATGATGCTTTATTTCAGTGATCTAGAGGTCTTCTGTATGTAAGAACATTAAAAAAAACTGTAGTAAGTTCGCAGGATCTCTTGAAGCAGCAGAGAAGTACCTTCTGCTCATTAGTAATTAACAGGACTTTTGTCTAATTGGGTGTTTACTCATTACACACATTCTTTAAGTAGCTTGGACAGAGAACCCTTAGACCCCAAAGCATTTTTATATATGTGGATATCTCGTGTCTGTGCTGTTCATGTGACCCATCTGGTTTTCATTTTCACTTTTCCTGAGACACTTCATCCCTTTGTGATCCCTCAGCTCTCTTGTCATTGACATTGTCACCTCTTTTGCCTCTGCTTTTCACTTCATTGTTACTCCCCCCAGTGTGACACAGGAAAACACAGAAATGCCCTGGCTAATGTCTGCCTTCGAGGCCCAGAATTAACATCTTGCTCCTTATCCAACACCTCCAGAGGCCCAGGTGACACTGACAGTGTAAGCCCTTTTCCCTGATGTATTTGAGAATGTGGAAAAAGACCACAAGCTCTAGTTTTAATAAAGAAAAAGGCTGAATGTTCACCTTCTCACAGCTGAGCAAGATGCACAATTGTGTCTTTTGCTTCTATAGTGCAGTTTCAGGTAACCCTGAGTTGCTGTGGATGACCTTTCCTACCATGCTTTGATATTTTTCATAGGAATTTTTGTCAAAGAACTCTGTAGTCAGTACCACTGTTACCACAAACCTTATACTCCTGCTTGAAATCACTGAAGCAGTTCGAGTTCTGTGCTAATTTTGGAAGAAGCCCAAATCTCTCTGTGCCAGAGGTGAACTCCTGGATGTTTCATGCTATAAATACGGATACATACGTGAGGAAAGGCCCTTATGATTCCATTAGGTAATCAATGGGAACATTCCACATGAGCATAGAAAGAAAACGGGGTCAGAAAGAGAATCTCAGACTTGGGGGCTGCCTCACAGGGCACATCAAACATTCAAAAAGTTTTCTTTCTTTTCCTTTCCTGCTGCCTTATGAAATCATTCAAGTAATTTCTCAAAGTTAAAAAGTTATATGGAAAGCCCTTAGACAAAATGGTGAGCTGAGTGCTTTAAGCATAAGGAACTTAGAAGTTTTAGTCAGGCTGAAACTTGTGGTAGCACTCTTCATAACTGCCATGGGGGCTCCTGAGGCAAAGCAGAGGATTTTCATCCCTGTCCTAATGAGAGCAGACAGGCCCAGACTCCCCCAGTGAGAGGGTTTACTCCATGTGAAACAGTTAAGTCAGAGGATTCCTCCTCCGAGTTCCACTTGCCTTCCATACTTTCCTCTTTCCTGAGAGAGCTCTTGGAGAACTGCATGTGTTTCAGAGTGAATTCTCTTGCCTGATTCCAGGGAAAGGGATTCCAAAAATACAGACATTCCAAACACCGAGTGTGAAATTCCTAGAGATATGCAGCAGCCTGGAGTCTGTTCCTCCGTTTATAAGATGCTGAAGCACATTTTGGAATTTAATACACTGACATGCAAGTGTTAAAATTTAAGATCACTAGAGAGGGTGTCCCTCTAGTTTTGGTCTGTACAGGTGGTTTCCATTCTTTATAAGAATCTTTTAAGTGTGGGAGAGGCATTAGTTCTCTGGAATTAACAGCTCTGGCAAAACTGGGATAAATCCAGTGTTACTAATGACTACTTTCTACGCAGCTTGTGTGTGTGCATACTCATAGAAATTGAAACCATTTTTTCTGGTAACACCTAAAGTCAGATTTAAAGACAAGTTTTATTAGTGTGGTTCCTTTACACTGATTTGATCTAACAAGTAAATGCAGACTTTGCTCTCAAAATATATTATTATTCAGTGCCAATAAAACACTTCAGTATTATGAGTTCTGATAAAGAGAACATCTGATGAAATCAAAACCCATGGTGTCTACCTCTGCATGCGTTTTTCTGAACGAAATTATCCTGTTTCTGATGTGGAAGAAGTGGCTTTGTGATATGCACACAAAAGTAGTTCTGTGCTGTTTTAGCAGTCGTGCTGTTTGTGTGGATGAAAGTATATGTAATACATACAATTTATAATGGAATCCAACAGGAACAGGTTGTACCATTCTCTCGGTCCGGGGACAAGAGTGTCACGAAATGGCCATCGAGGCCACATGAAGGCCAGCAGGTACAATCCCACTGCACACAGAGGTGTCCAACCTTCCCTCTGGTGTTGGTGATTTGGTTTGGTTTCATAATTAAGTGGGTGTTTTCTGATGTTATCTTTCTAACTTACATGTCAAAATAAAAGGTAGAGAGACCTTTATCTTCAGACTTAAATACTTTCCTATGCCTTTACTCTGTATCACCATAAGGACTTTTGTTCACTCTGATCTGCAAATCCAAATTCTGAACCGTGGGATCTTTCTATCAAGGCTTAAAGATGTTTGGCCAGGGTAGCTTTTGCACTGCCTGCCACTGTGGAGCAGTGCTGGGAGTTCCCATGGGCACAGTGAAGCTGCTTCTGGTGCTAATGGATGGCATTCCACGTGTTTTCTTTGCTGGCAGTTCTGCATTGAATTTCTTTGCTCCTCTTCACTGAAATCAGAGATATGCCTAAAATGAGTGACACACTCAAATTGCCCCCAATTTATTATATGTAGTATTATTTGCAAGCTGACAGAGTAACATAACTGATTATTCTGACAAATTAAACTACATATCCTGCCTCCAGCTGTGTGTCACTGTAGCTGGGAAAGAGATGGCCATTAACTGTGAAACCTTTGTCACAGTAAGAACCGAGCATTGTCTCACCGAGTAAACTCATGTTCACACCTGTCCCAAATTGTCTCCATGTCATCATCCTCAGTAGCTGCTGCAGGGAAAAGGTTTGCTATATTTCCAGCTTACTTTGAACATTAGGATGGATGAAACAGCAAATCCTGACTTACTTGGAAATGCTTTCTGGGTGCTGTTCAATCTCTTGGCTTTTCTGGAAAGCTGCTGGGCCCAGCACTTCAGCCACACGCTCTGATTGACATTTGCTGAAACGATTCCTTGTGTGACTTTTCTCTGATTGAAAATGGGTTTTGAGCCAGTCAGCTTTGTAATTTTAATCAAGCTGAGTTTTCTTTTCACAGTGCTGTACCTGGCATTTGTTTCAGCCCCGTTGCTCTCAGATCCTACGTAGGGCAGGCAATTAGAGCACCACTTACATTAAAACCTTAAAGCTGCGGTTTGGGTTTCTGCTCTTTATTCCTGCTTCTGCCCACTCTTCCTGCTTTCAGATATTTTAAAGACTGTGCATGTTTGAGCTGTGCTTTGGTTTTGATGTGCTAATGATCCCAGTGTTTCTAACCAAAAACTACTCAAATCTTTCCGGCGAGGGCTGAAGGAGAGGTTTAACACGTACAGCAACTGTACAAATGCACTTCAGACGTTTGCTTTTTAAGAGTAATTGTTCTTGTCTTTCAGTTGTGTTTTGAGTTTTAAATTTTTTTAAATTAAGGATTTAATTACCTGCTTGGCTAATTAATTTTTCTGATCACTTTTTTGCTTGCGAGTGTAAATTCCACAACAGCAATTCCTTGTAACAGCCAAAGTCTCTTTCCACAATGAAGTCCAATAAATAAATAAAAACGTGACATTTCTAAATTACAGTAAAGGTATTTGCATTAGTTTTTGGTAATGGTTGGAAAACTACTTTAGGGGAAATATTTTTTCACACAAATCTTCACATGCTCCTTTCAGCTCCCTAGAATCTGAAGATTTGGCTGTTCATTTGTATCCAGGAGCAGTTACTATTCAAGGTGTTCTCAGGAGGAAGACTTTGTTGAAAGAAGGCAAAAAACCTACAGTAAGATACTTTTTTTTTAATTAATTTTCCCACCTTCTTCTTTTGCCCAGTTATAAATATAGTAAAATGGTCATTGGGCAACTAATTCCAGTGTCTGAGGTCTCCTCTGCCTTGCTGGTTAAGATTTAGGGTCACTGCCAGAGTTTTCATTCTTCTGTTTGGTACATTTATTCAGTTTATAAGGCTATAACCATAATCTAAGGAGTAGGAAAGGAGGAAATACTACATAAAATTTTCTGCAATTACTGGTGACTTTAAAGGATAGGGTTGTGTTTTGTCTTCCTTAACAGCAGGTAGATCCTAACAGTTTATCAATTGATAATAACCATTAAAATTTGCTCTGCAGATGCTTGATTATGAATTATAAATCAAAATGCATATTCATGAGAATACCTTATGGCAGTACCCAAAGTGGAAAAGAAAATGGACAGGTTTACTCTGACCCAGTGACGTGTTCAGTAGGGGTTGCAGGAAGTACAGAGTGAGATGCAGAACGTTTTTCCCAGATTAGTGAGGAAAGGCACATGTTCTCTCTGCTCTCTGGATTTCTCCTGCATCCATAGGCCTGCACGAATAACAATCAGCAGCTTTGGAGATGTGGCTGATGGCTTGGCTGTGCAGTCAGCGCTGTCATGTTCTTGCAGGATGATGTGATGCCTCCTGTTTTACAGCTCAGTGTTACGAACCGTTTCACTTACCCATTGCACTTGGGTTTTTTCCCTCTTTTCTCCCCAGGTAGCATCTTGGACGAAATACTGGGTAGCACTGTGTGGAACCCAGCTCTTCTACTACGCTGCAAAATCCCTGAAGGCCACAGAGAGAAAACATGTATGTAAACCAGGCCTATTCCAGTGTCATCTGCCAAAATTAAAATGGGATTTCCTGATGTAAACACGGAGAGTAGTTCAGGCCTTGCCTGATTTCTGGTCAGCACCGTCCTGTCTCCCAGTCAGTCCGTCACCTCATATGGATATACCCGAGGGAAACATCATTTACATTTATGTGCTACACCAAGAACATCTGCTTTGCATCTGCCGTGTGTCTCTTTGGGTTTGTTGGTCTGTAAGGAAGGGAACTGTGTCCTTGGGTCAGTCCCCTTTTCTAAGGCAGAAATCCTCTTTGGATGATCTGAGTGTTGCAGCAAACTTGAAATCCAACCAAGCACCAGTGAGGAAAGGCTGGGAAGTCACAGCATTGATTTCATGTGGTGAAACTGCACTGTTCTCTTTTTCTGTATAATCATGTATTTCATTAGCACAAAACACTTCATCTGTTCAGCAGAGAGCTGAATGATGCTGGCATTCCTTTTACTCGCTGCAGCTTTATTTGAAAGAAGCTAAAAATACTTTAGTCCTGTGGGGAAGGAGTAAGAGGATTTTCTGTACCTGTCCCAGGGACATTATGATGTGCATAGTTCCTGTTTAATGCTGCTGATTAATTGTAATGGTTCTGTTAAGAAGCTGGATAAAATCTGAGTTACTTGAATCTTTTTCTGAGTTCATTCACTCCTCAGAATCTTTACTTACTTTCCTTGGCCTGTGTTTTAGGTTAGTTTATGACAACTGTCACTGAAAAACATTTGCTTTGCATAAAGCTTATGTAATTTTGCAGATGAGATGTGCTTATGGAATCCTTGTGAAAGGGAGTTTATTTCTTTTTTTGGTACAAAATTCTGCTTTCTTATCCCAACCTTTTTGTATTCAGATTTGGAGCTTAAGATTTCTGCTTAGTAGGCTCCTGGATAGATGAAGTTGCTGTGTGGAAAGTTGGTGTGTAATGTTGTCTTAATCTAAAAAACAAAAAGGAAAAAAATTATTAATTTCCACTTTTATTGAAAATTCATTAGGAAACAATATTCTAATACTCAGGGTAGTTTAGTAATAGCTAATTACTTGTAGAAATATTTACATGGTTTCTTTGCCATCCACCCCCATTAGCTTTGCTTAGGTGAGATCAAAACTGATCCTACTTAATTTGTCTTGCCAGTTAAGACAGTACTAGCCCAGGCTAAAGGGCTGTTAGCCAGGCATCCTGTCTCCTGGCTGTCCTGGGAGAAGTGTTTGGATGTATTTCTCTCTGGTTCCAGTGAAAACTTGATGGAAGGATTCAGCCTCATTAAAAGCAAAGGTAGCTGGAAAGAGCAGACTCTGTAAGCTCTTATGAGCAGAAATGCCAAGTATTAAAGAAAAAGTACCAAGAGAGAACTTGTGCTGGCTTTGTGTCACTCACAGTTAGTTGCTTGTTTTTTCTGGAAACACTGAGAAATGGAAGAGAAATTTTTGGTAATGTCAGACTTTGTGTTCCTGTTACTGCTGTGATTCCTTCAGGCCTTGTGCCAAAATTGCATCTTATTTTCTTTTAAGAATAGAATGTGCATTTGTAAGTCCCTCTGGTCCACTGTCCACCTCAAAATTATGGAGGACTTTACCAGACTTGTATCTGTTCATTTAGAAGCTTCTTTTTCACTGTTCTATATTAACATTTTAAAACAATCTAAATAACAAGCAGGTTTAGAGAACTTGGAAAAATTGCATAGTGGGTAGTTATAGTGTTTGAAAGTTAAGTATATTGAATTTTTGTTGTGATCCATTTGCTTACACGTTTCCTTCAGAATAACGAATTTTAATCTTTTAAATGGTCCTGCCTTTTCTTCAGACAAAAGTAAATGAAGGATAAAGGTGAAAAGTCTGGTGCCTGATCCTCCTGAGTGTCTGTTCCTGCAAAAGCCTTTACTTTGGCTCGAAATGCAGTCACAGCCATTTAGAGTGCTCCTTGAGAAATTATTTGCTGAACCTCTGGAATTGACTCTTAATATTCCCCAAGTCGCTGATGTGTTGTGGTGGCCACAACAACTAAACTGCTGATGAACAGAGGCTGCTGCCCAGGAAGCCAAAATCTGCCTCGTGTCCTGGTGTTCTCACCTCTCTCTGTCCAGGGATGATCCAGCAGAGCAGATATGGGAGTTTGCAGCTAGAGGAGAGGAGGCATTTGAGTCCAGGATGCTGGCAGGATTTCCCATCAGGAGCCTGCCAGCCTCGTGGCTTGCAAATACTGAGTGGAGATGGAGCAAGGCAATTCCCAGGAAAGGGAGGAGCAGGAGTGGTAGTGAAAAGCAGTGACTGCTGGAGCAGATTAATTTTTGTTTAATAGTTGGCTCGGTGAGGTTGGATTGAACTATCCAGCACAACCTTGGATTTGGCTGTGCACAGCTCGTGCCTTGCTTTGAGCTTTTTAGGGCAGTGAACATACTTGGGTCTGTTTTGTGGATGCAGAGCCCGCTGTGAGTTCTCAGTCTCTGCTCCGGTTTCCCAGGTGCAGTCAAGGTGAAAATATTGTAGTAATTATTAGTTGTGGTTTGGGTTGTCTTTTATTTGGACAAATAGTTCCCAGTGAGTGCTCACGGTGAACCTTTGCTTCAGAGGTTATTATAGCACAGAGTATGATCTCCATGCTGAAATTAAGGTGGAAAAGAACCTGGTAACTGCTGTAGGAGCCTGAGGTTGAGGGATTAGGGGGAGAGGCTCCAGTTTATTAGACAGCCTAATAATGTGACTTGTCCAGCTGCTCTACCTGTGTTGTACTTTGAGCCTGACTATCCATGGCATAGATTTCCATCTGTTTCACTGCAGGGTTATTGTGCAGAGCCTCAGCTTTTGTTCTGGAGCCTGTGGTTGCAGTTTCAGAAAGAAAGTTAATCAGGAGAGAATGAACTGCAGATGGTCAATCATCCATAGATAGCTGGAGCATGAGTATATCCTCCAGATTCTATCCACTGATATTCCTAAGAGGTTTGCTCTGCAAAATAAGGAGATTCAAGGTTAGACCTAGGTTTTGGGTTTTTTTTTTTTTACTGTCTACTTGGAGTCAGGCTTCTTTTTCAAAGATTGATACATTGGAGATTTACCTCAGCAAAATATTCCAAGCATCTTCTGGAGCCATTTAAACAACTGTCTTCTCTGCTTCCTTTCTCAAGGCCTCTGTGACATGGAAAGGAACTCTGGCAGCAAAAGAGTCAGTCTGCTATATAAAGTTTCCTGGCTGGAGCTCTCATGGTGAACGTGTCTTGATTACAGGCATGCTTTTGACCATTCTGCTGCTGCAATTGCTCCAGGCAGCTCAGGCTGAGCGCTTGGAAGGGGCCAACAGTCAGAGAGCTCTTCCAGGCTTATAATAGCCAACCTCTTTGGAAAATTACATCATTAAAATCCCTATGTAATTCAGCAGAAAGGGCAAGAAATCCCCTCCCTTTAGGACACAGGCAAGCCAGCTCTTCTTCTCATGCCTGTGGTCAAACACCAAGGAGCGCATCCAGCGTTGTGTGCGTGTTCCAGATGTGAATCTGCTTGAGAGGAAGAGATGCTGTAATACCTGCATGTGACAAACTTTCTCGTGCTGTATCTCCTAAGAAAGGCTTCTACATATAATGAACCTTGATGTTTATCTCATATGCTGAAATGGTGGCCACGGAAAAGCCTCTGTGACAGAACTGTAGCACTCAGGCACCTTTAGAAAAGGAACAGCCACTTGAACTTAGTCTTAAAATGAGCATTCACCCTGAAAAATGTGAATGCACCCGTAAAATAACTGTTGAAAGTGATTGGACTGGAGAATCTTGCCAATTGCTGTGATGACATAGCGTGCATGAGAGATTTTTCCATGTTTGTAGGTACTTGGAAAGGAAACGGAGACTTTTGGAGGCTTCACGCTTGAGCACGAACCTTTGTTTGTTCTGAGCCTTCCATTGCATGTTATAATCAGAACTAGATCCATTTTTTAGCAGTCCAGAAAATGTGGTAGTTGTAGCTCGGGCACTTTCACTGAAATACCCTGAAGAAGAATTCTGTCATTCTAAGAAGGATGTTCAGCCACCGAGAAAATGATCCAAATATTAGAAAGCTGTAAAATCTCAACAGGAGATGTGCAGGGGGAGATCCAAAGGTGCTAAAAGGTTGGAATGAAAAGTCTGTTCACAGATTAATTCAGTTTTTGTTTCAGAGATTTATGTCTAAATGTCTTTGAGCTCAGAACAACAGCAACAACACTCAGTCATGCAGTTGCCTGGTGCCAGAGCTGTGCAGTTTTCCATGTGTATAATAAGAGTCATTCCAGTGGCCTGTATTACAAAAAAGCAAATAAGAACCAGGAACATTAAATTACAATGAAGCTTTCATTCCCTCCATGTTAACAAAGCGGGCTTGCTGTTAGCAAGGCTCTGTGCATCAGTGGAGAAGGAGCTGCCCTGGGGGACTGTGTAAACATGGAACACAGATCCAGCCGTGCACAGGGATGGAAAGCTGACACGCGTTACAGGCGGGGACGGGCTGATGCTGGCGGGAAACGCTCCCCTTGTGTGGAGCTTTTTGCTTTTTGGAGAAGTACCATGATTAACTAATTGTTTTGATTTAAATGAAAAAGCAAGGAGCTGCAGCAGTTTGGAATTGCATGGTAATGCCAGGTCTTGGATACCTGTTGGGATGTATAACTAAGATAGGAAAGCCCAGCTGTGCCGTTTTCGTGAAACTCTAGAAAGGAGAGCCACTCAAAATGTTCCTTGTTGATCTGTAACCTATTAAAACTGCTTTGTGACTCAAATTTCCATCTCTGAAAAGGACCTGCTAATGCTTTAGGACTGCTTAAAAGTTTGTAATTTGCAGGTCCCTTTAAAATGTAGGCTGTGTCATCTTTTTTTTTTTTTGAGGCAATGTCATCAGCAGGCTCATAGCAAGCTGTCAATATACACTTTTTTTTAAGAAGTCATGAGTTACATCCTGGTCTTATTCCATTTCTTTGTCTTCATTCCCTCTCTCAGATAAAATACTGTAATGTTTCTCATTACAGACTGACATTACTTACTGACTCTTCAAAGAAATTGTAGTTTCTCTTTGGAAAGGAGTTATGTTATCCAGCCCTCACAGTAATGAAATGTTGTCTGATAGAGCTTTATAATTTACTTTCTCCTCTTCTGAGGCGTTACCACATGTGTCCACCCCCCAAAGACAGTGAGTTACTTAACTTTAGTATACATATGTAGAGAGACTGGACTCTTAAGCTATTCTGAACTTGGTTAAAATGCTTTTTCTTTCAAGAACCACTCTGACATTTGTTCAAGTTATGATGGATTTTAAATTGAGGTTTAAAATGCAGCTGGTTTTGCAAGTCCCAGACAGATAAACTTATGTGGACAGTGGCTTCAAACTGACAGAGGGCAGGTCTAGATGGGATATTAGGAAGGATAACCCTGTGAGGGTGGTGAGGCCCTGGCACAGGTTGCCCAGAGAAGCTGTGGCTGCCCCATCCCTAGAAGTGTCCAAGGCCAGGTTGGACAGGGCTTGGAGCAACCTGGGATAGTGAAAGGTGTCCCTGCCCATGGCAGGGGGTGGAACAGGATGATCTTTAAGGTTCCTTCCAACCCAGACCACTCTGGGATTCCGTGATGATTCTATGACATTCCAGGTCTTCAGTTAATCTACAGCACAGATTGGAATAACTGACATTGGACTTGCAGTGGAACTTTATTTATAAAGTTACTGTATTCTCATGAAGAGAATATTCTTGCAGTCTCTCACTTTGCTCGTGACACCCTCAAACTTATTAGCAGTAATGCTTTCTTTGGTTGAACCAGAGTTCTTTTTTTGTAATATTAAAGAAATATTTCTGAAATGAAACAGAAGTAACCTGATGCTTAATGCTGTGCATCAGCCATGTGGCATTAAAATGAAGAATAAAAGTATTTTAGAACTACAGGTTAGTTTTAATGGCTTAAAGCTAAAACAGTCTCAAGGATGTTTTATGATTTCTAATAATATAATTAAAGAGAGATGAAAATTACTTTGCTAATAAAGAGGTTGGAATGGGAATCCACAAGGCAGGAGGAAAACACATCTGATAAGGAGAAGGACAGAGGAGCAGAGTTGGATCTTCTGTGCAAAGGAGTGAGGTAAAGCACTGCAGAGGGCGGGAGTGCTGGGGTTGATGGGGAAAGTCTCTCTTAGACTCATGAATGCAGGAAGAGGAGACCTGGCAGCTAAAGACATGAGAGAAGGCAATGAATTTGGGACTGGGGAGTGGGCGGGACTGCCTGAGCAGTCCCATGTAAGGAGAGGAGCTACTGGGAGTTAAACAAGGAGACCAGGAAGAAGGAAGCTTGTGGTTTGGAAATAAGTTGGATTTAAAGGGTGAGAAGAGCTTGGAACTCAGAAAGCCTGAGAAGTAGAAGATAATACTGACCAGGTGAATGAAAAACAGTGGGATCAAGGAGCTGTGAAGAGAGGGACTAGTGTAGCAGAGACAGGTACTGTTATCTGTCAGTGTGTGAGTAACACTTGGAAGAGAGGAGCCCCAGCATTTTGAACATCTTGTTGATAAATGAGCACATGGTGTTCTGGGCACTGGTTTATTGAATCTGCGTCTTCATTTGATCCGTTTTCTTCATCATGTCATAATATGTAATTACACAGTTGTGTTATCTTGTCCCCAGGACTCGTGTTATGTGTAATTACAGACTATTATAATGTGTTAATTTTGAATAGTTATGGCGCAGACAAGTTCAATTCTTCTGTTTGTTAACAGTGGAGGGATTAGCTTTGCATTTATTAATACCCCTCTTTTGAACTATATTGTACATTCAAATGTTCAGTGATGTGGTGAGGAATTATCTCCATGCAGTGCAGTACAGACGTCTGACAAGTGTTTGCAGATTCTGATATTCCTTTTAATTTGTTTTGAATATCATTAATTGTGATAAGTTCTGTTGTCACTAACCTCGTGTGAATGTTGTGAATTAACTGTATGAAGTGCTGTGCTTCATTTGAAGTTGCTCAGTCTTTGGCAGTGGCACTGAGAGGAACTGGCTGAAGCTTCTTGGTTTAATTCAGTTTTACGTCTCTGGCTCTGTTTCCAGTTCAAATCCACGCCGAGCAAGAACGTGTCCGTGGTGGGCTGGATGGTGATGATGGCAGATGACCCTGAGCACCCAGACCTCTTCTTACTGACTGACTCTGAGAAGGGTAAGAGGGCAATAATTCCCAGAATAAGCATTTGCTTTGCTGAGGTCATTTTATAAGCAACTAAATGAGCAAGTGAAAGGTAACAATCCTGTTACATCCCTCCAATTTCGGCCGCTCTCCAACATGTCATCTTTGCCTTTAGAATGCTGTGGGAACAAGAATCTGTGGAGAATCCTTAGAGTCTTCATTAAGTTCTGAGAACCCTCCAAACCCTTAACAACTCCAGTTGTGAATTTTATTGGAAATATTCCTCTGCATTCTTCCAAACTGTATTTAGAACACTGAGGCATTTTCACATGTGTGAAAATGTAATTAACAATAAAAAAGAGAGATTCAGCTAATACTAGCTGCTTGACCAGTCCCTCTCCTCTGAAATGCAAAATAAAAATCAATCCATCTGTTTAAATGTAGTGCTATTACCAGGAAAAAAGCCCTAAGAGCTCTTGGCTGTTTTTTGGATTCCCATCAGTCCAGTACAGCACCCTGCTTTCAGCTTAAACTTGGAAGAAAATCTTGCTTTTCCATTGCACTTCGAAGTGTGCAGAGAGAGCATTGTCACAAGTCCTGATGAAGGAGCTTAAAACTATTTATTGCTTTGTCTGCTTCAAGTCTTAGTATGTTTTATTTCCAAACATCCACTTTAGCACCACGGATACAAGGTGTAAATTCTGAATGCTTGTCAGCTTAAACTCTGCAACAGCAGCCTGAAAAGTTTTTGTAACACCTGGCCTTGCTGAACCTAAGCAAGCACTGTGTAACAGCAGGCACTGAAAACACTGGTCTGAAATGTATCAGGATGTTCAGGAGCAGTATTCCAACATTTTCAAGTGTAGCCTTCCAGAGGGCCTTTCAGTGATATCTTGCACTTCATTAAAAAATTATGGTCTTATAAACAAATTGCAGTAATGGCAGTGAGCACAAACATTTTTGTATGGTTCTGAGGAATGTTTTGTTCTTTCCTAGTTGATACTGGCATTAGTTGAAATTTAGAATGTTGGAAAGGAAGGCAGGAAGCTGCAGCCTCTCCTCACCAGGTCAAACAATTGCACCTATTCCAGACAAAGTGTGAAGTTATATGAACCTTCTGTTATTAAATCCTCTCATAATGTCTTAACTTAGAGGTATTTGACTAAGGGTAGGATTTAAGTGCATAGCACTGTTGATGTGTCTTCAACAGGTTTCTTTTTCTCTTTCTCACTTAGGAAATTCATATAAATTTCAAGCTGGAAACAGAATGAATGCAATGCTCTGGTTCAAACACCTGAGTGCTGCCTGCCAAAGCAACAGACAACAGGTGAGAGCAAAGATGCTGGAGTGGAATGAGCTTTTAAGAGCTCAGAACTGATGGATCCTTACGGAGGGCTTTGTGAGAGGAGCAATTGTACCCTGAGTTTGCAATTGTCCCTTTGCAAACTCTGTGGTAATGAAGAAAGATCGGGGCTATCTTGAGGCTCATTTAAAGCAATTGGGGAAATGGAAAGAATGCTCTAAAATACCTGTCCAAGTGACAGTGGTTTTGTATTTCCCATTTGAAAGAGGCTGTTTGTACAATGACATAAGAGCTGTAAACTGTAGCATTCAATATCAATTCCAGGTAACTCTCCTCTAGTGCCATTTTTTTCAGGTCGTGGGCATGCACATTTTCTGTTGGTTGTTATGTATTCCTCAAATGTATAAACAGTAGCTTAGTCCTTGGTACATTTGCAGTCTTTGATAGCAAAGGTAGCATTTTCCATGAATCAAAAAGGAAGATAGACTGCTCCAACCCCTATTAAATGCTGTTCCCTTGTAAATTCTTATTGACCTTTTCCATCAGCAAAATCCTTTTTAAGTTACTTTGTCTCCCTTTCCCTTTGCTCGTTTGTTTATGGTGTTGCCAGAGCAGAAACACCACTGAATTTCTGCTTCTGAGAGAGATCTTAAGGAGTAAGGAGGGTTGCAGAAGCTCCTGTAAAGGTATTTGAGACAGCTCAGAGGAGAGGAAACTGTGTTCCTGTGGCTGGAGAATTTGGGGATAGTGGCAAATAGTAGCAAAGTGTTGCAAACAAGTGGTGACTTCCAGGCAAGCCTGAAAACTGCCCCCTGAAGGCAGGTGTTTTTCAGTAATGTTTAACAACACTGTTTAACACTGTTAACGGTGTGGCTGCCTTAGGAGAATGTGGATGTTTAAATGTGTTTTCAATAGAATATAGACCCCTACCCAGCTGAATAATACTGAGAGCTATTTTAATAGATAGTATTTTTGATTTTAATGGTGAAACTTTAGCCCATTTGAGCATTTCACAGGTAAATGATAAATCTTGGAGTCATAGAATATGCAGAGTTGGAAGAGACCCATCAGGATCGGATGCAAAGCAAGAAATGCTTGTTTCAAATCTGACCCAGCTGGGTATTTATTGACTGTCGTCAGGAATGTGCTGGCTCTTTAATAACCTGAGTAAACAAGAGATGCTGCTGTCAGGCAAATTCCTGATGGGGAGGGGGGGTGGAAATGGGAAAATAAACTAATGTATTGCAAACCAGCTTTAATCTTCATGAAAGGGAGTGATATCTGCAGCAGGCAATTCAGGTTTCCTATGGGAAAGGCTCAGGCAAGTGTTTATGCCTCGTTTTTTTTTAAATTAATCTCAAAAATACTAGAGGGCCTACATCAATCACTGACTGCTCTGTGTGCCAAGAACTCTCTAGCTGGGGCTTGTGTAGTTAGGTGCTGAGATTTGTCATGTTAAGGTTCTTTTGCTGACAAATCTTAAATGTCATCAAAGTTTATAAGTTCTGTGGCCATATAATAAAATTATAACCCCTGGAACAGTTTTAATATTTTAGTTATACCTGGGGTTTCTACAGTTCTAGGTATGTTTTGGTAGTTGCATTCCTCCTTCCCTCTTTTGGAGGCAGAACAATGTGCATTTGAACAGGTGTCAAGTCTGTGAAACAGTTGAATGTAAGTAGCTACTACTTGAAGTAAATTCTTCTATCATTTCCATTTTTGTTTTCAGGTTCCTGCCAACTTGATGACCTTTGAATAACAGGCTAATTCAAAACAAAACACTAAGACCAATTTGAACCACCTCATAACTGAGAAGGAGGTCCTGATGAAAAACGTGCCAGCTGTATCTGTGCCAGAACAGAGCCTGTCCACTCGATCTCTGAACTCTGGAGCCCTGAACAAAACCACTAATGGCTGGGGAGCACAGTCCCCCAGACAAAAAATGGAGTTGCAACATGAATTGCCATGGACCATGCTTCGTTATGTTCTCTGAACTGACCTGTGGAAACCACTGCCTTAAAGAGTGAAAGGAAAACCAACGTGAAACACCAAATAGTGTGTGTGAAACTTCTGGCGGTGCTGTGCTTGAGTTCAATAGATTGTAGCTAGTTTGAGTTTCTTTTAACTTTATACTAATTTTGAAAATAACTCACCTTTTTAGGCATTCTTAAGAAAACAGGTAAACTGGTATTTAAGAGCTGTGTCTAGGGCTGTGTACGAACCGGGTCAAGGAGGTACTGCGTGTCCTAGAGATGTTGTTCAGACTATACCAGGAGTTCTGGATGGGAGCTTGTCCCAGGCACTCTCAGCCTGGAGCAGTGTTATTTCTCTCAGACCTACAAGTATAAAGTTTGAAACAGCAGTGAGTTTGCAAACCTTGGTCCTGCACAGGAGCCCGACAGCAGCACTTACACACCGAATACCGCTTTGGTACGTCGGGACCTCGTTCCTGGTTAAAAACACATGGTTTGGGGTGGTCGGGGGGGGTGTGTAAGAGACAAAACTGAAAGCACTGTTGGGGCAGAGCTGAGTGTTTTCTTCCCATTTGTTTCTACACCTGTGGCTCTCCCACAGACACCAGTTGAATGACAAAACACCAACACGCTTTCCTTCTCTGGGTGTCTGCTAATGACCAGTTAGGGACCACTGTTAGTGTGTGGTGTTTCATAATATCACTGAAGATCGACATTTTTTAAGAAGATAGAGGCACAATTTCAGAGCTTTCACATTCTCATTTGGCAATAATTGATTTTAGTATCTGTCTTGGTCGAAATAGTTGACGTCGTGTGGTGTTGATAACATGGCCTAAAGCAGACCTTACATGCAGAAGCTCTTTTAATCTTCAGGCAAATAACTAATTTATTAGAAGGTAGGATAACCTAAGGAGAGAAAAGGTGTGGGACCATTCTATCCTTGGCAGGAATCATTCTTGGTCACTGGAATTACTCACAGAGAAAAACATTATGATTGTAAAAAGGGAGCTGTGCTTTGTGTGTGTGTTTGATGCTTAAGATTTTGATTCTCGCTTTCTTGGGGTTTCCTTGACGTCAGCTAGCTTCCTGGATGATTAGTCTTGCTTTAATCTTCAAAAATATGATCTTTGTAAAGCAAGGAAACGTTGTCCCAAGATATGACTCCGATATCAGAACTTTGAAGTTTGTGGAAAAACTAGTAACTGTTCCATTGACATTGTGGTTTAGTGGCCGTAAATACGCTTGCAGATTCCACCATGAAGTCTCCTTTTTAAAAAAGAAACAAGCTACCTACCAATCTGTTTCAGAGTTCTCTATCTAATAAAGGTTTCTACTAGTAGTTGTTATTTTGAAAATGTATAGTTTGTTTATTGCATCTGAGTAGAAGCCTATAAATTCACTTTTGGGCAGGTTTGTTTTGGTTTTTTCTCCAGAGTCAAATTAATCTCGTAATGGAAATGATTAATTTCTGATTTCTGGTGGGCAAAAAAAGAAGGATAATCCAGTCTCACAGTAAAAACAAAACAAAAACCCAAACCAAACCAAACATACAAACCCCAACCACTTGGTGATGTAAAGGGTAACAGGCTGGTTTGTGTTTCCAGGAATTGTTCTGAATTGGCTCTTGGTAGAAAGATGCTTCTGTCAGAATTACACCACAAACACTCTGAGAATTTGAGACCCTTTGTAGTTTTCCTATTGCTGTTTTTTTACGGGCATTGAATAGCCTGTTCTGCTCCTGAAGTGGTGAACTTTGGGAAGAGGTTGCTTGTGCTGAATCCCTCTGCAATTCACACATCTCCCAGGTTTGCCCAGTTGGGTGTGTAGTAAAGACAACATCTTCATAGCCAGCAGTGTTACTTAGGAGACTTTGCACAACTTTAGTTTTGGGGGGTTTTTTTCTGTTTTAAGAATTTAAGCATTTCTTAGTGTGTTTCTTCTCAACAACTAAGTGGATTTTTTGTTTTTGTTGTTTTGTTTTGTTTTTTTTAATAATGTGTGTCCTTTTTTCTTAATCATTGCAGACAATAAGCCTGCGGATTTTGAATTTTTAAATAAGCTATTCTGGGTTCATTGCAGCATAACTGTATCTGTTCTTTTGTTAGTGAAAGGAAACATGCAACGGGGAGCCACAGGCTGACAGCACACAGCTTTGCTAAGGACAGAGCCAGGTCAGGACGTGTCATTTATTACTGGGGTTTTTTGTGTTTTTCCAGCTGTTTTGAGTTAGGTTTTATGGCAGGGGGAGGGGGGGGGAAACAGTTCACAAATCATCCTTTAATGAATTGTTGCTGTTCCCAGTTTTCGTTGTCCTTAGGCCTCCTACTCTTCCTTGTTTTCCACCCTCCGATACGGAAGATTCATGGGAGAGGTGGAATATTGTGGGAGGAGTTCCTTAAAATGCGTGGCCATAATAACTGGGGCGAGTAATGACAACACAGAAAGCATTTTTGGCACTTGTTACAATGAGTAGTTCACTACTTTCCCATTGTTGCCCTACAGGGCAACACAGAAACACCGTCACGTTATGTGTTTGAAGATAAATGGTGCTCAGAAAGAGAGGGAGGGTTTGTTCCCTGAGGGAAAGTTGCCTCAGCTCAGCTTTGGAAAGACACAGACAAGTCACAGACACTGTAAAGAACGTAGTAATGCTCTTTTTGTTTTGTTTTGTTTTGTTTTTTTTAAATAAAAAAAGGAGTTAAAAAAAAAAAATAGCTGAAACTAGTGCTGAGAAAACAAGGACAGCAGCGAGCTCATGGTGTTCAGGTAAGACTGTCATCCAGACTACTTCAGACAGCTGGCAGGTTTTCTTTGATTTTTATTTTCAAAGTGTTGCTCTAATTCTTTGTCTTGTTAATAACTGCTGAAACACTTCAGCTGATATTTGTCAGCGTGTTTTCCTCTGAATGTTTTGATTTTGAAACTAAAGGTGCCCATTGCAACTCCTTGTTTTGGTGGCATTTGAGCAAAAATTATTCAGCGTAGATCTTCCAGTGAGACTTCCCATGTAAATGTGAATCATCTGACAGCTACACAGTTTTTTAGCTAAACTGAGAGTTTTGGGAAAGATTGAAAACCAGGGAATGTCTGGTTTATGGAACTGGTGCAGTGCATTAGAAACACATAACGTTGCACTGGTGGTTGAATACTTACTGCTAACTCTTATTTAATCCGTGCTACTCTTGGCTGGGTTTTTCAAACCTGACTTCTACCCCAGTGTTCTTAGAAAGCAAGTAACAAGATTTATTTTTTTAAAATTCTGATAGTTTGGATAAGCATTGCTCATCTGAGACACATATTTCATTTTGCAGATGTTTCATGCCAGAAGAGTGTTATTCAAGCTGTTGTGATTCATTAAGTATTTAGGTGCAAGTTATAGGCATTAAAACTACAAATACTAAATGAATGCACATAAATACTTAATGAATGAGCTTTAGCACCCAGCTTTAAAATTGTGTTTAGAGAAGTGTGCACATTTGAAAACATACTGGGAGCAGAAGAAAGCATTAAAAACCACAGCAGGGTTTTATTAGTCTATCTGTTCCTCACTGGGAGTGAATTCATCTAATCTAATCTTGCAACATCAGCCTCCTCTATTTGAATTTATACATTTCCAACAGTAGTCCTCCTCTGTTAGAATCAGACATAACACATGTTAACAGCAGATCCTTTCCCTCCCAGCAGAAGCAGTTGCAGGTTTCTGTGCTGCTGAGGCACGTGAGAAGTTGAGGTCCCTTGTGACAAAAGGCAAGTCGATCTTGTGGTTTTGGATAACTGCAGTAAATCTTATCCAAATCAAGATAAGGTAAATCATGGGATACTGTTTCTTCTGGCTCTGGCAGTGGCATTTTTTCTTTATTTTATTTATCCCTTTTTTTGATATTCTAACTCACCAGCACTGGTAGTTCCAATATTTTCCATGGCCAGCTCTGTGTGCTGCCTGCTGCAGCATCAAGACCCCAGGAGTGGTACTGAATCACAGCAGTGAATTGCCTGTTCTCCTTGCAAAGACAAGCTGTGAAAGTTTTGTTACTCCTTATAAATGTTACCCTTTTTCTTTCACTTTTCTCTAAAAGTGTCTTGTGCATGAGGTGGTTTGGCTTGGGAAAGTTGTCACTGAAAGGATCTGTACAAGTGGACATGGGATTTGTTTTTTAAAAACCATCATTCTGATTTCTGGTGCATCGGGAGGGCGAGTGCTTGGATTTGAGGAGGACTTTTGTCAGTGCCTTATTATTATCTTGGAGACCAATTCCTTTATTTCCGTGCTGAGAGTCCCACCAGGGCAGACTTTGCAGGCTGTGTCTTCGATGGACCAAGGGGTGACATTCCTGGCAGTCATTGCATTTCTGCAGCAGACAGTTGTTCAGACAGTTGTTTTGGTCAGTGTAAAATAGCTTGGTTTGATTTTCTTTACTATTATTTCTTTTTTTTTCCTGTGTTTGTATAGCCTCTTTTTAGGAAAAATGCAGAGCTATTTGGTAGCTTGGACTTGTTCAGGTTTTGTCAGAAGTAGCTCAGATCTCTTAAGAATTAATTTATTTTTATTTTGGTGTGTCTCTGAGTAGATTTAGAAGGGGGGAAAATTGAAAAGAGTAGTCCAAGTCATGGTCTGTACCACATGAGCTGAAGAGCTCGCTCTGTTAGAAAAGAGCTCGCTTTTCTCTCTCCCGTTTGGATGTAAACACTGAAGAACAATCTTAGGAGAAGATTTATTCCTTACAGGCTTTTTGCTAATGTGAAATAAATACCACAGGAAAAAACTGTTTGGGGAAAGAGGAGACTTGGATAAATCTTGATCTTAATATCCCAAAAGCTCAGTTCTGTATTTTGTATTTCTAGTGCCAACTCTGTGTGGAGATCACTGCCCTTCAGTGGAACAACTGCAAGAGGCTGTTTTAGTAGCTTTGAGAGGGGAAATGAAAGAAAGAATGTGTTGTTCTTATGCAATTAAATATTTGTTTTCCTGGAATACATCCTTACAAAAACACGGCAGTTTTTTATGTAGCCTGTTTATAAATTCAGATGTCGGGAGGATTATTTGCAAATTGGTCTTACGCTTTCTAAGAATCTTCAAAGACAACAGAAGGGTTGGGTCAGAGGAGGAAAAAACACAAATTGCTTAGTTCAGCCATGCCTGTTGCAGAACTGGGCTGTCGAGTTTTCTTGAAGTTATGTTGGTAAGGGGAAAAAAAAACTGCAGGAGATGAGATGAAATGAAAGGCAAGTTCCTGCAGCTCCTGGCGTGGTTGTGGCTGCTCCTGCTCTGCAGCGACTAAAAGCACCATAAATACTCTTTCCTTTGTGTGTTTGATTAGTGTATTATTTCTCTCTGTTTGGTACGGTCTGGCCTTCACCTGTGATTCCTGAGGGAATTTCTTACCATTCCAGAGCTGTTCACAGCTGAAACTGCGACGCAGAAAAGCAGTATAAATGGATTAAAATGTTGAAATAAAGGGTTCTGGGGTGCCTTGTTTTACTGGCACTTCTGGCTCCTCGTGTCCAGGAGCGTATCCGTTCCAAATGCTGCTGTGCTGAGGTGGGAAAAGCACCAGGAAAGCACTGATATGTTTTACAATAATCCTGTAGGGACCAACCATCACTTGGGAAGGGGGCTCAAGGTGTCATGCAGTAAACACAAGCCCTTTTTAACGTTCCCTGCTGGCGCGAGGCATTCTAGGGATAGAGGGATTGCACTATGATCTTGCTGAGGGATGTGCAGTTTGGCCTCTAGCCTTTTTCTTCACCTTTTTTTAATACTTTATTCTGTGTGTGTGCGTGTGAAAATTGTGTGTTTGCATAAGCTAGTTTAAATGAATTTAAGAACAGGTTTCAAAAGTCTTTCCTACTGAAATAAATGATTTAAAAGATGGTCTGTGTCTGAAGTTTTAATTTCTCATTTGAAACTCTTGCATCGAGACCCCAACCGGGTTTTGCAACGTGGAGTTTGACTGTTCTTTGGGAATGGTGCTGGGATCAGCTGGAATTTTGGTGGCTTTTTTTTGAAATGAACCTCTGAAATGAAGCATGTAAAGATACCATTGCCTGCTGGTACAAAAGAAATCCAGAAACTAGCAGGGAAATACAGTTCATTGAAGAGATTTATGTTTGGTCTCCGGGATTGTTCTGTTAAATGATGTGGTTTTTCTCTCTGTGGTAGTTTATCAGACTCTTTTTCAGTTGTCTCTCTGTATTTAAAGATGTGGTAAATTTAAACTGGCTGAAAGCAGCGATCAGGCAGATCGGCTCTTAAGGAGCAACTACACGGAAGATAAACTAAAACTGAAGATTGAATGAGTAGCATGCAAAGCCTTGTGCTTCCTTAGCTCTTTGTTTGGTGCTGCTTCTCTCCTCTCCGTGCCTTTGTTACTCTGGGAAGCCTTACTGAACTGCATCCTGCAGCCCTGGGGGGGGAAATGCTGTGGGGTCAGCTTGTGAAATGCTTGTCAGAGTGGGAGCCTTGGGCTCCTTCTCCTTTTCTCCTGAATGGAACAATTCGTTTCAAATGTATTTACCAAGAGAGAAGGAATAAAGTAGATTTTTTTTTTGGTAACCCCCTCCTTTTTTCTTATTTCCAGATTATTGAGTTTGAGGAAACGCTTTGTGCTCAATAGGGTGAAAGGAAACACAGAATTAATTAGCTGCTGATTACTATTTTCCTCTTTTTTTTTTTTTTGGGTTCCTTTTCAAAACTCTTTTTGTGTGGTTGGAGCGAGAGTTCTTTGGAATGTTTCTTTTAATTTTTTCTTTTTCTAAATCAAGGAACCCATCAAGGACTCCTTTTGCCTCTTTTCTTATGCTCCTGTCTCCCAGAATGCCGTTTACAGGAGAGGGCCTCCAATCCACAAAGTGAGATCACAGGTGGGAAAAGGCACCTGATCTCTTCCTTGCTTCCCAAGTGGAATGATTTATACTTCCTGCTGTCCTTTAGCAAGGAGATATGCTGAGTCCATTGACTGAATGTTAAAAGATCGTGAAAGAATGATTTGAAAGAATTGAAATATCCTTGTTTTTGTAACCTCATCTTTAATTTATTTGGATTTTTTTTCTTTTTGCATGGGAAGAAACCACAGTGAGGGGGGAGGGATTCGCTTCTGTGGGAGAAGCAGAAACCAAACCACAGATGTGTGAAACAACCAAAATGAAAGGAGATGGTATTCCCCCACACACACCCTCCCTTTTTTTATATATATATTAAGCTTAGTTTTTGTAAGTGAGAATGTTAGGTAACAAAAAAATGTAAGCAGATGATACTGTTTTGGCCTTGACAGAACAGAGAGAGATGGTTTTTAAAACAGCAAATAAATTGAATATAGAAGATTGAACCCATGCTTCCAACTTGTAAGTAATATTTTCAGTAGTTTTGCACTGAAATTGAGCATTATTACTGAAACACACATCCTTACATGGGTGATATTTACCTTTATGTTGACGTTTGCCTCTTTCATTTTTAGTTCAATTTGGTACTTAAGGATAAAATTCAGATCCAAAATAAAACCTTTATCTTGTCTTCCCGGGCTGGTACAAGAAACTGTTGCTGCTCTGCAAAACCAGCCTTTGCTAAATTGCTTTGCTCTGTGAATTTATCTTGCTCTGTAAAAGAAGTGGGGTTTACATGGTGTGTATTGTGTGATAGAGCATGTCAGGCACCTGATGAAAAATCCCAGCATATAAAACCATGTAGTTTTGATTCTGGAACATTCAAAAGGACCTCTCTCAAAGAAGATCTGCGAAGAGAAACATGAAAGTGTATTTTTTTTTTTCAGGTTTAAAATTGGGGGGGTTTATGTGTAGCAAAACACAAAATGAGTCCAAGCCATTTATGAAGCTAAAGAGAGGCCTGGACACCAACACAGCCAGCAGCAAAGTGCTAATCAGTCTTTCATTTGCTTTTCAGGTAGGAAAATGTTTCACTTTTGTTATGGAAAAGGGATAGGGAGCTGAACTGTTTTAAGGTCAAACAATACAGCTAAACATTTAACTAATTCATGGCTTGTTGAAGTTGGAAGCCAAGGGCAAATAGTGGCCTCTGATGCTCATTGCCTGACTGCAGATTTAATGTTTTAGAGTGACTGGAATACAGAAACAGCTCATGAGAAGAGGGAGCCGTTGCCTCCTACAGGAGCAGTCCCACAGCAGTGGCTTGGAGACAAATTGATGCTGGTGTGAGTAGCTCAGTAGTGTTTTATGACAGAACTGGGAACAGCAAATGGAAATCTCGAGTTCCCAGTGCTGAAGCAGCAGGATGCTCTGTAACAAGTATAAACATGTATCTAAGATTTACTCAAAGCAAGCCAGTCTAAATGGGATAGTTGTGATTTATTATAATTTCTTGATTTGGGGATATTTGGTGTTGGCAAGCATTTTATAAACTTCTGATTTGCACTGCATACCCAAAACCCTGTGAGTAAGCTGTTAGTAAGCCTGAGTCACTCTCACCTCAGTAATTAGCTCCCCATCAGTATTAAATCTAGAATGTTACACCAGTGCTGCTTTTGTTCTTATTCCCTGTCTCTGACACCTGTATCAAGAGGCTTCAGAGGAAGGAATCAACCTACAGCCTGCAGGGGAACAAACTTTCAGCCAGGTACGTAACTCCTGACTCCTAATGCCTGTTTTGTATTGAAAGCTTTACAGTTTCATTTTTTGGTGTCATTCAACAAGATGATGGCTCAACAGTGAAAATGTTTCTGCTAATCTTTCCCCTTTTCCAAAGGAGGTAGAAGCTATGCATGTGAGATGATAAAGAGCAGAACCAATGTGGTGTGAACACACCAGCGCAGAGCCAATGTGAAATAAACCCCAGGCTTTCCTTTAAATCTTGGTTTAAATCCTGTCAGAGACACCTCTGTGTTATTACTTACTTTTAGGAGTCAAAATGGGATGTTGGCACACAGGGTTATTGCTTATGCTTTGCATTTGATTTCATAGAATCCCAGAATGGTTTGGGTTGGAAGAGAACTTAAAGTTCATCTCATTCCACCCCCTGCCATGGGCAGGGACACGTTGCTCAGAGCCCCATCCAGCCTGCCCTCGGACACTCCCAGGGATGAGGCAGCCACAGCTTCTCTGGGCAACCTGTGCCAGGGCCTCCCCGAGGGAGGAATTTTTTTCCAAATATTTAATCTAAACCTACTCTTTTGGTTTGAAGCCATTCCCTCTCGTTCTGTCACTCCAGACCCTTGTAAATAGTCTCTCTCCATCTTCCTTGTGGACTCCCTTCAGGTACTGAAAGACCACAGTTAGGTCATTTGTGAGGTTTCTTCAGAGAACCTAAAAGGGAATAAGAAAACTTTCAGGATAAATCCATTGGCCATTTGGATATCTGAGAATATCTCCTAGCCATTACATGTAGACATGTCATGCTTGCTTTTATGGCGTCTAATGAATATTTACTAAATACTTTGAGTATCATGTCAAAAACAAACAAAAAAAACCCCTGTCTCTGGACAAAGCTGACTGAGCTGAAGAGTTTCCAGGAGCACATCAGTCATGCTCCCAAGAAGTGGTTTATTAAGATTAGTGAGGCATTGGGACCCCTGTGAGGGAGGCCAGTGCTCCTGCTAAGGCTTCTGCCAGTCTCAGGAGGGGTAACCCCTTGGTCCTCTTGCCATTCTGTTTGCCTGCAAGTGGCCGGGGAAAATAGTTTATTTAAAAATGTAAAGGAAAAATGGCTTATTAGGTCAAAGCATAAAAAGGAAAGCACACAAAATTCTTAATTCACCCTCTTGTTCTGGTCCTTTTCAAGAGTAAAAGGAGGTAACAAATCCTGCAAGGCTTATACATTTGTTATTTTCTCTGACTCACTGCTTTGTGTTGCTGTTTGATCCTTGAAGTGCTGCTTTTTCAGTGCTGAAGGGAAACCAGCAAATACAGTGGGCTTCTTTTTTTCCTCCTGCTGTGCACATGGGAAAAGCTTCCAAAGGAGGCTTTTGGGGTGCATCAGATCAGTTCACCTTGAGCTCATCCAGTCCTTCAGCACAGCCCAAGCTCTTTAATATATTGTTCTGGCTGTCATGTCTAGTTAGATAATGACACTGAACGCTCCGATGGTATCAGCCCTGCATTTGTTCCTTCAGTGTCAGGGATGTGCAATGAAAATGTAATAGGCAGTTAGATTAAAGTAAAAATATGCTGCTGGCAAGGAAATAACAAATTGGATTAAGCCAATGCTGTTCTGGATGTTGATAACTAGATGAATTTTAATTTCTTGTTCTTTAAGAAGAGCCCATTTAGGCACCCAACACTTCATATTTTAAGGTTATGTTACTGTTTTAAATCTACTTCCTAATTCACTTTATTATTTAAAAAATGTATTATTCCCACATTGTGAAACTTGAAGCTGCTCTTTACCCATATCTTGGAATGCAAGAAATGGAAAAGAAAAAGGTAAAATAAGAGAATATTGCTGCATGAACAAGTGTGCATAAACTGGCTGCAGATAAAAGGTTTCACACCCCCAAGGAGGGCAAGTTCCTGCTACAGCTCCTCAAAGGACTAGTGGGGAACAAACCCCTAAATGTTTGGGGGTTTTTTTGGTGGGGTTTAACCAGCTACTCTGAAAATACAAGTTTAATTGATGCAGCTTCTCCAACTCTGGGCTCTGGTTCCTTGGTTGGTATTAGAACATTAATCAGAAAAATGGACAAACAGATGTTTTGTACAATTGATTTTGTGTAATTAAATCCAAGCCAATTTTCCAAAGAAAAATAGTCTTTTAATTTTTCCTAAAAGATCAGGCTGAAGGCTTGAAGTCATAACGCATTTCTTGTGGTAACCCAAATTGAAGTCATGTGAATGGAGAACTGTAAGGCTTCCATTAGCACACACGGAAAGTGGGATTGGATCTGTGAAAGTATTGACAGTATGTCCTGGTCCTGTATTATTTTTTAAGTTAAAAATGAAACAAAGCCTTCAAGTGGCTTTACAGTTAGTTGACAGTGCCAGCACACTTAAATTTCCATTAAAACCAAAGTTGCCACGCTCTTCATTTTCAATGAAAATAGTGTTTTCCTGGTGTCAGTAGTGAGCTTTCTTTTCCTGCCACTAAAATGTTTGTATTAAAGTGACAAGACAAGAAATCCCTGCGAATATGTTTGTCTTGGTCATCTGCTGCTTCTTTAGATGAAAATTCCTATACCAGTCAGCATGTGGGAGGATAAAACTTAATTATTTTTTTAATTAATTCTGTCAATTTAAACCCAATGTATGCTGCTATATGCTGGAATAAATGTGGCTTGTTTCTGCTTGGAAGCCTGATCTGGGAGAGGTGGCTCATCCCAGTGCACAAAGGCTGTTTCTCATTTTGTTGATTTCTTTTTATTTATTTATTTTTAAAGCAATATGTATCTTTTCTGCTGGAATGTGTCCATTGGTACATGTGTATAAACAAATTGGGGAAATCCTCTCTAGTACCTCAGGCTTCTGCTTCTCCTGTTTCCTTCCCCAGCTCCTGAGTGCCAGGATACCCTCAGGGCTGCTTTTGGGGATCCTTTTGGTTGTCTCCAAAACCAGTCCCTGCCATCTGCTCTGTAGCAGCCCTTTGGGTAGAACCCTTCCAGGCATTCAGAGCATGGGATAAAGTCTATTTTTTCTGTTGCCATGAGACTTAAATGTCTCATCAGCCTGCAGCAGTCCGTTCAGGAAAACATTGTTACCTGTGTTTTCCAATATTCCTGATCCTAACTGGAAAAAAAAAAAATCAAGTTTAGCTAATTGGGAGAACTTTCCTTGTTGATTCCTGAGAGATTGACACTTCAGTTGAGTACAATAATGATTTTTTTTTTTCCTTGATACAGCTTTCATCCAAAAGAGATTGCCAAATGCTTTCTGGACCACACAGAAAAACAGGAATTCTTTCGGGCACATGTTGGATCAGCCAAAAGTGAGCAACCAGTTTACCCAACTCATGAAATACAGAACCTGATTTTGTTAGGAAGTACAGATGTTTCAGCCATCAAGCAAGAAAAAAATCCTATCCAGCTTAACCTGCCACTTATCAAATTTCCTTCTGTTCCTCCAAAAACAGCCAGTGGGTTTTTTGTTATTTCAGTGGGCATGACTTAGTCACTTGTATTTCTGGTGGGAGGTGGAGGTGCCCGTGGTGTGTATTTCCACACTGCCTTTGTGTCAGTGATTCAGAGGGCACCTCACTGTAGCAAAGTGCTCGGAAAAGGAGAACATCTGTAAGGAAATCTTCCCTCCCCCTGGGAGGGCTGGGAAGCACCAGCTCCAGGAATGTATTTCCAGTTGGCGCCCGTGTCTGAATCGGTGTGGGATTCAACCCCAGCCACGCTCTTTCTGGAGCTGCACCTCTGCAGCAGGTGGCTGCTTTTGAATTTGAGCCCCAGGAAGTGTCATGATGTACTTCCCTGTGGGGTTCGTGCCAGGGAGGCACAGCTGCTGTGGGATGTGCTAGCTCTTCTCCAGGGAAGGTTTTCCTTGCTGCCTCGGATCACCGTTTCTCTCCCTCTGGTGGCTCCTGGTGACCAAGCACAGGTTGCCACGTGTGTGTGTGTGGGGGGGGGTGTAGCTGGTGCAGGGCAGTTGCACAGGGTGGGCTGTAATAGTGAAGAGCCTGAAAGCCCAGGCCAAACACACTTGTGTTTATTTATCTTTTCTTATTTTCCTTTTCTGTCTTGTCACTTTTTAAGGCTGGATTGATGGATCATTTCATATTGACACAATTAAGCAAGATTCCACTTCGAATTGCTGATGATCCCCCCTCTGTTTTATATTAACACTGAGAATTTGTTGTGTTAGTGGTCAAGAGGCTCTTCTTTTTCTCCTCCTGCCCTGCCTGAGGTTGTTCAAGACATGTTGAACAGAGTGCTTAATGATTTCCAGTGCTTTCTCTTGACGTTTTAGTTTTGGAGAATGAGCGATGCCTCCACTGGGGACTTCCCTGGCAGATCCATGTCTGAACAGCCAGGGCTGGCTTCCAAGAACATTAAATTCCAGCTGCTTTTCCATCCAAGGCAAGGTTAGTTTAGTATCCCCCTTCCTCCTGTGTCTTTACAGCAGGAGATATTCTAGCCAACGTATTCGTCATGTTTCTGAGCCTCCCTGCTGCTTGATTTATGTAGAGAGGACGGGAGAGAGAGATTCCAGAGCTGTGGGCTGAGTGTGGAGTACCTGCAGGTGTGCAGGGGGTGGGGTGGCCCTGCATGGCTGGGCATTCCCACACAACACAGAGCTGGGATTGCACCCCACGCATCCAGACACGCGGAACACGGCAGTGTTGGGTGCCGGGCCAGTTGTGTGGGTGAATGTTGTGGAGTGCTGGAGGCCTTGCTGCACAGAGAGGCTGGATGGGGTGAGGGATGCTGAGAGAGAGCTGATTCTCACATCTGATGTCACCTTCCTTGTCTCTGAAAAGCAGTATGGGGAGATACCAAGTTAAATTGTAGACAAGAAGATGTAAGGCTTCACAAAAATTTGCATTATCTCTCTATAACAGTCCCTGCTGCTCGTCCGTGTTGTGCAGTTTATTCACTCTGTGAGGCCAAGCAAGTGCCCTATGCCTGTGTGGTGTTTTGTTGGGTTTCTTTTAAGGTTAGTTATACATATTCAGTGCCTGCCTTAACACTTGCAGAGACATGATTTTCAGTGCTATAATGGACTGTCTGAGTCCCTCTTGTCAAGTGGGAGTTAGTTGGAGTATGTGGCACATTTGGAAGTCCAGCCCACCTTGACCTAGCAACTGGCACAGTAGAAATCCAGACCTATCAGCTGCTGTTTAACCCTGAGACTTCTGCGTGCCCGTGTCTCACGTGAGCAGGGTGAGATGCACCTCGAGGGGTCCCTCAGAGCTGGTTCCACACGGGCACCATGAAAGGCACCACCGTGTTTTTGGAAACCCCAAACGTAGCTGGTGTCCAGCTGGTAAAATTGTCATCGTTCACAGGCTGATGGAGCTGTGGAAATTTACCCCAAGTGGAGGATCAGCTCCAGTGTACACAGCTGGGAACCAAGCTGAGCTCAGTAACTGTCTGTGCTCAGCGCTAAGCCCAAGCCAGCAGGGTTGCACACAGATATTTGTCCTTGGTAGCAGCACATGGATCAATGTCCTCTTGTTTGCTTGTGTCCGTGTTGTCCCCCGTTCTCCTCCCCCTTCTAACTCAGCAGTGCCTCATGCCAAAAGGGAAAGGCATCGTAGGTGAAAACTGATCACCTTGTTCTGATGATTCAGAGGGAAACTTTACTGCCTTGACACTTCAGCTTCTCCAGCTGTGGTTATCATTTGCTGCAAACATCTTCATGAATGGTTGGGTTTGGAAAGGGACCTTGAAGATTGCCTCATTCCACCCCCTGCCACAGGCAGGGACACCTTCCACTAGCCCAGGGTGCTCCAAGCCCCGTCCAACCTGGCCTGGGTCACTTCCAGGGATGGGGCAGCCACAGCTTCTCTGGGCAACCTGTGCCAGGGCCTCACCACCCTCACAGGGGGGAATTTCTCCCTAAAATCCCATCTAACCCTTCCCTCTGTCCATGGGAAGCCATTCATTCCCCCTTGTGCTGTCACTACGTGATCCAAGCAGTTTCATTTTCCTTGTTTGAGAAATGAGTGTGAGTTATGCTTGGTGTGAGCAGGGGAGACAACAGCAGTAAATATTTATGGCTGTTTGTTCCTCACTGACAGCACTCTTACAGGACAGAAAACTTAAAGGAGGTTTTGCTTAGGTCTGGGGTGTTTTTTTTGTGACTTTGTTTCCCCACCCTTGTCTGCAGATCTGTACTAGGACCCAAACCACTTAAATGCTTTCAAGTCAATGCTTTTCTGCCCCTGTGTATTCAGCTAGTATGGTAAAATGTTTTGTTTTTCTTTTTTTTTTTTTTTTCCAGAGTCTATGAGATCATTCAAGTATGGAGACTTGGCAGCTTCTCTGTGTGTACAAAGACGGCTGTTTGAATGTCTGACTGAGTGTCTTTCTGGCTGAGGATAAATTATTTGGTGTGTAAAATGAGAATTTGTTGCTTTATCTGGCATGAATAAGGTTCGTTTATTATCAGTGTCTCATCATGATTTACACTGTACTGCAGTTTTCTATCTTTTGGGAGGTTTTTTTTTCACATTTTATGTAGTAAAAACATAGGTCTTTCTTTTAAACAATTTGCTAGTAGAAAAGACTGTAGTAGCAAGTTAATGTGGTTGTAAGACCAAGAGAAAGCATTGCAAAACAGAAGATAAATGAGCGTAAATACACAAGTAATTGGTGGGATTGGAAAAACAAGATGAATGTTTGCTTGGGCTTAACTGGTCATTTACACAGTGGTCTGTGTAGAACTGAATGGTCACTGCAAACAGTGTAACCTATGGAAAAGATGTACAATTTTATTGTAATAGGCAATTTTCTGAGGATTCTTGAAGGTAGAATTTACCAAAAAAAAAAAAAAGATCAGTACTTTTAAAATTCAGTTTTGGTATCCAAAATGCTTTGTAACTCTTGAGAGGAAAGAAAATATATTTGTTTCTAAAAAGATACGCATACATGGTCCAATACTAAGCTCTTGTAAGCTTAGCAATTGTGTGCATTTAACATACACCAATGTTTCAGGGAGACACTGGTCTGGAAGTCTGTCTTTGCTGGAGGAGCCATTGGCAGAGATCCAGTGCTGGGACTCTGTTTCCTCCCAGCATGGAGTGTGCCATTTGCAGTCCCTGCTCAGGGTGGGTGCTCTGCCCTGCTGATCTGCTTGGAATGCTGAAGGGATGGAATATAAAGGCTTTTTTTTTTTATTATTTTGTTTTTTAAATACATTTAATGAGCATTACAGCTTGATTTGCACCATCTGGGTTTGACTTGAAATAGTGTTGCGAAAAGTAAAACATCTGTACATACAAGCTAGAAAAGATTAATAGATGTTATTTGCTTCTAAATCCTCCACCACAGATTAGCAGGGTACAGCACCTCTCTTTCCTCTTTCTTGTTTGAGTCACACAGGCAGCCAGTCCATCTCTGTTGATGCTGTAACACAGAACTGCCCTGGTTTGGGCATCTTTATTTTCACACAGGGCACACAAGTGTCAGTCAATATTCATCTACATTTCTTAATCTGGCCAGTCCTTGTCTCTGACGGTGACACTGTACACGTGCCACTCACGGGGCAAGTCGAGCTTTTGTTTTGATCAGTGTTTGAAAAATGCTAAAAGCAGAAGAATATGGTAAATATGTTTAGTTTCCACACAGTGTTTGGTTATCTGGTTCCATTCTTCATGTAGAAAGAAGCCAAGAAACCAAGATATTACTGCTAATCACAAGGTGGGACATGTTAAAGCCCTGTGCTTACCGAAGCCAAAGGATGAACAGCTTTCCCTGTGTTTCAAACCAGAAGACAGGGATGGCAAAATCTGTGCAAAAGAGCCTCTGCCTTTGCTGGTAACTCATTTAGGAGAACTCAAGTACTCCTTTTCTCTTTGCACAATCAGTGTCGTGGTGAAGTGCTGGAGTAGCATCCTGGCCTCTGTGTTTCAGGAGCTGGATGGAGCTGCTGCCTTTTTTCTTTCCTTTTTTTTTTTTTTAGCAGCTGAATTTCTTCAGCATCTGTGTGGATTAATTTCCAACATACGGTGCATTGCAACCGAGCTAATGTTGGAGGCTGGAAGATGAAAGGTAAGCGAGAGTGGGAAGGCAAAGAAAAACAGAGCAACAGCCAAGAGCGCTGCCAATAAGAACTAAAGAAACAACACCAAACAGTTGGCAAAGCAGCCTGTGGCTTCTTTGATAGTCCCTCATCACAAGTAATAAAACACCTTTAGAGTTGTTCTTTACCTACTGGTTGTAAATCCCAGTGTTAAAGCTGCCTGTGTTTCCCAGAGTCCCGAGGACCTCACAAAAGCCTCTGCTCTCCCGGTGTCCAGCCTGCCCAGCACACGGAGAGGCAGAAATATCAAGGTGGGAAAGGTGGGAATCACTGAATTTCTCACTCTCTCCTTCAGGTTTCGCTGTTGCAGAGATCTCCCACCTGCATGTGAAGTCCGTATTTTGGAACAAAACAGTAGCACATTCAGCCTTCCTTACTTTTGCTGCGAATCACTGCAGCTGTGGTATGTATGAAGCTGGTACTGTTGTGTCCTTTTTAATGTGTTTTAAAATGTGCCTGGAGGTTTGGGGAATTTCTTATTTCTTTTATTTGTATTTTTTTAATTCCGGCTGAAATCCTCTGCTGTTTATGTTTAAGCAGAAACCTCCAGCAGGAATGAATAAAATCAAAGAGCATCATTAATGTTGAAAGGCAGGTCAGAGGCTGACAGATAGGCCTGGCTGAAGGGGCCTTTTCAGGAGGGATGGGGCAGGCAGGGGTTTGGGAACAGAGCGGCCCCTTTCCCTCCCTATCTCTCTGTGTGCTCCTTTTCCCCATCATCTCTCCTGCCCCACATCTATCTCCTCTTCTCAAAGCTCGTGTCAAAGCCAGGGTTTCACCAACAGTGGCAAGTTTCAGCAGCATCCAAAAAAGTGAGGCTTGTTCAGCCTGTCCAGCCCCTTGGCTGCCCGCTCCCTCTCGGTCTCCAAGAGCAGCAGCGCTGTCTCGCGCTTGGAGAAGCTGCTCCCTCTGTTTTCCAGTGGAATATCTGATGAGATTTCAGTTTCCACACTATAATGCTCTTTAATTCGAGGGCAGCTTTTAGCAGGCTGTTTTCCCTCAAACCCACTCTGAGGGTTTTCCCCTCGTGGTTGAGCTCCCTGCGTCAGGTGACCCGGTGTCACATCGTTGGCTGGAGAAATGCTTCTGGCCAGGAGTGCGTGGGGTTTGGTAGGAATTCCTGCCTTTATCCAGGCAAAAAATCCTACAGAGTGAGTCCCACTTCTCACTGTGTCTTTTCTATAGCCCCCTCTCCCTAAAAAAATGCAAGCCAGGCTGGGCAGCAGTGCTGCAGCAGACCAGCCTCACAATGTGTCTGTGCCGGGAACATGGTGGAAAAAGAAGCTTCATCCCAAGGAAAAGCAACTGGCAAAGATGGAATAAGGAGTTAGTGTTTTATTTTTGCTTTCCTGCACTGTGCAGTGAAGACCCATGAGAATTTTGGAGAGAGGAGAATAAAGGAAATGATACAGACTTTTTTTACAGTGTAAGATGCCAGGCTTCCTTGTCTTTTTAAACCCAAAAAATTGGACCTCTGGCTGTCTGAGGGAATTTTGTAAAACTTTCCAGCCAGTGTTACCCCAGGTTAGTGGTGTTACCAGCAGCAAAGAGGAGTCTGTGCTTTTATGAGACCATCAGTTTCTGGCATGTATTTACTACCTTGTCAAATAGTTTTACTGATTGTAAAAAACTTCAGGAAGCTGCTGGGACCTTGTTTAAGGTCATCTTCTGGTGCTGGTCTATCAAGAGACTTTTGAAGTAGATGTTTTCTCAAATTGGGTCTGGTAAATGAGATATGTGGGTGATTTAATAACCTAATATTGAATTCAGGAACTGGAAATATGCCCCTTCACTTCTTAGATCTGCAAAGAGGGAAAAAAAAGAAGTTATGCAAGGACAGTGGAGGGAAGAAGTCTCCATAGTCCTGCAGCACGGCTTTGGACAGGGATGTGGGAAAAGGGAACATGAACACATGTGCCCACAACACAGTATTTCCACCATCAGCCTGCTTGTGGTCTCTGCTCCTGTCCCAGGCTAAGCTAAAAGTATCTCCCTGAAATCTTTCCTGTAGCAGATTTTCATCCATGACTCCTCTGGGCCCAGATCAAGCCGTTTCCCCAAAGCCTTTCTTCCAGGCACGGCTCAGTGTTGGCTTTCGGGCAGCTACAGACACAGAGCAGCAGACACTGTCTGCTCATTTCCACTGAGCACACCCACAAAATGGTATTTAGTTGGATTTTGAATATCTCCTGGTGCCAGGAGATGAACCACAGTTGGAGTTGGACCTTTGGGTCTTGTCCATGGTATTCACAACTGGTAGTTTCAGCTCATGTAGAGCTGCTTTTAAAACTGCTGAGGATCTGTAGGGAAATGCTCACTTCATCCTTACAAGTAGCCTTGCCCTGTAATATTCTGATAAGATTTTCAAAACGTGTTGATGTTTGTCACATTTTCAGCTGCAGGTGGCCTGTATGTTGACACTTCACCTTTTCTGAACAGCAAAGCTGAGTGCACTCCTTGGAAGAATTATGTGTGACAGGACAAGGGGGAGTGGGTTCACACCGAGAGAGGGTAGATTTAGACTGGATATGAGGAAGAGATTCTTGCCTATGAGGGTGGGATGCCCTGGCACAGGTTGCCCAGAGAAGCTGTGGCTGCCCCATCCCTGGAAGTGTCCAAGGCCAGGTTGGACAGGGCTCAGAGCAACCTGGGATAGTGGAAGGTGTCCCTGCCCATGACAGGGGGTGGAATGAGGTGATCTTTAGGTCGCTTCCAACCCAAACCATTCTGGGATTCTGTGTCAAAGTACCTTTTCTCTACTTTGCTGTCCTTAATTCTGACCATTAGATTAAGCAAGATCTGTCCATTATGCTTGTTTATTTTTTTCATTGACTTTGAAGGGTTAAGTGTATCTATATGAACAGCTGTTTTATTGGCCTGCTGTTCTAAGCTGCCAAGGAGCTTTCCTACTGATTTTAACTCTTGCAAGCTTTAGTTTTTCCAGGTTATTTATGGTTGGGCTTGTGTGCTTGGCTTTTTCATACAGGGGGAAAAAAAAAAAAGAAAGGGAAAAAGCCCAAAACTCTGGGCCTGATGTATCCCTTTTAGCTCAAGCAGCAAAACCAAGTGGGAATGTCTGGGTTATTTCTGAACTCCACTGATGTGGACCTCCTTCATGAAAGCAACAGGATGATGTCATGTTCAGCAGTTCAGGGGAGGATCAGAGGATGCTCCCACCAGTTCAGCACATCCCAGAGGTAATATTGTGGGCTAGTATCCCAAAATAAGGCAAAGAACTACTTGATGCTTATTTTTCTTGAGTATAAATGTGTCTCTATGTATTTGAAGAGCTTCTTGTACAGATTCTTAGAAGAACAGAATTTTTGAAAGGAGTTTTGTTTTCTTGGGAATTGCTTTTTTAATATTTTCAACATTTAATGAGTTCCCTTCATGTTTTGGTGCAGAAGGTGAGGCTTTGGCCACAGGCTCGTTTGGAAGCTTCGTGCTTTGCTTTACTTTGCATTTCTAGTGTTTCAGTGGATCATAAAAAAAAAAAAAAAAGGCCAAAACTGTAATATTTGACCTTCCAAAGCTGGTAATGTTTTTTGGTTTGTTTTTTTTTCCCCCCTTTCCTCTTACCCTTTTCTCTTCATGGTGAAGAAATAGCGTAAAACATTCAGCGTTTTTTTCCAGGCAGTCTGTTCTTTTTCACCCTTCTCCTCCTCTCCCTGGAGATGGAGGCCCCTGCCATCCTTTGAGATGTCGGGAATTTTAGGAGATGATTTATGCAGCAGCATAAAAAGGCATTGGACCATGTAGCAAGGGTCAGACATATGGTAGCAATGATCATACAAAATATATACGTGCCTTGTAAAGCAGCTTCCCTGCGTGTATTTGAAGATGCTACGAGAATATTCCCTGGGTAGCAAAGTACTTAAAAATGCACCCTGTATTGTGATCCTGCAAAACAGGAACGGTAACAAACAAATAACTCTTTTTCTCGACCAAAATAAGTTAAATGCCTCTCTGTGTGGAAATGAGATTACAGTCCTCATTTTCCTTCTGACTTGACTGTAGCTGCTGAGAATAGCAGCCCCTCAGGTCTCTGGTAATGCAGTCTTCACCTCAAATCGGGATTCTGAAATATTTAAGCGTCTCTCTCTCGTGAGGCTTCTTGTTTCCTATTTGTTTTGTGTTGCTAAGCAATGCGTTTTAAACCCCCAAAGTTAAAATTTACAACTCTCAAATTGTCCCTCGGCCTTATTCTCCAAACCTCACATCTGTAATGGGTTTTCCATCTGCCAGTTTTCCCAGGTCACCCCATCCATCCTCGAGTCTGCAGAGGAAAAAGCCTTGTGGTTGAGAGTGGAGGGGGGGTTTTTTCCCCCCTTTTTTTCAGCCTCCATCTGTAATTAATTTCTTGCAAAGACACATCTGTCTGTTTGGGGCAGGGGGAAGTGGGGAAGGGGAGGTAGAAAGTGAAGTCACACTCTCCTTTCTCCAGTAAAATGCAGGATTTGGCAAGTGTGATTGTAGTTCCTTGGGGCATTTTAGGCTCTCCCTTCCACCCTGCAGCCCTCGCCACCCCAGCTCCAGTGCACAGTCCAGCATCTCGGGGAGGGCAAAGCGCTGCTGCGCTCAGCTGGAAGTTCTCCTGCCTGTGTGGAGCGTGTGGGCTTGGTCTGTGCTGCAGCCCACATCTGACACCGCAGTGTTTCTACTACTGGGGCTGCTGCAAAAGGCTGCTGGCATCCTTTGGAAAACTTCCTTCTGTCAATATTTGAATTTTCAAAACCCATGCTAAATAGCTGCCGTGATGTTTCATTTTTAAAGACTTAAGGAACGGCCGCAGCGGTCCCAGTCAATATTCCTCCTCTGCCATCATCTAGTGCAGCTGTTCCAAAATATTTTTATGTTCTGCAGACCACCAGGTAGCTTCGAGCAGGAGCTGGGCTTGCTGTGAGGCTGCTCCCCTGCCTGGTGCCCTGCTCTGCTGTGGAAGGGGAAAGCAGAAAGAACCAGCTGTTTTAAGATCATGGAATCGTTAAGGTTGGAAAAGACCTCTAAGATCATCAAGTCCAATCAGCAACCCAGCCACCATGTTCAGCTCTAAACTATGTCCTCAAGTACCACATCCAGAGGTTTTTTGAATGCTTCCAGGGATGGTGATTCCACCACTTTCTTGGTCAGCCCATTCCAGTGCTTGACAACCCTTTCCATGAAGAAATTTTTCCTAATACCCAATCAAAACCTCTCCTGGCCTCTCATCCTTCACTTGGTACCTGGGAAAAGAGCCTGACCTCCATGTGGCTAAAACCTCCTCTCAGGGAGCTGTAGAGAGTGATGAAGTCCCTCCCGAGCCTTCTTTTCCCCAGGCTGAGCCCCCCCAGCTCCCTCAGCCGCTCCTCATCAGACTTGTGCTCCAGACCCTTCCCCAGCTCCGCTGCCCTTTGCTGGACATGGCCTGTTTGTTGCCCTTCTGTTTATGTAAGAGAAATCTGAAAATCCTGAAATCTAGGAGGAAAATCTTCCCTGTCAGGATGGTGAGGCCCTGGCACAGGTTGCCCAGAGAAGCTGTGTCTGCCCCATCCCTGGAAGTGTCCAAGGCCAGGTTGGATGGGGCTTGGAGGAACCTGGCATAGTGGAATGTGTCTCTGCCCATGGCAGAGGGTTGGAATGAGATGATCTTCAAGGTCCCTTCTAACCCCAAACCATTCTGTGTTCTATGGAAAATTGGACCCTTGGGTATTTTTGGAGATCTGGGCTTTCATCTTCTTGTTACTCTAATGCAAGTCAAACTCCAGGGGCATAGACTGAACATTGCTGTTGTGCTGACTGGAGTGTCCAGCACCTCCTTCCCACTCACCACTCCTCCCATATTCTTCCTGGTGGCACAGCTACTGTGCAGTCAGTTGGTAAATCAGATGGGATAATTAATCTGGGTTAAATATATACTGACTGATTTCGATGCCAGATTATTTTCGATTTAAGCCAGTTCTGCTGTTCATCTTATTGCTGTGGTATTGGCACAACTGCAGGGCTGGCAGAGGGATGGGAGGATTAATAGCGAGGAGCATGGCAGGGGCAACTTAAATTGATGGTTCTGCTGAAAAACACCCGTTTGTCAAACTGCTGCCTGATATCTGAGGCAGAATGTGTCCTCTGCAGGGCCAACACACAATATGGTGTCTGTCACTTTACAGGCACATTCTTGAGGATTGCTTTCAGCAGAAGCTCTTTGGGATGATGTCCTTAATATTGAGAAATGGCACATTTTTGAGTAGTATGACGATTGAAATGCTGAGTAGTTAGTAATTGCAGAAACTTCCTGAGCCAGGAATCGTCCCTGTTAGACATCCAGCCATCTGTGCCTCCAGTAACTCCCTCATAATTACTAGTTAGAAGGGGAGCTGTTACATGGGTGTTGTAGAAGGCAGGCTGGACCACTGGAAGTTGAAGAGAGCTGCTGGGAAGGGGGTACCTTGGAACTGCGGCCATCCCAGCAGAGCCCTGCGAAGAACTGGAGCTGGCCTGGGCGGTCACCCAGAGGGGATATTGTGTGTCACACCACACATCTGCCACAGCTGCCAGAGTACAGTGGGACCTTGTTTCAGCACAGCCAGGTTAGTAACATGTCTGGAAAATAATTTTTGGCAAGGGTCAACTTAAACAGCTTTGTTCTGCCTCAGAGCCAGCTCTCAAAAGGTCGTAAAACACCGAATGGGTCGTGCCAGAGATGCTGGTGGTGGTCACGGACCTGTCAGGGAAAGGATGTACAGCCCTGGGTAGGTGCATGGGAAAGGGTTCTGGATCGTCCGCTGAAAGGCCATTGTCCTGCAGCAACTGGGAATCCCATCAGCAAACTGGTAGCAGATTTGCAGTGGTGAACTTCAGCCCCGTTGCAGATCCCTCTCAAATCTCCCGTTGTCCCCAGACCACCATGACCATGTGTTTGTCTCCCCATTTTAAGACATTTCATTTTAATTAAATGGGTTTAATTTAATTTGAATGAAAAATATGGGAGAAAAGGGGGAGCTCTGTAACAAGCTGCCTGTGGTGGCAGCAGCTCTCTGAGGAGCAGACTCATAAAAATAATGAGGTGAGAAAATTAGCCTGATTCCAGCATAAAAATGACCCAAATTTGAAATAACACTGACACCCTGTGGAGATGTGTGGAGGGACCTTCTGCAGGGCTTGCTGATCCTTGTTCCTGATATTATAGGCTATTAATTATATTCTTTCATGTGCTCTTTTAGAGAAAGCTTCAGTTTTTTCCAGTGAAAGTTTTGCCATCTTCTAAGTGAGATTAAAAAAAAATATTTCTAATAGAAAAGATATAAAGGATTTTTATTTTTTAATCTTGTAGCTAAAGCCACAAAAGCTCATTTGTCAAAAAGAGGATGATAAGGAATATTCTGCAAGATCTGAAGAATGTGCCTGCAATGAGTTGAGTTTTCCTAAGGCCTTTCTTCTGCACAGCTGGGAGCACTGGAGCGAGCTGCTTGGTGCTGAGGTGAAGTCAGGATGCTAATCATTTCCTTTCCAGTCTGGACTGTTGTTTAAAAATGCAAGAGCTAAAAGGCTTAATGGTAAATGTATGTTTTGAATATTCAGAGCAGCAACTTAGTGTTTGTGCTTGCTGCAAGTCACTGAGATGATGGTCTGGCTCTTGGGAGTGTGTCCTCATGCCTTCCTGTGCTTGTGTCTGTGCTGACTCTGGGCAGAGGGCATCCCAGTTGAAAAGAGATCAGTTTCCCTTTGAGCACAGGATCCCCTTTATCCTTTATCCCAGGACTAAAGGTCAGAAGGAAGAGGGTGGTTATGGGGGAGGCTCCTGGTGAGCTGAGTGCAGCCAGGCGTTGCAGGGCAGGTGGGGGCAGTCGGGGAGCTCTCACATTTCTCACCCTCTGTCTGAAACACCCGAGTGCTGCAAGTGCGCCATTCACCTCAGGAATTACCTGGTCTAATTAAATTCATCCAAGGGTGATAAGGTGTTCAGTTCTCTGAGGTTTACATTGTCTGCAGAAGGGGAAACTGAGACAAACTGGGCTGAGCCGAGACAGAATGTGCAGTAGAAATGCATAAACTCAGTTCTCTAGGGCTGGAGCTGCTGATCTTTGTGGGTGAGCGAGGCCGGATACAGTTAGTCTTACAGTTCAGGAATCATTTTCCCACTGAAGGAATGATGTCGGTTGATCAGCCTCAGTGCTAGACCCTCACTCCATCTTTGGAGATGACTTCCATCCTGGAAGAAGTTTGAGCTCTGCTGTATCGACGGCTTTAAAGATCCCATCTCACTTCTCAAAATAATCGGTAATTTCAGGGCTGTGGCCAAATTGCAGTGTGGTTTTACTTCACTAACTTGCCATGTGAACCCTCCCTCGAGCTCTGTGCTTTCATCTCTGCTGAGATCAGTATTTGATGTGCCATGCAAAGCTGCTGCACGGGGAGCGCTGACCTGGCCAAGCAGTCTCTTGGTTTTCAAGTGTGAGCCCAATCCCAGTGATCAAGGAACGGGATTTCTGCACAGCCCCAGTGTGCATGTTCATGAAAACCTTTGAGATGAAAAGTATTTGTAGACACTTAAAAGATTGTTATGGACAGGTCCAGCTTCCAAGACAGGAAACGTTGATGGAAATAGGATTAGACTCAACATGTGAACAGCTTAACCCCAAAAAGACTGGGCGTGCTCTCTCTCTGTCCCTAAACCCCTAAAACTTCTGGTTGTGCTCCAGATGCAAAGTCCACAGTCCATCCAGCTGTGGATGAGGTAACGTAGGGCTGCTCCTCTGCAAAGCTGACTTAGGTCCTGAGGACTGCTGTTCACAGGATTATTTCCTTTGGGTTCTCTCCCGAGCAGCACTACAGCCTTCTTCTGAATGAAAGAGAAACGCACCCTGCACTCTGCAGCAATTCCCTACAGCCATGAAGGGGAACCATTATTGGGGGTTTCTGTACAGGTCAGCTGGTACCTGTGGAGGACACTCAGCATCAACTGCTGCTTTCACATAAAGGTTGGTAAGTTTGAGCGATGTCCTGTCCCACCAGGAGGAGAATTAGAAGCCTTTTTCATGAAAGCAATTTTCATCCATCCCTGGAACTGTAGCGTTGTGTCAGCAGCCAAGCTGGGGTCAAGATTAAATGACTTCAGACTTCCCCAGGTCAGTTCTCAAGGCTGTGCTTGGGATCCTTGCTCTGACCTCTCTCACAACTGAGCTTTCACAAGGCTCACGTGAAGAAGGAAGGACTTTCACACCAGGAATCTGATAAAGGTCACAGAGATAAACATCCATGTGATCTGCTGACAGCCTGAGAAAGTGACAGGAAGAACCATGAGAGCCTCTGCCCAACTTCCTCAGTTTGCTCTCAAGTCAGCTAGTTTGATCTAAATATCTGGAATTATCTGGGGAGAAGAAGGAAGGTACACAGAAACTTGGCTGGTGTGTTGTCATGGCACAGTGACTTGTTTCAGCCTCTCAATTGAACAGGCTTGACTTGTTATGAGAAGGTTGAGAATTGCTTTAATCCAATATCTCTGACACTTCAATTACTTTGACTGAGAAAGGGAAGATCTTAGTACTGTCGGTTTTGCCCTTTTTCCTTGGCACCATCGGGCTCTGTGGAATTTGTTTTCCAAGCAAGGCAGCCCCTCTCATCCCTTTCTTTTTCCCAAGGCTTGGAACAATGCACTCTGCTTTTATTCACAGAATGGTTTTGGTTTGAAAAGGACCTTAAGTTCCAATCTCTTTGCCGTGGGCAACACTTGATCCCCAAGTTCTCCATCTTCTCCTGGCACAGCCTCTGGTGGAAGGATGCAGAGAGTCCCAGTTTTGCTCCATGGGACCCCAGCAAACATCTGGACTTTGTTTAACTGCTTTTTGTTTTCTTCTTCCAAGGGACCAGGACTCTTCCCCCTCTCCACGAGGAGGTTTTGTGTGTAATGAGCTGGTGACTACTCCCCTGGGAATGAAGTTGGGATTCATCATCTCTCATGCAGGAAAACAGGGAGGAGCAGGCACAGGGCCATCAAAGGTACCACAGAGGTGCTGGTGGGGAGGCAGGGAGTGTAAAACCAGCTTGTGCAATGCAAATGTGTGTTGCTGTTCCCTTCCAGCCTCTGTGCTCAGGTGGAGAGGGGATGTCTTGGTGCTGCTGTCAATTAGACTGCAAATAAACGCTGTTTAATTTGCGGTGACATTTAAAAGCAATTAAGGGAGTTTAAATGTTAAATGTATGTTTTTGTCTTTCCAGTTACACACAGCTTTGGAGGGGAAAAAAATATCCCAAATATTTAATTATATACTTACAACTTTGTAAATAAGCCTGACAGTACTATAAAAAGGTTTTTAATCTCTTGCATAACTGCTTTAACTTCGTGCTTCAGGGTGTGGTGCTCTATTAAAACACTGACACATGTAGTTTGTTATTGTAGCTCCTGTATCCAGCATTGTCTGGGGAGCAGTTGGGGTGTGCATTTCCATATCTGCTTCGGGCAAAATCACCCAGGTAGCTCAGAGCACCTACGCAAACCCTGCTGATGTTTCCCTGAAGCAGGTTAAGGAATCCTGAGGCAGAACTTCTCAGCAGTGCTGATGACTTCATCTGCCCACAGTGACCAGCAGCTGGAGGGTGCAGTATCTCATGCTGGATCTGGAAAGGGAGGTTTGTTGCTGTCTTTCCCTCTGGGCAGGTCCAGAGGTGGGGGGCAAGCCCTGCCTGGCCTCTCTGCTCCTTAGGTGCCAGCAAACCTTGTCACCTTGACTGAGTCATCACGTACCACCCTTGCTTTTTGTGCTTGCTTGGGAGACTCCTGCAGGCTTTACACCTTGTCCAAAGCCTGGATCCCATCCATCTCATTCCAGTACTAAGGGTTTGGCCTTTTTGACCATATACTGAGGGACCCTTTTGCCACTTTGTAGTCACTTTCTTCTGGCATCTTGCCACTGAACCAATCACTTTGTGGCTCTTCCTCTTGCCTCAAGGTTGCACCATAAGGAAGGTGTGGGGAGGGTGCTGATGTGAAGGGATGCAGCCAAGCCTGGTAAAAAGAATTCTTTGTGCTCTTCAACTCACCTGCCCTGTCCTTCCCTAGTCTCTGTCTCATCTCTCTGATGTTCTTTCATTGTTCCTGTTTCACAGTATCCCAGAACTCCTCTTCATAGGGAATTCAAGGCATTGATACCTGTTCTTCTCACCGCTGTCTAGCAGGGAGGAATAGAGAGCTGGGGGTGGCACCTGTTCAGTTGAAGAGTTTCCATCCAACAGTCTGTGCTTGACACCTGACCTCGGCATCAGCCTGTCTGATATAATTTCTGTAACCTCAGTTTATTGTTTCCATTGACACATGGGTTTATTTTATACAGATACTTTCTGCAAAGCGATGCTTAACATGCTCTGCTGGGTCTGAGTGGTGTCCTTGACTCAGGAGTTTTCTTTTGTATTGTGTAAATCTGATCTCAGTCTGTTGCCAGGATCACACACCTCTTTGAATTGGAAGATCTGTGCAGCATCTGGTGACAGTGTGTATGTTGATTTAAAGCTTCCTCCTCCTGAGCACTCAGAGGTTTTCCTGGAGCAGATAAAATTATTTAACAGCCTCTCTGGCCTCCTTCCCACACCAGCCCCAGCTTTGAGACAGCCCTTTGACTGCTGTTCTACCCCAGTTAGACCTGGTTCTCCAGCCTGAGACAGCCCTTGTTCCCATGATCTACAGATTTTTGTAGGCAGCCCCAGACCCATCAGCTCTTTCTCTTGATCTCCCTGGAGTCTGCTGTCTCCTTGGCAAGGGATAATGGAGCTCTTCTGCCTGTCAGCTTCAGGAGGTGATGGCCCATCATGACTGCCCTGTCTCCTCCTGCTGCCTCTACCATCCTCCATCCCCAGCTCCATGGCTTGTCCATAACCTAAATAACTTGTCCACTTCCAGCTCTTAATGCTTCTGTAGTTGTAGACAATTCCTCAGCAGTTAAATATTAACGTGCCGATTAATAATGAAAGCCATAATTGTAGTTAGGTCTAAAACTTTAATGGGGTGAGGAGTGAGCAGAGGTGCAGTCCATAACAATGAAACTGTGCTATTAATATATATATATTTAAGCATCTTTCCCTCCAGCAATAACATTGCACGAGAGCAGCATCCCATGTGTGGGTGCCTGTGAAGATGTTTGCCCGCGGCGCCTGGAAGCTCGGAGCAGGAACTCAGAAAGCACTAGGTATGATATTTATTTTATTCAAAGGGGTTTTTAAAAGTCCCGTTAAAAGTTTTCATTCTGAGTCTTAAAAATGGACTTTGTGCAGGGGGACTTTTGCCCCGGGAGGGCAGGGGAAGATTCCTGGAGAGAAAGGTATTCATTGTCTACTTCAGGCACACCAGTCTGCAAACGCAGTATTTGTTTCAGTCTTAAAGCAGCCCAAGATACTGCAGTCAATTATGTTGGGCTCAGTGATCTCAGAGGTCTTTTCTGACAGAATCGATTCTGTGATTCTGTGAAAAGGGACACAAAAAAAAAAATATCAGCAAGTGGAGCAGAAACAATGGAGAAAACGTTCTGGATAGCCGGGAGCTGTGGAGGAAGGGGATGTAAGGGCTGTAGTTGTGGTGCCTGTGTGTGGGACTGGAACACCCGAGCCTCGCCGGCCCCTGCTCCGCCGCCTTTCTCGCTGTAGCGTTGGTGGGAGCACATTTCTGTGCTGCTGGGTGGTGTCTCCTGCTGAGCCCGGCTGGCGCTGCACCAGCTGCGCCTCCCCTGCCAAACTTCCAGCGATGCCTGCGAAATTAAATCAGCGCTGGAGCATTGTTTTACATCGGGAGCGTGTGAACGCAGGAAAATAAATTTAAATTAATACATTATACGCGATGGCACGTGGGCAGATAGAAAGAAATCTGTTGATGTTATAGATGCGTAGCACAGGCAAACTATTGATGTTACGGATGCAGAGCATCCAACCCATTTATTGATGGGAGATTTTTTAAAGGTGGTGTATTGTTTAGGACCGCAAAGTGCCATAATATGTAGTATAACAGGGCTGTATACTGCGACTATATATCTATAAAATAATACTGTATAATAGGGTTATAATTCTTAATCATAATGCTGTAATTCCAAATTCAGGGGAGCCCAGTGCTTCTGACAGTGGTGTGTGTTGTCACAGGACCCTTTGCCACAGTCTCTGCTCCCGCGCAGCCAGAGCCAAGTATTTTCCACATAAATTTGAAATACGTGTGTTAAAAACGCCAATTCCCTTATTTCCCCCCTAAAACCCTCGATCCTGCCCCTCAGCCCAGGAGCGGGACCGGCGCGGCCGCTCCGGGGTTAACGGCGCTGCCGCCCCATTGGCGGGCGCCCCCCCCGCCGCTCCCATTGGAGCCGCCCGGCCGCGTCCCCCCGGCCGGCGGCTGATTGGCGGGCGGGCGGCGCGCGGCGGGCGGGGCGGGCGCCCATTGGCCGTGGGGCGGGCGCGCGGCGCTGGGCGGCACCATGTCG
>JAWWES010000006.1:27013134-27075094 GCA_035583135.1 Lophotriccus pileatus
GGGGACGGGCCGCGGGGCCGCGGCGGGCCGGGCACGGGGGGCGGCGGGGCAGCCCGCGCCTGGCGGCGGGAGGAAAGGGGGCGGCTGCTTCCCCGAGGGGCTCCGGCGGGGCCCCTGCGGGCCCTGCGGCCGGACCGGCGGGTGTGGAGTCACAGGATCAGCGAGGTTGGAAAACTCTTCCCAGATCATCCAGCCCGACCCGCGACAGAACCCCCACCTTGTCAAGCGGACCGTGGCACTGAGTGCCACGTCCTGTCTTTCCTTAAGCACCTCCGGGGACGGCGACTCCGCCGCCTCCCTGGGCAGCCCCTTCCAGTGGGGAGGTTCTTACTGATGTCCAGCCTGAACCTCCCCTGGGCAGGTTGAGGCTCTGTCCTCTTGTCCTGTCCCTTGTTCTCTGGGAGCAGAGCCCCCTCCGCCCCCGGCTCCACCTTCCTGTCAGGGAGTTGCAGAGAGCGAGAATGTCCCCCTCGAGCCTCCTTTTCTTCAGGCTAAGCCCCCCCCGCTCCCTCAGCCGCTCCTGCTGCTCCAGACCCTTCCCCAGCTCCGTTCCCTTCCCCAGACCCGCTCCATCCCCTCGGTGCCCTCCGTGGCAGGTTCGGGTCAGTTCAGGGGCACCCCCGTCTCTGCCCGAGCTCCGCGGGGGCCGCACGGACGCGGCTCTGGCAAGTGGGAATTCTGATGCGCGCTCCTGCAGCTCGTTCCTCTTCTGGATGCTCGCTTTGAGCTGGGGACAGAGCCACGAACAGCTGTGAAGCCTCTCCGGGCATCTCCTCTGCACCGTGGGCTCTCACCGAGTGCCACTCGCTGCTTGGCACAAAGGTCATTGTCCCGCGGTGAAAACTGAGATGTGTGTTGTTCGTAGAAAAGCCTGACTGTGGTTGTCAAAGCTGTGGGTTTAAGCCTTTTTAAAGGGCATCTCCCTTTGGTTTTTTTCTGGATACAGATGTGCATAAGCACTGCAGCTCTTTGGTTCCTGCCCACTGAGGCCCTGGTCCTATAACATCCGTGGTGCTTTAGGGGCTGAGCAAACAGAGCAAACTGTAAAATACAGATTCCAGTCTTGCAGTGAACAGATCCCACTTGGTACTTACTGCAGAACGGGCATTAATGCTGTGTCTTGTTTTAATCTGAAAGTGACTCGTGCACCCCTCATGTCCTTAAGTCTGACCTACACAGTCACTGTGGGATTCGGCTCCGTTTGCGGTACAAAGGCTCAGGAGGGTGAGGTAGATTTTGTTTCCTCGCACAAAGTTGTCAGCTCAGTTCTGGCACCAGGATCTCTGCCCTCTGGTTCACTGGCCGCTGCCTCTCCTCGGCAGTGGGGAAAGGGATTGGCATTGTCCTGTCGCAGGGAGGGGCTCCTTGCTGCTGGGTGTCAGATCCAGCACGACCCTGGGTAAATTTTTGGTGCCTGTGTTATCTAGGAGCTGAATCAACATAAGCATGTTGAGGGGAGAAGGAAAACTGCAGGACTTTCTCACTGCTTTGGCTTCAGCTCCAAGGGGAGCAAGGCTCTCTAAAACATATCCAGCTCGTTTCACTGACCTGTGATGATCGGGTGGAACATCCGTAACTGGGGTGGGGATAAAGGGAGGGTTGTTCCAGCTGTTTTCTGACAGGTCCCAGGACCCTGTATATCAGTACCCCTGCCTGCTGCCTGTGTCCTGTGCCATTCCACTTTGCAGTGCTTCCAATCCCTCCCTCCCTGCCCGGCATTCCCAGCTCCCTGCCCATTCCAGCTGTGCGCACACTGGTTGCCCAGATGGCCAAGGGGAACAGGCAACTGTTGAGCCAATGCCACAGCCCTTCCTGCAGCATTCCCCAGCTGCCAGCTCCCAATAAACACATAAACCCCGTCTTCAAAACGTCTACTGTCCTCTCAGATGTGCTTGGCATTAACCAGTGGATCCAAGTGAAAAGTGTGATTATATAAACTTTGTTTCCATAGGAAACTGTGCTTGATGGAAAGTGGAGAATTCATGCAGCCTGGCTCCCCTAACAGCTCCTGCCTGGCTCCCACCAGCCTTGGGGCCTGGGAGCTTCTGGCTCCCCAGGGCTGCTCCCAGGTGGTGTCCATATCCCAATCTGCCCTGTCCTTATTTGTGCAGCCAGATGAGTCAGGTGTTCCTGTTTGCTGAGTGGCCAGCAGCTGGGAAAGATTAAGGACATTTACCCAATTGTCCTTGGTTTTTCCAAGCTTCTGTTCTCTCTCTGGCCTGTGTTCTTTTTCTAAAGCCCCTCGAAGTATTCCTCTGACAAATTTTGCAGAAGTGCAGGTACTGGATTCTGGAGTTCCTAAGGGATGTAACAGGGCAAGGTGGGCAGATGGATGGACAAGATGATTTCATTTCTCTCCAAAGCTGTGTGAGAACGGATCAGGCAGTTGCTGATTGTTCCAGCTGCAGGCAGAGATAATGCAGTGGTTAAAATGCTCGTGGCCTTTCCTATTTCTCTGTGCTGTGTCTCCCAGCCGGGGGTGTAGCTGCGCGTGCGGGAAGTTTGAGCACAGACTGCCATGGAGATTTTGCCTGTAGATAAAATGAGAGTTTTAACAGGAAAAGAGGAGGAGAAGTAGCAGACAAGTAAATATGTGGGAAGCCTTGAGCAGTAGATGACTAAACTCGTACACAAGGCAGGCAGCATGCAGAGAGTGGAAGTGACAGAATGAGTCTGAGAAATCCAGGGAAAGGTCTGTGGGAGCCTGCCTGTGGAAACAGGAATAACAAGGCTTGCACAGAGAGGGGAGGTATGAGCCACCGAGGAGCTGGCCAAGGAGAGGAGGATGGGAAGAAGATTGATCTAGTGAGACTGAAGTACACTTTGGGAAGAGGAAAATGTCACTGCTGTATGCACTGTTTCTTCAAGGGGCTTTCCAGGATTTACTGGAGAACTTTTAAAGGCCTTTTGATGGGCAATCCCAAAAGGTGTAGTGTATATAAGAAAAAAGGCATGCATTAAACAGGAGTTAAGAGTGTACTTCAGCATATCTGTTTAAGATCAGTGTCTGTTTGAACTACGATATTCTGTGTACTTGTGCTGCCAAACTAAATCTTTGTCTGCCCTCAGACTTGATTTGTCATCTGGAGCATAACAAAATCCTTGCAAATTGTACATGCAGTTTTTGAGATAGCAGCTTTCTGGCTTTAAGACATAAAAATAAGGCTGTGATATGTGGCACGGCGTTGATCTTGTGACTCCAATAAGAAATGTTTTCTGAGACTCCTCTGGTAACTTTGTGGGCTTGCTTATGGTAGCTGTGGGTTTTTTTTGTAAGAGGCAAGTTTCATGCTGTTTTTTGAACTGGGTGTCAAGTGGTGTGATGTTGGTATTTAGTGCCAGTAGAGGTGCTTTAATTCAGGTCTTTGTGTGACCCTGCCGTGATAGTGAAGAGACGCTGTTATTTGGATACTGAGCTTGGAAGACTCATTGCTTGCTGAGAATACAGAGCTGGCTGTAATGAGAGACAAAACTGGTAAGGAAATAGCCCTTAAGAGGTAGAGAAAAATAAGAAGCATTTCTTATGCAAGCCTGCCAGTTGACTAGAGGATTAAAAAGCTGGTGGGGTTGTTTATTTCTGGCTGTTTTCTTTTCCAGGTTGATCCAGAAGTGTGGTAAAAATGGTAGAGAGGGAAGTGAGTTTTTTCTGTGCTTCTGTATCAGGGAGATGGAGTTTGGGTGGTAGTGCAACGAAGCTCTTTGAATTATGTCTTCTGTGCAGTAGTGGTAGCTGGAGATAATGCTAAGCAGAAACTCAAGATAAAAGAAAAACACTTTTAGGGTTACCTGACCTTGGTAAGAGATCAGCAGCTGATCCCAAGGGCAGGAGGGAACGTGTGTTCTGGAACTGGAGCTACATGGGGACTTTTCTGTCACTGTATGGTGTCAGCTCTGGTTGGACACTTAAATGGTACTTGACTTCTGAAAACTATTTGGGTTTTTCCTTCTCTGATGCCTTCAGGTTCAAGGAGCATCTCCTGTCACTTTGTGCATCCCATATTCCCGTGACTCCTATGTAGAAGTAGGCGGCTTTTCCACCCTTGGCCCCTTTTTGTCAAGCCTGAAGACCCTTCCCTTATCCTCTCACCCCCTCCAGTTTGTGGAACTGGTTTCTTTTCGTGTCTCCTCCTGAGATCATCCCTGGGTTTACTTTTGTCATTGTCCAGGACCCTTTTGGCCTTTGTTCAGCAGTTCTGCTCACAGCTCACCCTTTTTTTCCCTTTTAAAAATTTTGAGGGGTTGCTGTTGCTTCATTTGTTTCTGTGACCACCTTTCCCATCTCCGCCCTCATTCCAGGGCCAGCATTACAATTCTGGAGCTCTCACAATCTTCTTTTTCCATCCAAGTCTTTTCCAAAGACTTGTCCTTTTCAAATTACCGTCTTCCAAAACTGCATAAATATTTTCTTGGACCTTCTCAGCGCTGTCACTCTTGGCATCTTCAATTTAAGACAGTAAACCTCAAGTCCTTGCTGTGTTGATAAACTCGTACATAAAAGGGTTCAATCCCTGGCCTGCAGAGCAGTGAGTGTAACATTGGCAGCCAAGGAGCGAAGTGCAGGCTGTGCAGGTAGCCTGGGAAATAGATTGCATGGCAACCTCGGGGGTGTTTTGGTGTTTGTTGGAGGAAAGCAGCGGATGACTCATGTCCTCAGATGGCAGCACAAAGTCAGAGCCAACTCACCAGCAAATAGTTAAATGTTTAATTTGTTTTTGTTTTGTAAATGCTGTTTACCTCGGTGGAGGTTTTCAGCCAAAATTAATTTCAAAGCTGTCACAAAAGATAAACTAAGTAAGTGACCTTTAATTTAAGTGACTATAGTTATATTCATCCCTTTTGCCCCTTCCCCCCTCACACCCAATCCCAAGAAGAATATCCCTAGAGAAACTCAGCATTCTGGAAAATCAGTCTAGGAAAGTGAGTGCCCAGCTTGAGCTGCAAAGGTGTGGAACATTCCTGCCCTGTGCTTTAGTTGGCCAGCACTGGGCTGTGAGGCTTTCTTAAAATGTATGTGCACATACACTCATCTCTCATAACTGTTCTGAAATGAGCTGTGTTCTTCTGCCTTGCTCCTTACAAACTATAATGGGTTTTAAAGATGAATGGAAGCAGATCTTGATACCAGCAGTGTTCAAAATGGTTCAGAACTACTGGTTTTAAAGAAGAGAATTATGCAGTTACAATGAGAGGGAACAGTTACAGCCGGATCTGCTTGGCTTTCCTGCTTAAATTTAAGAATAATATTGTTATTTAGAGATCTCCTGCTGGCTGAGTCTGTATCTGCAGGAATGAGGGCGTTTGGGTCAGGTGCATCTTTCTTGTCTGTGCTTCTCTCATTCTCGTGCTTGCAGTGGTAATGTTTAGATTGCTGGGCTGTTTGGAAAAGTATAGCCAAAACAGAAGTAGGTGATGTTTTAATTTCCATATAAACACGTGATTTGTTTCCTCTCACTATGAGCACAAGCACTGATTTTCCAATAGATTAAAATCAGTATTACACAGGGGCCCACAGCCCCAGTTTGAAACATCCCTAGGGCTTCTTCCACCCCACACTCTGCCCTTCCTTGGGCCTCTATATTGGTGTGGGTGATTGCTGTCAACATTAAACCACTTGTTCACCTGTCAGTTTTAACTCAATATTGGGGTGTTGTGTGCCAGGTCAGGAGCTGGACTTGATAATTCTGATGGGTGCCTTCCAACTCTGCAGATTCTGTGATTAGGAGACTTTCATTCTCTCTCCTGCTCCAGCAGACAGGTTCTGTAGGAAGTATTTAAGAGGCAAAATGTGTAACTTGGAAAGGACCAAACGAATGGATTGTCACCTGAGGCAGGATGATGATGGCAGAACAATCTGGGTGGTGAAATGGGCTAAAAGCCCTGGTTCTGCCTCACCAGAGTGTGCCACCTGTAACTTGGATAGTGCTCAGCTTGGTCCCTGTGCAGACAAAAGGGATTTTGAAAACGGGAATATCTGACATTTTGTCACTTTGAATTTTCTTGTCCCTCTTGGTGGCTGTTTGAGGAGGTTTACCTGGTTATTCTTTGTGGGTCTGGCCTGGGCCACAGCAGGTGCTTTGCAGCTGGGTCTGTGAGAGGTACCACGGGTGCACAGGGAGGTGGGAAAGCCTCGAGGCTGGCGGGGCCTGCTATGGGCCTGTAATGTAAATTTGCTTAAGGTGCTGTGGAGTCATCTGTGGGTTTGCACATCCTTTTATGCAAACACTCTTAGCCTGTGCCAAACCCAATCCTGCACTGATGGCTGTGACCTGTGTATGCCTTGTCAGGCATAGCCTGTGCTTGCTGCTGGTAAATGAACTTCAGCCTGTGCAGGTCACTTTTTCCAGTGCCATGATTAATAATGGCTGGTTTATACTCTTATTGTTGAATCTGATGAGAAGGCTTTCCTGTATCAGCCCTCCCCAGCTCAGGGTGCTGCTCAGGGTTTGCATGATGAGCGTGGCTTGTGCAAAGAGCAATCCCTGCCGGCTCCCAGTGCTCCTCAGAGGTGTGCCCAACTGTCCCTTCCCATTTGGGTTTTGACTACGTTCAGCCAGTGTTAGAAAAGGAACTTCTGTCCCCATCACTGAAATAACAGGTGGTGGTGCCTTCTGTGGTCCTTATTTGCTATCCCTGCCCTGGCCAAGGCTTGTTGAGGGGGGAGACATGTCATGCAGCCTGGAAAGATAGAAACACAGGTGGAGCTTTAGCTGTTACAGGTGAGGTTGCTAAGAACAGGCAGTCCTGGTGATGTGGGACTTTTCTCCTGTTAATTTAGTGTTGAGATTGCAGACACTTTGTCTATTTTCTGTGGTTATGGGTTTTACAGTTGACTGCAGAAGGTAGTCAACCACAAGGAAGTGAAGATGTCACCTGCTGCCCCACCCCTTTTTTTACAGTTTTTTTTTTTTTTAAAGAATGGAAAAAAGAATCTGAGTAAATTATAGTGACAGCAAATGAAAGGCAGTAAACAATTAAGTCTGTTCTGCCCTTATGCACCTTCAGGAAAGTAGGCTGTGCAGCTGTTCTCATTTGCTGTCAGCTGTCTTAAAATCTACCTGAGAGCTTTTCTGGAGGGTCAGGTCTTTAGGTAACCAGTGATCGTGGCATCTCATACTAGTGGAAGAGTGTGTGTGCAGTTAGAAACTACAGCTCCCTGCAAAATCTTGTCCCTGGTAGCTGCAGCTGCTCAGAGATGCCATCCAGCAGTTTCCCCTTCCATGCACATCATGGAAAGGCTGCAGGAATGCAGCGAACCCACATGTTTTATTAGAAATATTTGGGTTTTAGACTACAAGTGTCCATAAATACAGGCTTATGTTCTGAGCATAAACTTGCTTCTGAGTTTGGTGGGATGTGCACGATTGTAAGTTTGTTTTCTGCTTGTTTTTAGGGGCACCAGGAGATGCTTCAGTGGCGAGACCTCTTTCACAATGCAAGTTAGGAATGAAATCCATTAACTAACATCCCCTTCCTCACCCTGATCTCCAACAGACTTCCTGGAACGCTCGGAAGAAAAGGGTCAGGGGAGAAGGGTGGAAGGGCACCATGAAGCTGAAGCAGCGGGTCGTGCTGTTGGCCATCCTCCTCGTCATCTTCATCTTCACCAAGGTCTTCCTCATCGACAACCTGGACACCTCGGCCGCCAACCGGGAGGACCAGCGCGCCTTCCAGCGCATGATGGCGAGCCTGCAGGTGGAGCTGGAGCCGCGCCTGGAGCACACGCTGCAGTCCCCCTGGGAGATCGCCGCCCAGTGGGTGGTGCCCCGGGAGGTGTATCCCGAGGAGACCCCCGAGCTGGGGGCTGTCATGCACGCCATGACCACGAAGAAGATCATCAAAGCCGATGTGGGGTACAAAGGGACCCAGCTGAAAGCTCTGCTAATACTTGAAGGAGGCCAGAAGGTTGTCTTCAAACCCAAGAGGTGAGTGTTGCCTTCAGTGACTGCCTTAATAATAACTGCTTTGTTCATATCTGTGTTTTCTTTTCTCCACGTCATCGCATTAATGTTTAAGTTACAAATATGCCTGTAAATGGAAAGGCCATCCTGTTATTTGAGAGGCAGACAGGAGGGAGCGTTGCTGGTGCTGTAGTAACAGTAGGTTGCTGTGCCAGCTATCTCTCAGGCTGCACAGTCTTGATGCTCAAAACTACCAGTCTGTAGGTTAAAAGAATAATCACTGTGTTCAGTCCTGGGGGAATGTTGGTTACATCTGATGTTTCTGAGTCTTCCTGACTTGGAAGTGCAGGTTGTGGTGATGTGGAGACAAGCCTTGTCTACTGTGAATAAGGGTCATGTCAGACTGCCAGGAGAGAGTGCAGTTCAAGAACAGGGAAGGAATTCAGGTTGACAGTGGTCTTACACCAGACACCCAGATCTAGTTTTAGCTGCATGAAACCTGTAAAAATGGCTTGGGTAGGTCAGAGTTTCCTGTCTGCCAGTGCTGAGTACTGGAGGAGCAATGTGTGGGTAGTGAGACTTCCTTGGTGTGGCCTCTGTTTCCAGTGATCCACAGGGAAATCTGACGTGATTGAACGTTCACAAAGAGGCTTGTGCGTGGCTGTAAAGCTTTTTGAACTGTTGGCCTTTGGGGGAAAGGAGAAAAAGATGTTAAAAAGTAAGGGAGGGGTGTTTTAGGGGAGTGCACTGCAAATGGGAAGTGTTGTCATCACAGAGTGAGGACATCTCTGCCCAAAGGATTTTGGGTTGAGCAAGCATTAAGGTTAATGAAGGAGTCCAGAGTAGGCCATGGAGGTGCTCCAGGGACTGGAGCCCCTCAGCTTTGGAGCAGGCTAAGAATCTGTTTAACTGGCTTTAAATATGAAAGCCCTGTCAAAGTTACTGCTAAAAACAGTTCATAAGTTCCTGTGAAACTTACTGATTGGGGAAGACGGAATTCCTATGTTGCTTTTGCCCTAGAAGGAACCAGTTGCCTACTGTGCATGGAAACAAAGGGTTTAGTTGGCTTGTACCAATAAATTTTAGCTCTGCAACTTTCCACAAGTGACCATGTTTCCAAGAGCCTGCTGTAGGTACACACCGGAGACCTGCCTCTGAGGATGTGTTCTGAGGGTGAACTGTCTCATTTCAAAGCCTGGCTTGCTAATGATTAAGACTTGCTGCCATCACATCTGGTGGTATATGTGAAGTAAGTTGCTCGTTTGGTGTAAGCTGCAGTTTGGCAGGAATCTGTCAGATCCTCCTCCCACAAACCCCCTGCCATCCTGCCCTGGTGAATTCCCTTCTGAGCTGCCTTGCAGACGAGCTGAAGCATTTGCTCAGGCTGAGGGAATGAACTGTTGTCCCACCCACACCTTCCCTGAGCATGGCTAAAACATCCAAGTAGAGCTCTGTGGCTTCTCCTACACTGTTTTTGCTACTGCTTGATCCCAAAGTCTGTTGGCAATAATCCATTTTACACGATTTGATACATAGATGGAAATGAGAAAATAGGCCTTGGCTTATTGGAAAATGTGTTGCACTTGACTCCTTTGCTCAGTATTGGTTGTGGTATTTCTCACTCCCCTGAAGCACAGTGCTGAAACAGTACCTGGGACTGATTCAGATGTCAGGAAACTCAGAAATGGGTGTTTGCCTTGACTAAGTAACATCTGTTAAAAAAGGGAGCAAAAACCCTGCCACTTCACCAAAACACACTGTAGTTGTTGTGATGGGTGCCTAATTTCTATTTCTTGCTCTTCATGATGCCTTTTCTGCACCAGAATAAGGGCTCTGTTTATATCCAGTATTGTCCTCAGGTTCACGCTTGCTGATTTTCTGTCTACTGTGAGATTCCATTTGCCATCTCTCCCACAATATCAGACTGTATTTTCATGTTCATATACAATCCATTCTAACCCCAAAATCATCTGTGGAATTGCTGCTTTCCAGTATAAATAGCCCCCTGTTCTGTAGCTGGGTCTGTGCTCTTTGTTTTAGATGGGACTTGGCGTATGGTTGGGTTAAAATTCATCAGTTGGAATAGGCACTGCTTCCCAAGCTCTGGAGACCACTGTACATTGCTGACCTTTCCTCCTTATTTACCACTTCAGCAGCCTGGACACTTCAATCTCATGGATGGTTTTTCCCCCTCCCATTAGCAGTCATTTGGAAAGGGACACAGAGAGTCTATAACATAGCAATGTTATTAAATTGGTGCTCTGAACAGCAAAATTGATGGAAGTTCTGCATAGAATCACTTTATTTGACTGGTTTCCATTACAGATATGCCAGGGATTATGTGGTGGAAGGAGAACCCTACGCTGGCTACGACAGGCACAATGCAGAAGTGGCAGCCTTTCACTTGGATAGGTATGGAATTCTTGGCTTTATTATCTTGGGAAAACGCTTCATTAGAGCTCCTTGAGGAATACACCTCAGGTGTGAGCTGTTTCTAACCTGCCAACATAGCACTTTGAAGGCAAAAATAAAAGTCAGCTGTTCGGTGACACTTAATTTCAAAGGTCTGTGCAAGAATGGGACAGAAAATGCCAAACACTCAGTGCTGATAGTTGTGAAATGCTGTTAGAAATGCAGTTTCATCTGGAATAAATGAGCACAACCTCTGTCTCCTCATTACAGGAAGACTTTGTTGGCACTTTGGAGGTGAAGAGACTTAAAATCTGTACTGATCTTTGTAGTCCTTTAAGCACTTTTAAAACTCCATTACCAATACCCAAGTCACTTATGGTCACACATGGGAGTGGAACCTGGATCCTGTAACTGCGAGTTTGGTGATTGTTCTTCCCGCCTCTGTTTTTCCAGGCACTTTTCAGGCATTCACTTTTCTTCAGCCATTGTCTCTTCCCTTCTCCCTCCTCATGCCAAAGAAAACAGCTCCTTGATTGGTTGCTTTCAAGTGTAATTGAACTGGGCTTAAACACAGCACTTTTAATAGATAGTGGTTCCCACAAATTACAAATGACCCTTTCCAGGTGACCAGCCCACGGGCCATATGGTTTTATTGCTTCAGCCTCTACATGATGGATATTTCTGGTGTGAGGTCTGAGTTCTGAGCACGAGGCATCCTGTTTTGCTGTGCTGCAAAGGCTTTAATAAAAGAGTGTCACTGATGGCTTACAAAGCAAGTTTAACATCCAGGCACTTAAAAAAAGTGAGTTTCCTTACTTTGCTTGGAGAAGAAAAGAGGTTCTGCAGGGCTCCAACTTGATTCTTCGGTCTCAGCCATCTCTGACAGACACTGTGGGTTTGTTTTGTTTCAGTTTTGAACTGCTGCCTGTGTTGCAAATTCTCTTGCTGTATTTTTTCCCCCCAAACCAGAATCCTGGGATTCCGACGGGCCCCGCTGGTGGTTGGCAGGTTTGTGAACCTCCGCACGGAGATCAAACCGGTGGCCACGGAGCAGCTTCTGGGCACCTTCATGACTGTGGGTGAGTGCATTCCATGGATTCTGCAGTAAAGAAAAACAGGTTTAATGGGGAAAAAGGGCCGTGGGAGCCTGACACAGCTACAGGACAGTTAACTCTGGTGCAGGAAGCTGGGAAGTGTCTGTCTTTGCCAAGGCAGAGCTTGTATAACCCTGCTTGGCGGGGGAGGAGGACTTGGGTTTCTCCAAGTAGTTTTCCCTCTGTAACTGCTCTGTGTTCCCTCATGCTGCTGTTGCAGATGGGAAGTTTTGGGCTTTTTTTGAGTAAGAATTTTCTCTCTGCTGTCAGAGGTGGTTAGGCCCAATAGGAAAAAAAATAAAATTGTATTTAATGTGAACAGAGTGATGAGTTGGGATAATCTGTAGTTGGTGTTAGATGCTGTTTGTGCCATCAGAGCCTGCGGAGCATTTAGAACCAAACGTTTCACAACTTCCCTGTGTTATTTACAGCAATGATGCTGTGAGGGCACTTAATGGGAATTACTAATGGGAACTCCTACCAGGTGGTCATTAAGCACCAAGAAATGACTTATGCTGCAGCCTTAACTCCTTCAGGCTTTCATAAAGTATCCAATTATTACTCTTTCTTCGTTTGTTTTGTTTTCTAATCAGAAGGCTCTAGAGATGATGGTTCATTACAGCTGGTAAATATGTGCCTGTGTACATTCCTATTACAAGCACTGCTGGCAGTCTCACACTGCCAGTTACCAGGTGTAACTCAGAGATGGGAGGAGCTCAGCCTTCCCAAACTCTCCTTGCATTCAGGTGGGGTGCCTGCCTCAGGCAAACTCTACTTTTTTGAATTTCAGCTAAGATAACTAAGCTGTTTTATTCTAGCAGAAATGCTGACTTGAAAGGTTGGCTGCAGAAATGTTCATTGCCTTTCCTTAGATTCCTTGGATTCACTGTTGTGCAGAGCAGGACCCAAATAAATGGGTGGATTTGGGAAAAAGGTTGTGGTCTCTTGTGAGCCCAAATTTGACCAAGTTTCTGAGGTTTTGAAGAAAAGATAATTCATGCCTGTTCAGTGCAGGTTTGCTGGAGTTGCAGCTACAATCCCAAAGAATTCTGTCTCTTGCTGGACCTGCTGCAGGCCCTGGATGGAAAGTAAGACTTGCAGGGCTTTCCATACACATAAGAGATGTGGTCTGCAAGCTCTTTGTGCTCAATTTATGGGATGGGGTATTGGGAGCACAAGAGCCAGGTCTGCATGGAGGGCTCCAAGGGAGTGCTGGCTGAGGGGCGAGGGTGTGTAAGGATGGAAGGTGAAAAACACACCTTTGGGTGAGCTGAGCCTGGTTTGGGGAGGATACTGGAGGTGGAGGCAAAGGAAACAAGGTTAGGGAACAAGTGGAATCACAACAAAGGGAGACATAGTTGAGGAGTATTTTGGAGGATCATCTGTGAACGTGGAACTGGATTTAACTTGGCAAGAGTCAAGCAAAGGCAGGGTAGAAGAGGGAAACAAAAAAGGCTAAACTAAAACTATTAATCCAGGTTGTGTGGATTACTTGATGCTACAGGATACATCAGCATTAGCAGACTAAAGGCTGCAGGGTTTTGTTGCTCCTCTCCTGTCAGGAGAGACTGATGAAGCTTTGACAGATCTGCATTCCTGCATCACCTAAGAATGACAGCCTGTTTCTGTCTCCCCTGCTCAAGTAGCTGAGACGCGTGGCAGAGCTCGGGGCTCCAAATCCATTGGAGTTCTGCTGCATTCTTTTTAACTTGTCTCTTTTAGGTCAACTTTTTCAAAAAAGTGGTAAATCTGACACATGAAGTAGGTGAAAAATGTGAAAAACAAGCAGTGTTAAGGTCCCAAGGACTAGGAAGGGATCACAAACTCTTGTTGGTAGTGCAGTGTATTAACTCTCGGTGTGATAAAGTCACTAGAAAATATAATTACTCTCTCCTTTGAATATTAGTCCTTTATTGCTTGGAATGAATGGATGTCTGTGAACTCTCTTTGTAACCTCTCCCTCTCTGAGACAGGAAGCACGTGGTCAAGTGCAGTGAAATCCTGCTGCAGGGAAGGCTCTGCTGCCACAACACTCCCCTGAATTTCAGTTGATACCTGTTTATTTTTGGTTTTAAGGCAATAACACCTGCTTCTATGGGAAGTGCTACTACTGCCGGGAGACAGAGCCAGCCTGTGCGGACGGGGACGTCATGGAGGGCTCGGTGACGCTGTGGCTGCCGGACGTGTGGCCCCTCCAGAAGCACCGGCACCCCTGGGGCAGGACCTACCGGGAGGGCAAACTTGCCAGGTAGGAGGATGTGGGAGGGGCACTCCAGGCTCTGAAAATCTTGGCTGTGGGCTAACCAAGACTCGTCTCCCGTGCCACTGGACCTTCTGTTGGCCCTGTGTCCCTCTGAAATGCGGTAGCACCTGCTGTCGTGGTCTCTGTAGTTTCTTCTCAGAGTTGTGGAGCTGGTTTAACTCAAGAAGGTAGGCACAGGAAAGCTCCTTGCTTTGGATACCATTAATATTTGGTGACCAGGCTCAGCATCTAAAGAACCCTTAAACAAGGTCAAATGTGAGCTCTGTCCATCTTGTACAGTAGATGTGACTCGTCTGAGTACGTGGGTTGGGGATGTTTTTGCCGTGACCAGAGCAAGTGCTTTTGAGCTTAGTAAATTCTACCAAATCTTTGTCATTAAGAAGTGATTAGAAAGAGATTTTTTTTTTAGTCCTTGATCTAAAGTATCCATCGATTTCCAGTGATGTGATTGTTCTCAGGTAGAATCTCATCCAAAGGCTTCACTGAATTGTTTTAGAGTATGAAATGCATGGATTGATTTTTGAGCTACAGATGTTTTTTTCCTTTCCAGCAGGTCAGAATTAGCTGCGTTCAGTACATGGTATATTGCAGTAATGAATGGGCTGAATTCTTGGAGGTGTTTCTGCTATTGAGAGGCTGCTTTTCATCATAAACTGCCTCCTTACACAGGGTTTTACCCTGATTCCTGTGCTGGTTTGATATTTGCTGTATTGAAATTCGCTCTTGCCTCGTTCAGATGGAGTTACAAAGTTCTGGTGTTTTGCACCTTGTCATGCTGAACATTTCCATTTGAGAGAACATCAGGAAAATGAAGTGTTCTAGGTGTCATGCTCTCCTTTTTCTGTGCCTGGTAATTATGGAAAAATAAAACTGTTAAGATTTTTTTTCCTGCTCCAGCTGCTTCTACTCTGTCCTAAGTTGACCTTTTGAGCATAATTCATACAGTCACATTAGTGTAAGTAATTTTTAATGGAAGTGTAATAGATAAAATCCCTGGCCTTCCAAGGCCTGTGCTAATACAATATAAATGATCAGAAATAAGTGTCAGAGAAAGGTCTGTCTTGAAAGACTCTGTGGAAAACGAGGAGAGAGAGAATAGTCTGAAAAATTGTGGCAAGAAGATTAAGTACTGCTCTAAAGTAAAACGAGAGAGAGATACTCGAGGGAGAGAGAGGGATGCAGCATAAGAAATTTATCCAGGAGGGTCTGAAACTGTTGCCTGGTGGATTTGTTGAATGTGAGTTGGACCTTGATGCGAAAAGAAAGAGGGAACCAGACACAGAATTTGAGGAGTATGTGTGACCTGTTGTCAGAAACATTGAGAAGACACACTTTTGGCCCCTCTAGTTTGGATACCTGGAGGAAGGAATAAGGGAGGTCAGGCTCCAGGCCATTAGAAGATGAGGTGGGGTATGTGGCAGTTCTAGTAATTAAATTCTGATCTTCTTCCTTTTATGAGTCTCTGCAACTGTGAGCATGACAGCAAGTCTCTCCAGCTTGTTTCCTCCATTTCTGTTTCCAAGTCACAGATGGTTTAAGGCATTTCCAATTTCACTGCTGTTTTGTGAAGGATTGTTTCAATCCTTACATGGAAGATGTTATAGATGTACTTGTTATTTAGGTTGACAGATGGAAAGGATATACACCAGAGATTTGGCTGTTTTGGTGGTGGTGTTGAATAGCTTTGAAAGCTGTAAAGAAGAAAATGAGAAAATTTAAAAGCCTAGCTTTGGAGAACTGAGACATGACATCCCTGTTACAACATCACTTGTAGAAGGAGAGGAGATGAGAGGGAAGCTCGAAATCTTGTCAGTGGAGAAGAAGGTGAGATACTCTGGAAGGGAAATGGGGAGGAAAGAGACAATTCTGAAGGAGAATGAACAGAGGTGAAGCCCTGCTCAGGACAGAGGGGCTCTTTACTAACCATGATGAGATGATTTGCATTAGAGAATAAAAATTAAGAGGGTCACTGGAAAGCCAGATGGATGGAAGCAGGCCAAGGCACTGCAAACAGACACAGTGCTGAAGTCCTTCGCTGGGAAGCTGAGGGAGGCAAGTCAACCTTGCCATGAGGCAGCCCAGGCACTGCTGAGTTGGGAGCGCTGAGGAGGCAAACTCTGACCTTGTCTTCCCTAGGAAGATGATGTGTATCCTTGCACTGGGACTGCAGCTTGCTCCACATGCTGGGATGTGAATGCAGGATTTACTCCTGAGGATTAACTCATTGGCTAATAGAACACTCTTGTCGAGCTCTTGACACAGCATGGGCTGCCGTGCTTGGCTTGTCATGCGCTCCTCAGTGTCCAAAGGGCAGCTGCAACTCCCACTGGGGTGCAGGGATGGCTCCTGGAAGGGCTGTGTGGGTTCTGTCTGGCCACAGGTGGGAATACGACGAGAGCTACTGCGACGCTGTGAAGAAAACGTCCCCGTACGACTCTGGCCCGCGGCTGCTGGACATCATCGACACGGCCATCTTCGACTACCTGATCGGCAACGCCGACCGGCACCACTACGAGAGCTTCCAGGATGACGAGGGGGCCAGCATGCTCATCCTGCTGGACAATGCCAAAAGGTCAGGCACAGGGAATTATTTAGGACTACCTAAAATTAAGAGCACTTGACTAAGAGCAGATGCTTCTTGGTGCCATGACCACTTCCCTGGCAGCTTATTCCAGTTTTAAAGCTACTAATAACAGAATTACTTGGGCAGAGTAATTACCTTTATTGAGGGGAAAGTTCTGTGTTGAAAACAGTATTATGAGGAGTGTGGAAATAATACAAATACACAAAATAAAACCAGCACGTGTTTAGATGAAGCCCGAAATACTCTGAGAGCCTTCTGGCTGACCTCCCTCAGAAAGTGTGGACACAAAATGTTGATGTGGATCACGTTGTTTGTGGGACTGTTGACCTAATGGTGTCTGCTCTTTGGTTCCTTCCCTGTCCTGCAGTGTCAGACAGGCAAAGCTCCCATTCCCTGTGCCCAGAATACCAATTATTCCTTACCCCTGCATCGCAAGATGAGTTCCATTTCTAGACTCCTCTAAAATTCCTTCCTAAGGTGCCTTGGTCTCATACAGAACTGGGTGTGCTGGTGCTCCTTCTGTTTACCTGGTACATCAGCTGATGCTTTTGAGAGTTGTATCTGTGATTGGCCGTGGCTTGTTTGTCTTTTAATTTAAATGATTTGATCTCTTGGAGCATGAAATTGCCTAGTATTGATTTCTTTGAATTCTCTACAAAGCTCTTGATGTTGAGAACAATGTTAGGAGTTCCAACTGGTTCACTTGGCTTTAATTTTGCCTTTCAGCTTTGGAAACCCTGCCCTGGATGAAAGAAGCATCTTGGCTCCTCTTTATCAGTGCTGCATGTAAGTGAAATGCTGGGGTGCTGTTCACTTTATTTATGCAGTTGGTGTCCTTAGGTTTGCAGTATAATTGAGTTTGAAGCCTTCTGGCAATCTGAAAATGTTTGCTTGGATAATCAGTGCTTTATTGGTTTTGAGGCATTGTCTGTGTGATGTATTGTCACTGCCCAAGGAGCTGAGAAATGCATTTTCATGAGGGGGCAGTACAGTGGGTGTTTGGCTGCAGAAAGTGGTCTCACCTGCAGGTCACTGGTTGAGATCCTTCCCTAGGCTGTGTGACAGGTACTTTGCATCTGCAGCTGTCCCCGTCCAGCTCCTGACAAATAAAAGTTCACATCCCACTCTGAGCTCTCCCTGACAGAAGCGAAGGACTCAACGTGTCTGGCAATTTAATCATTTCCAAAAATGATTTCTAAAGCAGACTGCAGCCCTGCTCAGGGAGCTCCTTTCAACCCAGGTTTGTGGTTTCTTTGCAGGATTTTGTTTCTGCTTTGGCCTTGTGAGCTGTGGTTTTGTTGGTTTTATTTTTAGAGGCTGTGACTTGCTGGTTTCTGTTCTGTGTCCACTCTCTCACCAGGCCACTGCCGCTTCTCTGGAGCCCCTCTGCTGTGGGGACAGGCTGGGAGAGCTGGGGGTGTTCAGCCTGGAGAGGAGAAGGCTCCAAAGAGACCTGAGAGCAGAGTCCCTTCCAGTGCCTGGAGGGGCTCCAAGAGAGCTGGAGAGGGACTATGGACAAAGGGCCTGGAGTGACAGGACAAGGAGGAATGGTGTCACATTGACAGGGGGCAGGGTTAGATGGGATATTAGGAAGAAATTCTTCCCTGGGAGGGTGGGGAGGCCCTGGCACAGGCTGCCCAGAGAAGCTGTGGCTGCCCCGTCCCTGGAAGTGTCCAAGGCCGGGTTGGACAGGACTTGGAGCACCCTGGGCTAGTGGAAGGTGTCCCTGCCCATGGCAGGGGGGGGAAGGATGATCCTGAAGGTCCTTTCCGGCCCAAACAATTCTAGGATTCTATGAAAATTTCCCAGACAGAAAATACTGATATATCCATTTCCTGATTCTGATACTTCAAGGTCACATTAACTCCTTTAAGCCTTCCAAATTAAGGATTTAGTTGAGAGTTCCTTTGGCTGGTCCTTGAAAGGTTCTGTCTCCCAAATTCCTCGGGGCCTGTTAAATCTGGGAACTTTTCAGAAAGCCTGAGCTCTCATCCTGCTTCCACTAAGCATTCCACTTAGATTCCATGCACTCTGCAGTACACCTGGCCTGTGTTCTGCCAGGTTCTTTTAAAGTCCATAGAGAGAACAGTTGATTTTCAAATTCTCTGGTTTTCCTGCATCAATTTTAAACAAGTGTTTAATTTTAAACAAATGTTTAATTTCCTGCTTTATTGAGGGTCTTTTGCAGTCTCTGTCATGTAGATTCTCCCAAACACAACCAGAAAAGTTTATCTCTGTTCGAGACTTTGCAGTTTCCTGGTTTTTAGGTACCCTTTTCTTTCTGGTACCAGGCAAATGCTATATAAGAATTCATGTGCATAACTGCTTTAACTGTAGGTTTGTTACAGCACTTGCTTGTGTTGCTGGGTTTATTAGAGGCCATCAAAACCAAGAGTTTAGACCAGTGGTGCTAAAACATAAGGATTTGGGGGAGAATCCCAAGAGACTTCACGGAACACGACAGCTGAGATGAGTTATGACAACAACACGAACAAGTCCAGTGGCCAGTGAAGAGGAAGAGTCACTTCTGTGTTCACTTTCTTGGAGGTTCAATTAACAGCCTCTTGTCCTTTGTGATTAATTGCTGGTCAGTGATGCTCTTCCTGAGGCGACGTGAGTTTGTGTTTGAATTAATGACCAGACTGCTGATTTTCCTTTCTTTCCTTTCCAAACTCTGTCTGGGAGGTCTCAGGACTGGAGACATTCCTTGCTCGCAGCTGGAAGTGTTCCTGTGTACCATCAGTTGTGTCACAGGGGATTGATTCTTCTTCACCTTCCGTTTCCAAGTTTCGCTCAGATCCTGCGTGACCTGCAGTCACACCTCCCTCAGGAGCCTGGCCTCGGTATTCCAGACAGGAATTCCCCAGCTGGACAGCAGTATGACGTGTTTGTGTTTGTTTCTTTTGCAGCATCCGGGTTTCCACCTGGAACAGGCTCAGTTACCTGAAGAACGGGGTGCTGAAGTCTGCCTTAAAAACTGCCATGTCGCATGACCCCATCTCCCCTGTGCTCTCCGACCCTCACCTGGACGCCCTGGACCAGCGGCTCCTCAGCATCCTGGCCACAGTGAAGCAGTGCACAGACCAGTTTGGGCCAGATGTGGTGCTGGTGGAGGACAGGATGACTCTGTCCCACTTGTAATTGTAGCAGAACACAGATGGAACTCCTTCTTTTTTTAAAAAAAAACAAAAAAGCGATAGAAAAACAGCACAATCAGTTCAGAAGGGCTGTGGCCAAGATGGACTGACATGACCAGGAAGGCTTCTGAGCCAGAGGAACGGAGGTGACTGGCTTTTTCCGTGGGCTGGCAGCAGTGAGAGGTGGGAGCTGGGCCCTTGGATGGCTCAGCACCTGGAATGGCATCTTGGCCGTGGTGGCGTGTCCATTGCCGGCAGTGGGCACTGCACGGGATAAAAATGGCTCTTGGTGTTGGTGGGAGTGCCTGGAATACTGACACTAATTTGTGGACTGAATCCAGAGGGGACAAACGGAGATGAACAGTCCAGTCCTCTCCCCTTCTCTTCCCCCAGGATACTCTGGCGAGTTTGATTCAGGGTTGTACACAATCAGCTGTGAGCTGGTTGGGCATTTTACTGCTTCTCTAGAGAACGAGGAAAGGGTGAATAAAATAATTATTAGACTGAAGAAGTTGTGCCACCCCCTCCCGGGGGTAGGATGTTCTTCCACATGCCATGAGGGTGGGAGAGGGGACCTCTGCTGCTCACTTGGCTTTTCCTCGATAAAAGGCTGGGAAAGGGGTTTGCCTCATAGGTGATAATGCTTCAGTGTTTTGGCTGAAGTCCTATCAAAGATTTATCCACAGGGTTGGAGATTTAGGAGAGGACAGGGTGGTTATACAGCACTTGATCATTAAGGGGTTATCATAAGCTTCCATATGTCCTGTCACTGGTTTTTAAGGAATCTGGCAAGGTCTGAGGGGAGAAAATATTCTTGCAGTCCTGTGTCCATACTGAAAAACGAACTTCCATTCTGCTGTAGCTGAGAGGAGTTCAGGATCTGTCCTTGGAAGCAGGTTCTGTGTAGCGAGGCCGTGCTGCTGACTGTGAGCCCCATGGTATGTGGGGCTTCTGGGCGTGTTGGGCTGAGGGAAGAGGTGTTTGCTGGGCCTCCCCAATTACCAGGAGTAACCTGGAGAGCAGAGAGACCCCTGAGCTGTGGTTGTTCCTCTCCATCTCATCTGAGAGAGCTTCCTGCTGCTTTGTGTGACTGATGCTTTTGCTGTAGAGGGGGAACAGCTGGTGCAGGTTGGCTTTCCAGGGCAGGTTTGCAGCACTCACCTTGTGCCAGTCCTGTCATCCTTCAGCACTTCACAGCCTGTGCTGCCCATGAGCTCGTGGCCGCCATAACACTTGTCACCTTGGGATAAGAATCTGTGTCTCCAGAGGGGAAGCAGCTTCGTCACTGTTTCCAAATCGAACAGCTGTGTGTCGGTGCTCAGTTCAGCCAGAGTGGTCCTTAATGTAAGAAGAGAGCTCCCTTTCCAAAGTGATTGTGGATTGCTGGACTTGTGAGCAAGGGCAGCAAAATGTCAGTTCAAGCCCTTTTCCTTGATTTGTCTGTCAGGATCTCTCTAGCTCTGGTGGGCAGAGCTGCTTCCTGTTCTTGCACCTGGGCCACACCTGATCCAGGAGTGTCAGGGAAGAGAGTTCATCTGAAAAATGCAGGTTTGTTTTGTTAAAGGCTTTTTCTTCCTGCATGGGCAGAGTATCTTGAAAGCAGAACGTGACTGTTTACCTCAGACTGAATTTTATGTTCTTCTATCTCTCCTCTGGTCTTGGGCACGTCACAGACCTGCCCCAGAGGGATGAGGTGATGGGATGGAGATATTTGGATCTGGAGTTATTTACTGGAGCTACTAGTCAGGATGGTAATGCTCAGCCAGCTTTGAGGACACTGGTGTGAAGCTTGTGCCTCTTTGTCACTGTGCTTGACAACAGAACACGCTGTGGCAGCTGTGGGTGGAGCCTTGGAGGTGCCCCTGGGGCAGGAGCCAGCGCTGCCATCCGCTGTTCCCCAGGAAATTCCAGATGATTTACCCAAAGGGGAGATGGTGAAGCACATGGTGGTGGCTTGTAGCATTTCTAAAAGCCTGTTCTTTTCTTTGAGCTTAATCATGAGCTCTTAGTATTTTGGGAAGGACCTACCAAAATTTGATGGTTTGATTTCCATACGATCACTCTTGATATTTACATTTGATTTAATAATGGATTCAAAAAAAGGTCTTTTCTGTCTCTTAGATTAAATTGGTTGAGAACTTACATATTGCTCTAAGCTGAAACTTTTGCTGTCAGATGGAACATGGGGATAAGTTTTTCCCCAGTATGAATGTCAAAGATTTAAAGCAGGGTATTGGTTTATTTTGGTTTACTTGTGAACAAAGGGCGTGAAGTCCGGCATCATCAGTAGGAGGAAGCAGGAAATGGTTGCTTTTTTGGGGTTTGCTTTTTCCTTTGTGACATTGTTGTTTCTGGTTGCTGTAAGCACTACTGGAGGTTGGTGTTCTGCAGCGGGAAAGGAGAATAAATTCCTCTCTTAGCCAAAATCAGGAAGACGTGATTTTGGCCTTGCGATAATTTCTGCCCTTTTGGCAGCTGGCGTCGTTTTGCTTGAATACAGAACCCTGAGAAATTTTAAACTGTAACCATTGGAAGGGAAATGAGGAGCAGCAGCCACGTGCCAACAGGGTCTGCTTGAATCTGTGAAAAATAACGCGGTTTGTGAGGCAGGTGCTGTGCTCTGTCAGTGAGGTTCTCGTGACACCTTCTGATCCTTATTCACTCTGCACGCTTGTCATCCGCTGGCCCCAGATGTTACACAGCGGTTGTGTTGTGGAGATTGGTGAGAGCAGAGCGCCTGAAGCACAGAAATCTAAGAACTAATTAAAGAGAGAGCACCATCAGCCATCTGCTGTTCACCTCCTCCCCCCTGAGCCAGCTGTGGGGTGGAGGAGACACTCGAGCCGGCTCCTCTTTCCAGCAGCTGATGAACTGGAGTGTGTCTTGCCAAACAAACTTCAACTGAAAAATGCTAATTTATTAAGAAGGTAATTTATTTGCTGCGGCAGCTGGAGCAAGATGCTGGAAACAGACACCCCTCTCGGAGCTGTCAGAGGATGCCCCTGGGAGCTGCTGCACAAATGGAGGTTGCTAATGAGCAAACAGAACGTTATCGTGACTTTCTACTTGTATCCCCCGGGGTCAGATCCCACATAAAGCAACATAGTGTGAATAAAGATTTTAATAAAGCAACACTGATGGATTGTTTAAGTCTCTCTCCCTCCCCTGTCTGTCTCTCTCTTGTTCCAACATGTGGGCTGAATGTTTAAAGTGTTTTGCTGCTGATGTTTCCCAGTTACTCCTTCGCTAATGGTTGTCAGTGGTCTTTATTCCAGTCTTGTGTATCTGAGAACGGGGTCAAACAGGCAGGTTGTTTGCAAGAGCCTTATTGGGAAGGAAAGAAGAGTGTCCCAAAGGGATAAAGAAGAAAAACACACCTAGATTGGAGTGGTTTTCTGACAGTGCATCTCTTGGCCCTGCATCTGCCAAGCACCTGGGCTGAGTCCTTGGCTGTGTCCCAACAGCTTGGCTTTGTTACATCGAGCAAGGGATGGATATGGAGTTGGCAGGAGGTGTTTGCAGAGTTGGCAAGATGTTTGTGGTTGGTTTTCCTAAGCTTTTATTGAGACAGAGAGCAGGTAAACAGCCCCCAAAATTGGCTCCCACTGAGAGCAGAGGTTTTCTCAGGCTGTGTCAGAGCTTGTTTTCTCAATACCCCACTGGTAAGAGGGAGGCAGGAGGTGATGCAGTTCTGGATGTCAGGGGTCTTTAACCTGCCCTGTAGCATCAACATGGTTGTGTGGAATCTGTTTTTCTGTAAACTAGAGTTTCTCAAGGGAAACTTCAGACTCCAGCAGTGCTCAATTCTGTAAGAACTGTTTTTTGGCGTTTATTTGTGGGGGAGGATGTTCTAGTTTTTTGTTTCCTAGCATTGTGTGCTGGCAGTAACTTTTCCTATCCTCCATCTCTATTTTTGAGGTGCTCTGGGAGTTTGATATGGGAGTGGGACAGGATTTTTGCTTGTGTTTGAGCAGTTCAACAGCTACAGATGCTTTTAAGTTCTGACAGGCTAAAATCGCCCCTTTGGAGAGCTGTTGTTCCAAGCACTTTGTTGTGCTGTTATGTATTTTTGGAGTGGTTGGCCTTAGTAACAGGGTGAGAATTCCTTTAACTGGGAGATTTTAAAGTGTTTCTGATTATGTAATGAATGTAATTTTACAGAAGAATGAACACAAACAACTTTGAGCCAATGGAGAACCAAAGGGGGTTGAAAATAAGCACTTTCCTTGAACTTCTTGAATTCTTTCCTTACAGATTTTTTATTGAATCTAAAACTGAGAAATGAGAAGAAGTCTTTAGTTCATATATCCCAGGTGTGGAACTGGTGACCTGTTCTTTCTTCGTAGAATCAAATTTTTTAAGAGACTGGGGATAGGACTTTGTGGGGAAAAAAATAAAAGGAAGGAGGGGAAAGGACTTCCCTCATATCCTTTATTCTGGATCTTTTTTTAATTAGTGATCTATATGTATGGCCCGCCTTCGCGAACGAAGAGCCGGGGAATTAGTGATCTAATCCACAGCTGTTATACTGAGTTCTGGAGAGAAACTCTTCTCCTGCCTCCCGTCAGAGTTCAGCTATGGATCTGCAGAAGGAATTGCTGAATGGAGACTGGAAAAAGCCTGAAGAGATGGGTGCGTGGCATTTCCCTGGGCAGTGGATACAGCCTGTATGTAAACTCCTGGATTTCAAGGTTCCCTCTGAGTGTTTGCCTCTCCTGAGCCGCCCTGGGGGGTGGAATAAGCCAGGCATTACCACATTTTGGTGGTGCTGTTCTTCTCTCTCTTTGTAGATGGCGGCTGTGCTGGCAGAGCTGAGCTGACCCGAGATGGTGGAGTTTTAACCAGGTGGTTGCTGCTCACCAGGACTGACTGACAAATAACCAGCTGTGAAGTGCCAAGCTCATCCTTCCCTCACCTCTGGGGACATGCAGGTCCCTGCAGCTGCTTCTTCTGCCAGACTCAGCTGAAGATGAGCAAATACTATAGGGAGGGTTTCAGCAGAGGAATCAAAAAATCCAGGTGCTTCCTAACCCCCTCCTTCCCAAGGCAGATGGGAGTGAGATCTCCTCAGCACAGTGCTCTGGGATCTCCTGCAGCATCCCTTCTAATAGGGGGATAATTTCTTCCCTGAGGCCCCACAAAGGAAATCGAATTACTCAAGGAGGGTAATTTCTGCCCCCATAACACTTCAGTGTTTTGTTACCTGCAGGGGCAGGTCAAACAGGGAATAGTTACAATCATACACTCTTGGAATGGTTTAAAGATCATCTTGTTCCACCCCCATGGGCAGGGACACCTTCCACTAGCCCAGGTTGCTCCAAGCCCTGCCCAACCTGGCCTTGGACACTTCCAGGGATGGGTCAGCCACAGCTTCTCTGGGCAACCTGTGCCAGTGCCTGCTGAACAACTGGTTATATTTTCAGTTCTAGCTCTTAACAATGTGCAGCACTTGGGCCAGGCTGACATCCCAGGAATTATTCTGTGATGGAGCTGGAGCAGTGTTGGACAGTCAGTTTATCTTTCATAATTTTCTTTTTTGATAAGCTCTCTTCAGCTAAAGCACTTGTCCTGGGAGGTCAGAGTTTGAATGTTACAGCAATGAATATTTTTATAAACGTACATAAACTCTCAGGTGCTTAAACTAGTTTTCAGGAAGGCTAACAGCAGTTTACTTGGCTATGGCTACAGCGAGTTTGATTTTTAATTTTTTTTTTTTTTTTTTTAATATGCTGCACTGGTTTTAGTTCTGTTTAAGTTGTTGCCACTGGTGTTCAGATTTTAGCCTATTTTTGAAGCTCAATGGGGCAATTTTGTTAATCCCAGTGTTTTTAATGCCACTGTGTAATATTTGCAGCCACCTGTAGATGGTGATACACTCCATGCCTGGGCTGTATCCCCCTTCCCATCCACTGGTACCAGGGAATTTCTAGGCTGGATGAATCGCATTTATTATCCCCCTTGTTTTTATTTTTATGAGCATGTGGGATACCCTTGAAATCCTTTCCACTTCCAAACCATTGTGGCCTTGTCTCAGTTAGGATTAGTTGTGGGTGACCTTGTCCTGCTGCTCAGTCTCTTACATAAGCCAGCTGTGGGTACAGCTTAAGGTAGAATGCAAGTTATATGGGGTTATCCACTATTTATCTTCCCCCTACAGCAGTGTGTGTGTGTATACACATTTCCAAAATGAGAGCCAGGGATTGCATGGGATTCTAGGATCCCCTGCCAAAGCACAGTCAGCCCTAAGGACTGCAGTTCTGCTTCCCTGTGCAGGATGGGGTTTTCAAGTGGTTGGAGAAACTGGCAGGAGGAAACTGGATGTTGGTGATGAGCTTGGTGGTGGCTGTGAGTTGTACCTGTCCCAGAGCTCTGATCTAATTCCTGAACAGAATTTGGAGCCCAGCAGGAACAAACGCAGCCTGGACAGCCCAATGCAGCAACCTGTGCTGCCGGGCTGACTCAGCCACTGCCTCCTGCTCCCTCGTTTGTGCCCTTTCTTCTGGTATCCCCTTGGAAATGGCGCTCATGAACAACTACTGCTGTCTCTTGCGTCTGTGGCAGCCGAGCCCTTGGGCTACTCAAAAAAACAGATTATTTGCCTTCCTCAGGCACTTCTTGCCGGTGCTGCAGCTCTGTGGGAGCAGGCTGAGTTGGACTCCGTGATCCTTGTGGAGTTCCTTCCAACTCGGAATATTCTGTGCAATCAGAAGCAGACACTCCGTGAAATCAGGCTGGTAGCGATGGCCGGGCGGTTCCCTGGGCATCTCTCCAGCTCTCTCCCCTCCCGGCCAGGGTTGGCCGGAGCTGAGGAGGGGCCGGAGTCCGACCCTGCTGCGGAGCCGGGACCGGAGGGTGCCGCAGGCTCCGGCCGGGCCGGGTTTTGGGCTGTCCCGGGGCCGATTTTTGGGCTGTCCCGGGGCCGGGCGGCGCTCTTTCGGCAGCACCGCCCCTGCCGGGCGGCCGGGAAGTGAGATCACGGCTTGAGGGAGGCCGGGAGCCCGCGGACAGACCCCGCAGGGCCGGGCAGGGTCAGCTCCCGTCCCCGGGACCCCCGAGCCGTGGCCATGAGCCAGGACGGGCCCCCGGCCCGGCTGGGGCTGGGCTGCTGCGTCCTGGTGCTGCTGCTGCTGCTGCTGGGGGGCTCGGGCAGCCCGCGGACCCCGCCAGCGCCGCGGCGGGCACGGGCAGAGGGGCAGGGACCCGCCGGGGAGCGGGCTCCGCGGGGCAGGGCGAGCCACGAGGGGTACGAGGCCGTGAAGAAGCACTTGGGAGCCGTGGGCGCCCTCTCCAAGCAGTATTGGCAGTACCTGGCGTGCAAGGTGTGGCAGGAGGGCTGCGAGGAGGAGAAGGAGGAACAAAGAGAGCCCGGTCCCAGCCCAGGTAAGCACCTTCCCCCGTTCTCCCCCAGCTCCTGTGGTGCTGCCTTTCCCTTCCCGAGGGTCACTGCCCCGGGCATCTCCCTCCTCAGCATGCCCCGGGTTTTCACAGTCATGTCCTGCACCTGCTGGGCTCTCGGTGCCAGCTCGAACCAGGTGCTGCCCGTTCCGAGCTGATTGTCCCTCCCCACAGCCAGGGCCGAGTCCCTGCGCCTGGGAGAGGGCTGTCCTTGACAGGGTTCAGCGGGGTGTCTGCTCAAAATGCAAAAAAGCCACTTGCTGGAACATCTCTGCTCAGACTCTGCTGCCTTTTCCAGGCTGGAGCTTACCTCTGGTGGGCCAGGATTACCTGGAGATCCTCTCTGCGTGGTACTGCAGCTTTGGCAAGTGCTGCGAGACAGGAGACTGCAGGATAGTCAACAACATCACAGGTAGGGTCTGTGCTGGCTTTGTTGTTTCTTTGTTTTGTTTTTTTTTTCTTTAACAAGAAGTGTATTTTAGCAAGTGATGTAAGTAAAGAGCATTTCAGAGCAGGGTGCTGGGCTGTGGGAGGGCGAGGGGCTGAGTCCTGTGTCCCATTAGTTATCTGTAGTTCTGAGAGTAGAGGGCCTTTGTCCCTTGCTCTGCAGTGTACCTGCTCCAGTTTGCCACGAGCTCTGCCTGCATCCCATAACTCTCAGGCATGTGCAGGGGGATCCAGACTGGCCTGGGATCCTGCCCCAGGCTGGGAGGGCACACCCAGACCTGTGTGTAAGCCATGAGCAGGTGTCCTTGTGTTCTGCTGTCCCTGAGACTCCGGGTATCCAAACCCTCTGCTGGAAGCTTGGGATGGCCTTTGGGCATCGGTGCTCTCCACAGCTGCCAAACACCACCACCTCTTCCTGAAGGAAGAAAGGAGTCAGTGGAAAACTTGTGTCTTTATGGGGCCAGAGACTGATGCAGGCGGGGCACAGGCAGCCTGTGGCTTTAGTGCCCCTTCAGACTCCTCATGGCCAAGCAGCCCTGCCACGTTTTGTCTCTTTATTCCCACCTGCAGCAGCTGGGCTGGCAGTTTAAGGCTGAGCTGCTGCTCTCTCTGTGCAGGGCTAGAGGCAGACCTCAGTGAGCAGCTCCACGGGCAGCACTTGGCCAAAGAGGTGGTTGTTCGGGCAGTGCAGGGGTTCCTGCAGAGCCCCCAGCCCGAGAAGGCCCTGGTCCTGTCCTTCCACGGCTGGTCTGGCACCGGGAAGAACTTTGTGGCCCGGATGGTGGCCAGTCACCTGTACCGGGATGGGCTGAGGAGCGACTGTGTCAGGGTGTTCATCTCCCTCCTCCACTTCCCCCACCACAAGTACCTGGACTCCTACAAGGTGAGAGCCAACAACACGGTGTGTCCGTGGGGAAGGTCCCGTGTGCCGGGCTGGGATGGGATGGAGTTCATTTCCTTCACAGCAGCCCACAGAGTGCCATGAAATTTGGGACTGTGAGTGAAAGTGCTGATACACAGCAGTGTTCTGGGCACAGCTGAGCAGTGCTTGCACAGCCTTCCAGGCTTTCCCCTTCTCCCACTCTGCCCCTGGAGTCAGTAGGCTGGGGATGCACAAGATGTTGGGAAGGTGCACACCAGACAGGTGACCAAAGGGATATTCCGTGTGATTTACTGTTGTGCTCAGCAATAAAAACTGCAGGGGGAAGGGGTTTGGGGCAGGCAGCCATTGCTCAGAGACTGGCTGGGCACCAGTCTGTTTGTGGCAGGTGTGGGTGGCTGCCTTTGCACCACTTCATTTCTTTCTTTCCTCTTTCCTTCACTTATTAAACTATTTTTATGCTTCACTCGTTTTCCTGCCTTTGGGCTCCCTGTTCTCTGCCCTGTCCCGGGTGGGAGGGCATGAGGGATCAGCAGTTTGTTTGCTGCCACCCAGGGTTATCCTGTGGCATCCTGGCTCACTCCCAGGGGCTCCTGACCCCTGTCCCTGCCGCTCCACAGGCCCAGCTGCAGCGGCAGCTCAGCGAGACCCAGCAGCTCTGCAGGCAGTCCCTGTTCATCTTTGACGAGGCCGAGAAGCTGCATTCCAGCCTCCTGGATGCCATCAGGCCCTTCATGGCTCCCTACGGCAACGAGGGCCAGGCGGATCAACAGAAGTCCATCTTCCTCTTCCTCAGGTGATTTCCAGGCCCCCAAAGGGATGGGGAGGAACCAAGTGATGGAATTTATCCCCTGGGGCGTGCGATGTGAGGGGCTCAGGCTGCAGGGAGGAGAGGGATGTTTTGTTCCCCCAAGGTGTTTGCATCCATGGTCAGTTTTGCCTGTTCATGCTGGGCATCCGCCCTGGGAGCAGGGCATTTGTAGGAGGAGCTGAGGCAGGCACCTGTCTAAAGTAGCCCTGAGGAATGCCACGGAATGACCAGCATCTTGGGCCGCCTCGAATTTTGGAATGGCAGCCTTCAGCTTGGCTCTGGCAGGAGCTGTTCCCACTGCCTGGAGGTGGGCAGAGCACTCCTCCACCTCCCACCATCCAGGCAAGTGTTCTAACCCTGCAGCTTGGTGGTTCCCTTGGGAGGTTCCCTGCCTGTGAAGGAGCTGTCTGTGTGCCCAGTGCCTGTGGAACTGACCCCATTCCAGTCCCACCTGCGTGGAGCTCTGGGAGGAGCCGTGCTGGAGGGGCAGGTCCTGCCCTGTTGCTCAGCACAGGGTGAACATGCTGTTGGCTGCGCTGGGCTGACCTTGTGTCCTGCCTGGCAAAGCCATGAAGGTCAGGAATGGACATGTCCCCCCCTCGTGCCACCAAGCAGAGGGAGCGGGCTGCCTTGAACTGCAGCAGAGTGTAATCCCAGGGGTTTCATCATCCCTGGTGGCAGTGCAGTCAGTGTGATACTGACCTCTTGTAGGAGGGCTGGCTCTGTTCCAGGGCTCCCATGGACACACGCATGGTCCTGCAGCTTTGGCCAGATGTGGGACCTGGGGATAGGATGGGACTGGCTGCCTGTCCTCAGTCAAAGGGGGCTGTTTCTCCCATGGTCTGGGTGGGAGCAAGATCAGTACAAGCTCTTCTGCCCCTAACAAGGCAGCAGCAGGTGGGGAACAGTGTTGGCTTTTTAATTTTGCCTCCCCTCCATTTGGGCTCCAGAGCCTCTGACACGAGAGGAAAGGATGGGCGTAAGGTCTGTCTCCCACAGCCTCCCTGCCTCCCAACACACAGGCTCTGCAGCCAACTGGTGCTTCCACCATGTGCTTACTGGTGGTTCCCAATATCTCCAGTTTACTGGGGCACTCAGGGCTGGGAGGAAACCCCTCACCAGCCTGACCTGGACCTGCTCTCCAGGGTGAGGGGCTGCCCTGAGACCCTCAAAGCTGTCAGAACCTCTCATCCCCCAGGGCAGACCTCCCCCAGGGTGGGTGTTCAGAGGAGTCCTTACATGGAGACTGCTGCTGCTTTATCCCAGGGCAGGGGTTGCTTTGCCAACTGGGCTGCTGCCTGAATCCCTGCCTTGGACCTTTGCTTCCAGTGCGACTCCTCTTTGTGCTCTGCCCTTTAACTTGGACGTTCAGTGGTGGTTTGTTGACAGTTCGGTGCGGATCAAAGTGCCACCTGTGGGGTCAGTGGCTTCCCAAGCCAGGACAGGGGACTGAGGGAGATGGAGAATTCTGCTGCCCCTGGCTCTGAGCTGGCAGGATGACACACAGCTGTATCAGTGCCTATGGAAAGGGGCTCCTTGGGAAGAGGGCTGGGTCCATGTGCCGATCCCAGACAGTGAATCCTCCGTTGCTAACAGAGGTGCTGGGGCCTGGCTGTAGGGGGGGGCTGCTGGCAGCTCTCAGCACCTCCTCTCTGGGGCCATCGAGTGACTTCCCTGTGTGTCCACAGCAATCTTGGTGGAAACACCATCAATGAGGTCGCCCTGGACTTCTGGCGAGCCGGCCGGGCACGGGAGGAGATCTCCATGGAGTTCCTGGAGCAGCGGCTGCGGCTGGAGCTGCAGGAGCCTGCAGGTAAGAGCTTGTGGGATGCTGGGGGTGGTTCTGCCTGCAAACCTGCCCCTCTGCACCTCCCACCCAGCAGGTGCCACAGGGATGGGCACTGGCAACAAGCCTTGACTGCACCCCCAGCCAGGGGGTTATTTGCAATGTGAGCCCCTTGGGCCCCATGAGCACAGCACTGCTGTGACAGAGAGCACGTGAGGAGGGAGCTGAGAGCCCTTCTGGGACCCCTTGAGCCCCAAAAACGGCCAGGGAGAGGCTTCTCTGGGGCTTCAGGTGTCTCTTGGCACAAGCTGTGGAGACACTGTGCTCAGGCCAAGTGCTGACCAGCTCTGAACAAGTGGGTGTCTCTCTCCCACCACACAGGGCTGGATGAGCCCCTCGGAGCCAAGCCTTGCCTTGCAGAGGGGTGACACTCTCAGGTGAAGCTTCTGAGTTTTGGTCTTGTGTTCTGTTCAGAGAACAGTTATGCCCACAGCCACCTCCTCAGAGAGAACCTCATCGACTTCCTGGTGCCGTTCCTGCCCCTGGAGTTCCACCACGTGAAGCTCTGTGCGCGGGACGCCTTCCTGGCCCGGGGCCTTCCCTACTCCGAGGCCACCCTGGACGAGGTGGCCAGGATGATGGTGTTTGTCCCCAAAGAGGAGAAGCTCTTCTCTGCACAGGGCTGCAAATCTGTGCCCCAGCGCATCAATTACTTCCTTCCTTGAACGCCAGGTGGGACCACACGTGTGCTGGAGGTGGTTCTGCGCTCTGGGAGCTGCTCCCCTTGCATGGGGTCGGGCATGCAGGTGACCAGCCAGGCACTTGCACAGGGACAGAGACTCAATCCCTCGTTACTCCAAGGGCTCTTGCAGGGAAGGAGGTGCATCCCACCCAGACTTACTCCTGGGACATGGGGACTGTGTTTGGAGTCTGTCTGGTGTTTGAAGTCCCTTTTAGCTGGCAGTGGCCTGAAGGGGAGATTTGGTTGTGCCGACAGATCTGTTTCATGTCGGTGGGGACCGGGAATGTCCAGGTCTTTGGTTTGTTGCCCTGTGGTGAAGGCAGGCCTGGGACAGGCTGGTCCTGTTGAGACAGTGCAGCAGAAGCCACGTCCTCGTCCCTGTCCCCAGTTCTGTCACTTTACAAGATCACACAGAACTGTTTTGATGGAGTTTAGTTTTTCCCTCTGTTGCTCTCATGCCTTCCCAAGGTGTTTGCTGCTCAGGGACACATGGGCCAGGATCATGTTTGTGTATGGAGAAAATGATGGAATTGTCTCCTTTGGAGATGCCAAATCCATAGCTTCCCACCTGGGAATGTCCATCTCTCACTGGAGTCTTCCGTTGTATGGAAGCAGTGCAGGGATGGGGGGAACTTCTGCTGCAATCATTTTCTAAGCAGTCTGGTGAAGGGCCCTTTTGCTTCACTGCAAAATGAAAAAGGGGAGAGAATTCCTCTGCCGGGGGCAAAGGGCTGGGTGAGCAGGACAGTGGCTGAAGGAACAGGCTGTAGGTGAATCCGGGATCTCACGGATGCAGGAAGCTTGGTTTTTTTCCTCCGTTTTTCGTTTTTCTCTTTACGTTTCATGCTGTGGTTTTTTGGCTGGTATCAGCATTATTATTATTATTATTATTACAAGGGCCTGTTTGCTGTCTGGGTACTCGCCAGGTGATAAGTGTGTTACAGCAGCTCCAAAAAATTTCGACAGTGTTACGGGAATCACTTTGTGACCTCTGGGTCAAAACTCCCTTCCAACAGAGCTGTGCTGGCGGTGAGTGAAGCAGCACATGCCAAGGACAGGGCTTGGCTTCCCGGCCACCCCCACGGGGGACCTTTGGTCTATTTTAAGCTTTGACCCGCTTTGTGGTGCCAGTGAATGAGCAGCACGACCTCTGGGAAACGATTGACCAGACTCACTGCAGACTTTGAGTCCGTGTTTCCCACCGGGCACGCTGGCTCTGTTATCTAACGAGGCTTCATAGTCCAGGGCAGAGGACAGGCCAGTTCTTTCCCACTTGGCTTAAACTTACCTGTTGTCTGGAGAGGACCTTAGGGCTGTGCCAGCGTGTGTGATCAGGCATTTCTGAGACTTGGTTTATTGTTAATCTCTTAATCACAGGTGTCAAAAATCTGGGAACCATCAGAGGGAGATGGATCTAGGAATGTCAGCTTGGGAAGGGAGGATGCTGTCCCACAGGACACAACTTGGGTTGTGTTTTATCACCTGAGCAGAAAGTTTATCAGGTCGTTAGTTGAAGGTTAGTTGCTCAGAAGGTTGAGTACAGCCAGGATAACCTGGGATTTTTTTTTTAATATAAAAAAGCCTCCAGCTGTCCAGGTTAGGCTGACACTGCCTGGGGTGGCAGGAAGTCAGAGTGAATGTCTCACTGGTGTGAGGCTGGCATGTTGAGCAGCTCTTGCTGTGACTGGTGAGGGAGGTGGTGGTATCACTATCGAGGGTGACGCAAGACCTGCCTCTGCCAGGTCCTGTGTGTGTGTCACAGCTGAGGGAGCTTTGATTACACAACCCCAACAGCCACAGCCGCTCTCTGACCACACCGTGGCAACACTGTTTGGTTTTGATGATATAAATAAAGATACTGCTTTTTTTTTTTTTCAATCTGGCAGAATTAAATTTTCTTTTTAAAACAGGCTTACAACAATCTTCTCTTTCCTACCCAGTTAACAAACTTCAGGTTAGGACTGAGCAGCTTCAAATATTCCCTAAGGAAAAAAAAAAAGGCAGCATCTACTCAAGTGGTTTTTGCCAATAAAATATTGCAACCTTTATTTAAAATAAAATGCAAATTGGCAAAACTTTGTGGAACGACAGGCAAAGAGGCCCTTCCAAGAGCCTTATTTACATCAAGTTTAACACTGTTCGCAGTTCACAGTCAGACAATAGTGAGAGAATTAAATTAGAAAACCAACCAAAATATATTACAATAACAATTAAAAAACAAGACCAGTTGACAACACTGGTAGAGTGATTGGTGATTAATGTGTTCAATTTTAATCCATTCCTGCCCTCAACGAGTTCACTACCGATACAAACAGCGTGCCGTGCCGAGCCCATCGGCCTCACAACAGACACACGGGGAGAACGACCTCCTTTGGTACAGACATTGCTCAGTGTGTAGGTGTGATAATCACTCAGCTGTCCCAGAACCTCGGTACCTGCCTGCAGAGAATGGGCTGAGGGGCTTGTTCTGCACTCCAGGGAACTGCAGCACGATCCCAGTGCCCACCGGAGGGGGACAGTGCTGGTGGAGGTTTCCATGTGTGCTGCAGTCACTGCCTTTCAGTACCTGCCAGCTCCCCATTATCAGCCAGGCTGGGCTGTGTGTGTTACAAGAGGAGACAGCAGCCTGTGGGCTCTGCAACAACCATCTTCTGCAGCTGTTGGTGCTTGTCACAGCCACGGATGCTCCAGAGCCAGATCCTGCCTCGGGTAAGTGGTGGGATGCCAGGGTCGGGACTGCTCTGTGTGGCTGCACAATCCCACCCCTCATTCTCCCCCTGCCTGTAAGGAGGGGCTGATGTGTCCCTCCCCTTGCTCTGGGGTTAGTTCCTGCTGCCCACAGAGCATGGTCTGCCCCAAAACTCCTGTGTAAACCCCCGTGGTGGATGTCACCATGCACATTTTGGGCTGTGTGTCACTGACACGGGGCCAGTGGCACTCGGGAGGAACATCCTGTGTGAGGGGGACAAGGACAGCCCTCCCTCCCTGTTGTGTTCTGCATCAGCAACGCTGCTCCCTTCAGTTCCCCTTTCCCAGTGGCTAAATTTGGTGCAGTCCCAACACCCAGACTCTTGGCTCAGCCTCACCCCTGTCCAGGCTAATGGAGAATGTGATTAAATCGAGTGCACCACTTGGGGATCAAAAAGGGTGTACAGTGCAGGAAGAAGAGAGGATGTGAGTCAGCTGATTCCCACAGTGGTAGGAAGAGAAAGTGCTCCACTGAGCTCACTGTGAGCACACACACTGTGCTTGGCATTACTGGGTGTGACGTGGTGCCAACCCTGTAGCAAAGACGACAACTTTAAATTCCAGCCCATACTAGAGCAAGTGAGAGAGCCCAGCTGTGAGGGTGTCTGTGCCCCCACGGCTGCCTGACAGTGCTGGGGAGAGGAAACAACAACATTTATGCCTCATCCCCTGCCCCAAGCAGTGGAGCAAGAAGTGCTCTCTGCTGGAACAAGTAACAAGCATCACGACCCATACGCTCCTCTGCAAGGCTGAAAGCAGAGAATTGGCCACAGTGGAAACCTTTAAGGCTGAAGAGAAAGCCAGGCCTAGCTAAAGGGAGAGGAACAGTAACAATTTTGGGAGCAGCTATGGAAGGAAGAACAACTGGATGGTGATGTACAGCAGAACCAGCTTCCCCAGATAGCATCCTTGTGCTATCCTGCCAGGGGGCAGTTTGGGAATAAAACACAGAAGCAGCAGCAATTCTGCAGCCTCTGATATAGGGGGAGAGTACCTCCTGTCAGGTCAGCACTGCCTCTGCCAGCATCTACCTACCTGACATGTGATGATAGGTAAGAGCAGAGAAAATGCTCTCCATGGGAGTGACAACAGGCAAATCCCCACATTCTTCTACCACAGGAGGGATCAGCACTGAATGGGCTCCTGTGTTGGGCACTCTGGTTGTGGAGTCTCCATTCTTGGAGATACTCAGAAGCTGCCTGGGCCTTGTCCTGGGCAGTGGCTCTGGGTGGCCCTGCTTGGGCAGGGGGTTTGGACCAGGTGATCTCCAAAGGTCCCTCCAACCTCAGCCATTCTGTGACTCTGGAAAAGCAGTCGGATGCTGCCCTGTCCCACTGCCCATCTCTTCTGTGGGGGAAAGAAGAAACCAAAGTGGCATCTGAAAGGAAGTGGGGATGGCCAGTGTCCCAACAAAGCACTGGGTTCTTCTGAAAGGGCTGCAAGAGGTGAGTTCCAGTAGTCAGAAATTCCATATTGCTATTTTATCACTTTTGCTGGAGCTTTTCTGGAAGACTGGCATTCGGGAAAAGAAAAGGCTTCTTAAAAAGTACTCATCAGAACTGGACTAAGCCTTAAAATGTTGTGGTTAAAATACCTTTCCCCTGGGAATCCCTGCAGTTGGAGCCCCTTTGTCCTTGGCTGAGCAGCTGCGCAACGATGACACCACAGCAGATGATTGTCTGCCAGGGCAAGCAAGACCTGCCCTTCTGCCCCAAAGAAAGCTCCCCTACCTTCTAAATCCTTCTGATTGTTTGACAGGCCATGTGAAGCAATGCCACAAGCAGCCTTCCCTTTGCAGGTCACCTTTCCAAAGGCAGATAGTTTGGATGCACACCTGCCATAAAGATGACTGAAAGAGATAAGGTAAACCACAAAAGCCCTCAGTAAAGTCTACAAGATAAAGGGTTTGGTGCTTAGCTGGAAGAGCCCCCAAGGGATCCTGGGCACGCTGGATCCTGCTGCAGAACAGGATAGCACAAGGAGCTGCTTGGCTCTTTTTTGTGCCCCCTCCTTTCACTTGGCCAGTGAAGCTCACGTGGTCCATTGTCCCTCACATGCTGCTCCTCTGCTGTGCCTCCACACACCGTGACACAATGTTGTTTGCCACAGACCAGGAGTCAGAGGAGGACTCTCAGACACCAGCCCCTTTCTAAACATTTTTCAAGGCCTCTGTCTCGCTGTGCTCTGTGGAAAAAGCAGGACACCCACTAAGACAACCCAGTCTGCTCCCAAGCACCAACAGAGCGATCCTTCCAGACAGCAATGGAAGTGCCCATCTTCCACAGTCACACCTGGCCCCAGCTCCACTCTAAATGCTCCACTCTAAAAGCAGCACAGTCACGCTTTGAAAACAAGTTTAAAGAGCATTTTAGCCAGAACTAAAAGATTTAAGGTGCAAAGCAAGCGAGATCCTCTGTCACCAACAGTGTGAAGTGAGCAGCAGCATGCAGGGTGACATTTATTTGGAGTCACAGGTATCAGGCCTCTGTCCTTCCTCTCACAAACCAACACTGAGGTCTCCCTACTTGCCAGCACATCTACACCTCGGGGAGTTGTGTGTAGACACAGAAGATCAGCTTTGTGAGGCCACAAACAGCACCAGGACCAAGGGAGACAGTGTGAACCCCTCGGCTGTTCTCGCTCTGGGACTGTGGGAAGGCATCAGAGACCCACTGAGGGCCCTTCAAGGCAGAGCCGTAATTTTTGTTGTCACCTCTCAGGCAGAGGAGTGCACAGTTTATGTGCATGTTCCCTACAGCACAGCACAGGATTCTGGTCTAGCCTTTAAAATACAGGAATAAATAAGTAGAGATGCTTGTGGTTCCCCCGTGTGCTGCCAACACTTTGTCACCTTTGGATGCAGGGAAGCTGGAAACCTGCGAGACCGGTAAGGGCTAGAACAAATCCCAGGAATCTGGCAGTGTGAAGGGCAGGGACAGCTCCGGGGAATCCCTGTGCTGGGCAGGCCGGGCTGTACTTCCTGGCTCTCCAGCTGGCCCTGCAGTGCTAAAGGAATGTGGAGAACTGCCAGGGGCGGCAGAGGCTCTGCCTGACCTACAGTGGGTCCTCAGGGGGATCAAACTGAAATGGGGAGTCAACCTGGTAACAAGTTAAAAACAACCTAGAGCTTAGAAAAGAAACAACCCACCCACCCCAACAACAACACTGGCAAGTTGTGCAAGAGCCCCAAACTACTCAAAAACGACCATCAAGCAGCACCCGTGCTAGACCACTAGAAATAGGTTTCAGTGAGTGAAGGCTGTGTGGTGGGGAAGGGGGTATTCCAGTGGTAAGTCTGCCCAGCATCCCTGACGCTTCTGACACAATGATGATGAGAACATGTGGTGGATGAGGTGGACAGGAGGGAAAAGGGATAGTTTCATATATTAACTAACTTTGCAGTTCTCATTACAGCAGCAACAGTGCTGTGGAAGTTAAGCCATCCAGGCTAGTGCATCCACCTCCAGCAGCTCTGAACACTGTCAGTGCATTAGACCTTCCCCCCAGCTGCAATTGACCCCCCTTGGGAGCCCCTCCGGCTCCGACTGCTCGGCCGTCGGTACCAGTGGAGCCCCAGTGCTTTTCCTTTGCCTTGTTGGGAGAGCAAAGCACCTGTGAGTGCAGACAGGGCAGGATCTGTACACCAGAGCAGCCTGCAGCCACCCCAGTATCCAGCTGTCACCATCCTTCCCAGAGCGAGAACCTGCCATCGGTTCTCCTGCCTCTCCAAGGGAGGAGCAAGGAACTGCCTTCCCTTGCCATACCAAGCAGATCAGCCTGATTAAGCGGGGACAGATCCTTGATGTTTGCCCCTTACAGCTTTACCCTCTCCATCCCCTTTTCTTTGAGATGAACCTGTAAACGTGAGGAGAACTCAGTGATCTGAGGTACTTCACATACTCAAGTATCAGTCTTTCCTTTTGAAAGCATCAGTACAGAAAAAAAGTCCCCCCTCCCCGTGCGTGTTTCTCTTACCCAGATGGACAGTAGCTACCTTTGCACCACGTCGCTGATTTCTTGGACACATGACAATAAGTTATTAAGGACGGGGTTTGCCCCGGGGACGCCGGCGGCCGTCGAGGACACCTGCAGCTCCTGCAGGCTGAGTTCCAGTTTGCTCACGGCCTCCCGGAAGGCGAATTTGTTGCGGGTGTGCGGGATGCAGTCCACGTAGCCTGAGCAGTAATCCAGCAGCTGGTGCCCCGTGTCCACCAGCTGGCTGTTGGGGGTGGGCTCGGCGATGGCGCTGGAGAGCAGGTCCGCGCACTCCAGCAGCGCCTCCTTGCTGATCTTGTCTGCGGGGATCTTCTCAGCTGCCTGTTTGGTCTTTCTCAGCGCCACTTTCGCGCCGGCCGTGCCGTTGGCCATCTTCACCGGGGACGTGGAAGACGATGACAGAGGCACTTGAGGTGGAGGCATCACGGGCCTCCCAGATTTCCCACCAACAGGTGCTGCTGCTGCTGCTGCCGCCTTCTTGCTCCCTTCGCTCGATTCCAGTCCGTGCTGCGCTCCCGCCGCGGGGCTCAGCTCTTCCGCTGCGTCGGAGCAGGCAGCCGGCTGTTGGAGGAGCCTCATCACTGGTGGTGGAGGTGGAGCACACTTTGGTTTTACCCGTCTGGGCCGGTCCCTGTCGCCGGAAGAAGTGACCTGATGCTCAGATAAGAGCTTAAATTTATTACCCTGAGAGTCTGTGCCAATGAGCTGCACGTCTGCTGGAGTGTGTTTTAGAGTGGGTGAGATTAGGACTGGCACTTTGTGGTTATGAGTGGTTGGAAGTATTGCTGCAGCCTTGCCTGGGGATGACCACCCCGGCCTCTCACCATCCTCAAGGGCCCCCTGTCGTGGGCCACTGGTTTTTTCTTTTCCCTTAGGAGCTGCTGCTAGCCCTGGACCCTCCTTCTCTTCCAGTGCGGAGGGAGTTCGGAAGGGGAGTGCTGTGGCACCCCTCGGCAAGAGCTTTGCTTTTGGTCTCTCTCTGGTCAAAGCAGGGCCTTCTTCAAACCTTTTGGGAAGCAGGTCATTGGCCCTCCCCGTGCTCTCATCGGGCTGAGAGGAGGTGGACACAGTCCGTTCCAGCTGAATTTTTGACCTCTGGGAATTTCTGGGAAGGGTCATTGCCATCCTATCCTGCTCTGGAAGCCCTGAGGACATGGAAGATGTAGAGTTTGACCTTGGAAAAGGCTTTGAAGCTTCTTCACTGCCAGTGGGTTTTCCTGCTCGTAAACCCAGTGTCTTTTTAATCAGGCGGGGTGTAAAGAAACCAGTGATGCCCGACCACCCTCCGCTGGTGCTCACGGCCCCACCGGTGCTGGGCCCTGTGCCCTCATCGTTGTAGAAGGTCCTCTGCACAAAGCCCCCTCCATAGCACTTGGGGGGTGCCAGGCTCGTGTCCTGCTGCGTGGGAGCAAAGGAGAACCCGTCCACGTGCTGCAAGGAAGCAACAGAGGAAAAGTTACCCGTCAGCTCGTATTTCTTATGGGGCTGGTTCTCCATCTCCCGGAAGGAGCTGCTGCGCTTGGGAGGCGTGGGAGCATTCCTCTTCTTCATGAAGGAGCTGAAGAAGCCACCTTTTCTGTCCCTGGTGAACGTGGTCTCTTTGGCATCCTCCAGCAGGCTGCTGGGTGACTTGTCCCTCTGCTTGCGGGGCAGTGCAGGAGACCCGGTTGTTGGCTGTGTGCTTCTGATGAAACCTGGGCAGAACAAACAGGTGTGAGTCTGCAACATCTATTTCCATTTCCAGCTCCCTGTCCTGCAGTGGGCTTTATGGACCTGGGGTATTTACCTGCCCAGCTGCTGCAGAGATAGAGTGAGAGAGGGAGAGAGATTTACTAGAAGAACACCGGAAAAGCTGCGGTGTTTTCTATTTGCTAGTAAATAACTGGGCTGCTGAGGAGGCCAACGGCCCTCGTGACACAGCAGCACAAATGGCCTTCCCATGCCGTGTTGTTTGGTTTTCTTCTGTGAATTTACCCCCAGAATTCGTGGCCTCACTGCCCCTGTCCCGGTGCCCGCACCTGGCGCTGAGCTGGAAGCCGAGTGCTCCACAGTATCCTGTGTTCCTTCGATGTTCTCCTTGTTCTCCGCCTGTTTCTTCAGTGTTCTGGTCTTGGAGGGAAGCATGGGTAAGCGGGGCAGGTAAGGAACTATGGATGAGGAGGAGGCTGTTCTTCCAAGCTCCTCTGCTACCTCTGTATGGAAAAAAAAGGGAATAGCTGAAACACAGACCAGCAGAGGAAGAGGGGGGGGGAAATTATCTGGGTCCTTACTGCAAATCCAGACTGGCAGGAAGAGATCCGTGACTGAGAAATACATAATTTATGGATTTAGTTTTTGTTCAAGTCTAGAGGTGTTCAGGGTCAGTTGTTTTTCATGATGATTTCAAACTCATTTGCATCGTTATAAATTCAGCCAAAAAAACAAGGAGCAGGATCTGTACAAGAGGTCTAATACAAATCCAGCTCTGTGCTCAGTTAAGGGTTGATGAAGAGCTAAAGCCAGCACTGAATGCATTTGCCTCTGTTTTTAATCAAGGTGCCTCCTATTGATGCTCCTGGGATCCCCCGAATTTGTGTCCTCTCTGGATCTAAGCTGCTTTACACTGCTCCTCCCTACTGGAAATGAAGACTACATGATTCCTTCCCAGCACCAACAAAAGGTATGTTATTGGAAGAAAAAACAAACAAAGAGAAAAAAAACCCATAACCTCCTGGCCACACACATTTGTGTGGCTACTGGATGTGCCTGTTACAGATCCTCCCTGGTAAAATTCCATCTGCTGTGGTTTTTTCTGTAGTAGGGACATGGATGGATCAGTTTCATATTTGATTTAAAAATTTAGCAGATGCTCAGACATTTCTGCCAGTCTGCTGAGTAGTATCACACCTCTCACCAGTATTTACCTCCTGGCTGATTGTATTTGGGAGCTGAGTTGCACAGATTTGCTCCTAGAAGTAGCTAAGTAGAAAATCCAGAGATTAAGGCACACTTTTTAAAAATGAAGGCCGGGAGAATAATATTTCGTGACCTAATTGCTGCAGTCAGCAGGGGACTGTGATATGCATTCATCTTGCTGTCTCTCTCCATCACTCACTATGGGATAACCCCCAGTGCTGTTTCAGGGATAAAACAACAGCAGCTCTCACCTTCTGAGATGCTCGAGTCGTGGAACATGGTTTCAAAGGCCTGGTGGGTCTCAGCAAAGGAAGGTCGGTCTGGTGGGTTCCACTTCCAGCCTGCAATGTCAGAAAGCAGAGTAAGTCTCAGTGCCTGAAATGGGCAGGACATGAATTTTTATTCTGCCCAAGGAGACAGAAAGCCAGACTCTGACCTATTGATAAGCAGGCTTTAGAATTATTCACAGGTATTAATTCATAGCAGTCAGTCACCCTACTGTATCCTAACAAACATCCTTGAAAAGAAGGAAACAGTTCTAAAAATCCCCGCTCTCTCTACCCTCCATGGGTTTCTCTGCTCATCCTTTCTCTCTTTCTGATTTTTTCTGGGCAAAGGACAATTCCAGATTTGCTACCCTGTGTGCTTGGACTGAACACATCCAGCCCAGTCACAGATAACTGGGTGTGAAAAGTTGCAGACAATATCCTGCTCACATGTTCTTAACACTGAAATTCAGGCAGACTCGTCCAAAAGAAAGATGTGTGCACCTTGTGGGGCAAAGAGAAGGAGAGTGCCTTGATCCCAGATGGAGCTTGGAAAGTCACAGAGGGGGATCATGACGAAAAGTGGAATTTCTGTAGTTAGAACCCACACTGGAGGAATGTACTCTGGAAGTACTGTCTGTTGGTGTCACCAGAGGGTCTGAAAAGTGACTGGCATTCTGCTCACTTTGCATTAATATCACACGAACTCCCAGCTTTTGGGCTTTTGTCAGCTTCCTGAAGGATTTTTAAGCAGTGATATCCTTCCTCGTTACCCAGCTACTGAAGTCCACCCTGACTTTGTGACGTGCTGGGGATCAGGTATGGCTGGAGACAGGCTCTTAACTACAGATCCCTCCCACACCCTCAGGCTTTGTCCCCGAAACTGGAAGAAGATACTCACATGCCCTCATGAGTTCATACACCTTGGGAGGGCACCCCTCTGGCTGCTCCATCCGATAGCCCTTTTCCAGCAGATCATACACCTGAGAGAGGTCGATGCCTGGGTACGGTGACATCCCATAGGTAGCAATTTCCCATAACAGCACCCCAAAGGCTGCAAAAGGAGGAAAACAGAATTCCTGGTGATAAGTCTGCCCTCCTCTTGTGTTGCTCATTATGCTGTGCCCTTCACTGCAGCTTGAGGCAGCATCATTTCCTCACAAATACCTCAGGCCAGTCTAGGTGAAGACATCACATGCTAAAAACCGATTCATGAAGTTGTGGCCTGGCACGTGACCATCTCCTCCCCACACGTTTCTGCCCAGGCCAGAAAGCAAGTTACCATCTAGGCCAGAGAGAAAACCCAAATGGACAGGAAAAGAGCACTGAAGGTGAGTTTTCTTACCCCACACGTCTGATTTGATGGAAAAGGTGTTATAGGCCAGGCTCTCGGGAGCCGTCCACTTGATCGGGAACTTGGCCCCGGCGTGGGCTGTGTAGGTGTCGCCAGTCATGAGTCGACTTAAGCCAAAGTCAGCCACCTTCACCACGTGGTTTTCTCCAACTAAGCAGTTCCGTGCTGCCAGGTCCCTGCACAAAGGATAAAGGGACACTACTGCAGCAAGAGCAGGGCTTCTGAGTACAGTCTGGGGTCCCACCCTCTGGAGTTGGGAAGCACTCCATGAACACAGCAGGTAAAGGCAAGGTGAGCTTTGCTCTGAACAGTGTCAGAAACTGAGGGGAGTCATCTTAGGAGCAATGAGGTAAGTCAGGGTTAGGGTTAATTCTTTAAATTCTATTCAATTTCCAATCATCATAGCAGTGAGAAATTTATGTTTCCTGAGGATAGGATGAGATCAGCAGCTCATCACACACCTGTGAATGAAGTTCTTCTTCTCCAGGTACTCCATGGCAGAGGAGATCTGGGTGGCCATGTAGAGCAGCACGACAGCACTCACTTCCTCCCGGTTGCAATCCCGCAGATAGTCCAGCAGGTTCCCATACGGCATGTATTCCGTCACGATGTAGAAGGGTGGCTCCAGGGTACACACACCTGGCAGTCAGGGGGAGAGGAGCATGTGAATGAAGCTTCCCTTTCTTACCACTGCTCCTGATTTAATGTCCATTTATCAGATTCTGGAAACTTATCAGTTTCTCTGAAAAGTGAGGAGTTCCATCTGCAAGACCCAGGTCAGTGCAGCCCAGTGTCAAACTCAGTGCTTCTGTCTATTTATCTGCCCATCCACTTTATGGATAGAGAGGAACATGTCTATGGAAGCACTGCTATTCCCACATAACAGACGTGAAGCAGTAGTTCTGTTCTTTGGAAGGTTACGGCATGAAACAGGAGATATTTTGAACACATAATTTGCTTTTCTTCCCCTCCCTGCCTTGATAAAGCTGAAGAGTGGCCAACTGGAAGCAGATACCTGTCAGCTGGAAAGATTTCCAGACTGAAATGTCACTACAGAGTAACGTGAAGCACTCCCATGCGCTGGGTAAGGAAGCAGCACGGTGGGACCTGCTCCTGAAGCGGCATTCTCACGCATTCCTGGGATGACTACTTGCTGCAGTCACTGTACAAAGCATGTATTGGTGGAGGAGGAGGGCAACAGGATACTCTTGTCATATCTCTGTGAACTCCCCCTGCAGCACCAAGGGCCTATTCATACCCTTCTGCACATGCAGGAGTAAAACACAACTGTGCTGTGCATCACAAAGAGCAGAGATGCAGCTCTCTGATGACAAATCTCCGAGTCTCTGCTCCTGGAACCAGACAGGGCTGGGCAGACACTTCATCTGTGCCTGTTTCTTAAATGGGTACAGAATAGTTGCCATTAGTAAAACCCTTCACATGCTTCACATTTCTCCTTTCATCCTAGGCTGGGCTTGACAGCTCCGCTCCCGAAAGCAGTAGAAGTCCAGAGGCAATTAAACACTAGCAGAGGTTTAGGGTGTCTCCTTAAGAATCTTTGTACATGTAGAATTAACAGCTATGCAGACTATTTAATAATGATCATCATATGGTGCATCTGCCAGTGAGACAAGGGGGCTCAGCCAAGCTGTAAAGCCTGTGGATTTCTTCCAGTCATGTGCTGTTTGATCTCATGTACTTATTTGGTGATACACAGGGTCCCTCACAGCAGCAGCGATCTGGTGTCTTATGCTTAATTAGGGACTAATTTGTTCTCTTCAGTGCAGCCTATTCTATAAATGTCTCTCACTGGAGAAGTACAAAGAACAGTATTTGCTGTGCTTCCAATATAATTTTTCCTTTCACTTCCAATTTTCTTACAATTTTGTTCTGTTCTCTTGGGCAAATAAGTCATGGAAAATAATTTTGTAAATTTGATTCAACAGGGCAGAGAAGGAATCCGAGCCTGATAACTGAACCCTGGAGCATGTCTGGGGCCAAGGACACAAACTAACAGGAGGATGATATTGCAAATTTTTATGTAACACAAAGTCGTGCCTCAACAGCAAAGTTGTCTACTAATGTAAGTGACTGTATTTGATGTTTTATTTAAAATTAGTGTCTCTTAGCTCCAATATTACATAAAGCTGTAAAAAATACCACCCCACAACCTGACCTGATTCAAAAAGTTATATAAATACAGCAAAGCTGCCACTGCACTCAAACAAGATGAGATTTTCCCAAAATGAAGGCTAAGTAAGAACAGAAGGAGCAACGTATGTCACTGACCTAACAACTGCACTAGATTTGGGTGCTTGATCTCCTTCATCACAGCAGCTTCTTTCAAGAACTCGTCCACCTCCATGGTATCTTCCTACATAAACAGAGAGGAAAAAGAAGGGAACATTTACCTTCATGTCCAAGGTCTGGTTAACACCACACATTCAGGCTGAATATAAATCATGGTTTCCTTGTCTCCGTTCTGGTGGCTTTTTACCAAAGCAAACTGTAACAGCCCTGCAGAGCTGCCCGGCTGGCCTAGAGCACAGTGAGGTGACAGGTCTGCAGTGCCCAGACAGTGCCAGTCTGGCTTGTTTAGTAGCTGTTGTGGCTGGTGAAATACTCTCAGGATCACTGACTTAGCTATAAAAATTAAGTTTGAAAGCTCCCTTACTTAGGGGGCACACAGACCTGCAGTTGTTGATGTTGAAACAAACAGAAGGTTTTGAAAAGAAAAGGCAGATGGAGACAGTGAATTTTTCCAGGAGGGGAGGAGAGGTTGTAGAAGGTATTTCCAAGTCCTTTGACTTCTTAAAGGTTCCACAGCTCCTCTGGAGGAAGGGAAGTCCAGTTGGTAACCATTTCTACAGATCTGACTTGGACATGCAGCTGCTGCTGGGCCAAAATTCCAGCTTGTTTCTCAGCCACGTGCACTGGTGTAAGTTTGATAAGGTACCTTTGATCTGCAAAGCTACTCTCAAGCACGGACTTTATGCAGATCACCACACTCCATTTTCTCAAACTCATATTATTAGGTGGTGCAATTTAAAATACTACAATTTCCTTCCTCTTATCATAAATGGCAACAAAACTCACCTTTAATGTTTTGACAGCAACAGTGAGGTTGTATTTCTTCCAGACCCCCACGTACACCTCGCCGTACTGCCCTCCCCCGAGCTTGTGCTTCATGGTGATGTCAGTCCTCTCCATCTCCCACTTGTCATGGATGGGGGACACTCCGTAGACAGTGGGCTTATTGCACTTGGGTGCTGGGTAGTGCAGAGTTGTCACCAGGCCATCTGCTACGGTTGAGTGATGGTGCACAAGCTCTGCCAGGGTGCTGAAACGGCTTTCTGCTGTCACATAGACCTGGGAAGAAACAGCCAGGAATCTGCTTAAATGAAAGGAGCTGGAAGCTTTCAGTAACACTGGGAAACAGGTACAGTAAAAATGTTCTAACATGTTTTTCTTAAAGAATCAGAGAAACAGATTTTAGAGTATTTGTTCTCATCCTGTTGGGTGAATGACTATTAGTCTGCAGGACTCTTACTTGCAGAAGGCAGGTAGACATAAGGTATCACTTAAGAGCTGTGCTGCCTCCTGCCTTGTGCTTTACAGGACTAGAAATTGGAATTCTTAGCCAAGCACGAGGCCTGTTTTTGCATCTCTCAACACAACATACCGATCTAGGTTAAAACGGCCAACTTACCAAATCTCTGCCTGTTATAAGGGGACCAGTGGAGGGCAATCACCACCTCCAACCACAGCTGCCTTGCTCCTTGGATACTTTCAGCCAGGACAAGTACTGTCTGCACTTGCCATACTTCTTTTCTTATACTAATGAATCTGTTTTCTCTCACAGCCCCCTCCCCTGACAGCCTGCAACCCGAGATTCTGCAGCACCCCTTAGTGACCACCCTTCTCTCCCCTCCCCGCAGCGCTGTCCGGAGATCCTCACCTTGCCATCCGAGGTGGTGTTGATCCTGTAGTGGTAAACACGTCCTTCGTACCTGAGCGAGATGGACAGCTGCCCCGGGCTGCTCTCGCTCTCCCGCACCAGGAAGCTGCCGTTGATGAGGCTGCTCAGCAGGTACTCTGCTGCACTGCGGGACACCGGCCCGTGGTACCAGGAATGCTTTTCCAGGCTGTTCACTGGTGTGATGTAGTTGCTTGGTACCCAGCCCTGCCCGTTCTTTGAACGTACCTCGCTCCACTCACCATTCTGGTTGTAACCCAGGACTCGCAACTTCTCACCTTTGAACAGAAAGAAACAAGCAGAGTAAGTACAGTGCAAGCTGTTGGGTTTCAGGGAGGGAGAAACTCAGCATCAGCTGAGCCTGGGTTTGTGGCTTGACGGTAAAAATGATAACTAAACTGCCATATATCTGGTATTTATGAAGCAAAGTTTCAGACAGATGCTGCCCCCTAATTTACTGCAGGGAGAGTGGTGAACTCAAAAAGCTTCTTGTACTCCAGCTTTTTAGACTAGAAAGACTTTATTTTCTTGGAGGATGAGGTTTGTCTCCTTGAAGCCTTAAGTGGCATGTGATTTAAAGCACTTCTGCAGCAGGTCATATTCTGACACATGAACTGACCAAAAAGTCTCTGTGCAATGCTTAATTCTTGCTTTTGCCCTGGGTAAAAGTGCTGAGTTCTGTTACCTTCCACAGTGCCACCAATTTCCCTCTGCCCCTCCCTACAACAGGTATCTCACAGGGCAGCGATGTGGGGAGCCTGGAACAGGAGTAGGCTGGACTGTGTTTGTCCAAGGAAAACTGCCCAGCAGGTGTCCCTCCAGCACCGGCGCGGGACAGACCATCTGCTTCCCACCATCAGTGCAAGGAATAAACTTCCCTAACTGCTATTCCCATTTCTGTCTGGGCAAGGACTCCACTTTCTGTTCTCTGCTGCTCTGTGTGATCCCCAGCCCCACCTTTGGTGATGCTGAGGGTGTTGTCTCCGCTTGCTACAAAATCGTAAAGTGCAACAAAGAGATTGGGGTCGCTCTCAGTGGCTCCGAGCAGGTTCTCCTTGGAGCTCCACCTGATGGCTTCGTTCAGTGCCTGGGGTTCCACGTCGCAGCCGTAGGGGCGGTGCAGGGCCTCTGGGAAAGGAGCAGAACAGGCAGTTATTTTGTGTGCAGTTGTAAGTTGTACATTCAGGGAATATCCTGAGTTGGAAAGGACTCACAAGGACCGTCGAGTCCATCTCCTGGCCCTGCACAGGACATCCCAAAAATCCCACCATGTGCCTGAGAGCCTTGTCCAAATGCTCCTTGAACTCTGTCAGGCTCCCCATGCCACTTCCCTGGGGAGACTGATCAGTGGCCAACCACCCTCTGGGGGAATAGATCAAGTTTATCAAATAGATTTAAATAGATCAAACCCCCAGTGTACAGCAAAGCAAAGCTCCTATGGCACACTGTGCCCTTAGGGAAAGGCAACACCACGTCTGGACTCTTAAATTAGTGATTTTTCAATCCCACATCGTGGACTCTTCATTCTATAGGTTCCTTCTAGGAGGGGCTGGAAAAGCTGGTTAACTACCTACATACCAAGTAGCAAACTACATATATGGAATTTCTATTTATTATTTATTATATATACTTCTATTTATATACACCTCTACTTGAATTTTTTTTAAGCATTCATATATATTAAAAAAAATCAGTGCAAAATTAAAAGTGCTTTTTTAAATTACATAAAGCAGTGCAGGAAACCTTTCAATGCCAAAATGTTCCGTTTTATATCTTTGTGGTTCCCATGGTGGGCATAAACAAGCTTGGATCTGAAACCAGCATTACTAATAAAGGTAAGGCTGAATGATGACACAAACGAGATGTATAAGTAACTGAGTCAGTATTCACAGGAATGGTGGTGACTTGCAACATATTCCAGAGCTGTGTAAATAAGAGGTGGCAGGGACAGAAGGTGGTACAGGTGATGGTGGGTGTTTAGCAGCAGCCTTTCTGAATACCCAGGCAATTCTCCTTTGCTGTTTCAAAGGAAAACTGATGAAAACTTGTTAGTACAAGGGAGCAGGGGGAGGAATAAACCGTGTTTGTAAACAAAAGAACAAAAAGTCCCTACAGTTTTTGTGATGATTAAAACCAGTCTAAATCCATAGGGTTTTAGAAGGAACTGTAGTAAGACACGAAGCTGCCTGAACACTTCATGGGAGTGCTGTGTCAAGACCCCCATTGGCTTTCTAACCCACAGTGAGGTTTTGCAGGAACATGAAGCAGAATAAACTTAAATATTAAGATGAGAAACAGCACTGTTGGGATTTCATACACGTGGGCTGCTCAAGGGAGCAAAAATACATGAAGGTGTAAAGTTATATATTTTTTCTCTAATGGCACAACTGATGTAAGTACCTGTCCCAATATCTATTTTTAATTCTCTTGTTCAACTTACTTAGGGAAATGTACACTGTAAAGGGATTTCATTAAATGCATTAAACATAAAAAGAAAAATCTGAGGCTTTCTTTGCCTTACAGTCATTGCTCTGGCCCATTTCTGAGGGGCTGAGAAGTCAGACCAGTGCCAGAGAACACGTGCTGTGGTCACCTACCCCCTTCCCCAGACCCCTGAGATTTACACCCGTGAGCAAAAGCTGGTCTATAAGGCACTTGAAAAGAGAACAAAGAGCTCAAACCCAATACAGGACGGGAAAACTGGGAAGTCAGCGAGACACAAAACAGGAAGAGGCCTGTGCCAAGTAACAGGCAAAGTAACATGCCAAAGCTGTGTCACAGGACAGAGCTCAAGCCTGGAAAATGAGAATAAGGGGGGTTTCCAGCCTCTAATGCAATTTTTCGACTGTACTGTAGGTACATGAGAAAATAAGTGGTTGAAGTTTGTTCTGATTTCATTTTAAACATGTAGCTAAGTGGCTTTTGACTGCATTTCTGGTAATAATTCAGAGTTCTATTGCTTGCATAACCCATTCATCATGCCATTACTTAATAACATACCTCCCAGGCCTTGCCTAAATAGCCTCTGTCAAGGTTCTCCTGGCATGAACAAAAGGGACTAGAGATTAAGCCACCAAAATGTCAGTTCCTTGATTGCATTGCCTGCAGATGCAATATTTACATACACTTCTTATTCCTAACTGCAATTAGTTTTACAATATATTAACCCATCAGACTGGGTGCTCTCATGGAAATCCCAGTGTCCACCCCCTACATTACAGCATGGCTGCCAACATCCCACTGTACTTTTTTAGGGCTGGGTGTGTGCATATGTATGTCCAGTTGTTAAGCTCCAGGAAAGAACACCAGTTCCCAAAGCCAGCTCTCTTTATGGAGCAGAAATACATATTTAATTAAATAATACATTCTTCATTCTCCTACAGTGGCTTGTGTTAGTGTTTCAGTGCCTTAAGCAAAGCTAAATGTGCTGTATGAGAACTCTGACTTAGGCATCTCTGCTAAGGAGCAAACACAAAAGCAGGCAGTTCCCAAAATATACCCAAGCTGGGGCTGTGCTGGATTGGCTGGGGGGAGTCAAAGCAGACGTGGGACTCCCCCCACTTCCTCGGGAATGCCTGCGAGGCTGGCACACATTCTTAACACCCACCTGATGTACAAAAAAAGCCTGCAGAAGTTAATGTTTGATGAGGAGCTTCAATCACTTAGCGACAGTGCTTACCCAAAAATCACATCACCTAAAAATCAAATGCTTTTAGGAGTTCGTGTCTTGCTAACTTCCTTCACTGTCATGTTAGAGTGACTTGGATGCTTAAATAACTGTAAAGGTTACCCAACATCTACTAAAGGGGATTTTACCAGGATATAAAAGCACCTCTTTCAAGCTATTATTCCATAATAACCACGCTGCTCCATACAGTGTGGGATCTACACCATCCAGTCCATCAGGCTGTGGAAGGTCAGTGGAACGTGATCGTTGTACAGATGTCATTAAGACATCTGTACCTTGAGTTATCATTAAGATGATAACTCAAAGCACATCACAAATGATGCCCCTCCAGCTGAGTCAGTCTGCAAGCTCTGTCTGCACCAGAAGTGAGGAAATGAGCTGGGAAGTTCTGTTTTATCTCAGCTCCTTTTCGAGGCTGACCATAAATCGTGTATTATCACTTTAATTTCCTGTACAATGGAAAACTTACATCATCACTTGGTGTGCAAGTAATACACGGTCACGCAAGGAGGTTACACTTCATCCCTCTCCTTCCTTTCCTTTATTCCCACAATACAATTTGCCTCTCTCCAGATATGAATGCTTTTCCCATTCAGCCACCATGTAAGGGGTGTTTTGTCCCCCACCCCTGCTGCCAGCACTTCAGTTACCGATCTCTTTGGTCCTAGAGCAGGTGAATGTGCTAAATTTTACATTTTAGAGTCACATAAAGTGCTGAAGTGGCCTCTGTTTCTGAAATGCAGTGTAACTGCTGGTAGAAAAGAAGTATTTCAATAATCCTAAAATCCCGGTAAAAAGCTGGCAACCTCAGACCTGCCTGTGGTTGGTCTCCTACTACAAGAGAAAGACAGACTTGAAAGGACCCACACGTGGAGGAACTTTCCCACCCAGGAAAGGGACAGGACAGGACTACACCCCTGAGCATCCTACCTGAGAAGCTCGTGCCAGGCTCGGAGGCTCCCTCGCTGAGGCAGCAGAGCAGCCTCCCCTCTTTGCCATAGCTGCTGGACTGGAAGAGGACTGTCCCCACGCTCATGATGTGCTTCCCAGCGGGAAAAGAGGCTGCTTGGCACGGCAAATCCCGGGCTGCCACTGCCAGCACAAAGGCCTCCAGGAGCTGCTCGCAAGGCTGGGGCCGGTGGGAAAGGAAGTGCTCCCGGGAGGGTGAAGGAGAGACTGGGAAAATGGAGCTGTGGGTTAGTGTGGTTATTAGCTGGGAGTGAGGGTGGAGCTTTCCAGGGAATGCTGAGCAAACAGAGGATGTGGGGACTGGGAGGCAAGTTGAAACGATTTTGAGATGAGCTACAGAGACAGAGTTTTGTTCCACTAAGAGTTAGGCAACAAAGTGTTTGGGAAGAAAGCAAACAGTTTCCTTGGAGAAATTCCTTGGCACGAATTACAAAACAGATCACCCGTTATGGGGACCGCCCAGATTGATTCACTTTTCCACTCCACATACCATTCCTGGAGCACCGTTTACGTGAATCAACAGGAAAGGATGTTAGTGAAAACACACATCTCAGAGAGGTACCAGCACTGAGCACGTGAACGTTCTTGGATGTGTCAGGATTTTGGAAAGACACAGAAACCAAGGCCTGTACAGTGCACCCAGTCTGAGATGTGTATTTGCTGATCAGTAACACTCGGGACAGCTCCCTAAAAGGGCCCCATCAAACTACCTCTCAAACCCCCAAGATTTGTTGGATGAATTCTTTAAAAGCCCTAGTTTTGCAGGAGAGCTGGTTTGTAGCAGCACAGGGTCCTCCAAACAGGTGGACATGGGAGGGTTAATGAACATTCCCATGGCAGTGCTCTCACCTGGGAGGGTGGTGGCCCTGCAGAAGGGTATAAAAGGGAGCAGGGAAAGGGAAGCCAGTGGTTTGGTTTTTCTAGGGGCAAGGGAGCTGTTGCAGCCCACCAAGGAAAGCAGCACATCCATGAGCTTCATTCTGTGAGAAGGGCAAACTGTACCACGTGATGAGGACACAAATCAAGGCTAAAGGTAAGCACCTGGCTTCTTCCAATTGTTTGTGTTTTCTAAGGCTGTAGATGTGGATATGCTGTGACCATGAGGAACTGCTTTCCCCATATGGCTTTTGACAATAGTTATTTCCTCTGCAACCAGCAGTTAATGTGTGTGGAAAAATTAACTAGACAAAGAAGTACTTTAGGAAGAACAGTATGCAGAAGTCCTAAAGTTCTGTCAAGTGGGTGACCTCTCTTCTCCCTCTTCCAAAACCAAGCTCAGTGAATCCTGCAGCATGACTGCCCAGCAGCCAGAGGTTGAGATGCCTTTACTCGAAAGCTCCTGGGCTTTTCTCTCTTTCTCTCTTAGTTTTGTTTATTGCAGTTTACTGTTTTCCCCCCTCTTATTTGCTCCAAGTGCTCTGAATGACACTGGTACTTACACTAAGCTTAGTGTATGTGTTAATAGACAAAGAACAATCAGAACTTGTAGAGAAAGCACAGTCCTTAGAAACACGTGGATAAGTTTTGTGACAAACACGCTTTCATCTGAAAAGGTGCCAGGAAAAGGCAAGTTGTGTGTGGATTTGTGGCTAGACAAGTCTCAGCTGTAAATAGTTACTAACCTTAGCTCAAATATCACATTTACTTTAGTTAAAATACAACAGATGAGTAACTGGTATTTGGGACAACGAAGGATTAGCAGAAAGTTAGGCTGGATTAAAGTAACTTGGAAATATCTCTACTTATCCTATCAGTTTTAGCCTCTGTCAGAGGAGTTTGTAGCCAAAGCCTAATGGTTGGCTGGTGTGTTAACAAGCTCCTGATGGGAATCATGTAGTTCCCAGCACTGGCATTATGGGTGAGGAACATTTTGGCTAAGTTTCCTGCGAGAGGGTAATTCTATGCCTGCAACCTTCAGCCACCCTCCTGAAGGTGTTCCCCACTGGAAAGGACAGGGAGTGCATAGCAGTCCATAAGATCCTGTCAGATGCACCCAGACAGAATAAAATCAAGCATCTTCCTGGCTTCTGGATGAGCATTATTTCTTTTACAACTGATTTTCCTACATAGCTATTTTATGCTGCAGGCCATCACTCTGACATCTGCACCCACCACATCTGCATCCTGTTCCTATTCCCTTCACAGTCAGTGCACAATATAAAACCTTAATTCTAGTACACTCAACTTCCTTAGTGGAAGAATCCACCTTTCAGGCACAGCAGCTCTTCCCAGCTCTTTACACTGTTCCCTGTGGTGCCCTTCAAAGCTGTTTCCTGAGAGTGCCTACCCTTCCTGTACAACTGAAGTCATCCATTTAGAATCATTTTTCTAGTTCTTCCAGCAGTAGGAAAAAGTTGAATAAAAGGAAACCTTTGACTGTGCTACTTTGAAATGCACAGTTCAGGGGGCTCCTAAAAATCTTGCTATACTCTGAATTTCAGAGCCAATTGTCAGTGTCTCTTAAGCAAAGAAAAGAATGTGTAAATGAAAATACAGCTCTGAGAAGGATTTGGTGGTGTTGGCCACAGGGCAAAGTGACTGGTTTGTCAATGGAAGGGAGAGAGACAAAGGAAGGATTATAGGGTAAATACTGGTTGTTGCACAGTCTCAATCTGATATATTAGGGTTTTACATCAGAACACCACAGCATGTTTGTCTGTGTCTATGCACACACAGTGATCTTCTGCCTTCTCCCATACCCCTTTATCACACAGGGACATCTGATTACAAGGCCACCCAGATCCCTGCACATGCCATGTATTTCACCTTATTTTCACCGTTGAGTCTTTAAACTAAATTCCAATACAAATACCCGTGATGCTGCTTTACAGATGACTCGGTTTATGAGCTTGCTTTTAAGGTTAGCAAAGAGCAGGCCTTGGTCAACTCAGGGCAGGGAAAGCAGACCATCGAGCACATAACAACTACTGGTATAATTGGTATTTTCCAACTCACATTCAAAACATACATCATGTTACATCACTGGACTTTCAGATCTTTAACTGGCTGGTTAGTGGGAGAACTTCTGCCTTAATGAATACGAGGAAACAAAACTGATAACACAGCAGCAAGTGGGTTTCCTATTTTGCTGACACGATTGGAACAGTATCAAGTTCTACAGCAGCTTTATTTCTGAAGCCAAGTCTCAGTGCTTCCTACTAACCAAAAATACTCAAGACAAACTGCATTCTGAAAAGCAAACCAGTGCTGAACAGCAGGCCAAGTTTGTGCTGTCTAATAATGTGGTAGCACGGAAGCAGCGTGAACTTTCTTTACCCCGTAAGAGACTTCACCCTTTACCCAAAAGGACCACCTGGTCTTTCTGCTGACATCTGCGTGGCCACGACGAACAGCAGTTTAAAGGGTCAGACAGCTCACATATGGCTTTGGGAAAATGCAGGCACTAACTAAATGCCATTCCTAGGTGTTCCTCTCCTGCAAGCAACCAGACTCTTAATAAGGTGGTTTGCTTGAGCAAAGCACAGATCCATGGTTAGTCCTTGGGCCTCCCACGGAGTGGGGCAAGGCTGAAGTGGTGTAAACAACCCACTGAGTGGAGCCAAGAAACACAGCTCTGAGCCAAGAACTTGGGATGGGCAAGGAATAGGTTGCTATTTCTGGTACCAGGCTGGGAGAGACAGAAAGGGAGGAGATTTCAGAGTCAGTGACAAAATTGCATCATGAACAGCTCATATGGTATAAAAGGAAATGCTTCAAGCCAAGCTGGTAGCACTGTCTTGCCTCAATTATCAAAATATATCTGACACAGAAAAGGTTTATAAAAGTGACCTTTGATATCAGAGAGAGAAATATATGGAAGAACCTAAAAGCTCTCCATATACCTCACCTATTAGGAACAGATTTATTTTGCAACTTCATAAAGTGCTGATATGATATAATGGTTAAACTTATGGGTCTTTACCTAGATGATGTGTTTCTTGGCTAGCTTGATATAAAAAACCAAGGGAAGAGGAAGACAAGGTTTGGGGGGTTGATGTTACTGAATTTTAGTTGGTAGAAGGAGAGACAAATTGATCTAAATTGATTTAGTTACACCAGTATATGAAGAATTCAAGTTGTCTGTCTACTGAACTTCACAAGCAGTTAGTTATATTGAGATTTCAAAAAATAAGAAACTGATGTTGATAAAAAGAACCCTGCCTTCTGTTTCCCTGGTACCAGTTATCCCCTCCCTTTGTTATTAATGTTCTCAAACCAAGGTGTCCCTCAGCCCATGTCTGTGCTCAGATGTCACTGACACAACCATTTCTCCTGTTATCAACCTGATGCAGCACTTCCCTCTTTCTTCCTCAAGTAATTTCTGGTAAAGAAATAGCTTTCTGGTGCAGAATCCATATGAAATAAAATCAAGTTTAAGCCCTAAAATCTTCACTAGGAAATCTTCATTCATTCCTTGAATGCAAGATGCATAAATCTCTTCATAGATCAATGTACAGGCTGTAACTGAACCATCTACTGAAGCACTCGGTGGCTTTTCTGTTTTACGAGAGAATTTCCAAGTAGATGAAGTATTGATTTGTGTTCAGTACAACACTGGTAACTCAGCTGTCTGGCTCTCATTACCTCTAAGATTTTTTGTCCTCACAGAACTCTGTCAGGAAGGCAATTCAGGGATAAATGTAGCCAGCAAAATGATAAAGGGGTTTAGATGCATTTAATAAACACTTTAGGGTGAGGAACCCATGTGAGCACAAGAAAGCTGGACCTAACAGTTGTTAAAAGGTACAACAGACATATGTTGTAGCAGATATTAGGAATAGTCAGAAGCACCAGAATCCACCCACAGTACAAGTTTGACTTCTTTAAATGTGCCTCTGGGTGAGGAACCAAAACCCAACAGCACCAGAGATAATAAGAAAAACACTATCTCGAAGAAAGATATTTTAATGTAATTAAAATCAAGTACAAAAAAGCTACAAATGTAACCTCTGCAAAATCCTAAACACTGGATCAGAAAGCTTGTTCCCTTAATTACTAAGGATTTTCTCAGCTCCTATAAAACCTGCCAGCTTTACAATCGGGAGGATCTAGAAACAAGCAGAGCCACCAGCAGCTGTTGATGCTCTGGATCACATACCTCCTTCCATTGAGTACTGAAGTTCAGTCTCTTCCTCTGAATCCTGCCTACAGTGGACACCAACTACTCCCACAATGATGGCTTTAAGGAAAGGAGTGCAATGAAGGGACATGCAGATTCCAGAGGTGACTGGGAAACTGAAGCTCAAAAAGCTGTTTGACATTCTTTGTGTCGTGGCAAGTTCCAGTAAACCTCTCCAGTGTGAAGGGTGACGAGGATTAGGTCACCCAGTCCTTCTCCAGGAAAGGTGGGATGGCCAAACATGATGACAACTTACAGCAAGTCATTGAGCACTTTTTTTAAATCAGTACTTTGGGAGAGAAGTTGCTTAATGTGGATTACACTTCACTCCAACAGAATTCCTGAGGAGTTGTTACTATTGGCCACATCAAAGCCAAGATATTATCTACTTCTAAGGAAATCAAACAAGTTGGTATTTACTCCCAGCGTTAACACAAACATCTGAAGTAAGAGCTCTTCCATAAACAGACTCCTTGAAAACAAGGCTCAGCCGATCCCTAAGGCAGTGAGAAATATCCACACTCATGAATTCGAGCTGACAAGAGGTTTATTTTGCAGATGTAAAGCACCAACTGACCAGACCTCTGAGCTGTCATGACATAAATGTCCAAACTGCTTTCCCAGTGACATAACTACTTATGGGAAGCCCTTACAGTATTGGGTACTCTCTGTAGACTCAGCACCTGCAACAATGACCACATTCAACTGTTTCTCAGCTGCCTTTCTGAAATTTATTTTTAGCCTTTCCAGTTAAAGGGAAAACTTGGAAGGAGAGGGTATAGACTAACTCCCTGACTTGCCATCTCAGGAGAGAAAGATAGTGTCAATCTAACAGCCCAAATCTGAGCTGATGTCATCCTGAGGCCCAAGTTAAGTATTCTGCAAGTGCCCTGGGCAGGCAGCACTGCTTACCTTGCGGAGGATGTTCGGAGGGCAGAGCTCCCCAGGTGAGCTGATACAGCTTCAGTTTCCAGTACATGAGTTTAATTTTTTAATGGAATCCCAAAAAGCTTGTTAGCACAGATGCAGTTTCTCAGTTCCGTCCACCCACACCGAATATGCAGCAACTGCCAAGGCTACACAGTGCTTCTGTTTGAAAAAAAAATTCTCCAGCTAAAAATAAATCACCAAACCGTCAACCTCATTTGTCAGCAACCAATATGCTGTTCAAACCATCGTCCACAGCCATTTTCTTCTCTTGAACAAAGAAGGGGGTTCCTTTTTAAAATATTTACTTCATTTTACTAAAATACCCTTGTGATCTTGCCTCCTTTGAAATATATTTGTCTTAGAAAATAAACCAGCGTTTCCTCTCCTCCAAAAAAAGCCGAGCTTTAGCACGAATACTTGCCCAAAAATTGCATGCTGTGCTGATAACTTCAGAACCAGGAAAACTCCTAATGTGGATGCTTGGCAGGAGAGTCCCAGAGTCTGGCTGAGGGAGGTTTAGTTGTCTTGCTCCTTCTCAGCCCTACGAGCTGCTTCCCTTTGTGGGGGCAGCACATGAAGTCAGAGAAACAAATCCATGGCACTAAACTTAGCTCCTGGCTGCTGGGCCACTTCCCGTTGGGAAAGCCAGACACTTGTCATTGGCTCCACGGGCCAGACAAGGGGCTCCATTCACCAGCCCATTCCCAACAGCTGCTGGATAACCAGGGAAACACGAGCCCCAGCCTCGGCACAGGGAGAATTCCGAGCCCAGCGCCGACAGCTTGGCAGTTTCAGGCTGTGTCACTGCATTTGCTTTTCCAGATCTAACAGCAGCGCTCAGCCCTCGTGTGCCTGAACTCAGCATTAGGACAGGAATGTGCTCACTGAAATAATGCCTTGGAAAACCCTTTCTGGGTTATGGCAGCATTACTGCAGCTCTTGGAGTATTGGATGTGTCCTACTGTAGTTTCTCTTCCTTCAAAGTAATCAAAGCTACATAAAAGTCAATGTTGGACTTGTTGGTATAAAACTAAAATCAGTTTTATTAAAAAGATAACTAACTGTAAATGAAAAAGATTATGAATAAGTTGAGCTGGACTGAGAACGTTTATCAAATTTAGTAGGTTTGTGATGGATATTATTCAGTATATCTGGTATTTTAGAACAGAATAATAAAAGAAAACCCCCCTAAAAAAGTTACTTGAAGACAGGTAAGGCTAGCCAATATATTAAACTTGAAGGAATTTTATGCAGCTGAGATACAAAGATACAAATGTGCATTTTATCTGTCTACTACTAAAGGTGCTTTATATGCTGTAAAGTTAGGCACTGGGATCATCTTTCAGGAAGTAAAGTACTTCTTGATTGTTAACATCCAAATTACAGAACATTTAAAGGAAGTATGATAGGAAAACCAAGTCCTGCCCCTCAGATTTAGCAGAACACTTCAGAATGTCAAATGTCAGCCAGCTGACAACTGGGATTCCTCAGGCACACAGCCACCACCGTGCTGGGTCACACAGCCCAGCATCCTGCTGTCACCACTGCCTGGGGACAGGGGAGTGATCTTATTCCAGAATGCTTCCCAAGCCTCCAACATCTTGCAGCTCTTTCTGAGACAGAGCTGGTGGTGTTGTAAACTTCCTAGCAGGCTCCTTCCCCTCCCTTGTGCAGTTGCTGCCTCAAGCACTGCAAACTGACCTCGCCACACAAACGATTATCCCACTGCTGTGTGACCAGTAACTCTGCACGGTGCAGAACGAACAACAGGCTCTGACTTGCTCTGAACAGGACTTCTGGTGCATTTGATGATCCTCAGTCTTTACAGGGCAAATCCTGAATGATCACTACCTGTTGGTGCGGTTCTTGCTACTTTTTATAAGCCTTTCTCTTATTCTGCCTCAGCCTCCTCTCCTCCAGGCTGAGTTTTTCTTAGGCAGTCTGAGGTTGTTGCCTTTGGGCACCTTTAAACAGCCCTCCTTTGGGTTTTTCCAGCTCTACCACCCACCCCTCCAGAAAACCGGATCAGAAGGACATGCAGGACTCAAACCATAGCTCTGTACAGTAGCACAACTACATATTTTTCTATTCCTAATGCTCTGCTTTTTGGACTATGATTCTAAATGTTGTCACGATGACCACAGCTCAGAGACTGATTCTCTTGTTACAGTGGGCAGCTCAGAGCTGAGCACCTCACACACAAAGCCAGAACCATTTTCCTCTGTGTCCCACCTTCTGCATGTTCATACTGAATCCTGCACCGCTTCTCCAGCCTGCAATCTCCTGCAATTCAGCCTTTAATTACATACTAGCAAGTTTACCACTTGCCATTTGCTTTCTTCCCCTACACATCATTTGTCATAGCCTGAGAGCAGCTTCTAATTAAGAGACAGGTGAATTGAAGAAAGTTTAGAAAGATGAGTAAATGCCTTTATTCTATATCTGAGAGTTACTTCATTTCTAGCACCCATCTCTAAGCAAAACCATTGATATCTTCCAACAAGTTAGATCTACAACAGTACTGTGCTTAGCACAGGGTATGGTGTGTTTAAGTCTGCAGACCCTGCTACCCTAAGGTGAGGAGCACTTAAAAAGACAAAAATGACTTTGCAAAGGGAACTGCTGAACTAGAAGACTGGTTAAAGAAAGTATAATTGGCTCTAGGGAGAAATAACCCAGGAGAAGGGAAACTTGACTGTGCCTCAATGCAAACAGAGCAAAAACATCCCACAGATGATGTTGTTTCTGCTAATTTGTTTTCAGAGCAGTAAAAGAAAAGCAAACAAAGTACAACAGTGTGGAAATGAGTGCCTTAATTTCCCAGAAACATTAAGCCACATCTTTTGACTAGTTAATGATGGCCATCTCAAAAAGCAGAAATTGCACAGAAAATGCTTAGAATAACCTCAGATTAGGCTAGCAAGAAGATCAGGCTAAGATAGAACCTGATCTATCAATAAATAAATATCACAGTATTTGCAGGTAGTTGCAATTTCAGATTTATCTAATAATTTGTCAAAAGACAAATCCCCACAAGAGCTGAGATCTGTTGCCAATTTACAGTGCTAACCTTAAAATTAATGGTTTGTTTTTTCTATAACACTGCCAACATCCCCTCCTTGTGCTGGGGAAATATGAAAGAGGAACACAGTTGTATGGATTTATCCAGGATCATAATGGGCTGTGAGGCAATCCTAACTAAATTAAATCCCACTTTATGGAATTGGCACCACAATACCTGTTATTCATCTGGGATAAGAAGAGGCAGACAGTCTATATTGTAAGGGTAAGGCAGGCTTTTCAGGACTGGATTATGCACAGTAACCTACCCACGTGGGAAGATCAGCAATGAGAGGGGAAGGGAGCAATGCTGCCTTAGCCCCCTCAAAATGCAAATACTCCAAAATCAAAACCCAGACAAGTGTTCTTTTGGAGTGCTCAGTAAGGAGGTTCGAGAGAGTGATCCTCCCCTGATTTTAGCAAATCTATTCCTCTTCTGTTCTGGTTTTCACCTGTTGCTTGGAGGTTTATGAATAGAAATGCAAAGTGACAAGGGAGGGATCTGCCACGTGCTAAAACAGATCCAGCAGCTAGAAACCCCAAAAAGCATTGTCTCATTTTTGTCACTTCCTCACCACACAATTCCTTGACTAATTTTTCCTGTCCAGAGGGTGAAACAACAACTCGATGTTGACACACTGAGGGAATAGGACCCACTGGTAGTTATTTAAAGAGCCTTCCTCCCACTTAATACCAGCATAGCTGTCTGAGCCGTCTCCCCTGCGGTGGTGGTGCGACAGGGATGCTCAGAGGATTGGTCAGGGCATTGTCAGCTGCTTTTAACCGAGGAGACTCAGCCTCTGGAACTGCTCCTGCCTTGGGGTGCCACCTCCCCCGGTGCTTAATTTAGCCTGTTTGCTATATATATATATATATATTCTGAGGGAGGAAGGAAGAGGGAAAGGGCTGGAAATTCCCAGTGGGAGGTGTAACGTTGAGGTTCACTCAGCAGTTCGTTTCCTCTGGCGCTGGAAAGCGCGGGTTAGTTCCTAAATTGCATCCATGTATAACATCAGGTTTTGTGGATTTTACTGTGGATAGTAAGAGAAATGCTTTTCCAAGGAGTAGAGCCCACCACAAACTAGGAGGATGCACCAATATTACCCTGCCTTTTGTGGCACTGATAAGAAATTTTACACCTGCAGCAGACAAGCAGAAACGCGTAGAAGCTGCCAGTCAAACTGACAGGAGTTAGCAGTGATACAGGATGTGTGTGGATGAGAAAAATATCTCTTAAAGACATAGAAATCAGAGAAATCAGGCCATTCATACAGCTCATGACAGTACTTGCAGCCCACAGGAGGAGTGGCAGCTGTACTCTGCTATCACCATCAAGGAATGGGGAAATTAATGAAGTGGAAGATGACTTAACCTAAACTGGGAAATAAGATCTCTGACAGAAGGGTATTGCTGTTCCATGGCAAGGCTGTTGCCAGTTGAGCCATACAGCTGCCTTATGGAGGCATGTAAAACTGCTCAATTTAGGAGTGTTGTTTTATGAAATACAAAT
>JAWWES010000006.1:27075194-27152766 GCA_035583135.1 Lophotriccus pileatus
ATTAATGAAGTGGAAGATGACTTAACCTAAACTGGGAAATAAGATCTCTGACAGAAGGGTATTGCTGTTCCATGGCAGTTGAGCCATACAGCTGCCTTATGGAGGCATGTAAAACTGCTCAATTTAGGAGTGTTGTTTTATGAAATACAAATTTTGAACTGAGATTGAGACTTAATTCTGACTCTGCCAACTTACTCTCAGCATCCCCCCATCTCCTGGTTTGCAAGGCCAAGAAAGGTCCCTTTATCTTGTTCAATTAAGATATTTTCTTTTTTTTTTTTTTTTTTTTCCTAATTCAACAGAGTTCCACTTCATTCCATCTTCCTCCCACTCCACACAAAAACATTCCCAGTTGTTGCTGGCCTATATAGGCTGTCAGGACAGCTGACTGCTTGGATTACACAGGGCATATTGTATCCCTTCAGGAGCCAGCCACACCGAGTGCCTCCTGTGGGACCAGGGCTCACTACTGGGCTGGACCAGCACACCAGGTGCTGCCTTGAAGTTGGAAATCCCAAAACAACAGGCAGTCCTGCATGTGCTCCTCTCAAAGCACTTTTTCTTGAGCCTCTTAGAGTACAAGCCTACTGCAAATCAGCCACCTGAGCCACCAAAATCATGGTGAACTTGCCACTTAGAGCAAAGGGACAGGATTTTGTATTTCAAGGTACTGGAAAAGCTGCTCCCAAGCTTTTGGTAGCTCGGGAGATCTTTCAGTTGCATTTCTACTATTTACAGCAATTACCTGTGGCAATCCTATATTCTAAAGACACTTAAACATCCATAGCTCTCCTCAGTACAGTAGTTAGAAAGCAAAACTTTCACCATCCCTTGCAGATTCTGTTTCCAGCCGAGGGCTTCTCTATCTCATCCTTATGGACACCTCTTACATGGCACTACTGCAAGACAGTCACTCCCAGCTTCTGGAGATGCCACTGAACCCTGCCTTTGGGGGCATTCTCTTTTGGAATTCCACTCTGCTGTGACTCACAAGTTTCTTAGGAAGAAGCACCTTGAGGCAAACTACAACCTCAGCCCAGGAGTTATTCTTTGGCAAGCCATGGAGCATCCAGAGGCAGATCCCATTAACTCCAGGCTGCAAGCTGCTGTGCCATGGAGGTTCAAAATGGCTCTTTCAGCTTAGGAGGACTTAACAGAATCAGAGGCTAATTAATATTTGAAAGTTATTTGAAGGGTCTTTAGAATTAATGACACGTTTCCTGCTCATCTACATCATTGCCACAAACAGTCTTCCCTCTGCTTTCAAGCTACTTTAAGCACTTAAAGTCAATATAACTGAGCTGCTGTTTAGAAGTAACAACCTCCTGGGCTGGTTATGGAACTGAGCAGGTGCCAAAACTGTCAAAACAGCGAGGCGAGGAAATATGGACCTATTATTGCTTTGAGAGCTGAGTCTCTTAAAATCTAAAATAAACCACAAAAACAAGCGTAACAGTGTTAAATTTTTATAAAGCCTGCATGGTCAGTCCCTGAAAAACTGAACCAAGAGCTGAAATTTAGAAAGCTAAAGCATCCAGCACACCTAAGCTCCTCCAGCAAGGATGCTGAAGCTTCTGCATGATGCATCAGCAGAGACTGTGGGGCCAACACCCCTTAAAGTTATGCTTTCATCATGACCAGTGCCCCAAAAAAGGGAAAACCACTGAACAGCACACAAATCAATGACTGAGGTACAAAAAATGAGAGCCTGGAGAACAGCCAGCAGAGACCAGCACAGAGCAAGATTTTTCATTTTCACTGGAAAAAAAAAAAAAAAGACTAAATGAAACAGGCAGGGTCACACCTCGGATTGTGACGCCAGAGACTGAGTAATGGCAAACACCAAACTGTAGTGATCAAATGCAGCAAGTGAAATCAGCCCTCAGAAGGTCTGACTAACCTGAGATGGCATGTTCTCTTCTTAGTAATGTCAAACGTGACTGTTTAGACCTAGTTCAAGTACTGATGTGTTACTAATTAAAAAGCAGTGGAAGATTACCAGAGTAAGAACTCCATTCCTAATCAATAGAGAAATTAGACTGGCAGATTAACTGACAGAACTCCTTTGGCAGAAATATTGGTGGCATAAGGCATTTGGTTATCCAACTTGTAGTTCCCACCCAGCAATGCAGAGCTGCTGCTCTGGGCACTGGGTACCATCAGCTCTTCACTGCAGGTGTGACCGCGTGGAACATGGCACAAAGCCACCAAGGCCAAGAATTTAACAGGCACTGAAGTAAAATATCTGGTTTAAGGGTGTTTTTTTAACATATAAGTCCAGTGTGGGGGGGAAAGGCTCCTTTTCTGAGCAGTTTTCATCCATTCAGCCTTATCATATTTTCATTCAGATGCGCAGGATAAAAGTAGGTTCCATCTTGTAAAAGTTTACTTCAAGAACAGGTATTTCCTAGATCAGCTCATAACAGCTGCCCAGCACAGAAAAAAATAAATAATGCAAGTATTCTTACTTTGAAAAATCTTTTGGAAATTTTGTGTTGTGAATATTATAGGCAGATTATTTATAAGAGACTTAACACTACTGGTACTGCTACTTGTTGGCCCCATTAAGGGAAAATTACATTAGACACAATAGGCAGATGTTGCAGCAACAGAAGTGGAACTAAATGACTCACTCCAATAAATTATATGGAATCTAATGATTTTACTTCTAAAAGCCAGGGCAGGGCTTCCTACATAGTGACAGATAAAAGAGAATAACGGGAAAACCGACAGTCTCGGCTTTGTTCTTAATACCTGAAGGTGGCTGCTGCAATCTAAGACAAACACATAAAATGCAGGTTGTTCTTTTAAACTGGCAAGGAAAATATTCAGGTCTGGGTGTGGAGGTCTCACAGCAGTTTTGGTGGGCCCTTTGCCAATGTTATGAGAGCAGTATATCACATTAGGGTGGTACCCTACTCTCGGGGAAAAATACAACTGGAAAAATCAGCCTGTGCAAAAAAAGGTGCAACGTGGGCAGGGGAAAAGGGGAAGGGAACAGAGAATGTGCTGGTAGAGCATAGGAAAACAAAGGTCTATATAAGCATTACTTATGTGTAGAGGGTTCAGGCTCAGACCATCTCTATAAAGACATGAGCATTACCTTGACAACCTGAACAGGGGTGTGTAGCCCTTGTAACCATCAGTAGAGATTTATAAAAAGAAACACTATTTGAACAACTCCTAACTCTAATTAAGACTCAGAAACTGAACCTTGTGCAGCTGCTGAGATTCTTCTCCTGTTTTTGTCTGGAGCTCTGGGGTGGGGATGGCTGTGGAGAGCACAGGTCCTGGCAGACACACACACACACACTAACAGTGCAGCTGTCTCCCAGGCACAGTCCTCAAAGGACCCGGCACTGCTCCCTGGAGATGGAGCCTGAGGTGTGCAGGAGTATTTGCTCCCATTTAAAATTCCATGAGTGCTACCACACAAAGCTGAGAGGGCACATACGTCACCCAGGGATGTGCCTGTTCCTTCAGTCCCGATGAGACAGTCAGGAAACAGCAGCGTAAGCATCTCATCCCGAGGCTTTTCTAAATTCAGATCCCTATTCTCCAGATTTGTGACAAGATGCAGTGGTGTTTTTCCAATGAGGATATGAATTCGAGTCAGATTTATTCCCAAACCCTCTAGCAGGTAAGCATCTCACCTGCTTAAGTGTCTGTGACTTCTACTGAAACATTTTATTAGGAATTTAAGGACAGAAGCACAAGACAAGGTATTAAATCCCAGAGTTCTGCCGAGGCTGTACCTGTTTTGTGGTGATTACCCTCACTAGTGCCAGCCAGGCTGTACCCAGCAGGAAATGCCTATTCTCAGACACACTGAATTCACAGCCTGCACAGCATTCTCAGTCAGGGCATGCTAATATTATGACTTGATACTACATGGGATATTTTTGTAGCACTTGATATATGAGTGGCTCACAGTTTTGATATTTTATCCTCTTGACAGTCCTACAGAGTAGTAGGGTAAAATCTGTACTCTGCAGAAGAAGGCCTAGAGCAAAGAAAAAGTCATTTGCTAAATATCAGACTGGAAGCTGTGGCAGAGCAGGGCTCAAACTGGTGTTGATCAGCCATCCTTCCTAAAGTGCAATGCTTAGAGCTTTCATCACAAAACCCTTGCAGTGCCTAACTAATAAATAACACTTTCAATCAAAGACATACAAGACTCTGAAAATAGCTACTGTCTCGACTGCTGATGTTCTCTAAACAAAAACTCCTACTCCTCCTCACACTGACAAAGCAGGATTAAAATAAATAGCTTTAAGTTCAAGCATGAAAAAAGGGAAGAAAACCTGTCAAAGGGCAAAGCATAACAGAAGGCCTCTAAAGTTAACTTGGAAAGGAGAGCATGGGCCTGTGGAAAGGGTGCTGCATCCACAGCTCTGATGCATAAACCATCTTGTGTGCTCATGCCTCACTTATCTGTAGGATAAAAGTCTTCCTCTTATAAACTTACTATTCTGCCAGTGGGGAAAAAAAGTAGACTAAATAGCAAACTACTACAGTAAAGAGCTTTCTTGGCTGCAGGGATTTTTACTCATGCCAATATCTTTATATATATTTTAACAAAGATGGTACCTTCTCAGGGAGAAACCATTTCCTCCAATTCCTGCATGTCTGTATTCCTGGTTCTAGAGCTGACATCCTTTGTCAGCAAAGCCGTAGAATTTGGGAACAAACTGTTTCCCTAAGAGCAGAGTCAGACAGAAGGACACTTGCATCATCACCTGTCTCACTTTCAGAACAGATATGGCTCCAAGCAGACACCAGTGGCTGAGTAAGAATGCTAAGTGCTTGTAGGAAAGGAAACTGTCCTTCCGAGTTAGTCACCAGCACCAACTCCTGGACATCCAATTCCGTTTCCCTTTAGGCTCAGACACCCTCGTGTCACACGGGATTCACCACGGAATGACACCAGTTCTCAACACACAGCACCATGATCTAATTTCTACAAGCACAGTCCCTGGAGGGGTAACCTTCACTTCTGGGTACCAGGGCAGTTTATTCCATACACCCAAGTCTGCTTCTCTAGTAACAAACCAAAATGCTGTATCTCCAATAGCTTTGATGGTTTCAAAAATTGCAAGCAAACCCCTCTGCAGGCTCAGGGGTAACTGTGATGAAGAGTGTCTTAATCTTCCTGTAAGAGGAAACAGCAGAGGGGTCTATGCAACAAAGCCAGATGCCAAGGCCTGAAATGCACCTAAGATCTCAACTTTGTGTTGAGTTAAGAAAGTTTGGGCTAGAAGAAAAGGACAACTACAGCACACCAGAAGTCATGCCTTTGCTTTTTGCATGATGTGTGGTGCAAGACAGGGAGTCTGCCTTGGTTGTGTTTTAAACAGGTTTTGGTATCTCTTTCTAGTAATCTGGTTTAGGACTGAAGAACGTGTTTATGGCCTTTCACTGACTCATATCATTTTTCCAGCAAAACACAAACGCATCCCATTTGAGTGTAACAACTCCCTCACAGCTGAGCAGTCAAGGCCTAATGCCACAGTAGTGTCAGCTGATCTTAGTTTTTTGCTAATTACATGCCCTTAACACCAGCTTGGGGATCTCCTTGCAGAGATCCTGCCTCCCAGCCAACAACCCCAGTGCATGAATGCTTACTGCAATTGTCTGTTTGTGTTGCTCTACTGCTAAACACACAAAGACATTATTCTAAAGCTCTCTCTCCACTGTTAATTCACTGTAGCTTCAGTCTCTTTATGGATGTTTGAGAAACAACATCCAACAAAGCACAGCGCTTGAGCTTCTGTTTCAAGTCCAACAATTAACACAAACACTAACCATCCCTCGGACCTATTACCATGCCACGGCTGTTTTGAAATACAGGCTAGAGCCACATCAAACACTGATCTCTAACAGCTTACAGGATGAGACAAGAGTGCACTCTGAATATTTAATTATTTAATTTAGCCCGCAGACAGCTTTCCTGTGTTTGTTTATGTTGAAGTTAAGCCTAAACAGCTCCATAAACCAAGCAAGAGGAGTTGTTGCCATTTTAACAGAGGAGAAGTGCACAGGAGCAATGAGAAGCGACTCTTAATTCGAGGGCTCAGATTACCTAGTAAAAGTATCAGATTTAATGTCTTTTTTCAAGCACAAAAGGCTGTCTGCACACTTGCACATAAACAAGTTGGGAAACTTCTCTTGCTGGCAGATGAAGTTATCTCGGATAAAGCCCAACAGAAACAAAACAACTAAAAAGGAAGCAGTCCAGCTCTTAAAGGCAAAAGCAAAATAAACATGTATTCTGATACACCCTAATACAGCCACATCTGCCTTTTGCTGTGTGGATCCTGCCTGCCTTCCTGAACCAACTTAAAACACTGTAGCACAGTAATGTTAAATAGCACACCCCACTTTTCCTAGCCAGAAAAACTTTTTAGCCATGGATAAATTAAGGCATTGGAGCACCCTCTCGTGGCAGGCTGGAAATCGCTGGAAATCAGAAATCCTTTTACCTTCTTAGTTTAAATTTTAAAACTGTTTCAAACAAGCCCCCCAGCTTTTACGTAGCAGAAATGGCAACCAGGAAAAGTCACTGCACCTCTGCTATCACTTGTGTGCTTGTGTGTGGATGTGAAGACATGTACCAAGTGTCGTTCAGATTTAGCTTAACCATTTAACAAATAATAGAGGAAGCTACACAGGTTTATTCACACCAAAATAAGAATTTCTGTACAAAGCCTCAGACAACCTTGGACTTGACAGACTTAAACCCTATGGCCTATTTCAACTTCCCAAAGACCATTGGTACTTCCAACTAGATGCAGGAATCACAATTAATCACCAATTTAGAGGGCAGTGAGCTCTTTGAACATTTTACCCCTGAAGAAATTACAGAATATTTATTTACAGTAAAGATGAAAAGATTTTCTGGCAAAACAGATGTAACAAGGATTAAACTTCTAGATTTCTGTTTCACAGGATAGCTATGGCAGGTTTCCAAATCATCATTTGAGCACCTACTGACTTTGCACATCAATCCCAAGGCATTTAATGCACCTCTGGAATAAAAATATTATGGAAAGTGGGTTAGTTGTTCTTCTGTAGTTTATATCAGGCTCAAATTTATTAGATTAGTCAAAAAAATAGATCCCAGTTTCTTCTGGAAAAAATCAGCTCGTAGCTGTGTTGCAAATTTTAATATCCACAGGGGTTTTTGAGATCCTGAATTAAAAAAAAAAAATCAAACTAAATATAACTCGAAACACTAGCACTGCAAGACATTATATACTGTTTTTCTATTTATGCTAAGGATCTTCTGTAGATAAAGCCTTTTTAATCCCAAAGTACCTCTGCTTTCTCTGTTTACTCTTGGGATTATAAAAAAAAAAACCAAAACCACCACCAACGCAAATGAAAATTATGTAAAACCAACAAATACAATCCCAAACAACAAGTATACAATTGATGACTGGTGAAAAAGTATTCTGCTGTGCTTCACTGGGTAATTAGGCCAGAGCACAGGTTTCCCATTGGTATCGATTACACAAGCTCTGTTCATCCCTCCCCAGGCGGTTCACATCTCCCTGCCTCAAAAAGAGATGACAAACCCACCAAAACCCCGCTCAGGAGAAAGCACAGGAACCCTCTGGGGCTTGCAGAGAGCTGGCTCTCACTGTTTACACATGTTACTGCCATGAAGTATAAAGCCCATTGTAGCTTATCAGTGCCAGTCCAAGTCAGTGGAAAAGCAGGCTTGAAAACAAACCAGAATTGAGTGATATCACTCCAAGTAACCACTTTCAGAGCATCTGCTCGAGGTCTCACCTACACCTCAGCCTTTATGCTTTGATCAGGTTGACCCTCTAAAAGAACTTTTGAAACACAGGCTCAATACAAGACTTGACTTGTTAATATCAACAATATTCCAAACAGCACATGTAGGACACTCAGCAATTTGCAGTTCAAGCTTTAAGAATTTACTATTTAACTTAAGCACTTTAAATCTGAGCCCGGGAGCTGTCAACTATTAGACTGAGTATTTTTATTTGCCAGCTTATAGATGAAAAAACTTAATTCACAGGAGAAAAGGAACCACAAATCGGCTCTCAGTAAAAGGATATTATTTATCTTTCAGTTATACTGAAGGGAGTGGTGTACACAGGAAAATTATTAATACTCAAACCTGTCTTCTTAGAAAAAACTACATTAAACACGAGCAATGAGTAAGTCCATGTTTGTGCAAACCAGCTCAGGTCAGTACAACCTTGAGTTCTGCTGTACTCAGTGACTAAATGGAGGAAGGAAGCTATGTCACTATTTCAAAACACCTTCAAGGTTATTCAGATTTCTTAGAAGAGTCCATTTCCTTCTTCCTAGATGACATAACTTGTATCAATTTTTAAAAGTCTGCATAAACAGACTTTATTTCATTGCTAAACAGCCGCTACAGTTTCATTAATTGGCCACTCTTGACATATCTGATTGCTGGATGGGAAACAACACTTCAAAATTATTTCCTATAAAACCCCTTCAAGGCCAATTTAAATAATGTTTTCCAGCTTTCTTCTGTGATTCAGTAAATTGCAGGAATACCAGTGTAGCTGTATGTTCTCTCTGCCTCTGCTCTTGGCTTTCCTGAGCAGCAGCACAAAATTGATATTCTCATCAGTCGCGCAGCCTCCCACGGGTTTCTGAATAGCAGCAGCAAAACTGAACAGTCTTGTTAACTCCCTGACACTGCTGGTTAGCAAAACCAACCCTGAGCAGCACAGGCTTGGAAATAATCTGGAGAAGCTGAGCTGACCCTGTAAGCTAAGGAAGGCCTCATCACATTGATTCACTCTCCAGCTTGGGTTTGAAGGGTTATCTTCACAATCCAGGGGCTACAGAATTAGAATGCACAAATATTTTGGGACTTGGTCTGGAAAACAGATCTGTGCCCTGTAAACACCTTTTAGACCCCTGATATTTGGGGTTAATGTAGGAGGTAATACTAATCTACGTGGATATGACAATAATTGAACAAGCTTCTACCCTGGGCCATATTGGAGCGCACACAGATTTGTGATGGGGAAATGTTTCTCCACTTTGCAATTCCTGGATGTTTTGGTGTGTTTAGTGAGGCCCACTGCTCTCTGCAGCCACCTTTTCCAAAAATTGAGTCTGAGTAGAGAATCTGAAAACCAGGAATACTCCATCTATGCCAAATGCTCCAATATGTATAATATTAGTATCATTTAGCCAATACTCACATGATTTCTTTCAACCACAAGCAAGCCTGATACCTGTTTCCAAATTAGCCATGGTATTGATCTCAGTTGAGATGATGACAAATAAGAACAGCCAAGATATAACCTAATGCTTTGTTGGGATTATTGTGGGAGAAAGGAAGGAGAAATAGACTGGGAGGTGCACAGGGTCACAGATCCAGAATGTTCTTATCCTCCTGAACTCTGATTTGATTCCTAATTTGACCCAAAAGCAGCAGGAGATGCTTCATATGCCTTTGTCATATATGGCTTCTAATAAGAAGACACTACTACAGTTTCACTTTGGTATTAAATAATAACAAAACCAGAATCCAATCCAGCAGCATTATCAAATTAAAGGATGAGGGATGCAGAATTGTCCTACAGAAAAATGAGTGTGCCTTTTCTTACATAACTGTAGTCCCAACTGTCACATCACCATGGTCACAGAAAACTTTCAAATTAACATAATTGAAGCTCTAAGTTTATTAATACATGTAGTTATTTTTAATGGAAATACCAGAGTAATGTTAAAATCCTAAGGACAATGTTTGGGTGGGAAGGACAGGAGAGGAGGAAAGGAATTTCTTGAAAAGGTTCAGTCTTAAAAGATGTTTAACTGTTCTTTAAAGAGCACTAGAAGATTGAAATAAAACCAATTTGATTTTTAGTGAAGTATTTCTGCACATCTTTGTCCCCCTCTCAAAAAAAGCCACTATTTTCAGGGCTGTTTTTCTGAATTCCTGTGCTGATTTAGCTAATACTGAAAGCCACCTATTAAAAAGTCAATTTATACCCAGCTGCAGACAAGCAATTGCTCTGGGAGATGCACATGTCTTTATGGAGAGCCCACAAAGCACATGCAACTTCCTAAGCAGATATGGGTAATATAACTAAGCTTTGTTGTTGTGGTTTACAGTGTTACCAACAGGAAGCCTCAATGGTTTTGTAAGTGTCACTTATTCTAGGGAGAATAATCTCTATGGGTAATACCAAGATCAGCCTTTAAAATAAAGTATTTCATAACCACAAAACCAGAGAAATGCGAGGGATGATGCAGTAATGGTGAGAGAACTTCACACATGACTTCAGACCCAGCAAGTCAGTGGGGTTACTCCACTCAGCGCAAGCTTTTGCTCCTTTCCTGCTCTGCTGAAGATGCTGCTGGGGGTCCAAACAACTAAGGGGAATATTTCTTTACCAGTAAACACTTTTCTGAATGCTGTTAAGGAGAGAACTCTAAGCCTACACTGCAGATTCACCTTCAGAACCAGTCCAGGGGCCACCTGCAGTGCAAGCTTTGTGTCACTCATAATTACACGCTGGTGAAAGCGCTCCTAACGGTTTGGCAAACAGGGATTTGGGATATCAGACTCTGAAACACTGAGAGTGCAGGTGAGGCTTTGGTCTGTGGTCATCCATCCTTGGCTTTCTGAAACACAACCAGGTGAAAATGAGCTCAGCAAGTCACTGGACAAAACCCTGTTTTAGAGTGTATTACTTGTAATAACTTCCACGCACATCCCTACTGGAGTAAGTGCAAACTGCTGTCTCTTGGCTTATATTAGCTGGATTTTGACATAGTTTCTTATGAGTGTGAATTAGTCAGCTGTCAGCAGTATTTACAAGATAGTTTATGGATAGTAAGTATATTGGAAACATTAGGCTGTGGCAACTAAGAGAAACGGGCTACAATAAATCACAGTAGCGACTGTCAAGCCTTAGCCGTGAAACAAAGATCTGAACAGTAGGGTTTGACTTCGGCAAGGGCTGGCCTGCCTTAGGAAACACACAGGACATGTGCTGAAGTGGGTCACAGAACAGGTCACTTCTCCTGAACACAGGAGAAAACATGATTTCAAGCTTGCTGTCCCAGGATCTGTAATTAGTACCAGCCACGAAACATTGCTGAAGCCACCCCTGCTAAAGCATCTCCAGGAGATGGTCCAACCGCCTCCCAACTCCAATCGTGTGAGCTGTCAGTCCTGCTACGTTAAAAAAAGATGTTTTAAGCCACTTGTAACAATTTGCTCGTGTGTCCAAGAGCTTACACGTTCACTTCCCACCGATTTGGTGACTTGGTCATGTCCTTATTTCCAAAAAAAATATCCCACAAATTTCTTTTTTTTTTTGCAAAACATTGCACTTGCAAGCAATAGCAAGTTTGTGAAATATTGCTAGAACAATTTGTACCACACCATCTGCTACATGGGGAGAACTGAGAAGCTGGAGATCTGTCTGGGCTTTGAAATTTGATTTGTAAAGTTGGTTCTGACTAAAACATTTTGAAGTAACTTCATTTCAGTCTTGCCTTCTTCCGACTGTGTTCCCTGTCTGCGTGCAAAGTACACAGGGAATAAATATACAGCAGGAATTAGATCAGTAGTCTGTATTATATTGTCCCTTCCACTGAGTTGGTAGAGTCCTCTCATTTGCAAAATACAGTAAGTGAAAATCTCGGCTTAGCACAAGGTATAAAAGTCAATATTGAATGCAACTGAATCTGCAGGAATAATTTAGATATCATAGAGAATGATGCAACAGAGAACACGCCTATAATTTCATGTTCTGCAAGAGATGTTCCTCTAGACGCTGAGCTGAACTATCCTTTATTCCCCAAATAATTAGTTAAAAGTTATTTATACATTATGGTCCCACAAGATTTCTGATTTACAGTACAAAAAGTCAGGCACTGAATACAGTGATTATATTCCATCTGCACAGGGCATTTACTGACAGGAAAGTCTGCGGGCAAGTAGTTCTGGCCTGAGCTTGCTGCATTTCACTGGGATGAAAAATAAAGAACATTTTAGGCAGCCCACAAAGTGCAGTTGTTAAACTGACCCTATTTTCTCCCCTTCTTTCCATTTTCCTGCATCCAGCCCTTCAGTTTCACTGAATTTCAAAGGGACAGTGTTATTTATGCTTCCTCCTATTTTAGAATGTTTTTATCATGTGGCATAGCACTCTGACTGCCTTAGGGGAGCTTTAATGATAATTTTATTTTTAAAAGTATAGGCTTATCTTGCCTGACCTTGATGCTCATAGTAAAAGGTTGCTGAACTCCTCCTCTAGAAAACAAAACAGGGAACAAATGTCCTGCGCCTGCTGGATCAAAAGCTCAAGTGTGGCAGAGCCTTCCACTACCCCAAAATATATCACCAAGGCAACTGTAGCAGTATTGCAAACAGGTATTGGAAAGACTTCCCTGCTAGGATTTAAATAATCTGATTTTCCTGCAGTATGTGCTCTACAACACTCAGCAAGTCTTTTCAGAGATGAAAAGCATGCTAACACCATTCCTAAGAGTATCTTGGTACAGTGGGGCGTTATCAGTGCTCTTCTGAAAGCAAATTAAGAGCGTGTCACTCTTCAAAGGTCGTACCAGGAGCCGAGTAGAGCCCATGCAACTTGGAAGTTGTTGGTTGTTGTTGCTTGCACCCCTTTCCTCAAACAAACCGCTCAAAGGCAAAAGGAGATAACCTAGTTCCCTCTTCTCTCTCCCGTTCCCGCTCTGGAAGGGAAAAAAAGCTCATCCTGTAATGGCACCAAGTACTTCTTGTCTCTTCTGGTTGCACTGCCCTGTAAGAATTTGATCCTAACTAGTGTTCGCTGCAGCTTTTCACTCTGGAGTTGTTGTGCCTGTGGTACAACTGAATTCTGAGGGAGAGTACATGGGAACACTAGTGGTGAATAATCCTTCTGTTTACACTCTTCCTTTCTGCTACATTAATAGCAACCAACGTGCTTGATGATCCACTGCCTGGTTTTGTAAGTCACAGACATGGCAGGAATGCTCGCAAAGGGGTGTTCTGAAGGGCTAATTGCAGCAGACTGCAAAATCCATGATTATCTTTTTGCATCCTGGAGAACTCTGCTCCACAGCTAATGGATGACAAGGGTGTATCAGCTTGCTCAGGACTTCCCTGCTCCACTTCATAGCAGTGCTCACAGAATCCAATACCACGGTGAGCTCAAAGCCCCAGCAGTCAAGGTGTCTGTTCCCATGAGGGAATAGTGGGTTGTCACAATACAGATATCTTTTTTATTTCCATAAAACAGAAAACAACTTCAAATTCCTTGCTTCCTCCAAAAACACATCCTGAAGCAGGGACTGCCTGTAGTGCTTCTCCCATGAGCTTCTGCTACACAACTGTAACAGAGCAAAGCTCAGGACAAGCTGCCTCAACTCAATCTCTCCATTTTTCAAGGATATCAACACCTCAAATTAGTTGGGTACAAATACTTGTCTCGGGTTTCCAGTACCTTAACATAAGGGGTTTTACACTTTATTTATTTGATACGAGGTATTCTTCAAAATCCTGTAGCAAAATGGGTCTGAGGCCGAAAACATTGTTTATTTCCATCCTTTTCCTAAACAACCCAGAAGAAGCAACCCTTCAAAATGAACTCTGGCAAGAGCACTTAGCAGGGTTTGCTCCTGGCACAGGGTAGTCTGAAATGGGCCAACACGAGTTGAGGCAGGGATTTATACCTGCAAGGGTCTCACACAGTCAACAGGTTGCCTTCCTTACATCCATGAGAAGGAAAGCCAAGGAAGGGAGATAAAACTGTGATTGGCTGGTTTAGTCACTGGTCCAAGAGGGCTAACCCAGAACCCTGTGCTTTTGCCATCACTTTTCATACTCTGTGAACACATGTCCTAGAGACAGGATGGAAGGTCAGGTTCAGAAAGAAATTGCTAAAAAAAGAGGAATCTGGATCAAGTAATATCACCAGCAAGTAGAGCATCTCAGCAGCAGAGGCATATAACTCACCTAAAGAAAGCCAGGTTGAATAAAACAGGGCAGAAAGGTCATTACATAAAAAATAAGAGTTGAGAGAAATCCCCTCGGACAAGGAGAGTCAGGATCACGGGAAACAGTTTCTCTGATAAAGGAAGTGAACTACAGATTCAGGAACATGTATCTTCAGTTATTGCCCAAGACAAGCACTTTCATAGGTACCCACCTTTGGCTGGCATTTAGTACAGATCATTAACACTGAGTTGTTCACTCATTCCTAGTAAAATGTGTACAGAATCAGGGAACAATTTACCACCAAGAAAGAACAGGAGTTTGAAGCCTGCCCTGAAACTCTCAAAAACTGAACTGCCCAAAACCCCACCCCTTTTACATACTCTAACAGAATAAAACACTGTATCTTATTTTTGACACACCTTCCTTTACCGTCTGCATAGAAAATAACAGAAGCAACAAAAACATATGTTGTATCCACTATCTTCCTGCTGAGGCAGATATCCTAAGCAATATAAATAGTAGAGAAATTATTTTAAAAGATACCATCGCTGTTATCACGGAGCAATGTTCTTTTCACATGGCACTGAACAGTTTTATTCAGAGTCTGTTGGCTTTCCAGGCTCATTCTTGCTTCTAGTTCTATGCAAGACAGAGCAGAAGGGCTGGCAGGGCACATAACTTGTCTTGATCTGCATGCGTGCTTAAGAAACCTTTTCCTCTCCATTTCCCTGCCACTGCATGTCAACAGTGCTCCCTACCTTCTAACTTTAAAATTTAGTAGGGAGGAGGGAGGAGCTGGAAGGATCTGTTCAGGATGCTGAACTAAATCACTGCCATAACACGCAGCAAGAAATGAAAAGAAGTGCTTGAGTCAGTGTCAACTGTGTTATTCTGAAGTCACTACACCTCCCCACACGCTGCACTGTACTTCCCACAAACGTCCTTTCTGTCCTTGCCTTGTGAGAGCAGGAACCAAAGAGTCATCTTGGTACCAAAACACGGACAGACGGTTTGACACGAGCAGGAGTGCACTTGGCAGTCCCCTCAGCAATTCTGCTCTGCTGCTAAAGGCAGACTTGCCCCACTGGAAGAAGTGGGGTATGTGCATAACTTCTGAGATCTCCTGACACTGTGATTGTGCAGCATGATTTACCACATGAATGCTTTTTGCCAAAGTGCCTTTTAATGTACAAAAATACAAACACGGCACAGTAAAAGGCGAAGTTGGTGACACTAAGGTTGAAAGATGTAATAAAACAACAGCTCTTGGTTTTAATTGTAGTAATAGTAGGTCAGGCATTCAGCAAGCATGTTCTGTTTTGGTTCTAAAGCTGATAGTGCTCCCTGAACTCCAAAGCTGTGATAACGCTGAGATTTTTAGGAACCAGCTTCAGTGCTGTGCTCTTGTTGTAATAGATACTTACATGTCAGCAGTCCCAGCAGATGATATTTACTTTTGGACTGCTGGCTGCACGTTCCTTGATCTTTTTGCCTACTCTCATTGTATTGAGCAAAAGAAAGCATGTATTGTCAGGAGCAGCCTTTCTTTATAAACACTGACATCCCTCTCCACCTAAAGCCAAGCCAGCCAAGCTCTCCAGAGCTGATTCACGTCTTCAGGATTAGAGGTGCATCTGCACATCTATTCTAACCGTGCTTGTCAAGGCAGACAGTTGATCATACCTTCCAAAACTTGGCAACATCTTAACATAATGCACAAATAGGTATAATAAAGAAACCGTGGTTGCAAAGCAGGATCTGAAGTTGCAGGATCCTCCCAAGAGGTTACAGAAACGAATCGTGTTACATTAAACATTTCCCGTATGGGTTTACAGCAATAATAGAAGTGGCCAGGCAAAAACTTCAACCGAGAATCAGATGGCAGCTCTAACACCCCAGACAAAACGAAATTGTTTGCTCTGCCAGGAGCTATATAGAGACTCGCAGATCTAGAAGGGCAAGTCAGAAACGCCTCAGCAAACAGACAAGAAGACAAAGCACATGTTACCTTAACCTTTGTAAACAAAACCAGAGCTCGGAACCGCCGCGGTGACAGCGACCGAGCACCGCGAGTCCCGGTTCCCGGCGGTGCCAGCCCGCTCCCGCTGTGGCTGGTCCCGAATGCCGGGGGGATAAAGCTCCTCCGGGGCCGAGCATCCCCCCAGGGCCGTGTGTGCCCCGCTCCCCCCGCCCGCCCCTCCCCTCCGCCAGTAAACCCACGGCAACAAAAGAGGGAGGGGAGCAAGGCCGATCGCGCCCCTCTCCCCCCGCGCCGGCCGCTCACCGTGCTGGGTGAAGACATTGAATCCTCCCTCTGCGGAGCGCCCGGCCGCCTCCCGCCGGCGGCCCGCGGGCCTGGCCGCGCTGCTCCCCCGCGGTCCCCGCGGCTGCTGCTGCGGCGGCGGCGCCGGCTGGTGCTGGAGCCCCGCGCCCGGCTCGCCGACGCGGCCCACCTGCTGCCCCATGGCGGGCCGCGCTCACATCCCGCCGCTGCCGGCCCCGCAGGCGCGTCCCGCTGTCCCGCGGCCGGACCCGGCGGCTCCCGCGGAGCTCCGCGCTGGGGCTTCACGGGCTCGCCCCCGCAGCCCCCGCCGCCATCTTAAACCACAGAGCGCCGGCGGAGCGCGGACGGAGCGGCTCCCGCGGCCGCCTCCGGTCCGCCCAGGGAGGGAGGGAGCGGGCGAGGGAAAGGGGGAGGGAAGGAAGCAGCGAGGGAGGGCGGTCGCCCCCACAGCCCAGCCCGCCCCGCCGCGGCACACAGAATCCCAGAATCCCAGAACTCCAAGGGTTGGAAGGGATCTCTGGAGAGGCAAGGCAGAGTCACCTAGAACAGGTGACACAGGGACGCGGCCACGTGGGTTTGGAACGTCTCCAGGAGAGACTCCATGCCCTCCCTAGAGAGCCTGTTCCAAGGCTCTGCCACCCTCAATGGAAAGAAGTTCTCCCTCGTAGAATACCCTGAGTTGGGAGGGACACATCAGGATCGCTGAATCCAACTCTTGCCCCTGAACAGGACATCCCCAGGATCCCATCATGAGCCTGAGAGCGTTGTCTCAAGGGCTTCTGTCAGGATAAGGCACTGTAGGCTGGTTCACTTACAGACCCGAGCAGGTGTGAGGGGTGAAGCCAGGGCTATGTTCTCCCAGGAGGAGGCAGTGGTGGGTCTGTCCATGTGCGAGGAGGTTTTGGTAGCCAAATGGGGGTTGGTCTCTTCTCTCAGATAAAAGGCGGTTGGCCAAGAGGACATGATATTAAGCTGTGCCAGGGGAGGTTTAGGTTGGACATTAGGAGGAATTTCTTCACAGGAAAGATGACCAGGGAAGTGGTGGAGTCACCATCTCTGGAGATATTTAAGCAAAGACTGGATGTGGCACTGAGTGCCAATGGTCTAGTTGACATGGTGGTGTTTGGCCATGGGTTGGACTTGATGATCTCAGAGGTCTTTTCCAACATAAGTGATCCTGTGATTCTGTGTCCTCCTTGGGTCACCAGACCCCAGGTTGACTCCTCAGGCTTCCACAGGGACCTGCTGTCCTGGCCAAGGGCATGGAGGAGGAGGAAGGCACTGCTGTGTGAATAATCTCAGGTGTTGGTGGCCAGATGTGCTTGGCAACAGGGTATTGTCGTTGGGTGGTTGAACATACACTCAATTTTGTAACTAATTAGTAAACTGTCTTCTTTCAGCTTCTGTAATATCAGTGTAAGGCACTCCAAAGCAGAAGGGAGGAGGTTTCATCCCGAAACATAATAGTGCTTGTCACAGTTTAGAGGACCTGGGGTCTTGGAAATATTTCAGTCTCCATGCTAGCAACCATTTTAGCAATGCCTTGGCAATGTTGCTTCATCCTGGATGAGCCACAATGCTGTTCCCCTTGGATGCCTTCACCACTTGGAACTGACATGACAGGGACAAATTCTCTTGGAGCCATCTGGCTTCCAACCTCTGTGTGGCCACCCTGGGGTGGGAAGGTAAGGAGACATTCCTCTCATTGCTCTGTGAAAGCCAGCTTTCAGTGTCAGGAATTCTGAGGTGATGTTCTACCTTCCCAGGATCGTGAGGTGCCATCCATACTGTTGCGTGTACCCAAACTGCACCCTGCTGCAATGATCATTCTGCCCAAATTAGGGGCGGCTCATCCCACTGGGCTGGTGTGTACTCTGACACAGGCTGGAATGCCTTAACTCACTGAATTAATGGACTAAGAAAGCTGGGGAGATCGGGAATTACACACAGACTTGCTAGTAACGCACAACAAAACAGTTCCCAAAATAGTGCTGGGGACATCTGGGGCGTTGCCAACTCGGGAACCTTGCACGGGCAGGGATATGTGGATGTGAGCAGAGGGTGTTCCCGCAGGATGGACAGTCCCAGGCAGAACTGGCCCATGGGTAAACTCTGCAGTGGAGATATTTCCTGGTCTCGTTCCAGCTAGAATTTGCAGGGTTTGGCATTTATAAATGGTTTGCCTTGTAAACAAAATATATGTTCTCTGGAGACTGTAGAGACAACAAACACAGAACTCCCTCATGCCATTTGCAGTTGCCACGTAGGATAGAACCACTCGTTAAAAATCAACAGAAATACTATTTTTCTTTCCTAATGCCTTTTACTTGCTCATGAAGAACTATCCAGAGGAAGGCCATTAGCATTTTAAAAGAAGATGCCAGTGTCAAGAGACTGTTATATGTAAGTGCACCAAGGAGAATTGGATTTAAACACTGCTCTTATTCCTCAGATCTCATGAAATCCCTCATTCTCTCTCCCAGCAGCTTGTGCTCATAAAGCAGCTCACTGAGGGTTACGTTAATGCCCAACTGCAGGGAACCTGTCTGACACACAGAACCATCTTTTCTGGGGATGGGGTCAGGCAGGGGCTTTCTGAGAAGGCCTGTTGCAGGGAGAAGAGGGCTGCAGCATGGGGTTTTTGTTGTTTGTAATAGTATTTTAAGACCATGCTGTATCCTGTAAAAAAAGCTTCAAAGCCGTTGCTGGTTCTGTGCTAAACAAGCCAGACCCCCAGAGTGGCCCCACTTGGTCCCCTGGTGTAATACAAACAAGGTTTGTCACCGTGGTTGGTGACTGCCCGTGTAGAACCCCTGCTAGAACAGCAGTGGGGATAGAAACAATCCCCAAACTGACAATGTCTCTGTGCTGCTGAGTCACCGGTGCCACTGAGCCACATGTTCCTTGTTGTTACAACAGGAGCTAGGAAGTGTTTACTTCATAGTGTCGTGGTTCTTAACCATGCAAAGACAAGAGGTAAAATCTGCACCAGTGCTACCTATTATTATCAGCTATAATGTTATCAGCCTCAGTAAGCATCAGGAACAGGCTGTTTCTCAAAGGTAGTTTCTTCTGAAGAGGTCTGGCACTGTCAGTTAATAAGGCATCAGTAACAGTTACTGTGCTGGCGATTTTGGGCTTCCAGTTAATCTGCCATTCATGAGCTGTTCAAGTAAGGGATAAAAAGGACCAAGGAACAAAGGCAGCACTGAGGTTACAGTCATGTGCCTGACAAGAAATGTGGTATTTCTAGAAACAGCTCTAAACTGACTTTAAATATTAATGGTATATCCATTTCTTGAAGCTTCTTATAAGCACTGACAATGCATTTGCTCCCCATCCACAGTGTGCTCCAAAAATCACAGTCAAAAAATTGCTGGCTGAGCAGTCTTATGTGCTCAGCACTATGTGTCATGAGAATGCTGCTGTCATCTGCCTGAAGTATGGCTTCTGTGCCAGGAGGAGCCTGTGGATAAACTGGAGACTCCTGAGCCTGAGTGCTGAGTCAACTGGGCAGTTCCTGTTTGTCACTCAGGAAAAAACAGCTAGCAGTGTGCTGCTGGTGGCTTGAAAATGAATTCTAGGGGTAATCGCTGCTCTTCTTCCAGCTCATATTCCTTCTGTGTATCAAAGCTCCACAGAGAAACAGATTTGTGTCAAACCTTTGGCTGGTATTTAGGCCAGAGATGTATTAGTTATGGTATTTGTTAAGAGGGTTGGCAGGAGTCAGGGATACCTGTGCATAGCATGTCAGGATTTTTATGCTTTAATTGCAGTGCCAGAACAAGCTGTGGAGCTCAGGACAGCTGTAGCTCCCCTGGGATGTCTGGAAAGGGAGTGGGCACTGTCCAAGACACAGGCCAGGGCATTGCTGCTCTGCGTCACTCTAACACCCCAAGCTGTACCTGCCTGACACCAGGCAGCCACCGGGGGGAAAGGCTTTGAAATGAAAAAGAAAGATTCAAAAATCTGATAAAGGCTTCGTGACACAAGGTTAGTTGCTCTGCAGTAAGTGCTGAAAGCTTGTAAGTGCTGAGCCGTATCAAAGGGAGGATGTCATTCCTTGGTGTAACACCTACAGGAGCTCACTCTTTCATCTCTGACTGACAGCTCTTAAAATGTCCTGTCTGCTCACATCTGTCATGGCACAATAGGTACTGTTTCAGTGTTGTCTTAAAAGTTATTTCAAATCATTACTATGATTTAAATTAGAATTTGTGTACAGTGCATGCAGGATAGCTTGGGGTACCCTCATGGCTGTTCCGTGGGAGTCTGTGAAGATAAAAGCATTTTGGGGAAGTAACAGATTTTGCCCAGCAGCACAGGAGGGTTCACGTGCAGCCTTGACAGATGAAGTTTTCTCTGTCAATAACTGTTCTTTCTTCCACCATAGATAAAATTAAAAGTCTACACACACACACACTCCCACAAATGTTGCATCCCACCACCCAACTCATCCCTCTCCTCCAGGCAGCCAGCCTTTTGTTCTGTCTTTGCTGCTGCTTCAGCATTGTCCTCATCCAAACCACTCTCCTGACACTGCCACTGGTTTAAACATCGATGCCAACCACAGGGCTCCATGTGGAGGGAGGAAAGGGCCTGGGCACACAGTGTTGTAGTGGAAAAGATGAGTGTGCCTGTGTGTAGAGACAGCCAGCTCACTACAGCATCTCAGGCATCCCCCTTCTCCTGTTATTTGGCCCTGTGTTTTGGGTTAGATATGCTGAGTAACTAAGCACCCTCAGGGGTCCCGGCTGTGGGGCTGGGCCTGGTGTGTCTATCAAGTGTCAACAGCAGCACGGTGACTGTGCTGAGGTTTTGCAGGAGCTGTACCCATCCTGGTGGAGCCCATCTCCCTTCACAGCCTCCATCACAGGGCATAAGGACATTATAGGACTTCTTCAGGAATTTTTTTCCTGTCCAGTATATTTCTCTAAGTACTACAGCTGCACCACCCTTCCCGAGCATCTGTTCCAGGCACCAAAGGCTGTAGAAGGGTATGCTAAATAAGAACATTAAGAATGTTGTTTGTTTGCCTTTTTCTGTGGAAAATGTTGCCTCTACCAAATAAAAATGATGACAAGTCTCTGCATCTGCTGGGAATTGCAAATTAGTACTAAGCTTGCACAATGATCACTGATAAAGTACATTTGCTGAGGTAATATGAGGTCCCTCGACAGCACTGGTGATGATTCAGGCTTTTAGGCATTCAGCTGCAGGTGGGTCAATAGGACTGTTTTGCCACCAGAGTGCCAGGATTGCCTTAATTTATCTTTAGGAGCCTAACTTTTTTGATTCCTAATTTGAAATCTTAGTAGCTCATTGGATTATGAGAGGGTTCTCTCAGTTTGCAGATGGAAGCTTTTCTTCCTGTGTTTTCTGTTTCTTCTCCCTGAGAGGTTTGTATCCAGAGAGCTGACATTTAGTTAAGTGAGAGCAAATGCCTCAGAGCACAAAACTGTACTGCAGTACCTCCATCAATGCCTCTGAGAGCAGCCTTGCCCCATCTTAGATTTCTCTGATGATGACTGTGCTGTGTTTGAATTAACATAACCACCACGATAGTCTAAAACTAAATAAAGGTTACATTAGTCAGAGGGAAAAAAAACATCCTTCTCTTGTTTTTCTAAGATGTGCAGCTAAAATAAGATGGAGTTAGAATCATAGAGCCATTTAGGTAAGAAAAGACCATTAAGACTCTGGAATCAGCAGTGTTTCCTCTCCATGCTCTTTGCTTCATGTGCAAGTCTCCCTTTGTACCTTCTTCCCCTCTACCTTGCCCAGCACCTTCATTTCCCTTTTTTAATTCATAAACCACATCTTCTGAAGTTGCCCTTGTTATAATAATGAATCCCTATGTGATTGTACTCCTGGTATTGTTTTGAGCTGTACACACTTCTGAATGTAGTCTTTGATCTTGTGAGGAAGCCTGAGGATACAACTTCTTGCAGGATTGGTGCTCTGTGTTGTAAGTTTAGGAAGGCGGGGATCCAGCCTCGCTCTGGACCACTTGTGCCCTGGCCATCAATAGTGTCATGCTCTGTGTAATATTCCTAAATAATTAAATCACTTTAGAAGACAGGGTTTGGTCTAAAATATTGTTGTTCCATTCCACAGTGTCCAGATAGAGTCTTTCTTGGCAGGATTTTTTATTTGATTTTGCAAGAATTGTAAGTGCTTACTTTATCTTTCAGATGACACTGTGTTCCTTCCTCACACAGTTATTAAATAGCCATGCCCTTCAGCTTCCAACTTTAATGTTATTCCATTAAAAATGCTCAGAAATGTGAAACTGCTCTAAAGAAAAATGTAATTGTACAATTGAAGCAGGAGAAAGCACCAGGGTTTTGTAAGATGTTTCTGTGACTGTAAATATGTGTGTGTACACAGAATAGACTGGTACCCAAGAGAGCAGCATATACATTTGTAATCAAATCTCACTTATATTTAAAACTTGTTCCTTCTGTTAAACATGCAAATATTTCCATTCTCTTTGCAAATTCTGCCTCTCTGCTCATTACCAAACCTTTCAGAAAAGGCATAAGCCCAAATCTTCCTCTGATCAGCCTCTTAATGTGTTCTGTGTGGTCTTTATTTAGACTGTAAACTTGCTGAAATAGGAAATATCTTATGAAAAAAAAACAGCTACACTGTCTCATTTCACATCCAAATTCTTCTCCCATACCAGCTGTGTGTGTTTGCCTAGCAGCAAGTCTCCTGTTAATGAATGACTTGTTCTCATTAGCTTGTCAGGCTGGATGTGCAGCTCGTAGTTCCCACTCATACAGAGCAGTGCTCCTTCCCTTGTAGCTTCTGGGAAATCAAACAATGGGATACACAAAGCCCTGTGTCTCTGAGCCTGACCTTTGTACTTGGAATCATTAACTGCCATATAATGCCAAAATAAAGTAACTGGCTGCTGGTTACATGTATTTAACATAAGCAGAGCCCCATGGACTGCCTGGTGTGGGGATTGTTGCAGGCTTTACCGCTGGCTGCCACTTGTAAACCTTCTTTAAAAGAGGGGAAAATTAATTCCCTGATCGGCAGAGCCACACGAGTTGCGCTCTGCATGTTTGTTTTGTGCAGCTGAGGTCCAGAGTGGATTCCTGACACCTTGGAGGTTTCAAATTGAGGCCCTGAGCAGCTTCCTCTGACTTTGAAGCTGACTGTGCTTTGAGCAGGAGACTGGACTAGATGCAGTCTCTGCCAACTTAAATTCTTATTCCAATAGAGGTTGAGTTCATGTGCAGTTTTGTTCCATTCAGGGCAGTAATTAAGACTGTCCTCTAAGTAGGCTGAATTTTTCACAAAACCCGTTGGAACTGAATAATCCTTGAACCTCTGTCTCTCCATCTGACTTGCATAAAACTGGCCAGCGGGTTCAAAAGTTATGGGAGGTAAAAGACAGCTGGGGCAGACAGACAGACACTCCCTTCCACACACACACAGGACAACTGTATAAGCCTTGTTTTGTTAAGAAAACCATTCTTCCCTTCATGTTTGTGCAGAAAACTTGTCAAGTGTGCATCTAATGAGGCCTGAAGTCATGCTACACGCTCCCAGCTGCAGCCAACCTGAAATAATCCCTCCCCAGAGCCAGCAGCACATCTCACACAGCCGAGGCATGTACTGTGCAATCCGAGCTATGCAGAGAAGTTGAGACATTTAGGAGTGAAACCCGGGCACGGTCTTGCTGATAGCAGAGCTTACATGGCTGTGCTCACACGAGCGTGTGTTTGTCTGCCTGGTGCCTCTCTGCCAGCAGACACGGCAGCGTGTCTGGTACCTCTCCCTCGTCCTCAACTTTCCTGTAGCCGGGAGTGACAGAAAGGGGAATTTGACCTCAGCGTGCGAGAGACCGCCTGGCTGTCTGCCTTTCCCTTTTTGTCTGCTCTCTCTGAGGATGCAGTCACACTACAAAATTACCTTGAGTCATCTGTCCTGCAAGTTTTTCCCATGGGTTGCTCGCGATAAAGGGCAGGCGCACAAGGAGAATTATTAATCTGTGCTGCAAGGGGAGACACTGATATGGTGTCTGTGAATCCGCTGGGGATTGTACAGACTTCTGAGACTTCCATCTACCTGAGCCTTCCCTCCCCAGCATCTCTTCCGCAAGGGACCAGTTCCATAGCTTCAGTCCACACAGCTTGCTGATCAGCCATGAGCCTCCTTTAGCAGATTATTCTGCTTCCCTCTCTCCCAGATTGCAGAGAACACACCTATCTTCCTCTGCTTTTGATGGCCCTGGAAAACGTTACTTCTGTGTTCCTGGGAAAGAGCTTCAGAGCACTTCTATTTTCTGCCTCGCGGGGAAGCAGAAACTGTGAAATTATCAGCATCCTCTGGCTGTATGTTCCCTGGAGCTGTTATACTGCGCAGTCTGAAATAGAGATCCGGCCTCGGGGATTTGCTAATGATGCATTCAGTCTCAGCACGGCACATGCTCATTCCTGGGGAGTTACTGAGTTAGCATTTATAGTTCTACACTTTTCCTCTGAGTAGATGAAACCCTCTGATTTTCCCTCAATGCTGAGGTCTTGGGTGTTGGATTCTCTTCTCATGACAGCTTACTTGGAATGTCACCAGGAAGCTTTCAGCCTGGATCCTTCCTCCAAAAACCATAGACTACAGCAGCATCATGCCAGAGATTCTCCCATAACTTGGTGTCTGATCAGCAGGCAACGGGAAAACCAGGTCTTACTAGACATGGTTTCAAAATAATAAACCCCAGACTTCTGCACTGAAGGTGGGCGATTGGTTTTGTAGGCACTGCAAGCCTTTTGCATCTTGAGCAATAAGCTCACAATTAGGAAGCAGGGAGTCAGCAGCCACTGAGGAAAGCTCAAGTGGAAAAACTGTGGGGAGTGAGCACTGCTGGATGTTTCGATGGTGGTCCCTAACGTGGGTCACTACTGTAAAGACAGGGCACCGGTAAAGGATGAAGTGAATTCACTCAAGGTTTACCTTGTTCTCTGGTTGCTTTGTCAATTTACGTTTCTCCAGCCACTTTATGCAATGAGGGATTTTTTTGTGTGGGCAAGGGTTGAACTAACAGGAACACTTTTACTATATTTCATATTAACTTGCTGGTGAAGACAAGACCTCTCTTGCATGACCTACATGCCTGAACTCAGAATCCCTCTCCTGGGCCTGCCATCTTCAGATTTAAATTCTTTAAACAAGCTCAAGTTTTCATCTCCTCATCCATATTTCCAAAGCATGTAAGCCTCAAGGCACTAGGCCAACAACGGAATAGTGCTGAGCACAAAGATGTTTTTGTAACCACATCAACTCAGCCCAAGGCAGATCAACTGCAGCAAGCCCTGCAGATTGCTTCACCTCCCAGTGTAGTTCCATCAGAACCTCCCATTTTTGCTAGTCCTCAGCTGATAGCAAAAACACCCCTTTCAGCCTAGTTTTTTTTCACTTCCAGTGAAATGCTGTTGAGAGCTGCCGGAGACTCAGCTGTGACACAGACCTATCTGAATTCAGTGGTTGGGAAGTGTTCCTTCACGCCTGTCATCCATCTCCTTCAATAAGCACTGCATTGTACCAAGGCTGTACATTCTTTACTGCTCTACTTGTTGCTATGGCCAGTGGTGCCAAGTTTCAGTCCGATTCTTTTGGGAGACTAGGCAGAACTCTGGATTCTCTTTCCTTTTGCTTTGTCTGTGCTCCTGCCCCCTACAGTGTTCTGCCTTACCATCACCCAAAACTTCTTTCCAAGGCAGGAAAGCACTGCCCTCTCCAGTCCCTGCACTTGCAGCAGCAGCAGCAATCCCTCCTTGGCCGGAATCACTGCGGCAGAGAAGCAAACACATGGGTGGATTCCCTCTCTAGCCAGGTGTTTCCAAAATCAGGGAGAAGCAGGAAGGGACTGGCCTTGAGCAGAGGGAAATTTTTGGCAGGGGAGCTCCGCAGGCGCAGCGTTGTCAGACCGTATGAGGCTTGGGAAAGGCGCTCGCAGAAGGGAGAGCAGCGGGACACGCCGCCTCATCGCCATGGAAACAGCCACAGAGCTGCCTGGGCACATTTAGAAACGTCTCCTGCTTGGGACGACTTTTGGTGCGTGTCATCTATCTTTGCAGGGAGTAAAACAAGGTGGAAAAGAGGAAATGTCTGACACTGAAAGTGAAAAATCTCTTTTCTTTCTTAGTTTCTAGTGGAGAGTCAATCTTCCATGGCTTTAGGAAGATATTTGTTCTCCTCTGAGACATATGTGCTGGTTTGGATGAGGATTATTTTTTCCCCCATGTTCTCATATTTTTTGGAGTCTTTTATCACAAGGATCAACCACTTCTGGCATTAGGATTCCAGCTGCCATTGAGATGCTCCTGGACTTCTCCATGGTGTTCCCCATGTGCCCTATGTGATATTTCTCAGCAAGATCTCTCCTTGGTGACCCTAAGGATCCCACACTGCCTCAAAGAGGCTGGTCTGTTCTCACCATAGCACCTCAGTGTGTTTTTTACCACACCTTTCAAGTTTTTCCCACACCTTTCCCACAGGCTCATAATGTTATTTTTGAAGACAGTCTAAAAGATTATATATATTTGCAGCTGTGTGTGAATGCCCTGCCCTAAGAATATGTTTCAGTTTCCACAGCTGGGGAGCAGAGAAGGCTGTGGAAATCTCCCACATTAGAAAGGTGATAAAACTGATTATTGCACATAGAAAGTTATCAGTCCCCAGAACATATACTTTACGAAGTACAGGATAGGTAGGACTGCATGATTACCTGCAAACAGCTGTCTTGGGAATCATCCTGGATCTGTCATTCCATAAGCACTAATTCTCTTCCATGTCCATCAGCAGTCAGCGTGTTTATACTGTAACAAATAAGTGGGAGGCAAGGAATTGGTAAAAATACTGGCTCACACTGTTTTCTCCCCCTTAGCAGCTGTGGGGAGAGTAATAGCAAAGTGGTTTGTATTTATTTAGGAAAAAGAGAAGAGATTCATATGCTTATAAAATATGGAGAGGCAGAGATTACTATTACAGAGTAGTAAGCTGTCATCAAACCAGGAGCAAAATGTCTGCTCTCCCACCTGCTGTGTCTTACCTTCACAAGGAAGGGTCCCAGCTGTGCAGCACAGCTGGCAGCCTGTGCAGTCACAAGGAACATGTACAGTGGCTACTGTAGGAGTGGGAAGGAGATGCTGGCCAAGTTCAGTGCTGCGTTTCCACAAAAATATTTAGAAAGCCATTCTATGCAGGAGAGTCAATACCAGTAACTAGACCTGTTTGTTCTGGAACTTGTCCCTCTGAAGTCACCCTTCCAGGGCTGACTGAGCATTTAATTCCGTGTATCCTCACTGAAACAACTTCAGAGACCCTCTCATTGAGGCAGTTTAGTATTTTCATGTATTTTTAATAAGCAGCAGAATAAGCTGCAAAACAAATCAGAGGTTGGTTTGAGCTGGTGTCATGAGAAGAACGATGATAATCTACGATGTGGTTGGGACCCAGATGAAATTGTTTCTGAGCCTAACAGAAGGAGAAAGCTGGTTTCTCAGAAAGGGTAAAGAACTGCTTCAGAAAGCACAGTTCAGCTTAGCAGGAGGAGACAGAAGTTACACAGATTCAATGCCTGTCAGGATTTGATGTTTAGCCAGATAAGAAGGATCTCCTCCTTTTTTAAATACAGTGAGGAAACAAGCTCCTCAGCTTAAACAAATAAAACCCCAACTATTACACCAGCCCAGCTGGCAAGATTCATTCTATTGCCTAAAATGGTAGGGAGAGGAAAAATTTATTTGCCCCTCAGAAAACAATGCAAATTTCCCTTTCAGCAACAGAATCACAGGAGTTAAGTTGGCTGTTGCACCTCCTGCTTGGTCATGGCAAGAAGTTCATCACTTGAATTTCTGAGCCGGGAGAGGAAGCCAGAAACTTGCTGGCTGGCAGCAGGGCTTCACTTTGGGGTTTTTTTTAGGATCATTTCAGCTCGGTATCAAAATGTGATGTCTGAGTAAGGATACCACTGCCCTCTGCTGAGGGATGCGAGTGTTTCTTCTCCCCGTGTGTTTCCTCTGCCAGCAAAACCAGCAGCTTCCATGGCTTGGAACGCAAGTGTAATTCCTGCTGCTTCTGTCTTTCCTCCAAAGTTTGCTGATCTGAATCTCTTGCACCAAATATTTTGAAAACTCTACGCCTCACGCAGAGTAAAGAGGAGCAAGGGTAATTAGACACAGAAACTTGACATGCTGATAGAAGAAACTGTGAAACTTGAGCCAGAGTTTTTAAAAAGCAATCGTTATCATTTATAAACACTTCAGGCATCCTCAACAATGTGATATCTGCTGGAGCTAGTTTTCGGTTTTCCTGCCAAAATTCAGTCATGCATTATCAGATCAGGCTGAAGTCCTCCACAGTTTTTTAAATTATTTTCTTTTTTAAGTGTAGCAGTTGCCTGACCGAGTTTTGGCCTCTTAAATGCACACCATTATTTCTGGTTATGCAAAAAATAGAAGCTCATTCAATGCTAAATTTATGACTGATTTTACATTCTAAACCTAACATTGCTGTAATTTTGTTAATATTGTTTTAAAAAGGAAAACATTTAAGTGGAACGTGTAACATTTTTAACCACTTGAGGGAGCTCCTTCATTTACTCATCAGGATGTTCCCATTCTGCTTACACACTGCGAAATTCTAAACCACGCTTTTAAACAGCTTATTATAGGATTTGCTGAATTATAGGAAAGCATTGAGGCTCTCAAGTGAGTGACTTTAAAGCCCAGATAGAAGCTTTAAAGGAATTAATAATTTTGGGCAATAAATGAGGGCATCAGAAACAGCCACAGCTACTCTTTCCCTGGGCTGACTGACACCAAAAATCTTAAAATAGACAATAAATTAGAATTACACAGAATTAAAAGTAGGCAGCTTTAATCACATCTATTTTGCAACAGTGCCAAAAATGACAGGAAGGAACAGGACCAGACACAGAAATAAAGAGAAGGAAAGAAAGAATCATAAGATCATAGAATAGCCTGTGTTGGAAGGATCATTGTGAAAACTCTGGGACCTGCACAGGACAGCCCCAAAAAGTTTTCACACAAAGACCGTGTGAAAAAGAGCGTTTTCCAAAGAAAGAAAGAAGGAAAGAAAGGAAGGAGGGAAAAAACCAGCACTCCTGAAGTCACATTGTTGCCTGGCACTGGGAAGGTTGAAAGCCCAGTGAAGTTGAGACAAAAATTGGCGTGTCAGATTCCCCCAGATTCCCACGTCAACAATGGGAACGACCACGCAGTGATTCAGCCAGGAGTGCTCAGGAACAGCTGTGGTTGGGCAATCATTGAGCAACACAACCCGTAGGATTACTGTACAACACTCCAGAAAATCGAGATTACCAGCACCGTGGTGACAAGCAGGGCGAATGATGCAGCTGATGAAACAGGGCAGCAATTTGGACCGGGGAAGACAACAGCAGATGATGGGCATGAGTGGCAGGAAGCAGACGGGGCAGTGCCTCCTTCCAATTGCCTGTGTCAATGCTGGGAAGGAAGGTAAGGAGAGCGGCTGCTTTGTTTTTCAGCCTCGGTGAGCTGCAGGTAAACAGCCTCTAAAGAGAAGGGAAGGTGGGCTGTGGGAACAGCTCTGCCAGGGAAGAGCCGAGAGACCAGGGAGGGAGCTCAGTGCCCGTCACACTGCACTGCTTTGGCCTGGGAGGTTTGTCAAAAGGTGTTGGTAAAAATCTGGTGGCACCTCTCCACAGCTTCCTTACGGCAAAATAAGCAAAGCAAACTAGCTCTGAAGGTTAGCTGCACTTGTCTTTCTCATTTTCCTGACACCCAGAGTTAGGCTTTTACTAACTGGATAAAAGTGTCATCAATTTGTTGAACTTTAGGAAACTTGGAATTTGTTGAACTTTAGGAAACACATGGGGATTTGGGGTTTTGTTGGGTTTTTTTTGCTTTCCCACTTGCTCCCCAGCTGATGCTGGAACCCAAGTGATTTACTTCACTGTAAACAGCTGGCACAGCATTTTTGTCATAAGGACACCAGTAGTCACGTATAGCCTGACCCAACAGTATCCACTGTGTTAAAGTTGATTTCTTAAGAACAGGGACAGGTTTATGGGAACATTCCTGCTGCTACCACCCATGCAGCTATTTGCATTTCGGCAATGATAGGGTTTTATTATGTTCTTTTAATTTTTACAAGTTTTCCTATTAAGCAGCATGAAAGATGGGTGATGGGATAGCAGTGTGAACACACATTGCAAACTAAATCAGGTTCAGACTTTTTCATTCAGTGGCTCTACTCAGAATCCCAAGAGATGGTATAAAACAACTTCTGAAAGTTCCAGCAGTTACAGATTTAAAGGTGTGTCTTGGGTGCATGTAGGTCAAAAAAAAATTTTAGTAACAGGTCTGATAAGATGAAATGCAACAGAAATGTTTTAATACCACATTGTAGCTTCGTACCTCGGTTTGGGATGACCTTTCAAGGTGCACCTGGGAACATATTGTGCACAGCACAGCCCTGAAGTCGTGAGGAGGAGGAGAGACGTGTACTTGCAGTAGGAGATTAGTGGCTTAGTTCTCCTGTCTTTAGGAAAACTTTCCCATTTGCAGTGTGAAATGCAGCTCCTGGGAGGTTACTGGAGTTTGTTTGCTGGTGACGTGTTCTGTGACTCACCGCCTGTCACGAGCCTGCGTCTGTCTGAGGAGACAGAGAGAAAGCAAGGTACAAACCCCAACCTTTCACACAGTTTTTGACCCTCCAGAGCACATCTGAGACTGGAGGGAGAACTGTCCAGCCAGGCCCCTGCTCGGCTCCCCTAAAAGCACGAGCTGCAGCTCCCAGTCCCCAGGGTAACCCCTGTGAGGGGGAGCACTCCCTTGCCACAAATTCCTGCTTCTTGGGGGACTGGGGGTGCTGTTGAAGTTGTGGGGCACTCCACTTTTACTTCCCTGTAAAAATACCTACCCTGGCTCCCGTTTGGAAGAACCTCCCTGGGGAGGACACTTTGAGCCCGGGTGCCGCGGGAAGCGCTCGTTGAGCAACCCGTGTGTTCCCGCTGAAGGACAAGCACAGATAACACGGCCAGGCCCTCCTGGCCTTGGCTGAGGTGTCCTCCCAGGGCCTTGAAATACATTTTCCTTGTGCCAGGGGTGTGGAGAGGGGGGGAGGGCCTGAGGGCAAGGGCAGACACTGCCTGTGGGGGTGACCGAGCCCAGCCTTGGGCTGGCTGGGCACGGCTGTCCCACATCCCGGTTGGTCCCACCGGCTGGACTAACACAGCTGCATCGAAGCTGGATCGACAGCTGGAACCGGGACTGACATCCCACCAACAGGATTGACTCGCTGCAACTAGGACTGACTGACATTCCCTCATCTGGATTGACGCTGGAACCAGGACTGGTGATCTCTTTTTCCTTCCTCTCTTTCCTTCCTTTCCTCCCTTCCTTCCTTCCTTTTTCTCCTTTCCTTCCTCCCTCCTTTCCTTCCTCTTCAATTCTCTCTCTCTCTCTCTCTTCCCTTTCACCCTACCCCTTTATCCAGAACCCACTGCCATGTGCTTACGTAGCAACATACCAATTTCCACGCCAAGCGTGTAATTCACCAATAAAACCTTCTGACTGTTTACGGACCCTCTGACTCTTGTCGCTCCTTTCGAGCGTTTACCAGCCTTGGGCGCTGCTCTCCCCTTGCGGTCGGGCCGCCACATTTCCCGGCGTATTAACTGCGGGAGAAGGCGGCGATTCCTGAGGGGATGGCCGAGGCGGGGGGGTCGCGCGCCCCCACGTGCGCCTCACGTGCCGCGCCCCCCGCCCCGCCCCTCCCACGCGGAGCCGCCTCCTCAGCCAATGGGCGGGGCCGCCGCTCGCCCCGCCCCCTGCGCCGTGACGTGCGCGAGCCCCGGGAAGAGGCCCCGGCGGGAGGAGGCGGGAAGGGGGAACAGGGAAGAGGGAAGCGGCAGCACGCGGAGGTGGCGGAGGAGGAGAAGAAGAAGGCATCGGCTCCGCCGTCCCTGAGGTGATGCACAGCGGGGTGACGGCGGCCCTGACCGCGGCACCGGGTCCGCTCCGTCCCTCCCCGCCCCCGGCGGCTCCCGGAGCTCTGCGGGGCTGGGGCTCGGGGGAGGCGGGTGTGTGCGGGGAGTTCGCGGGGCAGGGGCTGGCTCAGAGCCCGGGCAGCGCTGCAGGGAAATCCCATTGATATCCGCAGGTTCAGGATGTTTTTTTTCCCTCCGAGTGTTTTGCGCGTTGCGGGTGAGCTGGGGATGACCTTAACTTTGCCCTGGAGGATGACCTTAACTTTGCCCTGGTCCCTGCCTGGCTCGCGAGCAGCTCTGCCGGGATCCGGGTCTGCGAGTCAGTGTTATACCCCAGGGTCAAGAGCCGAAGGAAAACTTTGCGGGTCTGAATGGTCTTTGGACTAAGGTTGTTATTGAGTGTGTTTAGTCTTGGAGGCAGGGCGCTGGAACTAGGTGATCTTTAAGGCCCCTTCCAGCCCAAACCATTCCGTGATTCTTGGCTGTTCCTCGCCGAGCCTTTTGAAATGCAAAGATGAACTTCCCACGGGGTGTTACTTTTCTCCCAAGGCATCTTATAATTAATTACCAGTGTTTCAAAAGGCAAGACTTGGAAGCTGGAGGTTTGTGAGCCCTTTACGAGTACAGTAACACAGTGGTGCCTGTAAAATCAGGGTGGTCCTGGTGGGAAATCTGTTAATGGGTTTGTGGTTCTAGAAACCTACAGCTACAGTTGCGGTTGTGAATGTCCTACAAGTGCTCGGAGTGGGGTGGAGTGACTGTTAACTAATTGTGAGGAGCAGTTTCCTCTTGTTGAGGAGATGAACATCTGGAGTTATCCTGGCATTGTGTCAATAGTGATTCAGTTCTAGCAGAGATTACAGGAAAGGTCTGATACCCTCTTTAGGATCTGATATGCTGATTTGCTTAGGTACTGTAATGTTACGCCTTCATTTATATGGGAAGAAGGCTAGGAAAGTGTCTGTTTTCATAGATTTTTCTCTAGCAGAGTTCTTGTTTTGGTGTGAAAAAGGCTTTGTTGTCATCACTTAGCCTATCTAATAACTTCAAGTTGTCTAACTTTTTTCTTCCCCCCATATGATTTTTCCTTCTCCTATCCTGAAATCTCTTATTTTTCTAACTCCTTTCTGTTAAGCTTTCAGTGAAATACTGTAACCACTCTGCACTGGAGAGGAAGGAGGGTCTTCCTCACCTCTTGAGGAGAGAAAAAGTGTGCTGAGAAAAGAATTAAAGTTGTGGTCTTCTCTTAGAGCTGGAAAACCTGCACCTGTAAGGATGGGTGTGGCTCACAAGCCGAACTTGGATCAGGAGGCAGTGAGAGGCTCCAGGCAGCCCAAGGAGTAGCTTGTTCGTGCATGAATTTGGAAGGCAGCTCGATTTCCCCACCCACTGCTCTGCAGATCCTGTTGTGTGATCAGAGTGATCCACTCTTACCCCTTGATAGGGGTTTGGGCATCTCTGTTGTGTAAGAACATAAAGATTTGGGTGTTTAGCTGCCCAGGATATCCACCTAGTTGTAAGTCCCAGGTGGGCAAAATGATTCTTTGCTCCAACATGATGCAGCTGTGTCTGTACTTGGAACCCTGTGGGAAGGCTGGGAAGTGTGAAGAGTCAGATATTCCTGGTGGGGACTGATTCACGTTTAAAAGCAGGGGGTTTGCAGCAGTAACTGTGTAAAGAGCTGGTAGGAAGTGGGCATGACCTGCCAGCTGCCTTTTGGGGCTGGTGATCACAGTTACTGTAGGAAGATTTACCACATTCTTGTCTGATTCTTTCTGTTCTTCGTGTAAATGCTGTTTGCATTAAGTAAATGATGACAATGTGAGCTCTCAGGTGTTGTGCAGAGCCAGCTTGGCAGCTTGAGACCTCTTGAGACACAGCTGAGAGGGGCAGTGCTGCAAGAAACGGTGATTGAATTAGTGACCTGTTGATTTGGGGTGGTGTTTCTCCCCTGTGTGCTGTGAGGCCCGCAAGGAGAATGGGAGACTGTTCTACTAGAGGGACAAACACAGGAAGCTGAGCCCTGAAAACCTCTGATCACAGTCTTATTTCCGTTTTGCAGAAGTGCCACGCTCCATTTTCTGAGGAAATCCATGCTTAAACAATTCATTTTTCCACAAGTGCATGAGTTTTCCTCGCCTGCCTGTAACAGCTCCTCTGTGCTGGTGCACGTACACTCTTCACCAGCAGCCAAACACATCTGCTGCAGAGTTTGTGCCAAGGTGAAAAAATACATGGAATTTGGAAATGTAGTCACATACATGCCTGTGTGGTTTTCTGGAAAAGAATCTGAACATTTTCCCTGGTTGTAACTACATCTCCAAGAGATTCTTGAGCTGAATTTTCATGTGGAGTGTCCTGGGATGCCGCTTAGTAACCAAAGTAGAATCTCTTTGTGCCCTTCTTGTTAACTGAGATTTTTGTTTCCATCCTGCTTGCGGTGCTTCAGGTGTTCCCTGCTGGCAGCTCCGTCCCCAGCAGTGACCTTTGTCACCCAATCTGGTGCAGTTCAAACCTGATTCTCTTCCTGTTTCTCTGTGGTTTGCATGGTCTGTCCAAGCAGAACACAAGGATCCATTGAGGAAGCTTCTCTTGCAATAACAACTGAAAACTTCACAGGAAGGTGCTTGGCTCAGGCAAAATATTGCTGGTGATTCTGGCAAAGCAAACCTGCCAGATGTCTCAGAAGGCAGATCTTGCTGTCCAGCTGACTGTCAGAAAGGATTTGCTTTTTGGTCTTTTAAAGGTTTTGCAAAGGCTGAAGTTATTGTGAACACTTCTAAGGTCTGCAGGGAGAAGAGGGAGCTGTGGGGGGACGTTTTGGTAGTGGTGGGGGAACTTGCTTGGTTCCTTTGTTCCTTTACCCCTTGTAGTAAGGGAGAGGAAGTGGGATCCACAGTCCCTGACTCACACGAGTGTGTGCTGAATTTCCTCCATTCTTGCTCCGAATTTGGAGGGAAGAAACTCTAACCTCAGTGTGAGGAAGGCTATGTGAATTTACTACTGAACAATGTAAAGAGTTAATGAGTTTCTTCTGTCATTAATTATCTGCTCTCCTTTTCTGCTCTAGCTGGGTAACCATGGCAGGTGACGACTGCGTGAGGAAACGCCAGCCTGGCTCCACTGCACCCTGCAAGACCCCTGAGAATGAAGAAGCACAGAGGAGACCTGAGAGCGAGAGGCTGTTTCAAAACTCAAGCAATGGTGAGACTCACTGGTTTGGGAACAGCTGCACCTCTGGCATGTGATCTCCTCTCTGATGTCCTTTCTAGCTTATGGCTCTGGCCTCTTGCTCCTTCATTTTGTTTTTTCCTCTCTCTAGTGGAGCTCCCTGTGTAGCAGCTGCACCCCTTCAGCAGGTGTGGGTTGTTTGGAGTGGTGACCTGCAGAACTTTCCCTAGGGAGCTGTGCTGCAGTGCTTGCAGGGATCTGAAAAAGTGATTAATTGTCACAGGAGGAGGAGATGCATTAATGCTGTAAGTGGTGCAAATGCCTCTTGGCAGCACTTTGGAGTAATCCTGGTAAATACTTTTTCCTGGACTTCACCTCACTTCCTTTACAAGCTTTAAGTACAAGACTTCTCAAGATTGAACAAAATGCTGTCTGACATACCTGACAGACAGGTGGAGGTAGGATGGCACAAGGAATGATTCTCTGCTCCTCTGGGGTTCTGTTGGTGTCAGGACAGCTCCCTTCTATATCCAGTCTCTGCCTGGGCTGCCAGAAAAACAGAACAATAAACAGTTGGATTTGTATTCATTTGTTTTGTGGTCACCTTAAAAGTTATGTAGCTTGTAGTTGGCTTTGTGGCAGGGTCACTGCTGCCATGCCCTGTCCCTTGGGTTGCAGGGACAGTTGTGTGGCACAGTGAGTGGATATGCCTGTGGACTCTGTGACTGTCTGTAATTCCTGGTTTATGCTGTACCACATTCCAGCCTGGTGATAAGGAGGTCAGCAACAAAACTGCAGCTTGTTTCCTTTCTCTTTGGGACGCAGATTTAGCAAATAGCTAAAGTAGTTCATCACAATGTGCCATATAAGCTCCAAATTATCATAATTATTATTATGATGCCACTGACTCAAGGAGAGAATTCTTACTGATATGCTTCTGAATATTGTCACTATTTCATAATACTCCTTTCAGCTGAAACAGGAGTTGGAGCAAGTTTAAGTTTAGGACAAGTTAGATTTCTTTTTGCAAAAGAATACATTGGAGAGACAGTCATCCACAAAATTGCTCAGAGAACTGGGATTTTAAGCTGATGGTAGTACAATAATTTTAACTGGATCAAATGGGACTGTCTTAAAAATTGCAGGGAGTTGGTGGCTACTGAAAAACAGTCATGATGGGTTTAGGAGTAGACTAGTACCTTCTTAACCTTTTTTATGTATGGGAACTCAACTGTTATGAATGAATTCGAGTTCTCGCAAGGTTTTGGGTGAACGATAAATATAGCAATGGTAATTAGTGCTTGGTAGGTGGGTGTGCCTGTCTTTAAAGGTCTTTCCTTTCAACACCTCTGAGATGTGGCAAAACATCATTGGAGGTGAGATGCTGTGAGTGTGTAGCAAGTAAACATTCTGAGGTAGATCTTTTGACAGTGTACTGAGCTTTCCTGTGTGTCCATGGGCCTGGTGGGTTGGCTTGGAACAGTACAGTGTTTTTAAACCTGAACAGACTGCAGTGAAGGACAGCAGGGAGGAATCTTGGTTAGTTAAGACCAGGTGCATCTTTCCTGCCGACCTTGCTGCCAGTTGAGCAGAGGTGTCACAAAGGTTTTTGCAGACTCTTTGCTCACAGCACAGGGATGGGGACAACACAGGGAGGCATGAGTGTCTGATGCCTTGAGGCATGGGAGGAAGATGCATCCCTCTGGTCAGGAATTCCTCTGTACCATGGGGTTAAATCAGCATCTCTCTGACCCAAACATTGCAGCTTTATGAAGTCGAAGTGTTCATGTGTTGCAGATCGTGGCCTCTTCATAGTGGGCCTTTCTGCGAAAGCATGGCTGAGGTGGGAGGAATTCCTTAAAAGAAGCAGCCTCGATGTTTTTTCTCCTTCTTTTGTCCTGGCTCTTCAGGTCTGAATGGCTGTTTCTAAGGCATTGGTGCTGATGTGTACAAAGGCAGTGTGTGGCTAATGATCTGCTTGTCTGGCAACAGCCTTTCTGTGCTGTAGCATCTTAACGCTGGGTGTTGTGGACAATTTTAGACAAGATGCATGTTTGTTGCAGTCAAAGGATTCCAGCCAGGTCAAGAATCTATGCAAGTAAATATTGTAGCATCTTTGTGGCAGTTATTTCTGTAGAAAAGCTAAATCACCAGCGTGATTACCCACCCTTGATCCTCTCTGATTATAGCAAGCACAATCTGCTTTTTGACTGAAGAGTTCATGTGTCAAGGGCCAATTGACTTGTTTCCAGAAGTGTGTGAACTTTCTACAGAAACTTCTGGACCTCTAACCCTTTCTTCTTTGACTCAAATGCTTCGCCTGATACTAAATTGCTTAGAGGAATAATTTTAATACATGTATTGGCTTTAGAGCTACATTAGGTCTCGCTCTTCCCTTGGTGCAGTTGAGGTTACTTTTTCTCTTGACTCATCAATGCTTCTGAAGGCTGTCTCCTTGCTTGGCTTCCAAGAGTGAAGAGTTTGCACGCAGGTACACCCAATTTTATAGCATTATTGTTTCTATTTTGTAATTATTCAGCCTGTAATTTCGCTTTGGTGGAGTAGCTGAACTTCAGTCTGATGTATCACTTCTCCTTGAATTGGCTCCAGTGTCGTAATTAAACAACTAATTCGGTCCTGGCATAGAGTCAGCAGATGAGCTGGGTGGCAATAATCTCCTGTCAAAAGCCAGACCTCCTTAATGAGATTAGTCTTACATTTTTTCAGCTGGAGATACATAAATATAAAACTGCACTGCCTAGTGGGATATTGGTATCAGGCAGTACTGGTTGGACGAAAACTCACCTGGAATGAGCAGAATAGAAAATGCATGGGCAGATCTTAAAAGGTTAGAGAGGACATGGATCCTAAGTGTGCATCTGAGTTCTCTGAAAGGCTCAGATTAGTCATCCAGAACAGTAAAATGGTGGCTTTGGGATCTGTCCTTGTTTCCCCAGGAATCGGGAAAGGATTAGAAGTGTCTCTGGAGGCTGATCTGCAAACAAGCAACGTGGCCTATCTGTTTGGTGTGAGTAAGGCTGTTTGGTAGTGCTGATCTCAGAAAGGGGTTGTTATCTGCCAATGGAGAGGTTACTATCGATCATTCCCCGTGCCAAAGGTCATGGTGATGCATGAGTTGCATGTGCCTGCTGATGGAGGAGGAGGAGGGAGCTCTCAGGGAGCAATTTGGAAAGCTTTAGGCTTTGCTGTCTGACTCACGGTAGTAACTGTTGAGTGTATGAATGGACTTTTTCTTGCAGATTAATGAATTTGGGATTAAGCTGCTTGAATTGAGTGTCTTGGATGTGTTTCTGAGAGATGGATCAAACAGAGCTGTTTTGTCTCGCTGGGTTCTGGCAATTTGGTGCTGTTGTGTTTTGGCGCCTGTGGATTAGGTGAAGGCTCAGCAGTTTTTTTCTGAAGAGCCTGTGGACATGGTAGCATGATATAGAGAATGCAGATGTTTTCTTCCTGCTGGTGAGGAGGCTGTTTGTGTCCCCTGTGCCTTCAGAAGTGACTTTTTAAGCTCAGTACCTTATCCATCTGCAGGGCAGTGTCCTGTGGGCTGTTAATTCTTTAAACAAGTCACCGGAGTCTAATCATAACTTGCCTTCATCTGTTGAGTGGCCAAATAAATTACCATAATTAAGAATAAGGCTCATTAGCATCAAATTATTAATGTGTATTGTACCAGATGTGGAACTCCTCCCCTCTTTATAGTAGCCTTGCACTAGTTTGGCTTTAACACTGCCTTGTTTCAGATAACAACTTCAGTGTTTTTGGAGAGGGAGCCTTTAAATCCAGGTGTCAGTAATGAAATCCTTCTGCCTAATGTTGTTTGAACCTCTTGAATGGTCGGTTTCCTGATCAAGAAATAAGTTGTTTTTTCATTGGATCCCAAGCTGCTGTACCAGTAGATCATATGAATGGTTTGCTGTCATCTCAAATGTCACTTACATCTGTAATGTGCAAGAGTAGGTTGAGAAGGGGACAACGAGATCCTTTAGAAAACGTAGATAGTCTTTTGTGAAACCAGTGTTGCTCAACTTCTCAACAATTAAGAAGCTTTCTCAATCTTCAGGTGATTTTTATTAGTCTGGTTTCCTGTGGAAACAAAGTTTACATTCAAATTGCTAATTTGTTTTTGTTTTTTTTTCTTCTGACTTTTGAACCTACTTGGAATTTGGGCCATACAGAGGAGTCAGTCCTACAAGCACTGGTTTCTACAAGCCCAAGAAAGTGGTCAACTAATAATCTTGTTAATGTCTGCCGGTGGGAAGGCAACACAACTGCTGTTAAAACTTCTCCCTGTGAGCAGAGCTCTTCCAAAGCAAACTCTGTTTCAGTGTCCCGTGAAATTGGCCACGATTTTGTACTAGTCTTCAAAGACAACATTTTTATCACTTTAAATATATTTGCTGTTTTCTTAAGGCACATCTCAACTTCAAATGCTGAGATGTGCTTGCTTGTACTGTGCAGCCTTGAGTCCATTTTTATAATGCTGTTGCAATCCCAAAGTGATACAGAGGGATCCAGTCTTTGCTTTCAGGGTCAAAGGAAAGTGAAGATGTAGATTTTTTTAGCAGTGCACATTTCCTTTTAGGCTCAAAATCATGTGATGAATCTCTCCTCCAGTGACCTCACAAGAACATGAGTGGCAGCTTGCACAACAGAGGATGAGTAATTAAAGATGATGAGTTTGTGTGTTCTTGGTATCTGCCTTGTGACAGTTGAGTTTATGGGGCACTGCAACACAGCAGAATGAGTTGGAGTTGGTTTTCTTCTATGGGAGATTTTATTCTGGAAAAGATGTGACAAGCTCATGAGGAATTTTACTTTCTTATATGAGATGCTTGTACTGGAGACAGATCTTGATTTCAAAACCTTTAAAAGATGCTGTGTTTCTAGTCTATTCTGTGGTTAAATGAAGTGTCAGGAGGGACACTGCACACAGTTTAGCTGTTACAGCATCAGCAGCTCAGAGACTGGCCTTGTTTCCTGTGCAACCATTAAAGCTGTACCTTTGATATAGGTAAAACTCCATCCATCTCTAAGGCCTTGTAAGTCAAAAAGGGTGTTTTATTAACAAATACTATGCCTGGGTAGTTATAATAACTGAGGCTTCAAATGCAAGGTCTGACAGGAAATACATGGTCAAAGCAGTAGTTTTATTTTTAGCTTAGCTTACAAAGGAAATAGTGCAATCCCTCAAGTCTCACATGTCCTCTTTGGCCATGTTGGGTGGCTTCAAGAAAACTTGGTAAGAGTCTTGAGAATTGGCAGCTGGATAAGAGACACAAATTCGTAGCTTTTTGCAGGGAAAGGTTTATTAAACTCAGCAGCTCTGTCTGATCTAGCAGGTCAGCAGGAGCTGGTTCTTCACACAGTAGTAATGGGAGGAAAGGACTCTGAATACAATTGTGGAGTGATGTGGTGAGGGAGTAGAGTCACTGGGATGATATGAAGGGGATACAGTTCTGCTGCTCATGGAACAACTTGATTTTTTTATTTTCTTTTCTGTGTTTTTAAATTTATTGGGTGTGAATCCATTTAAGACCAGCAAAGTGCTGGAACTAAGTGGGTCAAGGGTACCTTAAATTTCTCTCTCAATTTGTTTTCCAAACTGCTGTTGTTCAGTGAGTGTAACAGCACAATGAGTTTAAGTGCTGAGGTAATTTTTTTTTTTTGTCTTGGAAGTGAGATGCTTAGCAACTGGGAATTCTATTTTTGGGAAAATATATCTTTGCATGCAGCCAAAATTTGTGGTGTTAAGCAGTTTCCTTGTTTGTTGTTACATTAGAGGGCTGCTAAGTAATGGGCAGTTGTTGCTGTTCTTTAGACTATATTTTGTGTAGTACTTTTTATAGAGGAAAAAACAGTCTTCCTACCTGATTGGTGGGAAGGGGAATTAATACCAACAAACAACTGAGCACAGCTGCATGAGGGTAAAACTTTTTTTTTTTGTTTAACTCTTCTCCAGTATTGAAATTGGGGTCATTTCTGAAGCAGGTCTACCTAAACCACTTACAAGCAGTTGCTCAAAAGGGTTGGTCAGAAGAGCACCCAGAGAATGGTGAGCATCACAGAAGCATTTTGTGTGCAGGGGCCGTGCCCATACCAGGAGGTCAAGACAAGGAGGCCACATTATGCCCTGTGACAGTGCATGAATCTGTCTTCCTGCCTCACAGCAGCACTGCTTTGGCACCTCTTCAGCAAATCTGTTAGCTCATGCTTCCCTGGAATCTTACTAGGGAATCAGTTCAGAACCTTCTTTTTCTGGAAGTGGGAATATTGTCTTAGAAACAAGTTGTAATCCCAGCTGTGTGTCCGTGTGTGAGGTGGTGCTTAGCTGTAATTGCCAAAGGATATGCACAGGGCAAGGTTTCTTGCAATCTTTTTACCCTGGGTAGTATTTTAGGGGGGTGGAGACAGTTACTTTAGTCTTGCTTTTCCTCCACGTGCAAGACTCTCTGTTTTAAGTAACTTTATCTTCTGTGTTGCTCTTGTTGGAGAAGGGAAACACCAGCTGGTACTTCTTCTAAACCTTGACTAGTTCGAAATGTCTGATCTGTGGGAGTTGTTCCTCTTGATGTAACAGAGGCATTTCAAATGGGTATAGTTCTTTATGCCAACGAAAACTGATATTTGAGCCTTTACCCATATTAGTAATGATAACAACCAGATGATATTGATGGCACATAAGAACTGACTGTTTGCTTGAGTGGTGAAACATACTGAGGAATACAGTCATACCGATATCTAGCACTTCTCCTGGGGGATGGAGGGAGTGGGAATATCCAGCATAATCTTCCAAATTGCCCTTCAGCCTGTGTTAGAGCTGATCATGGTATTTCACTGATAGCCATGCCTTGACTGCCTTGTCTGTTGGCAAACGTAGAGACCTCCAGACAAACTAACCTTAGTCTGGTGTAAGATAAAGCTCTGATAAAAGATCAGCACACTTGGATATGACCTTCTAAGGGTTGCTCTGATTGCTGCTTCAAGGCTGAACATGTTTAGGGACCTTGGGAAGATTTGCAGAGTTGCTGATGGAAAATAAAGCTCTCAAATACCCAGCATGTTATCAGTTGTTGACTGCCTGACAGTTCTGTGATCCTAAAACACTTGGTCGTGGCTGATGAACCTCCTGCAGCTTTGATTTGAGCTTAGTGGAACCTTATTAGAAGTCAGAAATATTGTTGAAAAGTTGGTGTCTGAGCTACTGTATGTTGTGCTTTCTGTGTTTTCAGACATGCAGCTAAAATTGCAAATGTTACATGTTTGCCTTCCTTCTTCAGGCCGTGTTGATGTCGACCACGTGATAACAAGGAAAATGCAGCTAATAGCAGAAGCTGAGGTAAATATAATACTTGCTCATGGGGTGGAGCAGGGTAACTGACCCCCAGTGTCTTTTGGAGAGTCACTAACCCTGGAACACAAATATCCCTGTTCAGTCCTAGTTTGAGTGCAGTGACTTTTCCACAGCCCTCTTTCTCTCTCCTACTTGGCACAAGAGGGGTAGTGTTTATTAGATGTGGTTCTGTCTTCCTTGACCCCAGTAGGTTGAAGTCCAGAGATAAGAATGAACTTTGAGACCTGTAAATAAAATGAAAATTCCCTTACCACTAACTTCTGGCAGTGTGATTATTAGCCAGCCTGCCTGCGTGTTTGAAATGCTCTGGGTCCTGCTATCCACTGAATAAAGGGTAGCACAGAGCCTGGATCCCACAACTTCTGTTGCCCTGGCTGTGCTCAGGAGATGACCTTCCTGAGCCTTGGAAGCTCTCACTCTTTTTGTCAGGGAACAATATCCTCAAAGAAAATAGCACGGGGTGTTTCTGACATCATCTGCATCTGTGTGAGCTGCCATTGTCTTAGATTATATTAAGGTGATTTATGCCCAAATTAAATGAAGTTGGCCAACAATGAGCTGCACCCTCCTTGTGAACCATTGTTTTGTGGCACCCGTGTTCCTCAGGGCGAATCGTCCTGCGCTCTTGCATCATTTTATTGCAGAGAATTCTGTGGTAAAGATGAAGTAATCTCATTGTTCCAGCTTTTTGTGAATACTAGGGAGTGGATACTGAGAGAGAAAAATACCTTGCACCTTCGAGATGTTTTCCTGTTTAAAAGTCTTTTTTTTTCCTACCTTTATAGATAGTAATTTGTAACAGGTATAACTGAAGGGTATTTAAATGTCATCTGCAAAGGGTGCGTTTTGTGCTGAAACTCCTAAAATTCAACCCATCAGAGGGATAGTCAGCTTGGAATTTTATTTTGTATGTTGTGCTCTGCTGTTTATCCTTACTGAGGACATGGGAGATCAAGCCTTATAACTTTTCTCTGCAGACAAAACAGCCACTGTTAATCACTGTGCTGGCAATGGATGTTTGCAGGAGAAAGCTTTCACTGTTAAGCACACGGAGCTTTGAAAGTTCCAGGGAGCAAGGGGACAACTTCATCTTGGATTTCTTTCTTCAGGAGTGTTCCTTATTTATTTATTCTCTTGTTCCTTTTTTTTGTTTTGTTGTTGTCCACCAGTTTGGAGACACACCAGTTTGCAGGCAGGGTGATCTCTTATTTGCAAAGAGAATCCTAAAAAACCAGCGGGTCGGTGGTGCTTTAATTAAAACATTTAATTGCTGAAGTTTCTCCCAAAACACGGGGAGTTCAGGTTTTAAGCCCTGAGTTAGGCAGCTCGTAGATTTTATTCAAGCTGCCTCAAAGCTACAGTAATAGATAGAAGGTTGAGGAAAAAAACCCACCTACTGCAAAATACCTGAGAGTTGCCAGGCCCTTTTGGTGTGTGACAAACACTGGACAAAGGCTTGGAGTGCAGTTCATCTTTTCTGTGATGGATATCTGAGGTCTGGGCAGATGCTTGGCTTGTGAGAAGCCTGGTCACTGACAACTCCACTGATATAAATAGGATTTGTAGGAGCTGGAACTCATGCCTAAGGAGGCCTTCAGGCACCTTCAGTCTAGTCTGGAAGTCCTTTGCTCGTCCTAAAACATGGTGTGCTCTGTCATTGGGTCAGGGCTGGCTGTTGTCACATCTCAGTGACCAAAATCACTAAATCTGTTAGAATGAGTAAAATGCTGGGGAACTGTTGCAACTTTAAGCCACAGGGTTATTTCCCTCAACTTTCTCTGACTTCTCATCAACTACTGGCCAGCTTCTGCTTTTTATGGCATAGCATTCTTTCCGTGCTTGTTGGTTTGTAATTACAGTTGGGTCTGTACTCTGGTTGTATTTTATTTAATCTGTTGAGAACTCATGCCCTGCTCTCCCAATCCAACCACGTGCACGTGGTGGTACCAGCCCTGGAGGAGGCAATCCCAGCAGAGAGCCAGCTAAGGGGAAGAGGTACTTCAAGGAAATACCACGTTAAACTCTCACTGAGAAGAGATTAGGCTGAAAAAAGGGGAGACACTGTAAAGGAAAAAGAAAAAAATAAAAACCGCACTGTTTAGTTGGGAATGAATAGTGCTTTGTTTGCCATAGAAATTTGAGCCCTCCAAGAGGAGCAGGAATTCCTCTTTGGCTTTTTTTGGTAGAGATATGTGTGTGCATGCTCTAAAACCAGAGAGCACAAGTGTCTTCTGTTACAGGTTGTATTCCCAAATACTCAATATTTGGGATTTTTTTCCTCTGTTTGTAAAGGAACAAGTCCATATCTCTTGCAGAGACAACCCTCTGCCTCCCAGAAAAGCAATATCTAAGAGTAGCCAGATTCTAAGAGCTTCTGTTTCATTAAGCACTGGTGAAGCTTATTTATTCTATACTGGAAGCTGCCAAATAGGGGAAATACAGTTTTTGAAGTTAAATATTAATCTGCTCCTTCTCCTACTGCAGCTTTTGTTTCAAGAGATCTCTCTGGATCTGACTACAGTGGAACAGGAGGAATGTAGAGTTCTGATCCACCTTGACTTTGGAGTCTTCTGGTTTTATATGGGATTACTTCAGGTTCTCCTGTAGTTTCTGCCAGAGTTAAACTTGCTTTCCTGGCTGTTGTTGCATTAGACAGGAGCATTTTTTAAGAATACATAAACTGTTCATGTATTTTACAGAATCATGGAATGGTTTGAGTTGGAAGGGACATTAAGGACCATCTTGTTTCAGCCCCCCTGCCCTGGGCTGGGACACCTCCCACTATCCCAGGTTGCTCCAAGCCCCGTCCAGCCTGGCCTTGAGAACTTCCAGGGATGGGGCAGCCACAATCATTCTGTTCTAGTGTCTCAACACCCTCACAGGGAAGACTTTCTTCCTAATATCTAACTTAAATTTCCCTTCTTTCAATTTGTACCCATTCCCTCTTGTCCTGTCACTGTAGTTCCTGAGGAAGAGTCCCTCTCTGACTTCCCTGTAGCTGCTTCAGGTACTGGAAGGTTGCCCTGAAGTCTCCCTGGAGCTTCTCTTTTCCAGAAACTTTACTTTTCAAGTTTATGAGAAAGTAGATAGGAGTGGGGAGTTATGAAATTGATCAGAGACACGTTTCTTTAAACAGCTGAGAAATGGGAAAACTAGATGAAATAATATGTATGAGAGATGAAAAATATGAATAGGCTATAAATGGTGCAACTTTGACATAACTGGCTTTTAATAGAGAAGACAACCTGTATAAAGCTGTGAGAAGAAAAGGGAGCGTAGGAGATTGAACTGGGATATTTAATCCCATGAATTCTTGAACTTGTTGGTTCCCAACTTTGTACACTAAGGATGTACCTCTGGTTAAAACTGAGAAATGTTTTCTAGGACTCATGTTTTAAGTTGACATTAGAAAATATGAGAAACACCTGCCACTCTACGGTCATGTGTATGAAGATCGGTATGTTTACTTTGTCTCTCTGTGGTGCATCTGATAGAGAAACAGAAATGTTGTTCAAAGTCCTGAGGTGTGTGAACAGGCCAGGATGAGCCCCTCCTATGTTGTCAGGAATGTTTTCGTGATGCCTTGCTCTGTCCTGCTCTGGGATAAGTAGGAATATAAATACTTTAGGAAAATGTATCCAGCAAGTTAAATAATTTCGTGCTCTGTTTTCTCACTGTCAGCAACTGAAGCCAGCCTTCATGAAGGAGGTGGACAGTCACTTCACAGAGTTTGTGAACAGCTTGGTGGCAAAATCAGCGCTCCTGGATTCCTCGTCTCCAGCCTCCCTCTTCCCAGCTTCCTGCTCAGAGAAGGAATTGCACAAAGCCAAGTAAGCCAGTTTTAACTGTTCCTATAACAAGGTTATGTTTCCTGGAAGCTTTATTTCCCTTTTTGTCTCAATGCTCTATTTTTTTTTTTCCCCCAGGCACTCAAGGGCCCCTCCAGAACACGGGAAGATCTTTACTGCCAGGAGGTCCCTCTTGGAGTGAGTTACTTAACTTCATGTTTTCCATCAAATTGACTGAAAGTACCCTTGATAGCAAATTAAAGGGCTTTTGCTCTGGGGTGCTGTCCCTATCACCACCCACAGCCTTATGTTCAATCCCATGTGGACTAATCTGCTCAAGCTCCTCTGTTTCTGAAACATCTGTACTACAGCTTGCAGGCTTCCCCAAATGTAACCCTTAATTACAGCCCTCTCAGTCCCACTGGGATAATGGCTAATTATCCTTTGTCTGAGGATAAACTGAGGGCTGCCACCCAATTTGTACGTTAATTTTCGTCTCTCCCTCAGTGAGCTGTTTGAAGTGAGTCACATCAGGACAATCTACCACATGTTCATCGCTCTCCTCATCGTCTTCATCCTCAGTACACTTCTAGTAGACTTCATTGATGAAGGAAGGTAGGAGTGCTTTGGAAACACAGGGGCAGGGGTGGGGAAATGCTTCCAGAGCTCCAGAGGTACATGAAGCTGTGGAATGGTGCAGAAAGATTTCAACTTGACGTAAGAATGTATGCTGGAATTCCTGTTGAGGGGATAGGATCATTTCAAATTGGATAGCTGGATATTAGGAAAATACTACAAATTGATGTCCTACATGAGAATTGTGGCCAGCAGAGTTTGGCCTGGCGTGCTTAGTTCATCACAAGGGTGGCAAAAGGGAACATGGACTAATTTAGTTGAACATCTCTAATGAGAAGGTAGCTTTCAGCTGCTTGGGTTGCTTGAAGGACTCTGTTTAGAAAAACTTGAAATACTTCAGCAGTCCTTCCTCTGTTGAAAAATGACAGCTCTGGAACACTGTACTTGTGCTTAAATAAAAATAGAACTTTGTTTTTCCTGGGAAAAAATCTCAAGGATGTTGGCACAGCCTCTGCTAAGATAGTGCTTTGTAGGTAGCCATTTGGGGAAAAAAATTGTGAAATGCTTTCCTCACACTTGCTTGTTGCTTAAATAGTGTTTTGGCAAGCTGTATCTCATGTACACAAGGAGGATTACGTGTTTATCTTGCTGATTATCTGCTCTTTAGTGTACAAAACCAGAGCTGTATCTTGGTTATAATCACTGTCCCCCTTGTCTGGGTATAAAAACAGACTCAGGTGCCATTGAATGTTTATCTGATCCTAACTTGCTAGTGTGTGGACACTGGGGAGAATTGGTATTTACCTCTAAAATCCCTGATTACTTAAAAAAATGGCGTGAAGAATAATTGCTGTGGCTTTAGCTAGACCTGATCATTTGGATTCAGTTTGCAGTTGAGCTTCCATGTGAGAACAAATACTTTTTGTTGGTGTGCTCTGTGCTATCATCTCCTCTGATCTTAGTTTAGAAGAGCTGCTTGCTGCAGGAGTAAGCTCTGGTCACTGTGACAGCCAGTCAAGTTGAACATCCTTTTGTTTATGTCCTTATGTATCAAGCTTGATTAATGGACTGAAGTACCTGATCCACACCAGTTGGGCGTATTTGGACTGACCATCTAATGACCCTGAGCCTTTTGGGTAACTTCTAAACTGAACCCATGTGGAATGCCCACAGATCTCACAAAGCAGATTAAACTAGATTTGAGTGGTGGATGTTAAAATAAATAGCCCATGCCTATAGAGGTGGGGAAAAAGCCTCTCTAGGTGTTTAAACTCCTAGGATTCTCAGTGGCCATGTCCTGGGAGTGTTCCCCAGAAGCTCTTTTGGACCCTGGTTCAGCACTGGATCGTTTAGTCATGTGCTTGTTCTTAGCAGGGATGAGCTTGAACATATTCTTAAAGCAGATGCTGATCTTAAAGTTGTGCTTAATTAAGCCCTGTGGGGCTTAATTATGTACCCTGATGGCACAAGTCCTCCATTTATTTTCTGGTATACTTGAGAGTGGTCACTTAAAGCTTGCTATTGCCATGGTCACTTCCATCCCAGCTGTCAAACAATTATGATCTGGAAGCTTTGTGTTTTGTAGCCACTTAGTGGACTGGGAGTATTTCTAATCAATGGACACTGAATATTGTCTCTCTCCTTGTGCCTTCTAGGCTGGTCCTTGGATTTGATCTCCTGGTCTTTGTTTTTGGGAAGTTCCCAGTTGTCTTCTGTACTTGGCTGTGCATGTTCAGTGCCGCAGTTGTCATTCCATACAGCCTTTTTGTCTGGTGGGCCCAAGGCTACTGCAGCTCCTCCCATCGTGCAATCCACTCTTCCTTCTATGGGATGTTGTTCACCCTCTTCCAAATAGCTGGGCTTGGCTTTGGACCGACATATGTTGCTGTAGCCTATGCCCTGCCTCCAGCTTCCCGTTTCATTGTCATCCTGGAGCAGGTAAGGCCCTACTTTGTATCTTTGGATATACTGAACTTCATTTTCAAAATGGAAAAATGTGGGTTTTTTTACTTCAGGGCTGAAATTCCATTTATTTTTAGTTGTCTTGTGGATGCTAAATGCTTAAAACAAATTTTAAGAACATGTTGTGCCGTAGTTCACAAGGAAGCTGTAACATTCCTCTTTAAAAAAACAACCCCCAAAAAGAGCAAGAACACAGTTGTCAAGTGGTTCCTGTTTCCATTTCTGTTCCCAAGAAACAAGTGTCTTTACTCTGCAGTCAGAACTTTATTGAAAGTAGAACTTTTTTTTGTGGGGGGAGGGAAGCAGAGGAAGAGTACAAAAGTGGTCTGGTCAGACCATCAGGTTAAAACAAGGATGGTCAGACACGAGTGTAGCTTTAAGAATTAACCTTGGACTGGCCCTCCTTTTGGCTGTTCAGTGTTCAAGCAAAATAACCCCCCCCTGCTCTGCAGCTGTGCACTATTTACATGTGGCACCACCTTATCCCCAGGTAGTGGTAATGGCTGTACAACACATCTTCAAGGATTTATTTTCAAGACATTGAAACATCCTGGCCTAGTGAAATGGATTGGGGGGGGGTCCCTTCAATTTTAAGATAATATTAGCTGGTTAGTGACTTGCTGGTGTTATTCAGGGTGGTCCTTGTGTATGTGGTGATCCTGTGAGCATAAATGGGATGTTTTGACTCTCCTGAGCTGTGATTGTTATTGCAGGTTTCACTTTGCAGAGTTTTAAATCCACGTCAGTTAAACAGGCTTGTGGGTGGACTTCTAGAAGAAGTAAATTGGAGAAAAAGGTGTTGAAGGTGTTGCTGTAAAAGATCTAGTCTTTATTGGAAAGTGAGAGTATTAAGCTGCTGATCTCTTGGCCTTGCAGGTCCGTCTTGTTATGAAGGCTTATTCCTTCATCCGGGAGAATGTACCCAGAGTCCTGTCCTCTGTGAAGGACAAGTCCAGTGAGTAACTTGCCCTACTTCATTTTACAGCAGGGCTTAACCAGCTCTAATTTCCCCTCCATTACTTTGAGCTGCCCTCATGAGCTGAAGAGGTGAGATTTGAATCGGTGACTTGGGGTGGGGAGGTCAAAGGGCTCTGCATCATAATTTCAGCCTGAACCTTTTCATTTGGTGTTAGGCAATGAACTTCACAGGTCTAAGTCATCTCTGGATCTGAAGTCTTTGTTCTATAGACTCTCTATATCTGCTTTGAGGAGCAAAAAATGTTTGGAGGTTGCCAGCCCACCTCCAGCTCAGTGTTCCAGTTGAAATGGCAGCAGTTGTAGAATAGAAACTCGTTAAGCAAGACATGCTAGAGCTGAACTGAACCCATGTGTTGATACGGGCCTTACAGCTTCATCTTCCCTAGGAGGAAAGGCAATGTGATACCAAGGAGTTAACAGCTAGTTATTAGTTACCCTCACTTGTTATCTGGGCTTCCTGCTGGGGAGACTCCATCTCAAAGGTCTCCTTTGTTTTATTCTCTGTAAGTCTCATCTCTTTAGTTCCAGACTCTGGTTTCTGAGGTGATAAGGGTTCCGTTGTGAAAGGGTACTGGGGAAACTGAACTGTCAGTAGGCAGACAGATTGCAGAGTGTTCTTTTTGTTTTTTATTCCCTCCTCTGCCCAGGCACAGTACCCGTTCCCAGAATCTCTCAGTACCTGTACTTCCTCTTTGCTCCCACCCTCATCTACAGAGACAACTATCCCAGGTAATGTGAGCAACAACAGAACATGAAAGTAGTCTGAAAACTGAAGCCAACATTAAGCATCCCCGGGTGTGATCAGTTAATGAGTGAGAGGTCTCACAAAGATGTGGTTAAGCCAATAACCTGGCAAGGGCAGCTCCTGGAAATTCACTCTAATGCTCATAGTATTTTGACTTTACAGTTCTGGTTTTATTTCCTTGGGAAGGACACTTGAAGGGAAGCAAATGAAGAAGTTGGTACAGGTTATCTAGTGATGGGCAGTTCCTGCAGCAGTTTTATGTGGTGCTAATAAGCAGCCCTGTCTCAAGTTTGAGGGGAGAGTCTGAAGCCTTTAAAGTGGAAACTCCCAAACTGTCCTGTGCATTGCTGGGTTGCTCTTTGACAGTGTGAAGTCAGCAGTCCTTTACGTGACTGCTGGGCAGATCCCCCCCTCCCACACAACTGCACAGTGCTGCCCTCCAGATTCCTCTCCATTTATGGAATTGCTGGAATTGAAAGCAAGGAAGCAGCACTTTGGGCAGACATCCCCTTAGATGTCAGGAGATTAAGATTTCTGAAATTCAAAACCTGGGTTTTGTCAGAGAATAGAGCAGTAAAATCAGTAACTGAAGGGGAGGGGTTTGCTGCTTTGAGGTCCTATTTAGCTGTGGTATCATGTGCTCTTTTTCCCAGGAATCCCACGATAAGATGGGGCTATGTAGCCACCAAGTTTGCACAGGTGAGTAGTGCAGCTTTCTGCAGAGGGCACTCTTGGAGATCATCTGAGCTGTGTGGCTCAACAGCTCTCCCTTTGCCATTAAATCACTCTTTACTTCGTGTGGGCTGACCAGAAAAGAACACCTTTTGGGGACTAAAAAAATCTGTGATCTTGGTGTACTAATGGCTGTGTCAAAGAAAGAAAAGAACTTAAAAGTCTTTACTTAAACAAGCCCTTAGACTCCATTCCAGATAAAAAAGCTCTGTGTGTATGTAGAGCAATACCCATGCACTGGCCTTGTTTCTTTACCCTGATTGTAGTGCACTGGCACAGCTGCTTCCCTGCAGATACTCAGAGCAATTTTGAAATAATGAGGCCTGGAGTCCAAATCTCCAGAGCTTATTTGAGCTTAAGGTTGACTGGTTCTTCACATTTGTGGCCGTGAGCTTCAAAAGCCTCTTGTGGATGTGTTTCCAAGCAATGGATTTGTGTGACTGAAACCTTTCCTGTCACACAATGTGTTCATGGTTTAAAAAGCAAAACAATTTAGAAAAAAAAAAAAAGGGCAGCAGAGACAGGCCTTTGGCTGCTTTGCCCTTGGACTGAAGAGGGTGACAGAGCACACACCTGCCTTCCAGCAGAGCAGTTCAACACTGACTTGCATTTTGGCCTCAGCATCCAGAACGTGGGTTCATGAGCCAGAGAAAGCCTGAGGTGGTTTGGCCTGTAAACATGTCCTTTGGGATGAAAGAAAAGTAAGATTTAGTATTAGATTTAAGTGCAGTAAGTATTTTTCAATTATTTCTGCCCTTGTCTTGGACCTAGATCACAGGGCTACTTCCCTCACTCTGGCATTGGCTCATATCTTTTGTGTCATAGCTTGAGTTGATAGGACTGGGAGGAACTGGTAGCTGCTGGAGTAGAAAAGACAAGTTGATTTTGCTGCTGGCTGTCAGTGAGCTACAGGGATCGCTGTGGCTTACTTTGTGCCTGGATCCTTGAGGGAGGTTTATTGGCAGCAATGTAAAATAAATTATTTTGGCTCGTGTTGGCAGCTGCTGTTCTCTCCTGGAGCTGGCGAGTGGTGATGTGTTAATTGCGTATTTCTCTTATGAAGTCAGACTTGTGGGTGTTTTTGTTCCAGGTGCTTGGTTCGCTTTTCTATGCCTACTACATCTTTGTGAGACTCTGCATTCCTCAGTTTCGCAACAGCAGCCAAGAAACCTTCAATCTTCGAGGGCTGGTCCTGTGCATCTTCAACTCCATTCTGCCAGGTAAGGCCTGGATCCATGAGTGACTGTTGCCTTTGTGGGAGAGGTGGGAGGGAGAAGTGCTTCGTCTGAGGTGTATTCATGGCAGGCAGAGATCAGCAGGGGAGGTCTTGTGGGCAGATTTCAGCCTTACAGCGTTAAACTTCGGAATCAGCAGCACAAAATAAAAGCTGGGGTTTGAATTTAAATGTCTCCAAAGTGAAGTTGTAGGCTCTGAGGCATCCTTGCTGTTGCTCTCTGGGTTAAATATGGCCTGGTATGGTGAGAAACTAGAACACTTTCATGCTACCTGTACAGACCACCTCTGTGCCAGTGCCTGTAAGAACAGCCTTGTCTGTGTTACGTGCTCTTGCTGGAGCTGAGAGAGAACACTACAGAACCTGTCTGCATCTCCCTTGTTTCCAGGTGTACTGATTCTTTTCCTGGTGTTCTTTGCATTCCTGCACTGTTGGCTCAACGCGTTTGCCGAGATGCTGCGCTTTGCAGACAGGATGTTCTACAAGGTAAGAACCAGCAGTTAGAGCTTATAAAGCTTCTAAAGGCCATTGCCCTGATGAAAAGGAAAGAGGAGGAAACTGAAGATTGTTTTAGCAAACAAGGCATCCATGGGATTTTGCTTTTGTGCTGGTTAAAGCTCAGGTTTGTCGCTGTGCTGTAGAAGGGATTTGATTTCTGCTTGGCAGTCTGAGTTGCTTTAAGGTGATACATCCTGTGCACAAACAGATCCAGCCACCAGACCTACCCAGCAGCTCCACTAGCACTGTGTTTGTTCTTTTATCACATCAGCCCCCTGCAGTTTGGGATAAAACCTAACTTCAATATACCAAGTAAAATGTTGGAAGCGCGATGGAAAGTGTTTTCTCCTAGCCAAATTGATATGTTAGCTTGGTATTATTCTGTTCAGTATTTTTCGATTTGGTGATATCCTAGAAAAGCCCTGTAGAATGGTTTATACTTAATTAGATTTATAGGCTTTCAACTGTGCTTTCAGGACTGGTGGAATTCCACATCCTATGCAAACTATTACCGAACCTGGAACGTGGTAGTACATGACTGGCTCTATTACTATGCCTACAGGGACTTCCTTTGGGTGAGTAACAGGCAGATGTGTTCTTTTGTTAATTAAACATTTAACTACTGGGCAAAACAGTACCTTTGTCAAGGTGCAGCATCCCTGTCCGTTTAGAAGCATGAAAATGTCTCACTTCAGCTGCTGTGGGTATCCACTGTGCATTTCAGAGAGAGAGAGATCCATTGCTCATATCCAAGTCCTTAATGTGTGCAAACTGTGGGTCTGAGACGTAGGAACGCAGGGATTGAGTCAGAGCTAGAACTCGCATTGCACTGTTTTGATGAGCTGTGGTGGATGTTTCATGAGTGGGCTCAACCTGAGAACCTATGCAGGAGACCAGAAATATGCATGAAGAAAAACACCTAAACCCCAACGTGCTGTGTAAAGCTCTGAGCATGTCACGTGTGCCTCTTGGCTGGAGGGGGCCCTTCGTAGCTCAGGAAAAAAATAAATGTTGCAACAAACAAACATAACCCACGTCAGAGTAGCTCGTAACACTTGGTATCCTCCTCTCTTCCAGTTTTTTGGTAAGAAGTTCAGAGCAGCAGCTATGCTGTCTGTCTTCACTGTGTCAGCTGTTGTGCACGAGTATGTCCTGAGCGTCTGCTTTGGCTTCTTCTACCCAGTTCTCTTTTGCCTGTTTGCATGCTTTGGAGGTAAGTGCCAAGGAACAGAGGATGGGAGTGAGCTGTGGGGTCTTTTTTTAAAGCATGTTTTGCCCTTATGATAGTGATCCAGTTGTTCTTTAGGCAGTAACACAGAGGACTGTTTCTTGTCCCAGGGTTGCAAGTGTGAGTCCAACTTTTGTCACTCTGGCTCAGTAGATATATATCTATACACATGCAAGACTTTGAAGCTTTGGACTTGGATGAACAAGATATTGGTGAAGAGGAAGAGAGCCCTATATGATACTCTGCTGGTCCTGTGACACTGCTTAAAGTTTAATAGCACCGCTTCATCTTTGCCAAGCTGCAGCTGAGTTGCTGTGTGTCAGCAGGTTGTAGGTCTTCCTCTTTGAAGTCATAGTGTAAGACAGGTATTACTCTGCTACTACATTGAGGAAGAGCCTATTTAGAAGTTGGAGCTCTTGCATTTAATTTTGGGTGTTGAGGTAGAGGGCTCCAATAATCTCTAGGCCACCTCTGCCATGTCTTGTCACCAGTGTAGCAGAGATCCTGATCCCCAGAGGTACAAGCTGGGCCACCTTGTTGGGCAAACAATAGTAGGTGCTCTATTACCAAGCATAATCAGATTTTCTTGCACTATACTGACCTCACAGAAAGGCCTTGTTGCTCCAGAGGTGACGTGAGAAGATGAAGGGAGGGGAAGAGCCAGTGAAATCAGTTGACCTTTGGTTCTTGAGGCTGCCTCTGAACAGTGCTTCTGGTTTCACCTCTTTCCAGGGGTCTTCAACTTTACCCTCAACGACCGTCGGAAGGGGCCCTTCTGGAATGTGATCATGTGGACTTCCCTCTTCCTGGGCCAAGGTGTCATCATCTGCCTCTACAGCCAGGAGTGGTACGCGCGCCAGTACTGCCCTATGGAAAATGTGAGTGACCCACCTTCCCTGTGGGATAACCAGGGGGCTGGCCCTGCCTGGCTGTAGGAATGTGGCAGAAGTTATGTGGCACGAGGCTTTTTGGCAGTAGGAGCTACTCAGTCTGCAGGCTCCCTAACAGAAGTGCTTTCAGTAGTGCTCTTTCTGTGCTGGTTGTATTTCAGTGCTTGAAACTGAGGGTGGTTTTCCCACGTTTCTGTGGATACAAACCACTATGCTAAACCTCATTTAGGCTGTGGGGATGGAGGTCAGGAGAAACTTTCATGGGAGGCCCACAAAATCTGTGTCTCTTATACCTCTCCCAGGCTGGAGTGGGTGGCAGTGAGAAATGGTTGCCTGTAAATGGTCAGTTCGGGGTTTTGTTGGGATGTTTTCTCCGACTTGTAACTCTTTCTTGGATACCAGACTCAGTTCTACATAAAACTTCCTGCTGTACTAGCTGATTTCAGTTTTAACCAAGGTTGTAACCTCAGGCAACCACTATTGTAAGTTTGATTCTCCTCAATTAAGAGTTTGCCATTGTAAATGACTTGGCTTCTTGATACAACATGCTGCTGGGCACAGCCTTTATCTGAGGACTTGTGGCTGTTGCTGCACTTCCAGGCACTGCTTACCGAGGGTTAGAACAGGGTTGCAGGTGTAGAAATGTGGTTTGATCTTTCCTGCTGGGCAAGTTTGACTTCAGGGGCTCACACCACAGCTGGTGCTGTGGGCCTGTGACTAACTCCCTGCCTCTCCATGTTTCACAGCCCACGTTCCTGGACTATTTAAAGCCACGCTCGTGGTCGTGTCATACGAAGATGTGAAGATGGTGTCCTCTGGCTGTGTCGTCCTGAGTTGTCCTCCAAGTATTTGGACCAATGATCTAACTCACTACAGACTTTTTGTAAGGGAAGTTGTGCCTCCTGATTACTGGGGAGACACCGTAATTTTTTTTTAAACGTTGCTGGAGCAAACCAGTTGACCTGGATTTGCAACAGACTTCATAGGCAGCATCTATTACGTGCTGTCCCACTTTGAGCCATTTCCATGCCAGTAAAACATTGAGCTGAAGGCAGAGTCTACTGGAATCCTACTCATCCAGGGGTACCTCCAAGTTGCTGCTTTTCTGGACAAGAGGCAAGCTAGTCAGATTTGCTGATAGCTCGTTGTTGGCATCCGTCCACCTTCCTTAGCCATCCCTCTGCAGGTTTCTTTTTTCTCCCTTTTGGGATGTCTACAAACCTTCTGTTCTCTGTGATCCTGCCTGGCACTGTGGCACAGATAAGTGGCAGAGCAACAGGGTGTTTGCCTTCTTGCTCTGAAGATAGCCAAAGTATTGCTGGCTGGCTTTGAACTGTGTTCCAGTGTGTTGGCTGCCAATAAATACAAAATGGGCAGAGGGAGAGGGGATTGTTGGTGTGGCTGCATTGCAGAATCAGGTTTGGAAGCAGGGCATGGTGTGTGCAGTCTTTATGTGACTTTTTACACTGAAAATTGTGTTTTATCTGCATTCATTTAGTTCCCAACTATCTTACAGCATTTTCGTTCTCTGAAGGCCCTTGTGACTTGAGGAGTAGTTTTTCTTCTTGCTCTTCCTTTCTCCTGCTCTAGATAATCAATTCTTTTAACACGATTCACTTGTAAAAGAGCTTTTACTTCAGTCTGGCAGGTGCTTTAAGGTATATACGGTTGTTAAGGGTTTCTTTACTGAGAAAGACTTGAAATACCGTAAGAAAATGGGATCAACATTTACAGGAACATGGCACACTCTCGTTTGGCCACGTGCAGCTCAGCACCTTGGTGCCACTTGCCCACATGTGTTGCAGCAGCTCCTAATGCTGCTGGGGAATGAGGGTCAGCTGGTGGAGGTACCTTGACTTAGGTGAAGAGGGTCACCTGACAGAGATACCTTAACTTTGGTGACAAAGATTTCAGAATTACTCAAATGTTCTTTTTTGGTGGCAGTGTTTCCGTCCTGATCTGCAGCTCTGGGTATTTGACACCAGCAAGTATTGGGACAGCTGATGGACTTGTCTCCCAAACCACTTCAGATGCTCTTTTGGGCTTCTGTTTTCACTAACCTGAGTCAGAAGGAAGTTTATGGGAGAAACTAAGCTCTTCCAGGTGTTCAGTCTTCAGTAAGGAGTCCTGCTCTTGAGAAAGGATGTTGTGCCAGAGCAAATTTGCCAAATACAATGTTTGTGTGTGTGGCTCTCCTCTGAAAATATCTTCTGCTGGAAATTGTTTGTTGAAATGATTGAGGTAATTTCAGAGGAAGAGGTTCATATATATCCTCAAATTTGGCGGTATTAGCTTATAAAATCCTGAGAATTAAATGGATTACTTTATCCTCATTCAGCTTGAGTAATCCTAAGTCTTTCACCATACCTTTTGTGGGAGAAAAGAAGTTTGGTACAACTAAGCTTCCTTATTGAAAAAAAACCAGACAACACCCCACCCTTTGGCCAAACAGCTTTGTCACCTCCTTGGCATAGGATGAAACTCTGTCCAGTTCTTTTTCATTTGGTGCTCAAAACACTTACAGATGTAACTGCACTCAAAGGGGGTGTGATGGATTAGGGACTTGGCTTGTTGTCTTCTTGCCTGTGTCAGGTCTTGATACTGTCTCAGTGTTCTCAAAAGGAGACCAAACCCTGATGGTGGTTCACTTTGTGCCCAGTTTTGGTGTTTCCCTCATGGCTGGCACTGTCAAATTCCCAAAAGGAACATCAGCATTTACTGTGTCAGCATCCTCACTGTTTGAAGCCTCGGGGCTTGAGCATCTGGCAAGCAAAAGGCAGCCAGAAAGGGATGCTCAGCTGTTGGAACTAGTCTTAGTTTTTGACAAGTTGAGGTTTTTAGCCTTGTAGATCAAGGTATCTGGCAACCGTGCTGTCAGGGCATTAACAATTTGGATTACTTTCAGTTCTGTGGGTTTTTATAATTGCTTCTGAATATGGGCTTATTTTCATTTTTCTTAAGAGCGCTGGAGGGGAAATACTAAGTCTTTTGCACGTTGCTCGTTTAATTAGAGTCAATTATGCCACGTTGGAGTTTCCTATGGCTGTGAGTGCCAGACCTGGCAGTGCAGTGTTCTGGTCAACGAGGAGGATGCAAAGGTTCCCACCTGCCCTTTACAAGTACTTCATATAATATATACTGTTTCCTGTGGTTCTTTCCAACACAAGGACTGTGCAGCTTGCTTCCATGGTAACTCAGTTACAAGGTGGGAAGGCTCCAGCTTTGGAATGGCAGCCAGTACAGCTGCAGCTCCTTGCTCGGTAACCTCACGAAAATCAGTATTAATACAGCACATGCATCCTGGTTTTCATGCAGAAAACTATTTGTTCTTGGGAAGACCGAACCTCTGTGGAGCCCTCATGCCTAGTAGGTCCTTTCTGTCGGGGTGTTTTGGCTTCCAGCCTCCAGGGGTGAAGCAGTCCTGCATCTGAGCTGTGAGCTGTGTGCTCTCCCGCGACAGCCGTCCGAGTACAGCGTGTGCTGCGTGCCATGGTGTGAGCTGGGGGCAAATCCTGATGGATTTCTTCAGGATGGAATGGCATGGATTGCTTGAACCTGCTGAAGGGAAACTGAAGTCTTGGAGGTTCTGCTGCCAAACGCAGATGGGCCGGAAGGGTGGCGGATTCAAGGAGTCCACGTGCTTTGTGGCATCGGGATGATGAGCTGGCTCCCTGTGGTACCTCCGAGCCAGCCTTGGCTCATCCCTTCTCCTGGTGCCTCCAGCCATGGTGCCCCTTCCCTGGTGGTGGCAAAGGACAGCCCAGCCTTGGCCCTGGCGCCAGCCATTCCGTGATACACCCTGTACCGTGTTCTGTCACGCACAAGAGCTGTTTATAATCTACTGTATTACAGCAGTTAAAATATATTTTGCTATTAGGGGAGCTAAAAAACATGCCTTGGCCTGTTTTTTCTCTGAGGGTCCTGGTTTGGGGGGAGGAGTTACAGGAGGGCACAGTGGGTGGGGGCAGAGTAAGATATGTGGGGTTGCTCTACTGGGAAGGTGGCTGCTGTGGGGAGAAGGGGAGGGAGGGAAGCCTGAAGCTGCCCATGCCCAGAGCTCCAGGGAGTCCCTGGCACAGCCACCTCCTGGATGGGGCTGCAAGTGTCCTCTCACTTTCCAAGGGAAGGCAGGGGATAGGGATGGAGCCAGTCATGCTGTGGCAGACCCAAGCCTGGAGGTTCCAGGCAGGATCATAGCATGGCAGGGGGGAGGAGACCTCCTTGGCTGGGTGCAGGGGGAGGAACTTTTACACAAGCCCTTCTTCAGGTCCTGGAAAGCAGCAGGAAACATCCAAGGTAAATACCAGGTGAGGAGGGTAGTTGGGGGTTCCTGAGCTCCCTATCAGCCATCATGTCCCTGCAAGGGGAAAGGATGTCCTTGGAGTGTGGGAGAGGAGCACAGAGGAGGAGTCAATAGCTCCTGGAACAGACCTGAGTTTCTAACCTCTCCCAATTCAATGCACGTGAAATTGGAGCAGCTGCCAAATGTGTATCATGTTGGTGACTTCTGCCTTTATTTTAGGCCTGAAGCGTGTTTGTGTGCCAAGAACTTAATGTGATTATTTTTCCAGCTGTGTACCACATGCTCTTAGGTCTTGTCTGTCCTTAAACTGTAACAGCTACAGAACAAGGCCATCAATCTTCCTGTTCTTTCTGGTGGGAATATCAAGGACTGCCAGAGAGCCATCAGAGGGAAAACAAAGCCTCTGTCACAAGTTTTTAGCAAATTTTTGTATTTCCCAGAAGCCATTTACTACTCAGCAAGACAAGAAACTACCTGCCAAGGTTACTCCTAGATTACACCCACAGCCACAAAGTTGTCTCTGAAGAAATGTAATTAACCTAATTAGAACCCACAGTACAAGGATACAGCTGATAAGGAAGGTCAACAAGTCTTAATACCATTTATAAAGAATTGCACATTTTTGCAAGGCTGGTGGGGGAGAAAGGGAATTCTGAAAATTCTGAAAGAAAGAGAATTCTAAAATTCTCTTCAGAAGAGAATGCATGAGGATTATGAGACTAATGAGAATACCATATTTATTTTTATTCATTAATAAGATACCTCCAAGAATAAAAAGTGGTAAGATTATTAATTGGTGACAAATATAACAAAATCTCTACCCCAGTCCAGATGTATGAAAAGAACAGTTGTGCTTAATGCAGTTTGTAGGTGGAAACCAAGCACCCCTTTGGAGGATGTAGCAAAGCACTGGAGGCTTTTTTGGAAAGGATGCACTAAGTGTCAGGTGTAAGGGTGGTTTTCCCAATAAATAATAGCAAAAATAATCTCAAAAAAACACCGTAACCATGTGGGGTAAGTACAAATGTGTGTTTAATTCTGTTACTAGATCATTCATTCCTGCAAAGTTTCCTTGGCTAAGCATTAAAATGAAATAAACACCATGCCCACAGCTGGAATGCCTGTTCCTGGACCAAAAGCCCATGGAAGGAAGCTGAGAGAGGCCTTGTGGGCACACTCAGTTGGTGAGGACTGGTCAGGTAGGGCTGGGCTGGAGGCTGTGGGGTTCTACATCCGACTTTCCATCCTTCCAGCTGCCCTCGAACAGCAGGATGCTTCCCAACATTACCTTTTGTCGTTATCTAGGCAATTGCTGGTGTTGTAGGGTATTCCCACCTCTGCAGAAAGGTGACTGTGGCAATCCACAGAAGGGAAATGGCTTTATCTCTATAAAGAGATACTCTGAAGTTCTTCACAGCATCCCTTGGTGTCTCTGCACCTGACAGCTTGGTACAGTCGTGTGGCTTGTGCTTTGTCTCCCACAGAGAGGGTGGCTTGTTCTAGGCTTCACTGAAGATCTAACAGCCTCTAAACAGGGGATTAGCTGCCTGTGCTCTGGGGTAAGGGAGCAGGGATCTTGTCACAAGTTTGCTCAGCCCCATACTTGTATCACTGGTTTCACTTTCTCTTTCACCAGCAGAATAACTGCTGTTGGAATGGTTCTCTCTGCTGCTCTCCAGAGATCCCCAAGCTGAAAGATACCTCAAGGGTTCTTGACCTTCAGGCCTGTTTCTTCCTCCCTGGAGTGCAGTTGTGTTCCAGAGGGGTTTTCCAAAGCCTGACCCGTTCCAGTGCTTCTCTCTACAGCCCAGAGATTTTACAAATCACCAGAGCCCCACAGGACTTCAGGGTGAGTATGTTCCCATCTCCTGCCTTTTTCTGTCCAGAGCTGCCTCTTCTCTGGGGGTGCCTGTTTGTTCCGTGGGCAAAAGAAAACTTTGCTGACCACATAAGATAAATTTATCCTACATTGCATCACTTTTCCTGACCACACCATTTGACACAGATCCAAAGCGCTGCCTTCCAGTCCCTGCAAACCTGCTCATGCCCTGGTGCTGCTGAGGCTGTTTTGTCCCCACTGGTTTCTTTAGCCCCAAGAAATAAGGATGGGGAGCTTGTTCAGATGGTCACCCTGCCTTCTCCCACTCCTGGGCATGTTTCTTGCTCAGTGGTGAGAGCCATGTGTGCAGGGCTGCCTGCAAAGATCGGCTTTGGCATTATCCTAATCATTGGAGCAAGTTCAGACACCTGACAGGCCACCCTGTCGGTTTGTGGAGTGCTGGGAAGGTAGGCAAAGAGGGATAAGGAGCCCAGGAACTGGGAACACAGAGTTAGACCTATTCTGTGGTCTTATGGCAGGGTGGCTTTGTTGCCTGACATGGCTGGATGAATGGACCGGCTGGACTGCTGGAGTGTGGGCAGAGAGATTTTGAGGGAAAGATGTCTTGGGATTAATAAAAGAGTTGCTAAATGAGTGCTTCTTAGAAACATCCTTCCAAAGGATGCCAGGCTGGCAGGGATGCTCTGTGATCCATGATTAAGAAAAGAAGCTTCTCCTGGTTTTAATGGACTTAGCAGGGAGTAGCTTTATACTTCTTTGTATATAAGTTGCTTAACAGCACTAGGAAGGGAGGAATGTTTTGTTCTGTATCAGATGTCAGATATTTAGGCAATATGGTATTGGCAGAAGACGTGAAAAATGGTCTTTGGCCAGCAACAAGCAGTGTGAGATTAATCTGCCTTAAAAACATGATCTCATCTCTCTTTTTTGTCCCAGGGGTGGGAGCCCTGGCTGTAAGCGAGGCCTCAAACTGGGCAGGACAGACCAGTGCAGGGTTTAGGCCAGAGTAAGGGAAGAGTGGGCTGCTGTGGGGTGGTGGAAGAACAAGCTCCACCCCTTTCAGAGGTGTCTCTTACCTCTGTGACACTGTGACTGCCCACGAAGCTGAGGGTTTTCTTCCTCAGATTTCTTCCTTAGAGTTTCAGCCTTTTCTGGTTGGCAGAAGCTCTTTTTTTGAGGGTCACTGGGATCACAGAGGGAGCTGTGGTACAGTCCCCCCTGCTCCTGAGTGCCATCATTCTGGTGTTTCTCTAGGTGTTTCACTCGCTGAGAGAAAGGGACGTCCTCAGACATATGTCCTGGTGTTACCCTGATCCTAAAACTCATCAGCTCCCCGGCACAGTTCAGGGCTGGCTGTTTCCATCTGCTTTCAGATGTAGATTGTTTCTGTTGTGCTCTGAATCACGTAGAAGGAAAGGTAAAAGCAGTGTGAAAAGCTGCGATGTGAGCTCCCCTCTCCTGGCTGCCAAACCTGTGTCCTTTTTGGGAGGGAACCAGGAGTAGCTGCACATCTTCCACGTTTTTACAAGGCTGTGTAGTGACAGGACAAGGAGAAATGGCTTCAAACAGAAAGAGATTGGGTTTGGATTTGATATTAGGAAGAAATTCTCCCCTATGAGGGCGGTGAGGCCCTGACATGGGTTTCCAGAGAAGCTGTGGCAACTGGAAGTGTTCAAAGCCAGGTTGGATGGGGCTCTGAGCAACCTGGTCCATTGGAAGATGTCTCTGCCCATGGCAGGGGGTTGGAACTATATAATCTTTAAGGTCCCTTCCAACCCAAACCGTGATTCTGTGAAGATTAGAAAACTGAACCAAGTCAATGCATTAAGCCTAGGGTAAGGAGATAATTTCTTAGGATCAGGCAGGATTCAGACTTGGCCAGCTGTCCAACAGATTCTTTGAAGTAAAGTAGTTCTTCTGTAACATGTTTGTCAACCAACCAATGTGCCATCTTATTCCCCCTAATTTTCCCTCTTTGCTCCATGTACCCTTTTCTCTACCTCAAACTTTTCTTTTTTTGCCAGTTTCTCCTTAATTTTTTGGTGTCTTTCCTCTCTCTCCCCATTTCTTCTCCATAAAATCAGAACATATCCAGGCTGGGGTAATTTTGCCCCATTAGGGGGTGAAGCTGCAGGGTCTCTTGGTAGCATACAACCAACCTAGAGTCAAGTACTCAGTTCTAGCAACCTCAGGGAGGGTGAGCCACCCTAATTCTGTCTCAAAGGGTTTGTAAGGGCTGTGCAGAGTGGAATTGGAGGCACTTCCCAGATCTCTGATACACACATATCCCAAAATAGCTGGGGAAAAGGGAGAATTCCTCTGAGTTGGATCAAAACAATCACAGCAGTTGCTTTTCCCACCCTCTTGCCCAGTGCCTGCAGGACATGGGAGACCTGGCTGATGTGCAGGAAGAAACTGAACAGTTCAGGGAGAGGTTGGGTCATGTTGGAGCAGAATCAGTGTTGACTCCAAGCAGGAAAAACTGCAAAATGTTTGCAGCAACCTCAACAAGCAGCTTCAATACTTTCACAGCAGTGACAGGTGAGTGCCCCAGGGGGAGCAGCCACTCCCTCGACTTGCTGGACCAGCAAAAGCTTGCACTGACTCTCAGGTGCAGTGAGATTTGGTACAATCTGCAGTTTGCATGTCCCTCACAGCTCTGTTCTTCTGCTTGACACGGTTATTTTGATAATCAGGTCCCTCACAGGAACTCCACAGCGGTGCTGTGGGTTTGTGTTTAGGTTCAGTGCACAAGGATCCTGCTGCCAACCAGAGTGTCCTTTGTGCAGCTGTCATGGCTGTAACAGAATCCCTGCATTTAGTTTGGTTCATGTCAGCTGGAATGTGCAGGCATTAGTGCTCCATAAGAGCATTCAGCTCCCTTCTGTGCAGATATGAGAATGAGACACAGGAGGTTTCAAACTCAGTCTTTTTCTGTGTCCAGGTGATTATATTTTGCAGGACTTTTGTTAGTTCACTCTGATATGTCAAATAAAACAAAGCATAAATGCAAGCACAAAATGCAGGAATATACACAGTGTGTGCAGTAACAAAATACATCAATCACAGCTTTCAGTCATAGAGTTAATAATGTCGGAATTTTCAATGTGTGCTTGAATTTGATTTCCATCTTTGCTGGAAGTAATATATTTTCTCAACTGACAGCCAGTGTTAGGTTGAGTGAGAGAACAAAAATCCCTGGATGAGCAGGACCTTGTAGTTTTCACTTCTCTTTCAAGCTACAATTTCTATTGCAAACTTGGTACATTTAGAACATACATCAATATATATTTGGGTTTATCTTGGCTGCTAAAGGAGTTTCTCCTCAACTCTCATCCCTTCTTTCCCTCTGCTTTAGCTCCTCCCTGATGATGAAAAGGTACTGGATGAACTCCTACAGGACATCAAGGAGCTGATATATGTAAGGCTTGAGTGGGGTGGACCTGTTATCAAGTTGTATCTGCTCAGGAAATTACCCCGTGTTAGTTGAACCCCAGTGAGCATCTAAGTCCATCACAAGTGTGAATAAAACCACAGTAGCTCAAACCTTTTGTGCTGAAGCTCAAATGTACACATGAGAAGTTATGACTGCCCAGTGCCATAGTTCAGTGCATTAACCTCAGTAACACATTTGATCATTATCTGACCAGCAGACAGCTCTGGTGACTGTTTTATATCAATCTGTAGAAATGCTCAGAATTGACACCAGTAAGTTTTCAATTTATTTGCTGGCTACTCACTGTGACATATCAATGCACATGGACTCCTCACACTTCTCTTACCTGATTTCCATCACCTTTCTGTCACAGCCAAAGGATGGTCCAACTTTTGGGGGCATGTCAGGCTTGCTGCTCTTCTTTCAGAGACTTAAAGCAGACCCAGAACTGTGGCATTGCCTTCACAGCAGCCTTCCCTGGAAGAAATAAACCAAAGGGCACGTGAGCTCGTGGGATTCCAGTACAAGGATAAGTGGGGGAATGATAAGGGAATGGAATGGACTGAACTTTGCAGTTCAGTCTTTCTGTCAGGAAAGCAGCAGATAATCAAGGTCTGATCGACATAATCTGTGCTGGCCTTTGCCAAAGCTGCAGTCTGGACCCGAGGTCTGTGCTGGGAATCAAGAGCATTCAAGGGAAAAACTCCAAGAAACTTGACTTGCAGTCACAGGTGAAGAGAATATCTGACATCTTGAATGCGATACAGTGTAAAGAACACGCAGTGCAGATATGACACAGAGAGGTCATATGTTATGTTGAGAGGGAGAGTGGGAGGCTTGTGATCATGTGGATAATTTATGGAAAAGAAAATAAAAGCAAAAGGAAAGGACAGATGTTTAAAATGTAAAACAAAACATCACTTTGAAGATCATTAACCAGATAATGCTGTCTCAGAGGGTAATATTTTTTTATATCTTATCACTTATGCCAAGTTATCTCCATCTAGATATTGAATTATCCTGATAATAAAGTATGTAAATAAATGTTTTCTTTGCTGATATAAACTTATCTCCCGTGTAAGATAAGAAACAGTGTTGAGTAATTTGCAACTAACCTTCTCAACCTTTGCCTCTGCAAGACCTTGACTCGTTCCTGATTTTAGAATTGTTTTATCTCTGATGGCTTTTTAATCATTTTATTTTCTTTTTTGCAGACTAAAACCAAACTGAACATGTGCTGTCAGGAACTGCTACTCATGTTTGCTAAGCTGCTTCTCATGCTGTCATCTTATTCTTTCACTCAGGGTTATCCTGTTCTTTTCCCTACATTATCTTATCCTGCTGTATTTCAGCCTGTGGAAGGAGCTGAGACAGCAAAAGGAAATAAATAAGTATTTCTCATTAGAAATAAAGAAGGAATGGGGTCAGAATTGGCCAGACACCAGCATGGCAAAAAGTTAAGAGCAGATGGTCATGGTGTGAGCACAGGGCTGAGCAGCACAGGCTGGATATCTGATCAAAAATTGCTTCAGCCAGTAAAGTCCAGAAAAAGAAATTTTAGCTTGTTTTAATACAGTCTTTGTGAACTGGGCCACAGGAAATGTATTCTCCTGATCCATCCAATGCAGCATGTTTTGAGTGGCTTGGATTCATTTTTGCATTGTAATGTAATGAATGGCCTCTCAGTAGAAAAATACAAGGTTTCCCTTCTCTTTACAGGGGCTCTTGGGTAAGAAACAGTGAAAATGAAAGAGATTATAAAGAACAGGTGAGAGACAATACTGAGAACATGGTAATTTTGAACTGTAAGGCAATGGCACTCAGTTACCTGAAGTGTTCATTATCTTCTGAGATCTAATTACCTGCTCTCGAGCAACATGTGCCAGAAATACAAAGGTTTTGATGACAAGGATGAGAGATGGAGAGAGAACAACGACATCTGAGATTGCTTCAGCCAGGAGATGTCAGAAAGGACTTAGAGGAAATTTATAAGGTTTGGTTTGAGGTCTTTGCTTGTATTCAGTCTTCCTTGATCACTGTATAAAGTCTTCACAGAGTATCTCCTTTGTGAGAATAAGGTGTTTCTTACTGGTCTGCACATCCCAACTTCATTGCACTTCTTCCAATCCAGAGGAGAAATTAACTAGTTCTACCCCACAGCCATACAGTGGGGAAGCCAAGCCATGCACTAAAACCACTGAAATATTAAATAAAAATTGTCATCACCATCATGTACTTAACATGTCAGCTTTCCTACAGGATGTCACAGAGGCCAGGATTTAAATAAAGTTCAATGTTGGCTATCACTGTTACATTTCAAACAGGGAATATCCATCAGCATGTGCCAGACAAGTGAATGAACAAGTAATTTACTACCTTGTCCAGGCCCATCTGTGCTTACTGTATCACCTGCACCTTTGAAGAATGGGATTGTAACTGCAAAGCTGTTTTAAAAAGAATTATATTAAGCCTTTATGCAATGAGGGAGCCAAATGTGCCAAGATAAGAAGTCAGGGCTGCAAATTAAGCCCATTTTCTTTCAGCTTGCTTTGTATTTAGTGTTTGCTAAATAGCTCCCTCTTAATCCTGAGTGTAGCCAGTTCCCATGTAGGCTGTTCATCCCTCTTGGCATCCCCCACAGACTCCAGCTTTATTTTTGTTGGCTGAAAGAATTATAATTAAAGGTTGTGTTTTCCCCCCCCGCAGGCACAGCTAAGTTTTTGACAGCCTTGGTGAGAAGTATGGGAGATTATTGGTTATTAATGGTGCAGAAGCTGAAGTGAGGTCCTGGCATGCAAAGAGCCAATCTGCCTGCATTTTATCACCGGTTTCCTTTGTGGCTGGCCCAGGTGGATGCAGTGATGAGCTTTATAGGCTCCAGCCAGTTGCATGAAGCTGAGAGTGATGATAAACCACATTTTTTACAAGGACTGAGGTGTTCGTTGGCCCTGGGCTGGCCTTGCACAGAAAACTACACCTGTGAGAAAAGAGAAATGCCCTTTGTGGAGTCCCTGGCACCGAAAACTGAAAGTGGGATAAACAGGATCAACTGAAGTGTTAAAATGATTGGTGACTGCCTTTCATCTGCTTTGATTTGGCAATATGTGTGGAAACAGTTGGTGGCTTCCATATCATTCCTGGAACATCCCCGTCTCCCTCAGAACTGCCAACTGCTTTGGAAATCTTGACATTTGGGGAAAAAAAAAAAAAAAAAAACAAAAAAAACCAACAAAACAAAATGAGTGATTCATTTAGAGTCAGATTTCTAGGGGTATATTCTTCTTCATGGTGTGCTCCATTGTCTTCGGTAAAATGTCATCCAGAAATAAATCATTCGCAGAGCACGTGCATAACGTGTCTGTGTGAGATTCCTTGCAAGTGCCAGGTCTGCCCACAGCTACAGCGTTAGCAAAACAGCCTGTGTCAGGTTTCCAGTATGTGGTGTGCTTAAATATGCTGGGTTTGTTGAGCTGGGAAGCAAAAGGGATCTTTGAGACAGGAGATCCCTGAGTCTGATGCACTAGAGGTCATTTTGTTTCTCAGTTTGGGGTTTTTTTCAGGGTGGTACCTCGAGAATTCTTTGAGATGATTCAGCAGTGGGTTCTGTTTGTGAATAATGAGGTTCTTAACAAAAAAATTAAATGCAAGTCTGTAACTGTTAGGGATAAGGGCACTCTATCTAGTATTCAGCCTTTAATTTCCTTCTGGATGGAGAGCAGTTATGAGGAATGCTTGTTTCTCTTCCGACACTTTCCTATTTGAGTTGAGTTGTGGCTTTTGTCTGCCAAAAGGAGCAGAGGAGAACTCCTAAAAATAGCTGTAATGTCTCCTGTACAGTGCATTAACACAATTTTGTTTAACCTTCAGCAAGCATTTTTCTCTGGAATAACACTGATATTTCCTGCTCAGAGAGCTGTTGTGCCTGCTGGCTCTCTGTGGTTTTACTTATTTCTCCCAGGGTTCTAGATGGTGTGGTGTGTGATTTTTGGTTTGTGATTTGGCTGAATTCTGGACATGAGAATGCACCGTGTGGCTGATCAGCAGCACATGTTCCTAAATAAGAACTGGGGGAAGGATAATAGGAAAAGATGTGTTGTAATGAATATGGATATAAAAATGGTAAAAACAGGGCAGGGTTTCATTTCATCAGGCAGGTGCTGCTTCTGCTCTGTGGTAAGGTTCTGCTTCATCCAGTATTTGATGGCTTAATTTTGGGTTTACTCTCATTCTGAATGCCTTGGGCTATTTGAGAGGTGCTCATGAGAGTTTTCTGCAGGAGTTCTGATTTTTCAGGTCCTGTCAGCACTTGCAGGGTGCTGTGTGAATGCAGCTGAGCTCTTCCAGGGCCTGCCAGTCCCCTGGAGTGTGGCAGGAACAGCCACACAACATTGTGCCTCAGTGTGAGGACACCCAAGTGTGCAGGATCACACCAAGGGCTGTGTTTGGTCATGACTTCTTCCGTGCCTAAGCAGGCTTGGCCATTCTGAATTGCATTCCCTCACACTTGTTCTGTCTGTGAGCTTGCATTATCCAGGGAAAACCCATCTCATTAGCCTTGCTAATAGAATTGACTCTGCTGTGTATTTATCCTCACACAGTGAAGATCAGCATCTTACCCTTTGCTAGCAAACACCCAATTTTAAAATTAATTGAATTTGCGGGGTTTACATAGATGAGCCATGAAATCCTTTGTAGTTCTTTTAAAAAAGTGCCCTTCTTTGAAACCATAAATGTATTTTGTAGAGCCAGTCAATCCCACTGGACACCTCAACTCTCTAAATCTTTCCTTTGGGTATCCTGCCAGCAGCTCCTTAGATTTCAGGTTTTAGCATTAACTTTGCTTCTGTGTTTCAGAGAAACAGAGATCCGTGCTCAGAATGCAGAGGCAAGATCTGAAGGTCTTGAAGAGAAGCGGGAAGAAGCTCTGTAGAGAATCAAAGAGCTAGAGTGTGAGCTGGAGAAAGATGGGGAAGTCATCCCAGAAGCAATACACAAAGAAAGGCAAGGTCAGGGAGAATCAGTATTCTGAACCCTGTCACAGACTTGGAGAGTGAAGCACTCTTAGAGGACACCTCATACACCTCCTGTTCAGTGCAGAACCCTGCATGCTGGGGCACGTCCTAGGGTTTTGCCTTGACTCTTTGTCAGAGATCAAGCAAGGAGACTTTTAACATGATTCTTGATCAGGGCAAAAAGAACTGCTGAATGTGGTGTGGTTTTGAGAGAAGCTAATTTTGTTTGATTTTGATATACAACACAGGGTCTATGTCTAGGAGATCATGTAACTGGCAACATCTGTGTTCTCCGTTACAGCCAAGAAGATCTGTTTAGGATCACTGATTTTGGAGTAGAAAAGAAATGATGTTCCAGGTCCCTTCACTCTCAGAGGCCACAGACCTTTTGTGTTTATAGCACAGGACACTCTTGCTCCCTCCAGGAGGTATTTGAACACTGCTGACCCACTGATCTTGCCCATATGGTGTGGCAGTGAGTTCCTCAGGTCAAAAGTTTGTTGTGGGTGAAAGCATTTCCTTGTGTCCTTTCTCAGCTAGATCCACAAGATATAAAATGTGGAGAAAAAAATGGGAATTAAAATTTCTTCCCCTATTCCTCCAGCATATCCTGTCTCTTTGACATCAAAGTGGGAGGAGAGGGTAATTTATTTATTAAAGGTGTGATACCTTGGGCACATCTTAACTCTGTGGTATTTTTAATGGCTTTGGTTTGTTGTTTTGTTCCTCTTTCAGAAAGAGGTTTCCAAGAAAGTGTCTCAGAAGTCGAGGCCTGCCCAAGTCCCAAAGCTTCTCCCTCTGGCCAGCCCAAGGGATCCAGAAAAAGCAAACACTGAAGAACAGCAATGCCTGGGTAATGTCCTAGTGGCCATTCATTGTAGTGTTTCACTCCTGATCCACTGCCTTTACTCCCTACCTACTACCCCAGCATCTCTGTGTGCTCATCAATCACTTCTTGCTGCTTTATCTCCTCCTGCCTCATCCCTGTTGGATCATGCAAGTAAGTTGTTTCCACGTCTCCCCTCTCCTATCAAGGTTTTTTTTTTCTGTCAGTGCCAGCATAGCCTGGTTGTCTAACTGATAATGAGTATCTCCTTCATCTTCTGGATTTCAGATGATCCAAATACCAGCTGCCTGACTGGTTAGGAAGAAAATGCACAAAAATCGGGATGACTCTGCAATTTGACCCATTCTCAGCTTGGAGAAGAGCAGGCAGTGAAACTGTCAGGAATCACATCAGCTCAGACAATCCTTGCCAACTCCCTCAGAGTAAATTCTCTGTTGGAAACATATCACTAACCCTTAAGTACATTTTTAAATGATGTTCTGCAAGTTTTTTGAACATAATATCTCCTGAAGGTAAAATGACAAGTTTCTGCTGGCTCTGTGTATATAAAAGAGAGAAGATCCTGCTGGAACAAGACATGCTTTTTGGAACTGAGGATGCTCTTAGCTATAATTTGCCTTTCTGTAACTGCAGAAAAGTTAAACGTTTGAAAAAAAGCTCTGCCTGGCTTCTGCAGATACAAGTGCCAGCACGGTAATCTGTGTGCCCTGACAAAGTACTGCGTGTGGCTTGACAGTTCTCGGGCTAAGTGTTGTTCCTTTGAGACATTATCTGTAAAGCTGTTGGTCTTTGATGTGCTAACAATCTTGGTCTGGGTGGGTCATTTTACACGGAGTTAGAAAAGCAGCCAGAGAAGTGTTCAGAGAAAGGATGAGCTGCAGCTCACTTTTTGCAGGATTATACCTTTTTGCCTAAGCATGCCCAGCATGAGAAATAACCAGAACCAGCTTTAGAGGAGTAACTGCACAACTCATGTTCCCCTAGTAGAAGATAACAGAGCTGTTTGACTTCCCAGAGCTAGTTTTCCATGAGCAGATCACTACTGAGATCTATTGAAGTACAGGAGCCATCCTGCCACCCTCTCCTGAGAGGATTACACTGGCAGAGTGATGTAGATGTGAGGTTACACCTGGAGCTCAGGTACTTGTGTGATCACCAAGAAGTTCCCAGGTGGATTTTTCGCTCTTCCCAGCCACTTGTAAGGGGGCTGGTTGGTCGGGTGTCCTTGCTGTAAAAAGGCTGGCAAATACTTGTAGAATGAGTATTATGGGAGCTGTTAGTGTTACCAGCAGGCAAATTGCTGTGGGTAAGGGAAAATTCAAGAGTGAGCAACTGGCTGGGTAACCCCTGCTAGGCAAGTGCATGATGGCAACAATTTGGGAGAAAGGCCACAAAGTGCTCTCTATCTTGGCCTCCTATACCAGCAGCAGCACATTGGTGCCGGGAACGGCTGTGCAGGGAGGTCTGCTTTGAAGGTAGGGTCCAGTAAAAGGGCATGAGCAGAGCTGACACCCAAAGGGCATCAGGATGTGTTGCAATTCCCAAGGCTCTCAGCTGGCTCTTTCCAGTGGTGCCGGATTCCCCCTCGTCAGCTCAGTGGGCGTCGGTTAAACGGGTCACCTTAACGTTTTCAGGAGCCCACGAGCTCAGCCGTTGTCCTGCCTCACCACCCTGTGGAAGCGAGCAGCAGCACAGCCTGCCTTTCCTCCGCACAACGGATGTGCCGGGCAGGGAAGCACCAGCCTTAAAAGCTGCCCTTTCCTCCTTTTACTTTTCTTCCTACTTTAAAGTTAGGGCTAGACATCTTGTTTGCCCGTGTGTGGATGTATTTGCGTGTGGGTGGTGACTGAAATCCCAAATCCAGGAACAGCAGCACAGACCCAGCTCATTCCCTCCTCGCAGGACCACCGGGCTGGTGGCACCCACCATCCTGCCTGAGTGCTGAGCCCCTTCCTGTTCCCCTGTGGATTGCCAGGCTCCCACTCCCACCCATCCAGCTGTTCAGTTGGTGGGGAGGGGGGAGGGCATTTAAGTACAAAGGGGAGAATCTGTCCTTCCTGCCAAGGTGATGGGACAAGATGGATCATATCCTGGGAGCCAGGCTCTGTCTAGGGTGTCAGGATGCATCTGGCCCTGCGATGGGGAAGGGGTGACACCCCATTTCCCCCCACACCTGGCTCACACACCTGCCAGGCCTTCTCCTTATTTTTAACTTTTCAAAACAAGTAGAGGCTTTTTCCATGTACAATCCACTTTATATTGCAGGCCTGGGCTGCCTCCCCTCCTGCCTCCAGACCAGGACCTGATGCTGGGCTGCCAACAGGCCAGCCCTCTTGCTCCTCTCTGAGCAGGGTTGACCAGGAGCAGTGTGGGAGCCATTTGTGGGACAGCTCTCAGAGCATGGGGGAGTCCTTCTTGTCTTTCAGGCCTTCTGGGAGCTTTGTGGTGTCCGGGAGGAGGCTGCTCACAGCCGCGGGGCTGTGGGCAGCCGGAGAGACCAGGTTCATGGCATCCAGAGGGAAGGGCAAGATGAAAGCAGCGGGTTTCTCTGCGGTGAGGGAGTGCAGTGCGTGGAGGTAACGGAGCTGAGCAGCGGCAGGGGCACTGGACAGGATCTCAGCTGCCATCCGCAGGGACTCGGAAGCTGCCTTTTCCCCCTCTGCAGCGATCACCTGCCAAGCAGGGGAAGAGAGGAGGTTTCTGTGAGACTGGGAGGGAGGTGGCAGAGACTTTTACAGAGGGAGGTTGCCACAGTGAAATTCCCAGGGCCAGTATGATTATAATATTCCTGCTCTTTGAAGATCACAGCATGTACTAGACCTCTTGATGCTGCCAAACGTTTGGGAGCTCACATCTAACGTGTTTTTACTGGGCCCATCGAAGCTCACAATTGAGGTCCCCTTGCTAGACCCAGCACTTGAACTGGAATTAAAGGAAACACATCTTCCCAGAGCCATGTGCTTGTGTGGCATGTCCCCGGGACCTCAAACCAGGGCTGGGAAAGGAAGGAGGAATGCTTTGGAAGGAGATGAGAAGCATTCAGAGTTGGCATACCCGCACTTTGGCCTGTCTCTGGGCCTCTGCTTCCACAGCCAGGGACTGCCGGAGCTCAGCAGGCAGCTGCACGTTGTTGCTGTGGCAGGAAAGGACAGGGATTAGTTGGGCTCTTGGCTCTCCTGGCAGCACTGGATGGTCAATCTGAAGCTTGGAATGGGCTCATCAGTCAGTCTCTGCAGAGCATTCTTTTATGTTCTTTGCTCCCTGGGTATTCCTCTTTGTATGCCTGACTTTAGCCTTCTACCTCCATTCCCATCCCTCTCTTTGAGCCTGGTTTTATAGTGACCAAGACTTCATGATCACGAGGCAGCAGACAGACATCTCTCTGTACCTCTGAGGCTCAAAGTTTAAGCTCACTCGTGTGAGAGAGCAGAGACTCCACTGGGAGACTGCTCTCGAGACAGGCACAGGAACGTTCTGTTCACAGATTTATTCATTCACTGCTTGTCTCTCTCTTCCATGTCCCTATACATGGTGAGTGAGTCCCACCTTTGTGCATGGACTTCTGAGTGATGAGCTCATCCCTCTCAAAGGCTCTGGGGCCTTTGATTTAAAGTGGGACATGGAGGATTCCATGTCTGCTGTGCCTCGTGAGCTACCAGAATTGGATGCAAACTCTGCCTGCAGCAGCAGTGAAATGGTGATGGGATCCCAGGTAAGGATCCTGCCCCGGCTGTCAGTGCAGGAGCAAGAACAGTCTGACACGTGGAAGTTTTACATGAGGCTGAAATGGGTAGGGAAAATAGGAAGGTGAGAGGCAAGACTCTACCTTCTGCAGAGTGGCTGCAGGGAGAGAGACTGAGGCAAAGCAGCAAAAGAAGCAGGCAGCAGAGAGTAGGATGGGTTCTTGCAAAGGGCCAGGGAATTCCCTTCTACCAGCATTTCCTACCTACATTTCTACTCTCTCCACTTTGATTCCCCAGCAGCCCGTGACTGCATCCAAAGCCACCTGTGAAGAGGAATATTTTTAGAGCATGGGGAGAACAGCAGCCCTGGCCTAGGCTCCTTACAGGGAGTAAGACAAGGCAGGGGCATTAACTGCAGGACTGTGAGGCAGATTTATCAAGTTTTGTGTGCTACTGTGCAAGACCCCTCAGAAATTAAATTACTGCCCTCACTTCCTATGTGTGTTTACCCCGGGGGTTTAGGAGGATTTAACTGGAGTCCACACTGATTCCAAGTCTGGAATCCTTCTTCAAACCAGTGTCTGTGACTGATGGACTGACCATCTGAGTGAGCTTCTTTGAGGAGCCTCAATTCACCCCTTGCTCTGCTGTCCCCCCTCCCCATGGAAGCACCTTGATCTCCTGGCTGATGTTTTTCCTCTCCAGCAGAAGCTCAGAGAAGGCTTGATGTGCCAGGAGGCGCTTTGTGGTGGTCTGCACCAGCAGCTGGATGGCACTGGAGATGCTGGTCAGGGTGGTGAGGAGAAGAGAGGCATTCTCCAACCGGTAGTAGCAGACAGCATCTATCTCCAAAGTAACCATGTCTTTGGTCACCACCTAAGAAGAAGACATTGGGGGAGATGGAGCTGGTTCTGGCAATTCTAAGGCAGCACAGGAAAGCACACAACTGAGAGAATGATGAGGACTAACTGGATGGTTAAGTCGTCACAGCTTCCACCTCTGATACTGACTGATCTTGGGCAAACCATATCAACTTTGGATCTCAGAGGTTACTTTGAGATGATTTTTGCAAACTTTTCTTTGCAAGGATGAAGGTTGGAAGCAAAAGATCTAATGTTAAAGAGATATCAAAATTAATATAGAAGGGACTATCAGCCATACCTGATGGAAGGGGACCTCTAGGGTTTTGAGGCGGAGGTCTATCTTGTGATATGTGTCCAGACAAGGAAGGAAAAAGAAAAGGCCTGTGGGAGGAAGAGAAAGGCAACTGATGATTATCAGAACCACAGAAATTGCTTCTCCTGCTCTGGAAAGGGGAGGGTTTGGCATGCAGAACTGAGGCTGCTTCTGTGATGGGTAAAAAGCCCTTAAAAGGAAGGGAACTAAAATATCCTATCTCCTGTCTGGCTGTGTCTGCTTGGAGGGCACCAGCATGAGAGCTTTGGTAGAGCATGAAAAAGAGAAGCAACATGGCTGGGGGCAGCTGAGTAAACACCTTACCAGGTCCTTTGGCTCTGCCAGGAAGGAGATGCCCAAGTCTGAAAACGATGGCTCTCTCATACTCCCGCACTACCTGCAGAGGGAAACAAAAAGGAGCCTGGGGAGGAAGAAGTAGGATTGGGAGAAGCAGCTTCAGAGGCATGGGAGGAAGCCTGTTCTAGAAAAGGGAGGATTTCAGCAGGTATGAGCTAGTGGTATCACTTGTCACTGAGTCCCTTTGCGCAGCACTGCTGGCTGACCTTGTGTGTGAGCATCCCTGGGACAGCCCAAGGTCTGGTGAGAGCAGCCCCTGCTAGACCCACCCAGGGTTTCCCAGGATGAGGCCAGCATCTTGCCTCTTTAAATTAAAGGAAGTAAAAATGTTCCATGTTGCTTGTTTCCCTTCATGGCAACCACGTGTGTATGTGCTCATGGGCCATAATACTGAAATTCTTGTTGATAACAAGATGCATGTGAAATTTCCTGAGAAATGAGAATCAAAATATGCCTACTTGTAACCATGCTATAAAAATCTGACAAAAGTTAGAGAAAGAAGGAAAATCTGCTATTAGCTGTGAGATCAATCTCTCTTAAAAGTTTTAATTCAAAGCCCATTTACCCAGCTGTTGCAATGCAGCCCTCTCCGGCCTGAATAGGCTGAAGATTATAGTTGAAAGTGAATAGACTTGCAATTTGTTTTAAAAAAGAGAAACCTAAGGCCCTGTCTGCTGATATTGCAGCAGGAGTATTTGATAGGCAGTGGTTGGACCCCTGTGCTGTAGCAACACGTGACAAAAGATAAACCAACATTAATAATGAGTTGAAGAGGTATAAATAGGGCCTTAGACCAAAGAAGCTTTATGCTCATGTCCAACGTATATCAGTGTGTGACACCCACATCAGACACCAGGCACTGAGAGAGGCCCCAGGGCTATCCTCACCTTCATGCAGAACCAGACAGAAATGGGGAAGGTCATTATGATGAACAGGAAAGACAAGATGGTCAGAAGCCACTCACAGATGCCCAGACCTGGAGACTTTACACCTAGGGAGAAATCCAACATGACTGTGTTAGGAGAGGACTGTTCCCAAAATACTGATAACCTGACAAGTGCCTGCACACAAAAGCTTCAGTGTTGTCCTTTGCCTGGACTTGGTGGATGTGAATAACTTGTCACTCTCTGGAGGTGAGTTAAGGAACATTCCCCGCTCCAGATGGTCAGGAGCTGTGAGGATGGAGGGGTAGATTTTGTCTCTGCTTTACTGACAAAAACTGAGCCATTCTTCTCCACAGTTGCTTGACTAGAGGACAGCCTTTCTCTTGAAGAATTGCCACAAAGCAGTGTTGAAAGGCTTGGAATGGGCAAATTGATTGAGCTGGGATTCCTGAAACTAATCTGGAAAGATGAGCTAAAGGTAAAGATTGTAAATAAAAAAGAGCTTTCAACATGCACAGACTGAAGTGCCCTTCCCAATCAGGGCATTTCATGTTGCTTTGGAATAGAATTTTACTTGCATCTCATCTCC
>JAWWES010000006.1:27152866-27169211 GCA_035583135.1 Lophotriccus pileatus
CCTGGACTTGGTGGATGTGAATAACTTGTCACTCTCTGGAGGTGAGTTAAGGAACATTCCCTGCTCCAGATGGTCAGGAGCTGTGAGGATGGAGGGGCAGATTTTGTCTCTGCTTTACTGACAAAAACTGAGCCATTCTTCTCCACAGTTGCTTGACTAGAGGGCAGCCTTTCTCTTGAAGAATTGCCACAAAGCAGTGTTGAAAGGCTTGGGATGGGCAACTTAGCTGGGATTCCTGAAACTAATCTGGAAAGATGAGCTAAAGGCAAAGATTGTAAATAAAACAGAGCTTTCAACACGCACAGACTGAAGTGCCCTTCCCAATCAGGGCATTTCATGTTGCTTTGGAATAGAATTTTACTTGCATCTCATCTCCCTTAATGTAGTGGGATAAAGCCATTGGGGCCACTGAACTCCTTCTGTGCTCTACAACAGTCACACCAAGGTGCTGGGGGCTGACTGGGGTGGTCAGCCCTAGATGCATCTACCTGCTACATCTCCCCAAAGGGAGTATGGATCATCTTGCTTTGGCTGCCCTTTGTTGTGCTCCTGTCTGAAGTAAAATTCAGCAGGTATGGCATGAAAATCGATATATTGCTCTTGGATATACTAAAAGCCAGAGAGTGGACCATGATTTCCAGCAATGAAGTTGGCATCCCTCCCATTTTGTATCCCTTCTAGCCCTTCCATCCCTGCCCCTCTGCCTTTGGAGGTCTCTGCAGAACCACCAGATCCTGAGAGAGGTTCAGATCCAAAGAACCAACATGATCACTAGAGTTCCACAGCACCACTCACTAACTGTGATTCCTGTAACTGAGGCAGAAAGAGGTGGTTGTGAAAAACTAGATGTCAGAGAGTCAAGAGCAAGTCAGAATCTTTGTGTCACTCTAGGGCAGCAGAGCTGCTGGCATGGAAGTGCACAAGTGATGCTGGCTCCTGTAATACACATCTGCCATGCCCTGGTCATGCTGGGTCCAAAGAGGCCCAGATACCTTTCCAAAAGACTCATGATGCTCCCTTCTATCATGGCAGGCTGGGAATTTTCCTAACACACATCTCCATGTGGAGAGGAGCTGCTTTTAAAGATTATCCGGAAGGGGAGCTGCAAGTGTGGACCTTAAGGGTAGTTCTTCCCTGCAGTGAGGTCTTTTGGGCTGTGAAATGGCATTAAGGCTAATGCTGTCCACCTAAAGAAGGGCAAGTGAGAAAACGAAGAGAACAGAGCTGGGAGGTTGGCTGGGGTCTCTCATATTCTGTCCTGAGGATAACCAGGTCTGTCATGCAGAGAGTAGTCATGCTATGACCCACACAGCATCAAAGAGCCCACAGTTTTTCAAGCCCTTCCCCTTCTTGTAAGCCATACCTTCCTCTTGCTGCTCGCTGTCCAGCAGTGCCATTGCCTCCATTTCTTCCTCAGATACCACCTCATCCACGTCCACCACCGTGGAGGTGTGCACCCTCCCATCAGTCCCCGCAGTGCTCTTGGTCTCCTTTGCTTTCTCCTGCTTTATGTCTCCCCTTCCTTTGCCGCCTTCTCTGCTGCTCTCCCTCTTCTCCCGTTTGCTCTGCGTACCCGGGGACTCTCTCCGTCTTCTGTGAGACTCCCTGGAAGAGCTCCGAGCTCTCTTATCCATCCTCATCTGTGCCAAGGAGCCCACAGCTGCCCGTGGGAGCAGAATGAGTCCCTGCTTGAATTTATTGCTGCAGGCAGGGGAGGAGGGAAGGGGAGGTGTCACATCAAGGAGGCTTGTTCCAAGTTCATCAGGGGCTTGTTGGCCATGATGGACAGTGAAGTGAACAAGCTGTTTCCAGCTGCTCACCTCTCATCACACCCTGCTGTGGAGAGGGGAAGGAAGGTTAGACCTGGACATGGTGGACTCCAGGAGGACGTTCTGTTTGCATCCTGCTTTTGGGAATAAAATACAGTCAGAAGCACTCAGATGGTTTTAGTAGATGGTTTCTGCAAAGCTGTTGAAAAGCAATCTAAAAGTAACTGTCAGGCACATGGCCCCAAAGACCTCAAATGGTGAGAGTGGCCCTCAGTTAATACCAGGGTGAAAAACGTTTGCTGGTGAGACCAGTGGCTTACTCAGGAGTATTTGGAGTGGATGCTGCAGTGAACGTCTGGGTGGACAGCATCTCACACTGCTCTGCTCTCCAGAAGACAATGGCAGCAACCCCCTTCTGTCCAGGATCACCTCATATTTTAGCAGGATGGGAAATTAACTGGTCCAGTTCAGCCACGAACTTTCCTGAAATGATGCAAAGCATGGTGGCCATTCCTGGGATAGAGCAGTTGAATCTAGATTGCCAAAAGAGTTTGTGCCTAAATGCCTTCCTAGTTTTCCACAGAAGCAATGTGGCAGAGCAAACATAGGAGCCTTCTCTTTTTGTGCTGCTCAGCCAGTGGTGACATCTTCAGAATCCTCTGGAAGGAGGTTTAAAACACGTTTGAAGTGTTTAAAACACTTTTGAAGTGTTTTAAAGTCACTGACTGATTAAAGAAACCAGCACCTGGCTAGAAATCGTACTACGGGCAAGACACAGCTGGGACATAAGGCAGGGCAGTGCTGAGCTTGGGGATTCCCGGTCTGTGGCGTGGAGGAGTAGCTGGAGGGAGCTGGGAAGCTGGCTGGGGATGTGCTGCTCTTGTTTTTTCACAGATTCCTGTTTTATTGGAAACTTGTGGGCCCACAGGGAGTCAGGATATTGCAGGCAGGGAGGGCAGGAGCACCAGCTGCCTGCTTTCTCTGCTCTGACATGCTGGGTGCCTTGTCAGCAGGTCACCAGGGATGTGATGGATGGAGAGGGCTAAAGGCAGGAGAAAAGTTTGGTGTAAATGGGGTGTAATTAATAAATTTATGCAGTTTATATACTTTGGAAGTGCTCTAGAAAGCTTTTGCACTTGGTGGTTATCACTTGTTTATCACATGGGACTGGGGGAGCTGCTGAAAGGGCAGGGGATGTTTTAAGCAGTAGCAGCAAACAGCAGCTCAGGTTTGTTTTGGATTCCTGTTGGTATCTTTTCAAAAGCACCTTGGCATATTTAACACCTCCAAACCTGCAACTTGCTGGTTTTGTCAGATGTTTTCTTCAACCAGTGGGTCCTGACTCCACCATCCCTGGGGGATGTTTTTGGCTGCTCCCTTGGAACACGGGACACACTCTGGGAGCACATGCTGACAGGTTTGCAACCTTTGCTGTCCCAAAATCTGCAATTTCAGCTCCTGTTTTATTCTGAAGCGTATTCCCGTGTGGAAATCAGCTGTGCTGTTGAAAGGGTTTCTTAGAAGTCTGTGATCTCTTAGGAAACAGCCATTGCACCACACTTTACCACGGTCTGTGGCCTTGGGAAAGTCACTCAGTGTCTCCACTGTGGATTTTCCACTCAGAGGGGACTGGAAAATACAAGGCTCCTCTTAATAACAGTCTTTGGGTTTAAATATTATCGCTTTAAAGGAACTGATCCTATTTTATGTGTGGCTCTTTCACAAAGTGCTTTTTGCATCTCCATTGTGGATTTTCCTCTCAGATGAGACAAAAAAATACAAGACTCCTTACAATACCAAACTCCTCTTACAAAATACAAGGCTCCTCTTAATAACAGCGGGACACTGAGGTGCTGGAATGAGCCCAGAGAAGGGCAGTGGAGCTGGGGAAGGGTCTGGAGCACCAGTCTGGTTCAGAAGCAGCAGAGGGAGATGGGGGGCTCAGCCTGGGGAAAAGAAGGCTCTGAGGGGACCTTCTTGCTCTCTAAAACCACCTGAAAAGAGGTTGTAGCCAGGCAGGGGTTTCCCCCAGTGCTTTCCCCCAGGCAACCAGGGGTAGGACAAATGGACATAGTCCTAAGCTGGGCCAGGGGAGGTTTAGGCTGGACGTTAGGAAGAATTTCTTCACAGAAAGCGCGATTAAACATTGGAACAGGCTGCCCACGGGAGGTGGTGGAGTCGCCATCCCCGGAGGTGTTTAAGCAAAGACTGGCGGTGTGGCGCTCACTGCCACGGTCTGAGCGACACCTCGGGTGGACCCGATGATCTCGTGAGCTCTTTTCGCACCCCAGTCAATCCTCCGTTCCTGTGACCACCTCACGTGTTTGGTTTTTTTTAACCCATTTTTTTTTTGTAGAAGGCGGGGTCAGCGCCTCCGCCCAGGTGGGAGCCCCTCCCACCTCCTGTAGGAGGGCGCGGCGGCCGCTCCCCCTCAGCCGCTCCTCAATGGCGGCGGTGTGAGGGGAGGCGGGGGAGGCACCGCCCCGTCCTCGCGCCCCGTAAAGGCGGGAAAGGCGGCGCGCGTGCGCGCTGGGGGCGGGGAGCCATGGCGTCGTGAGTGTGGGAGCCACGGGAGGGGCTGGGGGGTGACTGTGTGGGGCGACAGCGGTCCTGTAAGGCTGACAGAGGGGCACAGGGGGTTCTGCGGGGAGCGCCGAGCCGCTCGGGTCGGTGCGGGATTGGTTCCTCGGGCAGCAGTTTGAGGGTGCGGGGATTAGGGGCGCGCTGAACTCCGGGGGCGCCGGCGGGTGAATACACGGGGTTGGTGAGTAGTGGGTTGGTGAAGCTGCTGCCCGCTAACCCCCTCCAGCTCTCAGTGGGAGCGAGTCGGGATTCCCCCGGGGTTTGAGCGGCCGTGGTGGTGCGGGTCGTCATCTGCTGGCTGGCGTTCCCCCTGCAGCACAGACACGGCGAGGCAGGCGCAGCTCATGGAGCTGCTGAAGAAGGAGGTGAGAGCGATGCTGATAGCTGCCAAGGAGGGCCTAACGCCGGCAGAGCTGGAGGAGCAGTACATGGCCATAGTCTGCAAACCCCTGCCCCTCCAAGACCTGGGCTTCCAGTCCACCTTGGAGCTGGTGACAAAGATGCCTGAAGTTGTCCGAGTCTCTTTTTGCAGGAATGGCACTGTTATCCTCAAAGGTGAGGTTCTGTTGGGTGGAGGAGTTGTTTGGAACCTCATACTGGTGTGAAGTGATGCGCTGTTGTCACACGTCTGTTTCTTGTTCATCTCTGGTTAGCTTCTTGTCTTTGATGTTTCTTCCCCGGTTTTGATCTGCCTTTTAACACTTTCTTTCCTTCTGAGAAAATCACCCTGGCTTCTAGTTCCTTTTGTACATTTTTGCATTCTGCTCTTAGTTTAGAAACTGAGGTAACATTTCCTATGGGTAAACTAGAGCTGGAAAGCATCACTTTTCCTGTAAATGCAGACTAGAGCAGAAGCCAAAACCAGGGGTGAGGCCTCTCAAAAGAAGCTATAAATGTTTCTCTACCTGACCCCGTGGGAAGTTTAGTCTCTATCAAAGAACCTTTTTCGTATTCTTTGGAGAGGAGTTGTGGTAAAGAATGGTAGGTGCAAAGAATTGATTGGGAAGGGTGAAATGTTTGGGGCTTTTTGAGTGCCACAGTCAAGACTAGAAAAAGTTGTTTAGAAGCATGGAAAAGACCTGGGCTGCTCTCCAGGGAGACCTTGTTTGGGCAGGGGAGTTCTCTGTGGTGGGAGTTTACTGTGATTCTGCTTTCCCAGAAAAACTCTCAGCAGGTTTCATTTGTGACCCTGCATCCAAGAATTTGACCTGCCTTCCTACCTGGTGTGAGTTTATAGGGATAAGGGTCCAAACTGGTTGTTGGCTTCTGAAAAGGGGTTTGGTTCTGCCACGATTTAGTTTGATTGCTTTTGAAGAAGACAGCTGCTTCTGAAAAGGGTGGAGGGAAGAGGAATGAAGAGGAGCTTTGGCAGGGTAGAGCTTTTAGCAGTTCGTTGTTCTGGCTGTGTGTTTATTTCTCTCTGTTGTAGCCATTGCAGATGACAGCACCAAAGGCATCGCCAAGCTGGTCGCCTGCCAGAAGGGAAGGACATGGAGGAAACCTCCTCCGAAGGCAAACGCTGCTTCTCTCTCCAAGAACTCTAAGAATGCCCAGTGTTTCCCCCTGAGAGCCAGGACTCCTGTCCTGCCAGCAATAGTGAAGGCTGAGCTGCAGGACCTGCTGAGCTCCTCCCCTCTTCTGCTCCAGGACTTGGACAAGGCCTTCCTCAGTGGCTTTGGCCGGGCGTTCCCGTACAGGCAGTACGGCTTTTCTTCCACGCTGGAAGCCCTCAGGAGCGTGTCTGATTTGGTTGTGGTCGAGCAGACAAAGGCAGGCTCCTTGCTGGTCCTGAGACAGAACCTGGCAAATGAGGCAGAGCAGGAAGAGGTGCCTCAAGGTGAGGCGCAGGACGAAGAGACGCTGCGAGGTGAGGGGGTGTGTTTGACTGAAAGCACGAAGTAGCTCTTACAAGCTCTGTAGCCAAGCAGCTACATTTCAAGTGGCTCTTGCTTCATTTCCCGCTGCTGTAGTAGTCCAGGTTCCCCTGGGTTTTAGCACAGAAGGGCTGTTATGTGCTGTAGAAGCAGCTGTCACAAGGCAGTTGTCTTGGCTGCAGAGTGTAACTGGACATTTTCAACATGTTGCCACTGTTTTTTGATGTGAGGTAAAAGAAGGGATGTTTAGCCCGTTCAGAGCATGAACTTTCTGAGTGTGTGTGTTGGTCTGGAATTTCTAGTCATTTCACGCAGTAAAAAATAGAAGGGTTTTCTGAACACCTGCTCTGCAGGCTGGTGAAGCCTTCCTGATATTCTTTTTGAGACCACATTTAACACTGGCCTGAAAGTCACAGCTGCAATGTTCCACAAAAGAGACAGGACTGCAGATGCCCTCAGTGTTCTCATAAAACCTACAGTAAAGGGTGGAAAAATCACATAGAGTTACTGACAAATTCATGGCTTTTCTGGGGAAAATTAATTTTGGCATCATGCTAGCAGTGGATTTTAGCACTTGGCATGCTTGTAAGAGCAAGCATTTGTTTTGGTTTGTTTCAGCTTATGAAAACAGTGAATCCTCATGAGTGTGGTGGCTGTGAATGCTACAAGAAATGAGGAAAACACCACCAGTATTTTCAGAAGTTTTCTCCTTCTGCTTAATATGCTACTCTGCATCAGTCCAATCAGTAAGAGTAACATCCAAAATGTCATCTTTGCAGCCGAGATGCCTCCTTTGGAACCCGTCTGTGAGACAGATGACTTGTACCAGGCAGCCCTTGAGAAGAAGTGTGAGCCGGTGGAAACACAAGCAGCAGATTTGGGTGATGGCCTCAAACAAGTAAGTGGTGGACAAGTGATCTGTAGTTTTTTCATGTCTTATTCGAGTGGGTGATAACTCCTTTTACTGTCTTTGCTGGGTTTGCGTTGTTGATGCACTGTTCCCATCTACACCACTTCGAAGGAAATAACGTTTTCAGCAGTAAGAATAACACACAATTGGCAGCTGTGCTGACAGTTCACTCTGTACAATTCTGTCTGGAGTAAGAAAAGAACAAAGCTTGTAGATTTTGTTTGGTTTTGTCCTAGTGTGAAAGTGAGATGGATGCATTTATGCTTTCTGTCACTTCTGAGTCATTTTCAGATAGTTTTGCTCATTCAGTCACCTACTTTTTCATGGTTATGGAACATAGAGATAACATCTTTTCAGTAAAATCTAGCAAAGAGGTGGGTTGGATTTGGTTTGGGGGTTGTTTTTTGGTTTGTTTTGTTTGTTTTTGTGGGGGGTTTTGTTTTGTTTTGCTTTTTTAGCAACAGCCATTCACTACTTTTGTCTAAATACATGACATGACTTCAATTCCTCTCCTTTATTCCTTGTAGGAATATGAGCAAGGCTTTTTTGTTGCACCCCTCTTTACACTGGAGGGAAGGAAAAAAGCGTGAAAATGAATGCTTCTATCACAGGGAAAGTTTGGATCCAAGTTAGTGCAATCTATTGGGATTCTCTGATATTCAGTAATTCACAGGTCCCTGGGAAAGCAGAACTGTTTTTTTAACTTACTGGAAAGGCCAGTTGTGTGATCAGTGTATGACGAGACGTCTGACCTTCCTCTTGCCTCTTTGTAGCCTCAAGATTTTCAGCCATTGCTGCCAAACAAGCTGACACTGACCGTGGAAATCCCCCCCGATGCTGTTCAGGACAGAAGCCTTTGCAGTTTACCACCTCTGAAGAGAAAGTGCTTGGTGGGAGTCGTCGTGGAATTCATCGTCTCTCCTACCCAGTTCTACGCCCACATCTGCAGCAGGGAAACATCCTACAAGCTGCAGGATCTGATGTTTGAGATGAGGTGGGAGCACGCTGTGCCAGGGCAGTGCAGTGCTGCTGCCTCTGGTGTGCGTGTGTTTGTGGTGAGGGAACAGGGCACCAGCTGGTGGTGATGGTCAGTGCTGGATTCATGGCTTGGTAATGGGATGCACCTGCTCATTGTGCTTCTCCATTCCTCTTAACTAACAAGCAGTAAGTGTGGTCAATAGCAAAAGAGTCCTGGGCTGTTCTGGACTTTCAAAGCCTGGAAAGGTTATGGGGAGGAGCTTGAAGGGTTCCTTTGCCTTGTCTGTGCTAATGTTGCTCATGTGCTCAGTTAAAACTTTGATTTCCATCTCCAACACTTTGAGCCAGTACTTTGGAATCTGGTTCATAAAGAAACACTGACATGTAAAGGTAAATGTTAAAAAGGTAATGATTAGAATGACTGTATTTAGTCTCTGATTAATCCCCATTAATTAACTGTTTGTTGGACCCTGAGAATATAATTGAAGTGTTAAAAGTTTGGGTTTGAATTTTTTTGTTGCCATTGCAGTTCAGGTGTGGGAGAACAGAGATATAAAGGATCTATTAAAACAACTCCTGAAAATTCATGTCATGGGGACTTTAAAAAATCAGGATTCTTTTGATGCCCCGTGTATTTCTTCTTGTTCATCTCCTGCATCCCACTAAGCAGAGTTTCTCCCTGTGATCTTTTACAGACACCTCTACTCACATAAACTTGTCTCTGATAAATACATCATGCCTGACTCCGCAGTGCGGCCTGGACAGCTCTGCTGTGCCATGGTCTCCAAATGGTGGTACCGTGTCATCATCCACCGTGTGATCAGTGACCAGGAAGTGGAGGTGTTCTATGCAGATTATGGACACCTCCAAGTCGTCCAAAAGTCTTGGCTGAGATTCCTCAAGTAAGTAAATTACACGTGGGCGGCAGGATCGCAGAACAGCTGAGGTTGGATTAGACTTCTGGAGGGCATCCTGTCCAAGCTCCCTGCTTAAGTGGGGCTGTCTGGAATAGGCTGCCTAGACCTTGTCAAGACGGTTTTTGAATGTTTCCGAGAGTAGAGACTTCATGACTGCTTTGGGCAACCTGTTCCAGTGCTTGCTTGCTTGCTCTCATGGTAAAAATGCCACTGTCCTGACAGGTGGCCCCATGTGTTCTGGTTATGAGGTTCCTGTCTGCCCATTTCTATCCTGTCGAGATCCATCCGGGTGGCAGCCTGAGCCTCTGGGGTATCAGCCACTCCTGCCAGTTTTGTATCATCAGCAGACGGAGGGTAGACTTGCCCAGATCAATAATGAAGATGGTGAACAATGCTGGACCCAGCACTGGCCCCTGGGGTACACTGCTAAATCCTTCCCTGTTTCCGCCCTCACTCCTCAGTCTGTCCTCCTGCTGCTTTCTGTCACCGTGGGGCAAGCTCCCTGATCCCCCTTCCTGTGTTCCATGAGTGGACATCAGTCCAAGTGGGACACATTTGCAGTGCCAGAGGTACTTGTTCTCTGCAGCTCAGCACGTTTTCCATATTTGCATCTTCCCCCTCATTTTCATCTCTTCATGCCTCACTGTTGGCATTCTTTGGTTCAAAAGTCATGGCTCTCTGTCCCTAACTTTGTCTCCACAAGGAGTTCTGATGGGAAGGTGCTTGGCCCAGGGAATGTATAAGGTACCAGTTATTAGTGCTGTTTTGGCTGTGCCCATTCTCTGGATATGGAGTGTTTTCCAAAGCTGCTGTTAGTTTTTAGTCATAAGCACACAATCCATTATTCCTAAGCTGATATTAAAACCCAGAAGAGGAGGTAGTTTTGCTCTGCTGTTGCTTTTTCCCTATTTTTGTGGTAATGGCTTTGCTTTCTTTGCATTTTAGGTGGCACTACTTGAAGCTCCCTGCTCAGGCCATCCCGTGTTCCTTGGCATGGGTAAAACCCGTGGAGGTACATGTTCACATGCAGTTTTGTTTATTGACATATGTACAGGAGTTACCAAGTAGAGGTTGTCTTTTTCTCCTGCTAAGGGCAGGCATTTTGGATGAATTCAGGTCCTGTTGATATTTACAGCAGAATTGGTGCTGTTATGTTCAGCGGAGTGGGACTGGGTAAGTCTCTGCTCGGCCAGCAATCACCTTTCCAATGTTTTCCTTACCATCAGAGCAGTCTTGCTTATATTCTTGCAGAAACTGTTAAACTACTGAGCAATCCTGTTTCTTCCCCTGCCAGTAGTTCCCCAGAAGCCCTGGTAGCTCCAGCCCTCTGTTTTAAAAAACTCTTCTGTGACAGAGCTTTAAGTGCAGTCAGCACAGCCAAAGAGTTATAGAGGTCATAAAGTTCCTCCGTGGTGGGGAAACCTCTTGGTCATGAAGCAGGAGAAGTACAATCTCTGAAGGAAAGCACGTGAGTGGAGTTGCTGCCTCTGTGTGTTTTAAAGATGCTACTTTTAAGAAGTTGTTTCCTTTGGGTTTTGAGAGTTAATCACCATTTTCATTGCAGCTTAACAGCTTCTTAACTTTTGGTACTTCTCACATCTGTAAAATCCCATCATTCCAGGAATTAAAAAAACAAACACCAAACAAGTGTATTTTAGGCAGCTGTGATAAAATCAGTGGCGAATGCCATTGGGCTGCGTTTGGAAGTGGGTATTTAGGGTTAAAGGGCATTTCCAGTGTACCCAGCATTGCAGGCTTTGGGGTAGTTTGGGTTAGTTCTGTGCTGGGAAGCTGCTCTGCCTGACTTTCCTGTATTTGTCACTGGCCTGGCCTAGCTCAGTTGCCTCTTGATAAGTGCCCCTCACCAGCGAAAGTCCCAGGTGGTGGACATTAGTTTGTTTTTAGTACCTTTGTCCTTGTTTTCTCCCTCAGGGTACGTGGTCTCCTGCAGCAACTCTCCTGTTCAAGAATCTCTGTCGCTTCAAGGAGCTTGTGGGCATCGTGGATGAATATGTGGATGGTGTTCTGCACCTCTTCCTCTGTGACACATCCACCAAGGAGGATGTCTACTTCCACTCTGTCCTGAGGGATATGGGATATGCTGATGTGTGTGGAGAGAACATTCCTTCCCAGGTCAGGATGGGAGATGTGTGCTGCTGAAAGGAAGGGCAAGGAAAGGACCCCTGACTGGGTACCAGTAATGTGAAGATCTTTACCTTGAATCAAGCAGTTTTGTGAAGAGCAAAACTGGTATTCTTTGCTTTCCTGTAGCTTACCATTTGTGGCTGCAACCCAGAGTTGTGTAACTCTGTGGTGAGAGCTTGCTTTTTGGTTCAGGTGGAATCTGATGATACAGCAGAGATGTTCTTTTTTAGCAGAGCAAATTATTTCCACTGTCTTCTGGCAGTGGATTAGAAACTGATTAGTGTGGCAGTGTTGCAGATTCAGCTGGCACACGTCTTGTAGAGATAACAGGGAACAGTAAAATCGCTGCAGATATTCTGAGCATAAGGCCAAACTGAGATGGAATGGAGAGGTTGTTAAGAGATGTGTTAATTGAGGTGCCTGAATCATCCAACCAGTTAATGGCAGCTCAAGTTCATTAGATTTTATAGTATGGCTTAAAGTGGTGCTGCATAGTGAGGAACACTCCTATCTTGAAAAGGGGCAAGAAGGAAGACCCAGGAAACTCCTGGCCCATCAGCCTCACCTCTATCCCTGGAGAGGTGATGGAATGGGGCACTCTGGAGGTCATCACCAGGCATGTAGAAGAAAAGGTCACCAGGAGTGGTCAGCATGGATTCACCAAGGGTTTTGCTTGACCAATTTGATACCCTTCTATGACAACACGGCAGGATGGGTTGAAGGAGGGGAGAGCAGTGGGTGGGGTGTACCTTGACTTGAGCAAGGCTTTTGACGCTGTCTCCCATAACACCCTTGCAGGTAAGCTCAGGAAATGTGGGTTAGGTGAATGGGCAGTGAGGTGGATCAACAACTGGCTGAATGGTAGAGGTCAGAGGGTTGTGATCAGCAGAGTAGAATCCATTTGGAGGCCTGGAGTCAGTGGCATTCCCCTGGGATCAACAGTGGGTCCAGTCTTATTCAACTTCTTTATCAACGACCTGGAAGAAGGGATAGAATGTACCTTCAGCAAGTTTGGTGATGGTACAAAAGTGGGGGGGTGGGTGATACATCTGAAGGCTGTGCTCCCATTCAGGGGGACCTTGACAGGCCAGAGAACTGGGCAGAGAGAAACCTAAAGAGGTTCAACAAGAGCAGTTGTAGGGTCCTGCACGTGGGGGGGAATAACCCCACTACCAGCACAGGTTGGGGGCTGACCTGGAGATCAGCACTGTGGAGAAGGACCGGGCAGTGCTGGTGGATGACAAGTTGTCCGTGAGCCAGCAGTGTGCCCTGGGGCCAGGAGGGTCAGTGGGATCCTGGGGTGCATTAGGAAGAGTGTGGCCAGCAGGTCGAGGGAGGTGGTCCTGCCCCTCTACTCATCCCTAGTGAGGCCACATCTGCAGTGCTTTGTCCAGTTCTGAGCAGTTCCAAGAGGATGGTGCCAGACTCTGGTGGTGCCCGGGAACAGGATGAGGAATAATGGCCATAAACTAAAACACAAGTTCTACCTCAGCAGGAGGAAGAACTTCATGTTGAGGGTGGCAGAGCACTGGAACAGGCTGCCCAGGGAGTTGGTGAAATCTCCCTCTCTGGAGACATTCCAAACCCAGCTGGATGCCTTCCTGTCACCAGTTCCAGGTGACCCTTCCTCGGGAGGGGGGTTGGACTGGATGATCTCCAGAGGTCCCTTCCAACCCTATAACAATTCTGTGATACTTAAATTATTTTGGCCTTCTACACTCTAGGCACTGAAGGTTGGTTATGCCATTAGCAAACTGAATTATGGAAATGTTTTAAAGTTGTAAAACTCACTTTGCAAGTGAAAGGTACCGTGTTGGACAGTGTAACCATGATAGATTGCCTCTTGTGCCTCGGACAGACATCCCAGTTGTGAGCCAGTGCAGAGGGCATTTGTGCTTTAGGCTCCTCTGTCATTATCTGGCTCAGCTCACTTTCAATAAGAACTGTGTGGATGATGAAACCCGTGGAAAGGTACTGCCATGATTTTATATCTCAGCAGAAAACTGGGCTTTACAGCCTGGAGTGCTTCTCTCTGTTGCTTTCTTCAGTAGATGCAGATTGCATGTTTTGGCAGGATTAGATCCTGTGATTGTATTTTTGCATGTGTACGTCCAGTTTTGAGGGGGAGAGGGGCATTGCTGAGAAATCTTGCTGCTGGCAGGAGAGGGGTTGATTTTCCTAGAAAGGCCATTTCTGCAAGAATTTTGAGCTCACTTGTGGGTGGTGGTCTTCTCCAGAAAACCTACTAGAGATTTGCTTAATCCTTTTTATTCTTTTTGGTGGCTACAACATGGGGTTTTCTCCTGTCCTGGTGTGGGTTTTTTTTATTTGTTCCTAGGAATTCAAGGAGCTGAATCCTTTGGCCTTGTATGTTCAGCCCAGTGGAAAGCAGGAGAATGATGAACTGGTGGAGCCAGACTTTTGCTTGCAGCAGGAATCTCTGGTTGCAGATAGTGAAACAACAGCCTCAGAGTGGGATGGGGCTGAGCTGTGTGAGCAGGTGAGAGTTTGGCTGTGGCACAGCAATTGTTGCATGAAATCAGCTCCATGTGACTGAGAGATGGGTGAGGATCCCTGAAATGTAAGTTTAATTTGAATTCTTAACCAAAAATGCAGAGGGGCTTCCTCTGACTCGTTTCCTGCTTCCTTGCAGAAACTCCCCCTGTCATTGCCATGGCTGGTTCTGCGTGGGGCTGCTGAGAGACAAGCCAGCTGTTGATTCTTTGCTAAGACATGGTGCTTTTTATCTCGTAATCTGTCACTCTTTCCAGGTTGCTGTGCAGGAAGAGCTGCCCTTTGGCCAAGGGAGCTAGGGGTTTGTTGTTGTGTGGTTTTGTTGGTGTGGCTTTTTAATCAGCCAGTTGCTGACATTCCAGTTCTTCGTGAGTTTTGAGAGATAATAAAGACCAGGGCAGCTAATGAACTGAGTGTGCACTAATTGCACCCTCTCTTGATTTTTTTTTTTTTATGTACATTTGCAGACACCTCATTCTCTTGGAGAGTCCTCTGTGCCTGCTGTCCTAGTCAAGCCAGAGGAAGATCTTTACACCTCCTTTATTTACTCCAAGCAACCAGCAGAAATGAGGCAAGATGACCCTGATCAGATAGAAAGATTTTGCAGCAAGGCCCAGCTTTCTGAAGCTGTACATCCCGCTGTTCTACCCATGGCAGTGCCGATCGTGCTGGACACCCCTAACACTACGGGTAGATTTGTCAGTCAGGGTTCACACAGCAGAAGGCTGAGCAGTCTGTTGCCATGCCATGGGTTTTGCAGTCCCTGTTGGTTATCCTAGGGCTGGTGCTGCTGGAACAGATGGAAATGTTGGTGTTTCTGTGGGCTGGAGATGCCACGGTAATAAATGGCTGGATGCAGTGCATCGGTTTGGCCTTTGTGCAGCAAAATGGATTTGTAATTGTTTAATGGGAAGAAATGAATTGAGGGTTAGTTCTTTCATTGCTGGGTTTTGTTGTTTTTTCTAGACTTTCTGTTGCTTTCATGCAGAAGCCTTTGTTTCCCCACTCCATACTGTGTTCATTCCATACTGAGTCTCCCAGTCTCTCAACTGTAAGGAACTAAAGCATTCTGTAAATCCTGTGAGGTCCCTGTGTGGGTGTTTGTCTTCCATCTTCCAAGCGATGAAAGAATTTACAACACCCCTATGAGAGTTGATTGATTTACAAGGTGGATTAAGTGCCTTGACAAAGGCAGTGGATTTTTATGCCTTGTAACAGAACTGTTTGCCTTCTCTTTGGAGTTCCCTAGACACAAGCAACTGATTTCTCACCTCTGGAAAAACAGAGGTGGAGCAGCTGGGGGACAGGGAGAGAGGTCCTTGGGTTATACCACGTCCAACTCATCAAATAGGTGTGCAGTAGCAAGTCCTCTTGCCATGATCTGGTAACATCCAGCAAAGGGCATTTCAGACTAAACTGGAGCTCCTGGATTTGCCAGTGTAGATCTGACCTTTCTTTTCTCCGTCCTTCCTTATGCAGGTGAAGAGAACATGAAGACCTTCCCAGGAGTTGGCCTCGGTCGTGCCAACCTCACAAACTCCATGTCCCTCCTGCCACACTCTCTGCAGTGTTGGCAGCTGCACGATTGGCAACTTGCAGTGGCTCCCCAGCCTGGGAAGGCAGGTGTGAGAAGAGGGGAGAAGCTGGAGCTGCTGCCAAAGAGGGTTGCTGGGTCTCTGGATGACCATGCTGTTGGATTTGTTTTTTGGAGCATCTTTTTTTGTTCACAAACATTTAATCCCTTGAAAAACTTTTTGGGTCTTATGTCTCAGGTGTGCCCAGCGTGTGTGATAAATGTTAATTTTACTTTGGGTTTGTATTTTTACTTTCAGGGAAACACTCTGCTTTTTTGTACCGGTGGTGTACTGGGTTACTGCTCTTTAGCATAATGGTTCATTATAATAATGGTCTTAAATGTCACATTGTGTTAGAAATCTTTTTAAGTTTAGGAGAGGGAAACTGGCTGCCTATCCCTCCCTCCTTGGGTGCATGAGCAGTTTTGACATTGTTTTTTAACACAGTGGGTGCTCAACACACTCCATGCCCTGAGGAGAGCTGAAGAAACCTCCCCCAAGAAGAAGGTGCTGTGATTTTGTTGGCTGCCATGTATACAAAGCATCAGGAATCTGATAAATAAAAATCTGTAAAGAATCCAGCAAGAGAAACCTGGAAGCTTGACATAGGCCATGTTTATGTAGCTTTGTGCCTGGGGCAAAAGGTGATGAGTGTGAGGCTGTTAATGCAAAGAGAAGCAGTGCAAACAGAAGTGCCCTGGTTAGGAATGCTGGTATTCAGCTGGTTTGCAGGTGCCTAGACCGACTAGGTGATCTTCAAAGCTCTCTTCCAACCCAAACCATTGTTTTAATTTCAGCATTTTGAGTTTGGTTTGGGATGTGAAAGGGCTAAAAAACAGGAAATGTGGGACTTGTTAGAAAGCAACTGCTAGGAAAGCTAATAAAGGAGGTGAAAGCAGAATGGTGAGGAGCAGGGGCTGTTGCCTTCCTCTCTGGTGCCGTGCTTGGGCCTGGGGGCTCATTGCACATGTTTGTCATCCATGCACTGTAACAGAGCTGAGGTTGCTGGGGGGTAACTTGAATCTGCAGTAACCCAAAAATGACATAAAATAACCCAAATGACCTGCAGTAACCCCAAAAT
>JAWWES010000006.1:27170255-27215250 GCA_035583135.1 Lophotriccus pileatus
AAAATGACCTGCAGTGACCCCAAAATGACCTGCAGTGACCCCAAAATGCTAGATTTTTGACCTAAAGTAACACCAGAGTTCTCTGCTGAGCACCCCCTCTGCTGCAGGACCCCCGTTTGGTTTCAGGGAGGTGAGAACTGGGGCTAGGGTGGGATGTCCCAAGGACACCCCCACAGCCTCCTCTGCCCCTCCTCGGGCTGCAGCAGGGGCTGGAACCCAGCGGGGCTGTGACCTTGCTGCTGCTGGATCACTGCTAGATGGCAGCCGAGGCCAGCACTCAGCTGCTCAGCTCCCTGCAGCCGAGAACTGCTCCTCTCTGAGGGTCCGGGAGGGCGAGGGAGGTGAGGAGCTGAAGAAGACTGGTGAGTGAGCAGTGCCCCCATTCCTGGCTGGGGCTGTCTCTGTCCCCACTCCTTGCCTGGGGTTTGGTGGGGGTGTAAAGGGGAACTTTGGGGATGGGTCCCACTGCTGCCTAGTGAGAGCTGTCCCAAGGAATTGGAGATGAGGAGATGCTGTGGGGGTCTGGAAGGGGCTGTGTGGACACTGGGAGCTTATATGTGTGTAGAAGGGGAGCAGCGTTTCCCTTCCCAGAGCAGTTTGGCTCACATTCCTCATGCCCAGCAGGCCTCTGTTTGTACATTTGTTGCCTAAGGCAGTGGAAAAAGAGAAAGATGCCTCAGGGACTGCAAAGTGATGCTGTATTCATGTCCCTGCTCCCGTGCCAGTGCCAGGCAGTGGGGAGGGAGAGGTGGCTGTACTGGGCATCAGGGTAAACCACCTAGTCAATTTTGAGGGAACCCAGCCCCACAGAGGTGTTTGGAAGGATTAAGGTGCTCTATGCATGTCATGTTCCTACTGGAGGGGTCAGGAGTGCCCCCATCCTCCCTGAGCAGCATCTCCATGGAACACTGGGGGCCCTTTCACGGGAGTGCCCGGTGTGGGTGCCCCTCATCCCAGGGGGTGTGTGTAAAGTGGTCCTGCTCCTCCAAAGGAGCTTGGGGTGGAGCTGCTTCCCTCTCCTTTGGCCCTGGTTTCCCCCTACCCCATATCTGTGGGGCAGCTGTGCTGCCAGCAGAGGTTATCGACTGGGAGTCCCCGGGGCGAGGACCAAAATGTTTAGAGCAGATGAAAAATTAAAAGGCTTTGCAGCTCTCCCTAAAAGCCAGGGTTAAGCAACACACCGGCGAGGTGTGTGCTCAGGGGACTCACTAATGGACTCTGGCGATGTCAGGGGCCTGGGGGTCAGCCCTGGCAGGTGGATGGAGCTGGGCTGGGTGGCTCTGCTCCACACTGGGATAGTGGGAAGCCAGTGATGGAAACGTGGTGCCCCTGCAGCTGGGGCCATGTATGCAAGTTCCAGACCAACTCAGGAAGGATCCTGGGGCGTGGGTGAGTCTGGAAAGGGTGAGGAGCGATGCTCTGGGCAGGGATTTCGTTTTGAGGGGTGTGTTTTTGGAAGAGTTTCTCCTGGCACCTGCAAGCCGCTGCCTGGCCATGGTGGTAATCGGGTGCTTTGAGTTCTAAAGGGGCTGTCAGGAAGCATTTGGCTGGTGAGGAGGATGGAAGGTGACAGCTCGCTTTGGATGAGCACAGTGCTGCAGAGGTGGCCAAACACCTCCCTCATGGTGCTCCGGGTTGCAGGAGGGCTGGGCAGGAGCTTGGGGTACCCAGGCTGAATGCCAGGGACACAAAGGTCCCACGCTGGCCCTGTGGTGGTCTCTGTGACTGGTGCTATCTCAGCAAGGCTGAAATTTTCCAGATTCATGCATCAGCCCATCCCTCCCCACCCCGCTGCACTTTTGAGTCAACCCATGCTCTGGAACATGGGGTTCAACTGAGCAAATCATTTGGACTTGAAAACCAAAATTGAGTGCTTCTGACCCTAAAAACATTTGTCTTTTTATTTTTAGACGTGTTTTTTTTTTTTTTTTCAAAAGGAAATTGAATCCTTTCCTGGTTTGGGGAGGATAAAAGTGCACTCAACCTTGCATCAGATTGTTTCACTTGACCCACGAGTAAATGCTTTTCTTTCCTCTGACCTGGAAGGATTTCTTTTTCTTTCCATTTGGCAAGAAAAACGGAAAAGCCAATTCTTGGTACAGGTCACTGCAAAATAAGGTCTGGAGCTGGAGCTTTTCAGCCTGAGTGCAGTGCCAAGACCCATCAGCTCTTCCCGCTGGTCTCTCAAGTGGCTCCCTTTTTCTTGCAGTAAAAAGCCCTGTTTTTCCCTTGCATTTTGCTGGGAGCAAATGACTGCCTGGCAGGAGAGCAGCCTCAGGCTGCTGGGTTTTGGATGAGCAGAGATGGGGACGGTGCTTGTGCCTTGCTGGATTTTTGGAGGGTGACTTAGAGGCCCCCTCTGGGATGACCAACACTTCAGCTCTGAAAAGGCCCGTTTGGGTGGGTTTGGGGGGAAATGCTGAGATACTCCTGCTGGCAGGAAGGAGTATGAAGGAGAGCTGGGTCACCAGTACTGCTGGAGCATCCCAGGGTTGGGAAATGGGTCAGTGCTGCCATTTACTTGAAGCAGGGCTGTGCTCCTTCCCGCCTGCAAGGGTCTGTGCACACCCCATCCCACAGAAATGGGGCCTGTGAGTGTCCTCCTGAGCACCCACTTGCATCAAAGTGAGTTCTTCCATCTCCTCTCCATCACCTACCTGCTCAGGTGTTGTTTCCAGTGTCAATGGCACCACTCCAAGCAGAGCGTGCAAAGGAGAGGGAGAAGAGGGGGTGTCCTTGTGGGTGCTGTGGGATGCCTTGAGCTCACAGGCAGCAAGATGAAGGGGCACACAGCATGGGCTGTTCTGCATCCAGAGTTTAGGACCAGTTGGAATTGGGGCTCTTGCTGGAGAAACCCTTCACTGGTTCTGCTGGGGGGGTGGAAATTGGCTCCTTCCTATTGACAGTGACTTGGTCAGGGCAAGCAGAAGGGCTTGGGATGGGTGAGGTTCCCCCAGCCCTGCTGCCCTCGCCCTGCATGTGTGCGGGCTCGTCACCCCCTCCCCACTGCCAGGAGGTTTCTCTTCTGATTCAGCTCTTCCAGGGCAGAAGCTGATTGCAGAGGGGTTGTGATCTCACTTGTGCTTTTAATCCCACTGCTGTCAAGCTCCATTAGGAGGTTTGGCATCATCTCACTACCTCTGGGGCCGGGCCCAGCCTGAAATGAGGACAAGTCTGGGCTACGCTGGAGCGGGCAGGGGCCGGGCAGGCAGGGATGCTTTAGGGGCCATGCCTACCCTCACTGCTCTCCCCAGCACTTCCAGACATGGTGGGGGCTGCAGTGAGCAGGGACTGTCTCATTCTGGTGGCCTGGCCACTCTGGGAGCAGGATGGAGAGGAGTTGGGATGGCGGCAAGCACCCGCTCCCCAGGCACTGAGGGTGCTTGAAAACCTTTCCCGGCGCCGCAGCCTCAGCCCACGCTCTGCTCCAGCTGCACTTTGGTAACCCCTGGATGACCTCCCCCTGCTCCCACAGCACGTGTGGCTCTGTCCGGGCTGCGTGAGGCCGGGCATCCCGCCCCGTGCTGCCGCATGCGGCTCCCGGTGCACCCGCAGGTAACGCGGCCGGAGAAGGTGATTGCGGGGAGGGGAACTAATGGGCCAGAAACTGGGGCTGATCGTCCTTCCCAGCCTCCCAGAGTGGGCTGCACGGCTCAGCAGTGTGAGGGGAAGGTGCTGTCACTCATCCCTGTCCTGGCCACCGATGCCCCGTGAGCAACTCCCAGGATTTCCAGGCCTGCGTGCTGCAGGAAGGCTGGGGCTGCCTTGGGACCAGCCTGGCCCATCGTGGCTCTCCTGAGCTTGTCCATAGCAGCTCCATCTGCCCCCTGGGCTTGCAGCTGGCTGGGAAGGAGCTGTGACGAGCATGAATAAGAGCAGGAAAGGTGGGAATAGAGAGATCTGGAGCCCTACAGGTGCCTGAGGGGGGGCTGACTGCATGGTCATCAGGGTAACTTCTCAATTTTCCCTGCTCTCCCTCCCAGCTATGCCAGAGCTGGGCTCACCTGCCCACAGCCAGGAGCAGCCAGTGGTGGGGTTTGGCAGGCACTGCTGTGGTGATTATGGCTTGAACATGGCTTTGAAAGGCTCCTGTGCAGCCAGGACGGTTGGGAAGGGCTCTGCTGCTAAAAGAAAGAGAGGAGAAGACCTCTCAGGGGCTGCCACCATGGTGGGGGTTTCAGCCCTGTCCTGTGCAGGAGCTTAGGGGTGCTGGTTTGGGTTGGGGGACCACCTCTGTACCCCCTGCTCCTTGCTGGTGGTTCCTGAGCTGTCTCTGTCCAGCACAAGCCTGGCTTCAGCCCTGTAGATTTGTCCTGTAGTCCTCTGTCACATGGATGGCCTGTGGGTGATCCCTGGGAGGATGCTCCAACCAAAGCACAGAGCTTGCACTACCATGAGCCTGGAGAAGTGGTCGGTGTATGTGTGGTAAAGTCACACGTGGCTGGAAGGAGTTAATTTTCTGCTCTGTCCTTCCTTCCCACTCCCCTGAGCATCACCCAAACCTCTCCCTGGGGCTGGGGTGGGCTTTTCCCTGTGCCTGGTGTTGGCCCTGCTGAGAGCCAAATCCCTCAAATCCCACAGGGCACATTTTCCCCTCCAAACCCGGCGCTGTGGCCGTGCCCACAGAGATCGATGGGCCTCTGCCAAGCCAAGCAGGGCTGTGGTTTGGCAGGCACAGAGACCCCTCAGCTGATCAATGCACCGAGGAAATCCCTGGCTCACACAAGAGCTGACTGGCATCACCTCCCCCCAGCCCCTCTCCCCTAACCAGGGGTTCCTCCATGGGCACCAGAGCAGGGTGAAACCCCAAAAGGCTTTTTTTTTCCTTACTGGAGAGCCCCAGAGTGCTCACATGGTGCAGCATTTCCTCCCCAGAGCCAGGAAAAGCTGTTCAGATCCATCAAATATTTAGGCTTTGCGTTTTGTGGGAGGGCAAAGGGAAAGATGTGGCTCATGCCAGAGCTGCACCTGCTAGTGATGGAGAGAGCAGCGGTGCTTTCCCTGTGGGATCCCCCTGTTGGCTGGGAAAAACCCTGCCTCCTCCAGGGTGCTGGGCAAAGGGGAGGAAAATCAACAGGTTTTTTTAATTTATCCAACTTTTCCACAGGCACCGCCATTCTAGGAGACATCCCAGTGGATACAGCTGGTATTTTTGCCCCAGGTGTTACCCGCTCTTCTGTTTTTATCCCAAACCTGCCCAGATCTCATGTGGGGAAGCCTGTTGGCTCACACTGTGTCTCCTGGGGAGGATGAGTCCAGAGGGATGTGTTTACCCAGATCAGGGCAAACGTGCTAGTTTTTGATTGAACAGCCCAAAATGTAACATGGGGTGTTTTCCCCACACCTGGACTATCTCAAGGTAAGGTAAGTCCCTGGCATGGTGTGGGAGCTCATGGATAAAGCACCCCATGGGCTGCCTGGATTTCCCTTCCACAGCTTTAAACCTTGTGCCTTGGTCCCCCTGGACTCCTGAGCTGATTCCCCACAGGGAGGCTGAGCCAGCTGAAGGAAGGAAGCGGCTCTTTCTCCCAGGTTGGTGCTCTGGGAGTGCGATGGGTTAATACAACCCTGCTGCCTAATTGCAGCCCAGAGCTGCAAACCCCCACCCCGGGGGAGCATCGTTGCAGCTCTGGATGTAAAATACTCAAGGGCTGAGCTTTAATGATATTTATCTTTGTTTGGGAAGGAGACAGCATAACTCTTGGCTAATGATATTACCCCAGGCTCGTTCTGTCTCTCCTCCAGCGCACAGGGATGCCACTGTTGCAGACAGCCCTGTGTGCCCCTGCTTGTCCCTGTGCAGTGTGGGCAGCCCTGGCCATGAGCACCCAGCTTGGAGTTCCTAGATAGTGATGGAGAAAGATCCTTTCTTTAGGGATGCAGCCTCCCTTGACCAGCCCCTTGGGGGCAACAAACATCGGCCCCATAAAAGGGATATATAGCAGGTCTCTTCTCCAGCCCATCAGTATGGGGGGTCTCTGCATTCCCCTGAGCATACCAGATTTGTGTTTGTGAATCCCTGGGTTGCAGGATGAGCACATCCCTCAGACAATGGGCTGGGCAGCCCCTTCTGAACGTTGCTCCTTGTGTGGCTGGGCTTGTTTTGCAGCGCTTGTTCAGGCAATGGCCAACCCACCGAGGTGTACAGTGACTCATGAATGCACATCTGGCACGGGGATTGTGCTGTGGAGGGGGAAGCTGTGCGTTAGCTCTCTGCTGCCCTGAGCTCTCCCCAGGGAGCAGGCAGGCTTGGGAGGCTGTGGCCATATGCTCTGGGATGGGGATGACAGGGATGAAGGTGTTTGGTAAGGGGTATCAAAGCATCACGCTGAGGTGCTGTAACCAGCACTATGCATGATCTTACCCTCCAACCAGAAACACCCGAGGGCTGAGGGGTGCTCTGACTGGCTCCCAAGCTCCTTTCCATGTCCCCATTTACAGCCCAGTAGCCCTAATGTTGAGTGCACGAGGCAACTGGAGAGCTCCAAACCTGCAAGGAGCAGGCTGGATGCTGGCTGGGATGGAATTTTGCACCGTTAGGCTTTTTCTGATTGATATAGCAGACCTGGGCTCTGCTAAAAATGAAAATAAAAGCAAGATCTAGCGTAGAACAAAATAAATCCTCCTGCCAGCAGCTGCAGGTTCAGCTCCTGAGCGTCCTCCAGCATCAGCGTTTTGGGCCAGTGGAAATGCTGGCCTGAACAGGAAGAAAATGATGGATGCGCTGGAGTGAAGGGGTGTGAGGTGTAACAAGGCAAGGGCACCCAGGAGGGCTCCAGCACGTTCTGCAGCGTGGCTGTGGCTGTGTAAGCACACACATGGAAGCCCTGGGACCTCTGTGTGTGCAGATATTGTGAAAGAAGGACTTAAACGAGGATTCTCTGCGTCATTTTGTTGATCCTAACGAATGAGGGAGTGAGATATCAGCCAGCAGAAGTGAAGTCTGGGGGCCTAGATGTTTGTTGTTTGTTTTTTTTTTACAACAGAGGGAAACCAGAAGGAAGTAAAAGTATTTTATGTTTTTGCTGTAAAACTAGTTAGTGAAATCCTTTTTAGTGCTGGAAAGGTGGAATTTCATAAAACCCACACGAACTTCCCGGGCTGATACAGGTTTAGCCGCAGTACTTTTATGCGCTTTGAAGTCAGTTGTACACGTGAGTACTGCAATGTCTGAGGGCTGCAGAAGGTGACAATTTGGCAAGTTTGTGCCCCCTGTACCTGGGGCTTGGGCAGGCTGAGCTGTGTGTTGTGCCCTGGCAGCAGCAGATCCCGAGATGCCAGCCGGGCAGGACGCTTTGCAGGTGCTTTGTGTTTTCCCTTGCCCCAAAAGAAACTGAAACAAGAACTTGAAAAGTATTGTGTGTCAAACTGCTGCTTTATTTGCTGGTAGTGTTAACCTCAAACACTCCAAACATGCCAGCTGAGCCTCCCAAACCGTGTGTTTTATTTAAAATCACGTCAACTGAAAAGTAAAACTTGGGGTTTATTTTCCCTGTGGCAGAGCATCTGGCGCTCCTGTTTCTGAGCTTTCCTGATCCACCACAAAGCAGGAATCCCACCTTTTCTCGTTCTGGTTGGTCACCCATGCGTTGCTTTAAAAAATAATGGAACAATAGGAAAGAGGGCTTGAGGGAGGAAAAATGAGACCAGCACTGGAATCAGGCGAGCTGATAACCTGCTTGCTGGAGCGATGCTGTTTCACGTTGGCTTTGTTGTGATCCCTGCAGTGCCCACCTGCCTTGGGCCAGAGCCACGGGGGGTGATGGAGGAGCGTGATCTGGATCTGGGCAATCTCAGCTCTGTGTTAGCCAAGTGACTCCTTAACCCCAAAGAAACTATTTCCCATGTCCATCCATGGAAATGGTGCAATGTCATTCCTGAATCAGCTGTAAAAATGCTTCCCACGGCCCTGGCAGCGCTTGCCGACGGGAGAAGTGGCTCTCCCTGCATCCTGGGCTGTCATCACCTCCTCGCATCCTGCCCAGAGCAGCCCAGGAAATTACTTTCTCACTTCTATTGGCCTTCTCCTCCTCCTCTGTGCTCGCCTGGATGTCTCTAATTCCCATCCCTCCAGCAGCTCTGACACCCAGCTAAGAGGAAAATGCATCTCTACCACCCTCTGCAGAAATGCTCCGCGTGCTCGTTTTCCTGCCTCGATGTTTCCCCGTGTTTGCCAGCCCCCTGATGTGCTGGAGTGGATAACGTGGATTTTGCCATTGGCAGGGGAATAGGGATGCTCCCCCCAGCCTGGGCAGTGTGTGGGTGTTCCTGTGTGCCACACAACCCTTCATCCCACAGCCGGCAGGCGCTTTGGATCCTGCGGCACGGAGGGTAAGTGCTGTGACAGGATCCACTTATCTCGCCTTTGCATTTCATAATTCATCCTGCCCTTTTGCTGAAGGCACAGAGCCCTTTGCATCCAAACGAGCCTTTATTTCCTCCCAGCTCAGCTCTGCTGCTGGATCCCGGGGAGAAATCAGCGGATTGGGCTTCTGGCACCGGCACTGAGGAGCTCTGAGGGTTGGGCTGGAAGAACGGAGGCAGAATCCATGGGCAACGGGACGCCCTGACGGACAGGGAGGGTGACGGAGGAGAAGGTGAGTGGTGTTTTCTGCCCAGCTTTAGAGCTTGCTCTACAGGGAGGAAAAGTATTGGTGGTGTCCCTTACTTAGAGACAGGGAAACTGAGGCACGTGAAGGTTCAACAGCCTTGCTGTACTGGAGGTTAATTAATCCCACCAACCCTGCAATGCCTTGCCATGGCCCTTGTGCCCCACAGAGACTGAAATCAGAGACAGACAGGCAAACACATGTTCTCCTGGCACAGTAATGCTCACACTCACGGCGGTCAGCTCGTGGTGCAAGGCATGAGATTCAATTACCGTTGCCGTAGCTCGCAGCAGTGAGCAGCCCGCCGCTTCTGCAGGCAGTGCCAGCTGCAAGCTGTCCCTTCTCCAGCCTAAACTCTTGGTTTGGAGCTCCAAAGCTGCCCAGCAGCTGGAAGCACTTACTGGGGGCAGCACCTTTCATGTATGTGTGTCTCCCTAGTGCCAGCATGCCCTCGGGGCCGTGCAGTGGTGGGCTGAGCTTGCGGCAGAGCCTTGCGCTGGGAAGTTGTGCCTGCTAACAAAGATTGTGATTTACAGGGAGTCGTGGGGAGGGGGTCACCCTGTTCGAAAAATGGTGGATAGGCTTGGCATCTCCACCCCTGGCCCTGGCTCATCCCTCTGGTAGCAGAGTGAGGGGTTTTACCCCTGGCTGTTTGCAGGGCCAGAGGTGTGTGGGTACCTGGACACAGTGAATGGATCAAGCCAGAACCTCTGGACACCCAGCATGAGGCCGAGGCAGTGCTGACAGCAGGGACTCTGGGGCGTTCTGGAGGAGTACAGGAGTGGTTTTGGGATGCCTGGGGGTGCGGCGGGTTTGACAGTGCCTGGGGTGCTGCAGGACTTGGCTTTGGGGGTACCCTGGAGGTACCAGAGAGTTCAGGGGTGCTGCCAGTGTGTGTTCCCGCGGGAGAGGATTAGGCTCCGTGTGTTGAGAGGGTGTCCCCCCTGTTTCCCCCACCGTGGGGCCGGGGGCGGTGCTGGGGGCGGCAGCTCCGGCCCTGGCAAACTCCTCCCCCGCGGCCGGACCCGCCTGGGCGCTCCCGCTCCGCCGCTCCGGTGATTATTCCTCTTCCTATTATTTATTATTACCGCTGTTATCACTGCCCTTCCCCTCCTCCTCTTCCTCCTCCTCCTCCTCCTCCGGTCCATCGCCGCCGCGCTCCGGACCCGCCGCCGCCCGCTCCTGCCCGGCCCGGGCACCCAGGTACGGCTCGGGCATCCCACGGCCCGCACCCCCGATCCGCGGCTCTCCAGGGGGGTCGGGGCCAGGGAAACGTTCTCGCATGGATTGGGGCTGCGGTGGGGAAGGTGGGAGCCCGGGTTGTTTGGGACGGCGGGCTAGACCGGCTGGGATACTCGGGGGAGATGCTTCCAGCATCATCCTGCTCTCTGCATCCCGGGGCTGAGTCGAGCCGCTGCACCGCAGCTTCGTCCGGGCGAAGCTGCGGGGTTGTGGAGCCCTGCAGGGTCCTGACTCATTTTCTCAGGGTTGTGTGGTTCGGCTTACGCGCTGCGCTGGGTTGGCTCAGTCCCCGTGAACTCTTCCCGCGGCTCGGGTGGGTAGGACGGAGTTTTCCCGTCTCTAAACCTAGTTCTTTGCAGCCACTTAAAGTTTTGAAAGTCCCAAGCCTGGGGCTCAGCCTCCTGCTCCCTCTGTGGGAGCCCAAAGCTTTGCCATTCAGCAAGGACATGCCGGCCCATCAGATTCCCAACCTCGCTACCAAACCTCTCCACGGAAACGGTGGCTGCCTTTGCTGAAGTGGAGGAAATCAAATCCTTTTGTTTATTCCGAAGGATCTCTGTTTTATCTCTCACTGGGCTGTGGTAATTAAAGGAGACCTGCGCTCGAGCTATTTGCCTGGCTCTTGTTTTCTCCTAAGGTTATCCTGGAGGATTTTATTCCCTCCAAAAGGGCATGTGGAAACATTTAGTGTTTTCAGCTGAATTTCATTTGTGTACTATTGATTGTCCCTCCAGCAGAGAGATTTTCTAAGGGGTGGTGGAATATTCCACCCTGACGGAGGCTTGTGTTTCTGGGGCTTCTTTTTCCCCTCTCCCAGCCTTGCCCCTCGCTTGCCTAAACCATGACTTACCCCATGGTGCTGTTTGAGGGTACTGGCTGTACTGGGGCTGCTGGTTGGCATTTGGTGTTGTCCCTGCAGGATCTGAAGGGTTCTAGCCTGGACTTTGCCAGGATGGGGGATAAAAGGCTTTTCCTAGGAAGGGCTTTTTCACCTGTTGAAAAGCCAAGAGGGGAGAGCATCAGTGAGTCCGATCCTGTGCCGGCACCATTTCCTGTGGGATGTGAAATCCTCATCCATCTCTTCCTGAAGTGCTGGATTTCAGCCTGGCCATAGGCCTGAGGACAGCCAGCTCCAGAGCCCTGCTGTTCCAGCACAAAAGCCCCTTTGCAGGGTGGAAATCAGGCGTGAAGGGTTTTTCCACTTGGCAGACCCTCCTCTCTGGAGAAAGGCAGAGCCTCCTGCGTCCATTTGGGGGGTATTTTGGGTGCATGGACCAACAACAGAGCCAGCAAGCTCTGTGTGTCTGCTGGGAAGCATTAGGATGAGGCTTTCAGAGGAGCTCAGCTCCCAGCTGTAGCAAGATCACCCACTTTAGCCATGGGCATGAACAGGGACACAAGAGCTGCTCCCATTTCAGGGAGATGCTCTATGGTCATGACTCAAATCCAATAGCCCCCAGGGCAAGCAGAAAACAAAAATAAGGTCAGGCTGTGGCATTCCCATTGTTCCCTACCCCAGCTGCCTCCCCCTCCTCCCTTTCCAGCCTCCCCACTGCCCCCCATCCCTTCTGTCGTCTCTGCCTGCCTGACCTTCCCTGTTGCCGCTTTCCCACCAGGATGAAATATATATTGTGGCTCCGTTACCCTTGTTTTCCTGAAAGCGAGTTTCACACTTCATTTGCAGGAGACATTTAGAGACTTCACATTGGGTTTCCTTTTCCTTCTCGCTGGGTGTGTGTGTTGCTGTGTGTGTGACCATCCCGGCCGGCTCCACTCCTGCCTGATCCGGCACTGTGAGGTGGAGCATCCTGAGTGATGGATGAGTCTGTGTCCCTGCTGTGTGATAAATCAACGAGAGGAATAAAAAAAAAAATAGCTGGTCTGAAATCCAGCAAAGAGTTTAGCTCTGCTGAGTCGACCCATCTGTGCCCGCTTGCACTGCGCCTCTCGCTTCAGCTGGGATGCAGTGGGTGAAAGGAGTGTGATCAGTCCTGTAAAACAACTGCAGCTGAGCTTTTCCCATGGCTTTGTGGGAAAGGCAGTGGTGGATCTGATCCTGCAGTGACTCTGCTTGGGTTTACTCCAAACAAGAGGGTTGGGGTCAGGTGCTGTGCCCCTGCACTGGCCCAGAGCAGTGTGTGGCTCTGGCTTTCCCTGGTCTGTGCAGCCATGGGACTGTGGTCAGGATCCTGGTGGATGGGCCAGCTCTGAGAAATGAATTGCTGGTGGCTTGGAAAGCAGAGCTGTGGCTGGGGAGCACTGTCCATCCCAGGGGGTGTCTGTCCCAGGTGGGCTGTCCTCCCCACAGCACGTGGTCAGCATTGTTGTGGGTACTGTGGGTGTGTCAGTTGCACAGAGGGAAAGGCGACCCGTGGCTTTCCCACCTCTGCATGGAGCAGCTTTCTGGGAGGAGAGAGCCGTGGGTCAAAGACAACGGATTCATTCTGGCTGCGTGGGTAGAAGTGCAGGATGGGCTTCCCAGTGTGTCTCCTGGGGAGGGGGATACCTGGGTGTCAGAGCAGATGCAAGCTGCTGTCCCCACGGGTGACGTGGCTGTCTCTGTGTCTGCGCCCGACTGGGAAGGATGAAGTACATGGACTCAGTAGCTCAGGGTGGTGTCAGTAGCAAGGGTTTCCTTGGATTGCCAGTTGTGAGGTTTGGGCTGTTTTCCCTCCAAACTGGATTTTAGCATGACCACTTGGTTCTCCCCCACCCTTTGGGGATGCCCTTGGAAAGGGAGGAGCACCTCATCCCTTCCCTGTGTGATGTCTGGCTCTCTACCGGGGTGACCTGTGGTGGCTGCTGTGCAAATCCCACCCTGCTCCCGTTATGGGGTCCTTAAAAGCCATGGGGAGTTACAAACACAGGTGTCCCCCAGGCTGAGAGATGGTCACCCCCTGAAATAGCTGCTGTCCAGAGGTCCTGGAGATGTGCATCCAAGCTCCAGGCAGGTTGTGTCTCCTCCCTGGAGCGAAGGGATAAGCAGCTGGTGGCAGCTGTCGCGTCAGGCAGACAGAGGCAAACGAAGAGAGAAACAGAGACTTTTCTGGGTTGTTTTTTGGATCCCAACCATGAAGCCAGGCTGCTCCAGAGCCAGCAGCTGGTCCCGCTGTCTGGCCCCACCAAAAAGAGACAGTCTGTCTGCCTTGCGCTTTCGGGGAGGCTCCAAGAGCCCTCCCGACTGTAGTACTGGTGGGAGGCTCCTCTCTCTGTTTTGCTGCCTGAATGCAATTAGGCTTTAATGAGTCATTAAAATAAATCTCTGTTTCTACTCCAAGTGAACATGCTGGGGGGATGCTGACAGTCAGAGGCAGCAGGTCTTGCATCATGCGGAGGAAGAGGCTGCGCTTCCCTGAGCCCTCCTCCCCAGGGCTGGGCCATGGCACCCTCCATCTCCCTTTCTCTTGGAAAGAAAGGATGTTTCCCAAGCAGGTTTGCAGCTTCTCTGGAAGTGGGATTGAACTCTGACCAGCCCTAGAGTTGTTGTTTTTGTTGGAGAGGCAGTAGTAGTCCAAAGGTTGTCTGCTCCCTGGTCCTGAAGGGCACCTGCCTGGCTGGAAGAGGGCAGAGATGTATCCAGCCCTGCTTTTCAGCTCCTAGTTTGTTAGAGATGCTGATGGTTGTGTCCTGCTGAACCCATATCTGGATCTGATGGGCAGATGGAGGAGATCTCAGCTGACCCCATGGCTGAGGGAGAAGAAGATGAGGCAAGCACTGAAATATGAAGGGGAAAGTGTGGTGCGTCACTGACACACATCCGAGTTTTCCTGGCTCTAAATGGGGTTTAAGGAGAGCTCGTGGTCCAAGAGGGATGACGTGGCCCCTCTCCTCGTGGATAGGCACAAGGCTCATCTCCCTTCACTCCTCTTAACTGGGAAACAGTGCAATTACCCCTAATGGTGTCTTTGCTAATTGAATCCCTCCACGGCGGGAGGGCAGATCCTGGCAGGACACAGGGGAACATCCCCTGCACGTCCCTGAGGAGCAGCATCCCTCAAACACTCAGTCGCTGTCTCAACCTCCAGCCCTCAGGCCATGGGAGGGCAAGGGTTAATAAACCCAGGGGTGAGCCAGGGAATTTATTTAGTGTTTTATTTTAGCAAAGCAAATAAATTGGGTGACGTCGAGGCACGGCGGATCCGCCCCGGCACGACGGCGGCGTGGCCCGGTGTGCCGTGTCAGGGGCGGCTGCAGCTGATGGGATTACAGAGGCTCCAGCCTCATCCAGAGCTTTTCCCCTGGGCTTTGCCTCTGGGAGAAGAGCTCGCTGCTACACGGAAAGGTTTTGCCCAAGTTTTGTTTCGTACGCCAGGCTGGGAGGAAGTGGGACAGGGAGGGTAGGAACTAGGAAACGGGGGAAAGAATTTTTGTGGGAGTGATGGAAATGAGGTGGAAAGGGTGAGATGGCACGGATGTCCAGGGCAAGGAGAGAGAAAATGAACTGGAGCCTTAGAGAAGAAGTTGTCCTGGGGATTGTTTCACAGAGATCTGGTGGGAAACTGGATTAATGAAAAAAATCTTTGGTGGGAAACTCGCTACTGTGGTCAGTTGGATCTTGTTGGGGATGCTTTGCGGGGGTGCTCTGGACTGTGTGGCACAATGCTTCTGCTAGGATTGATCCTCCTCTTCCACTGTGTGCCTGGGATGAAGTTGCATTCGGTGTCACTGATTCCCCCACTGGAGAGCAGTCCCTGCACCTTCCCGCGACAGAGCAGAGAGAAAATCAAACTGGAGAGAAGATCGGATATCTGTGGAGTGTGTTTGCAGCCCCCAGGGAACGGAGGGATTCCGCTGAGATCTTGATCTCCTTGCCCTGATGACAAGAGCCTGTGGGTATGAGGAGTTGAAGGTTTCATCTTGGAGCAATGAGGGTGCTGGAGGGACCTGCCCAGGGCTGGGAATGGACAGCGGAGCATCCTCGGAGGGAGGCTGGCTCAGTCTTGCTGCTGGGGAGAGTCTCCAGGCTTGTGGGGTCAGGAGGATCCTGATCCGTTACCTGGAACTTTTTCCTCCCTGAGGCCTGGGTGAGGAATAGCTGGAGGTTGAGAGCTTTCAAAGAGGTCCCTGCTGCCCTGTTTTGCTTTGCTGGTGCCATCTCTCCTTTCCCTGGGCAAGTACTGGGAGTGCTGGCTGATGCCGGGGGAATACCTGTGCTGTGTTGGTGCTTTACCAGGGGTTAAATCAGTCGTGGGACATCTACAGCAGTGCTGTGTGAGACCACCAAGGGTGACATCGGGGTGGAAGCAAATAACCCTCCCTGCTCCTTTCTGAGCTCACGAGGATCCATCTCTTGTGCTGGATGTTGTAAGCACCCAGGCACCACTGTGTGACAGGGACGACACAGGCTGCAAATAAGACCTAAGTCCTTGCTCTCCAGGCCTGTGTCCTCAAGGGATCTGTGGTATGGCAGCATCCAACCTGGGCTCTGTCTTTCTGCTGGTTGTGGCCACAAACAGGTCCCAAACCTTTGGCACACGTGTGTGGAAAAATTCTCTGGCTTTTTGGCAAGGGTCAGTCTCACCTGGGGCACACCCAGCGTTCCAGCTCGCCACGGCTTTGCTCTGCTCCCAGCACGGATGCTGCTGCTGCAGCTGCTCATCCCGGGGGATATGTGGGTGCTGGGAGGGATATGTGGTGCCTGTGGCAGGGACACTGGCCAGGTGTTGGCTGGCTCCGGAGAGCCCGAGGGGATCTGACGTGCGGGATAATCTCAAAAGCCCTTCTCTGTGTGACTTGGCTTGGTGCCGCCCGTTTTGTCCCTGGTTATTTTGGGACCGCAGCGGAGCGGCTCCCCGGCACACGTTCCTGGCTTTTGCCGGGAGCTGGCCCGGGAGGAACCCTGGGCACAGCGGCAGGACATGAGCCATGTGGATCAGGCCGAGGATATTCCCACCTGCATCCCACTGTGGGCTGCCCACATCAGACGCCTTCCCTGTGGCCGGGGCTGGACGTCACCTTTCCCGGGAGTGCACCCACCCACCGCGGCTCCCAGACTGGGCTGAGCAAACACGGCGAGTAGGAGATGCCTTGGGGGTATGAGGAGGGAGGTGCCATTCCCCTGGGTTTCAAGCCACCCTGCAAAGAGGAGGGCCGCAAAGGAGGTGTTTATGATCCAGGAGTAGCCCGGGCTGAGTCGCGGGCTTTGCTGTGTGTGTGTGTGTGCTGGAGGGGACAGGATGGGGGTGATGGTCCTGTCCCGTCCCTCTGCCGTACACATGGCTGCAGTTAATCCATGCAGGCAGGCGAGACGGGGGCTGAATAGTCGCTTAAGGAGATAAAGGGCAGATGAGACGCCCAAGTAACGAGATACCGGGATAATCCGCGCCTGAGACGTCCCGGGCTGCAGAGCCGCCCTTCCTCCAGAAGTCTGAGAGGGGCCGGGAGGTCTCCCTGGGAGAGGGATGTGGATGTGCCAGCTGGGACCGAGGCTTCATGCACCGGAGAGATCACAGGGGTGTGCTTGGTCCTACGTGGCTGCAAAGGCAGGGAAGTTCTCCCAGGCTCCAGCACGGCAGGATGAGGCGTGGCGTGGGAGACAGCGAACCTGGGTTGGCAAAAAGGTGTTTTTTGGCAGTTTGACAGCAAGAGGGGGGATCTTCTGGGCTCAGTGGGTCGGGAGCACAGCATTAGCAGCAGGAGTGCAGGCCTTCGTGCCCATCCAGGAGCTGGGGTCTGGAGGGCGGCTTCCACCACTGAAGGGGGTTGATTTTTTGTTAATTGCAATTCAAATCTTGCATTTTCCACAGAGCTTTTGCAAGAGAAGAGCTGGTTTCAGATCCCTGTTGGTTATTTTGTCTTTTCCATCCCTTGTCCGGCAGGAGGTGGTGGGAGACCCAAGGAGCCGGTGTGGATGGTGGAGGGAAAGGCAGGACAGGCTTGCAGGCAGGGCATGGATTTTCTGTTTTGATGACTGACTGCGAATCGCTGGAGCCCCGGCGGGGGTGGGGCGGGAACGGTCACCTCTGTGACCTGGCTGTCCTTGTGGTGGCCGGGAGCAGGGTGTTGGCTGCAGCAAAACTGCTGGCAAAACCCCACGTGGTTCAAGGCACCAAAGGCATCACAGCGGGAGAAAGCCTCGGGGAGGAAATGGGTCGCCCCTTTCTGCTGGGAAAAGCCTTATTTGGAGTTCTCTGTGGCAGACTGAAATCAAAGTTTTCCCAACCATCACTGTGATTTTTGTCCTCAGGCTGCTCCAGACTCCAATATACCTCTTGCTGACCAGCAGCAGGCTCAGCTGATTCATTAATTAGAAGTTTTAAGGCTTCACAGTGACCCAGGTGTTTGGGACCGGGGCAAGAAACTCAGGAGCAAGCCTGGGACCAGAGAGGGGTTGCTGGGGGGGCTGCCAGCTGTGTGCAACCCCCTTCATCCTCTTGCATCCCACGTTGCCATCACTCTTTGGGTAAAATTTCATCTAGCTTGACTCCCTTTGGGGGTGGTGTCTCCTTGTTTCTGCTCCCCCACAGCTTGGCTTGTCCCCTTACGCGCAGTGCAGAACGTCTGACATGCAATGAGTTTACATGAGCTCAGCTTCCCCTGTGCACCCTTCCTGCCCCGTGGCTGGGCGTTTGCAGTCGTGGGTTGATCCCCCCCGAATCCCGCTGGGTTGAGGCCGTGCAGGGGCAGGTCACAGCTGCCCAGGAGCTGCCCTGTTGTTTGCTGCCATAGTCTGTTTTGAAAAGGCAGCCCCTGCTGCTGTTTGTTTCCAATTAGGCCCTGGGAGATGATTCTGGTGAGGCAGCGACCGGGCTAATTTACCAGGCAGACATTTCATTGAATTATCCCGTGAGCTGCAGAGCAAAACCAGCAGAGCAGAGCCCAGGCTGGGGCAGGACTTGTGGCAAGGTTCGGCATGATGCTCATCCTGAATAACCGTGCTCTGCCCTGTGCTGAGCCTGCTCCTGAGCTCTGGTGGGAGCGTTTGACCCTTGGCAGGTGACAGGGATGAGCTCAGGACTGGTGGGACGCACAGGGTGAGGAAGGACAGGGGTGCCTCAGCTGGGCTGAGAGTGCTGGCGGCTGGCAAAAGCCTCGCCATCGACTTGCAAACCGTGCAAATGTGCTATGGACGTCATTGAAGGGGAATAAATATAGAAGCCTGAGATGCCGCTCGTTCCCAGAGTCACTTTTCAGGCCGTAACTTTGTGCTGCGAGGCAACATCAATTAAAGAAAATGTATCTCTGCAGCAAGCAGTTCTGCAGGCCTGCCCGGAGGAGTTCGATACAGCCGCGGACCTTCCCTCCACCCCCTCCTGGCCCTGCTGGGAACAGCGTGACACCGCTGCCGAGATCTCAGATCACTCCCGGAGAGGCAGGGAGGGAGGCAGCCCTCTTCCTATAAATCCTGGTTTTGTTCAGTGGTGGTTCGTGTGCCGGAGGGTCCCCGCAGCCAGCCGTGGGTCGTCCCCTCTCCTGAGCTGCCCAGGGGAGGGAGAGCAGTGAGTGTCAAGGCGTCTGCTCAGCTTGGGATATTTGAATATTTAAATGACTCTCAGCTCCCTTTTTAAGCCAGAAGGAGAAATGGGACTGTGGCCCAGGGAGCTGGGCTTGTGCGATCCCCCGGGATGCCTCTGCATCCCATCCTGCTGTGGGAGCAGGAGCTGCAAGGCTCGGTTTGGCTCACAGTGCAGCCCAGGCTTTAACAGGATGCATAAAAATGTACGGCCTTTTGTCGGGATGGAGTGGTGGGGCTGTGTGGAGCTGAGGCACTGGAGCCCAAAATGCTCCTTTCCCAGTGGCCTGGGATGTGTCTGGGGAGGGTGGATGGAAAATGGACGTGGGCTGATCCCCAGTGGCAGGGATGCAGCTTCTGGAGCTGTTGTGGAAAGTCTGCTGTAATTGTCCTTCCCCTTTTGGGCTTATTTAGTTTATAATTCCCAAGACCCCAGTTACTTCTGAGACTGGGGCTCTTGCTCCCTCCCTGGGAGGTGTTACATTCCCTTATGCATCCCTGCAAGAGAGAGCAGTAGGTTAGAGAAGGCTATTTGATAGGCACAAACTACTTTATAGGCACAGACCAGATAGAAAATGAATTGCTGGGCTCCTGATGGGGCAGGGTTTGGAGGGGAAGGAGGGGAGGAAACTTTATCTTGCCTGAAAGCATCCCCTCCAAAGAGATGAGGAAAGGCAGCACTTCTCTTCTGATTCATTGTCATTTTTGCCTTTCTCTAACACTCAGTATTTTAATAAGGAAGAGCCTGGCTTTTGAGTGGGGCAGGTGAAATGCTGATCCCAGCAACCCCATTCCTGTTTCTACAGGAATGCTGGAGATGGAGCATGTGGAAATCCAGCCATTCTCGACAAAGCTCGAGAGTTGGATGCTCAGCTCTCAAAGGTGACCAAAGGGTCCCCAAGGCCGGTCCCTCCCTTCCCAGGGTCATTCTCTGAGGCCGCCTGCTCGCTACAAAACCTCAGGCTAATTGGATGCTGCTCTCCGAGCTCTAAATCAAATCACAGCTCCCACGAAATGAAGTTTTCTGGATGTGAACGGCCGCCTGCATCATCCATCACCGCCCCACTCACAGCGCGTCCCTCTCGGGGTCATTGACGGTCCAACTTTTGCCTTTTCCAGCCACCCACTGCCACCTTTCCCATGTTAGGAAGGCACCTGGGGAGGTGACCATCCCCCCCACGGCTCTCTGTGTGTCCCCCCACGCTCCTGGCAGCGTTTCAGGGTGCGGTTTGGTAACAGGGAGCAGGAGCCGAGCATGTTGGTCTCTATTATTAGCTCTGCGCCGGGTCTCTTGACAGATGGAGATATTAGCTGGGTTATGGGCCTATTGATTTCTCCGGGTTTTTTTACTTCCCCTTTGTTTCATGTGCAAGAGAGGCTTGAGGAGGAAATCCAAAGCGTGCCCGCCTTTTGGCTTCCTACAGGAACTTTCCAAGAGCTGAAAATCAATCTGTGGCAGGCAGGACCCTGCAAATCACCACAGCGCAGTGAGGAGGGGGGGTGATTTTTGGGGAGGGGGGAGGTGGTTCTGCACGGCTGCCTGCTGGGACGTGCAGGGCCAGCCAGGGCAGAGGTGGGCAGGTCTCGCCTGGAAGCTGCCACCTCTCTCTGTTAATTAGGGCCGCGTGGCCAGCGGGTAATTAGATCTCCTCGGCTGCAGCGGGCTGGCACTTGGGCCCTATCAATTAGCCCTGCTCTGGCCGAGGCACCGAGGGACGCGGGGGCCGGTGATGAAACGCGGCTGCGCGAGGCGTCGCTGGAGGTGGTGGGTGCACCCACCTCTGGGGTGCCAGTCTCTCAGTTTTGCTGCAATGGCAGGTTTCAGGCGCGGGATCGTCCTTTCCTGGCGGTTTGCTTTGCCCACCTTTGCAGCACCCACCTCTTCTGCCCTAAGAAAAGCAATTTATTTAGCCCCGCTGCAGCATCAGTGGGGATGGGGACGCTGGGTAAACAAACCCCTTGGGCAGTGGGATGAGCTGACAGCAGTGGGTTTTTTTCCCTTGTCCCTCCCAGGGCTGCTGTGCCTCCCCATGGCCCTGCAGAGCTGCCTGTCCCGGCCGGCCACCCTGGGGCTGGTGTGACCAGGACATCCTGCCTGTCCTTTTCTGGGTAAGTGCCCATGGGGTCATGGGGGGATGCAGGGACTCACCTGCCATGGGCAGGATGGAGGGGAGATCTCCTTTCCCAGCAGCACCTAAAACACTGGCCGCTTGTGGTGGTGCATCCACCTTCCTCGGAATTAATTTTAAAGAGGAAAAGGCCAAGTGCTGACTAAGCCAGGCCTGTGCCCTTCTCCTGTGGAGCATTTCTCTGAGCTTGGGAGATGTCCCCTTTCCCTGCTTCAAGGTAAAGATGATGATGATGATAATAAAATAATAATAATAACAAGCAGCAGGATCCCAAGTGCTTTTTGCCCCATGCAGCCTCCCAGGGGCATGGGCACATGCTGAGCCCCAGCCCTGCGGGCAAAGCAGGGCTTCCTGCAGGTCATGAATCAGGGCAAATCCTTGGGAAGTTGGGAAAGGCAGGTGGGTGCAAGGGGTGCTGTCAGGCCACGACTAACTTCTCCCTCTACTTTTTCCAGGTCCAACGCCTCCGTCACTGAACGTAAGTATCCCTTGGGTCCCGTGGCACAGGGATGGCAGTAGGGACTGCTTTGTTCATGCCAAGCCCCCGTTGGTGCCCAGCAGGCAGCCAGGGTGTGATTTCTGGGCTCAGACTGCCAGGCTTGCAGGGTTCAAAGGCTCTGCTTTGGATTTTCCCGATGGAGACACGGGTTTGCTTCAGGGTTTTGATTAAGAAGGTGGATTTCGTGCTGGGAGGGCGGAAATCATCCCTTTGGGCTCATTAAAGGGCAAGGCACTGCCAGTGGCTCACAGGAGGTTTCCCAAAGATCCCAAGCCAGAGCAATGTTGGCAGCAAGGGGATGTGATGCTGCATTTCAGGTGTCCTCTTGCTAAGAGAAGGAGAGGAATGGGGATGGACTGTTTTGAGACACCTTGTGGGCATCACATCCGTCCTGCGGTGACAAAACCATGGCAGGTGACTTCTGTGTCCCCGTGTCCCCACCTTGCAGAGTTTGATGGAGAACCGGTCGGATGACAGCGGGAACTGTTGTTATCACCGGGGGAATCCTAGCGACGGTGATCCTACTGTGCATCATTGCCGTGCTCTGCTACTGTAGGCTACAGGTCAGTGTCCCCCGCTTTGCCAACCCCACCTTGCACTGGAATGGGCTCCCCAGGTCACGGCCCCAAGCCTGCCAGAGCTCAGGAAGTGTTTGGACAATGCTCTCAGGCACGTGGTGGGGTTTTTGGGGTTGTTCTATGCGGGGTCAGGAGTTGGACTCGATGATCTTTGTGGGTCCTTTCCAGCTCTAGATATTCTACAATTCTGTGTTCCTCATGCTGAGCTGCTGCTACAGGAAGGGTCTAAAAGGGCCTTTTTTTGATGTGATGGCAGGGAGTTGAAAACCCCTGTCTCCCCAGGTGCTGCAGAGTTATGTCCTTCCCTGCCCTCGGTGTGGGGGGACTCCCCTAAGGCTTTTGAGGCTCTGCAGCACTTGCTAACTGAGGTGCAGGCTTGGCTGGGTTTGCAATACCAGATGGAGATTTTTATATGATTTTTTTTCCCCCCTGTAAATTAAACGAGGAAGCTTTCAACAACAGCTAGCTACAACCTCCTGCTCTTTAAAAGTTAATGTGCAGTCTGTGCCATGCAGCAATGCCCGTGTGATGAAAAGCGCAGGGCTTACTTGGAGCAGTTTTCAGCTGGCAGGGTGAAATTCCTTCTCCTTGCAAACCTCGCTCGGGGATGAGGATGAGTTCCCTGGCAGCTGCCTCCTGCAGCTTGCTCAGGTCCAGGTTTTGCCTGGCTTCTGCTGCTTCACAGGACCTGGGAATGATGGAGCAGAGCAGCAAGAAACCGCAGAGGGCTTCCCTGGCAGGGGGGTTGAGGGGAGCAGGGAAGTGGCAGGGCTGGCCGAGAAGCTGAATCTGTCCACCAGCTGCTCCACTCCCCCTCACAAAAGCCTTTCTGTTTCCTGCAGTACTACTGCTGCAAGAAAAATGACTCCGATGAGGAAGAGGAGGAGGAGGAGGAGGAGGGGGAAGAGGAAGTGCCCGACCTCCCCATGCACTCGCACCTCGGCATGTGCAACGCCTGCAGCTCCCGCATGGTGGACGGCCAGGGCAGCCCCGCACCCCCGCCCAGCGAGCTCAACCAGCACGGGGCTCACAACTACTGCCCCACCTGCTCCCCCTACGGATCCCCCTTTTACATCCGGACTGCCGACATGGTGCGCAACGGGGGCGAGAGGGTCACCTACACCCCCGCGTGCTACAAGGAGATGGGGCCACCCATCAGCATGGCCACCCTGCAAGGCTACACGCTGAGCCGGCACGGCCTCCTCCGCGACAGCTTCCCGAACCCGCGGGCCGTCAGCACGGACGTGTAGTCACCATTGCCACTAGCACAGGGTGTCCCCAGCTGGCGCCCGCTCGAGGGAAGGGGCTTTTCACTTGTCTTTGGGGGCGTTCCCAGCGGGGAGGACCCCGTAGGCGCGGCCCCAGACCAGCACGGTCCTCCTGCTGACCCGCCTGGCACGGCGAAGCTCCGCGGGCGAGAAGGCGAGCGAGACCTCAAAGGGCGACGTTGAACCGGCCACCTCCGAACCCATCATAAGTGTCATTATTATCTACTCTGTCTCCCAAAGGGACTTGTCTAACGAGGGCTATGTACAGTACAACCTAATTTAATTACCCCCGGCTCCCTGAGCCCAGAGTGAGGCCTTGGGTGCCCGCCGCCTCCGGCACACGGTGCGATGGGTGACCACCCACCAGCTGCTGCCCCCGGCAAATCCCGCTGCCGAGCTGGGCATGGCAGCGTTCCGTGGTGATGGGAAAGCAAGGAAGGGAGGATCCAGGTCGCCCTGCTCCCCTCGTGCTGCATCAGTTGTCGCTAGCAGTTACCTCTTCTGTTCGAGTGTAAGATAGGGCACCGCGTCCCACCTGCTTCGGTCTTCACACGTGCTGAAGAAGTTCAGGACACGAATTTAGGTCACTGCGGGGGGAGGCAAAGCTGCTCACCAAAGCGCTCACCCACATGAACAGGCACAGGCTGGGCCTTCTGCGGCCAAAGCCCCCACCTCTTCTACTCTTCACAAGCTTTCTTAGGAGCAATTTTATCTTGGACCCATGAAAACGGAAAGATTTTACTTATGGGAAGAATTGCATCCCTAAATAACTGCAGTTGTGGTCACCTTCTGCTTTCAGAGCCCTACCCAGCACACCCTGACAGCTCCAATGGCTAGAGGAAGGTTGGCTTTAGGATGAATTTCGTTTTCAACAGCAACAGCAGAGACCACCAGGTTGCATCTCCTCCTTTGCAGGGCCCACAGCCTCCCACAGAAGAGTGATATTCAGGTGTTTGGGTCCCCCCTGCTTTTGTTTTTCGGAAGAAGAGAGTGCAAGACCCAACTGCAGGTTCACCGACACTGCGGCTGGCAATGACAGCCATTGACTCTGCCTTTCTGCAAAAATGAACGTGGGAAAGTTTCTTCTTCCTCCATAAATCAAATTAGGTGAAAAATTACTAAAAGGACATCTCCATCATTCACAGGCACTTCCATAGCAACCAGCACAGGACTGCTCGGCTGAGCGCTTCCCATTCACGGCAGGGAGGAGGGACCAGGACAGCAACGATCCCTGCGGATGCTGTTGGAGGCAATGGCAGGAAACACTTGCCATGCCTTTGCAATATAGGATAGGACTGCTCAGCAATGTGAGCAGTGAGGTTGGTTTTTTTTTTTCACCACTGCAATTTAAGAAATCATCCTGCTGCCCACAGAAGGATTTGGACTCAACCTCCCCCTTCACACAGGGAAAAAGTAGGTCTCAGCACAGAGGGCACACGGTACGTCAGCCTTGAGTGCCCACGTTATCAGGCAAAAGGCTGCTGTACCCTTTGGACTTGCTCATGCCTTGGCACCTCTGCTCAAACAACCTGAAGAAAAGAGGCAGACAAATGCCACTGGTCATGGTCCTTGTAACCAAACACCTTGCCCCAGCCTGCATTTTACACACACTTCTGAGCAAATGTTATGCACCATCTCCCCCACCTCCGGCCCAAAAAGACATTGCATTTCCATTATCTGGAGACTCGGTCTGGCTGCATCACTTTCAGAGTCTCTTTCCATTCTCCAAATAGTGATAGCAGGTTTTAATGTCCTCTCACATTAAGGGCAGGCAGGAGGGAAGATGAAAATTAGCAGCAGCAAAGCTCTCTGGATCCCAGCAGTCGATAGTCTGTAGCTCCTACTGCTTCCCATCCAGCCAGTGCTCCTCCCTGAAAATACCATCCATAATGGGAAGAAAATCTTGGCTAACTCGGTAAATCCCATCCTTTCCCACTTGAGCTCATCTGCTCAGCTCGGTCTCACCCTGCTGGGAGCCATGAGAAGTTAATGTGTCCCAGATCTCTGCCAGACGGCCCTGCCATGCCGTCCCCTCGGCAGGCGCGGAGCCAGCGTGGACACGGCAGCTCCCGGCATCCAACTCTACCTCTTGGCACACACAGAAAGGCTTCCCACCCCAACGGCTGTGACCTCTGGAGTGGGGAAAATCACACAGGGGCTTCTGCTTCTGTGGGTCACCCCTCTGGTGAAAGGAAGGCCACGGCGTTGTCATCTTCATCACATGCAAATTAAGCGTGACCTGTCACCGGCTAACGAGGTGCCAAGGCTGGGGAAGCAGTTCCAGAGCAGCCACACGGCCAAGATGAAGGTTGGCCTTGCAGCCAACACACACCCTGGGTCTGGCAGGGCCACAGGGAAACGGGTGAGTCTGAAAGGGCTGGAAACACGGGGGATGCAGCTGAGGATTAGAAGGGTTGGGAGCTGGTGGAGGAACAGGATGGGGTAGGGGCAGGGATCCCAGATTTTTTCCACTTCAGATTCCTCCTGTTACTATTCTCTGTCTTTGTTGCTCAGCTATGGGTCCAAATTCAATGTGAGAAATAAATGAGGACTTTGAAATACAAACCAGGAGTGGTTTCTGTTCTTTGGCAGGCAGCAGAAAATGGGCTTTATCCGGTTCTGCCTGGAGGCTCTACTGGTGCAAAGACTTCTCTTCCTCATCCTTCCTGCCACTGCTTTTGCTCCTCTTGTGTCCTCCCTCCTCCCTTGCCTCTGGTCTATGTACATGGATACCAAACCCACAGGTTTACAGCTTAACTCTTTATTGTGACACAATTTTTTGGAGTGTTTTGGAAGTTGTACTGCAGGGCAGACCAGAGAGAGGGGTGCTGTTGCCCATGTCCTGCCACGGGCCAGCCCCTGTGCCCCACTGCCTCCAACTAGTGATCCCCAGAGACAATGACAGCAGGGACAGGCTTTCCCAACTCACTTCTCAGTAGCTTTCTAGGCACTGATGGTTTGTCTTGTGTAAAACCCTCTTCATGGAGAGGGAACAGTGATTAAGTCCTAGGAATCCTTCCTTGCTCAGCAGGCTGGTCTACAGGGAGTGGCTCCACAGCCAAGCCAAGTGCGGTGGCTTCAAGTGTTAAAGTCTGGCTTGAGGGGGCTCCTGTCCCTGCACTTGGAAGGGAAGTAGTGCCTGGCAGGACTCAGGGTGACTTGAGCCGACAGGACCAGCAGCAAGCCTTCCTGTAGTACCAGTGAGAGCACAGCTTCACCTTCAGCACCAGCACGCAGTTGGCCGTCGCCTTGTCCTCACAGGCGTCTTCTGGGGAACAGAAGCACACACAGAAGGGGTTAAAAAGGAGTTGTGCTTCCCCAGCAGAGAGCAAAGAGCTCCCAAGGGCTCCTCTACCTCCCTGCCCTCCCAGAATTACCTGGTGCCTCTGTGGGGCACGGCTGGAGTTGGCAGGTCTGCCTGGCTTCTGGTTTGGAAGTGGGGTCACAGCCCTGAGCCAGCGCCTCGCCCTGGTAGCACTTCACCTCGCGCAGCCGCACACCAGCCCCACACGTCTTGCTGCACTGTGGGGGTCGAGACAGAGGAGATTGTGAGAGGCATTTTTCATTTTCCTATAGCTCCCAAGGTCTTTCTTCTAGTGAGGCCTCCTGTTCCCTGCTTTGGAGACTGATCTCAAATTTTTGCTCCCTTTCTGTTGCTGGAGGAGAGCATCTCTGAATTGGGGTTGGGGCAGAGCAAGGGAGGAATTTGCTTTCATCTTGCATCTCTTTAGTGCAACTCAGATTTTTGTTTGCAGTGTTGATGCTGTGAGAGGAAATGGGTGCTGTGAGCCAGGCTCAGCTCCCCTGTCTTCTCACTCCCTAAAAATGCTCAGCAGCCACCACCAGGGGAAGGCAAGGGAAGACAGAACATGGACTCCTGGCAGAGGAGGGCAGGGCTGTATCCTGTATGCCTGCAGTGTGGTGCAAGCTCTTGCTTCAGGCAATAACCCACATGCTCCAAGGTTTTCTCCAGCCCCCGTGTGCCAGTCCCTCAACCCGCTGCCTGGTCTGCAGAAAAGCAGCACAGGTCCTGCTCCACCACCCAGGGCTACGAGGCCTCCATCCCCCTTCCCCACCAGCCCCACCTGAGACCAGGAGGTTGTGAACCACGTTGAACACGGCCTCCTGAAACAGGCAGCTTGTTCCTCGGGTTTCTGAGAGGCTTCACAGTGCTTCTCGGGGTACTCCCTGTACACACCGTTCTCCAGGCCCGCGCACAGCACGAGCCGGGTCTTCATCCCTCGCCCGCAGCTGGCATCGCACTGGGAAGGGAACAGGGCAGCCAGCTAACAAAGGGGGCTCAGCAGCTGCAGAGCTTCAGGTGAGCTCAGAAGCAAGGTGCTTAATGCCTGTGCCAACACCAGCCTAATGGAGGCAAGTGCTGCCCCAGGTCGCAGGAGCAAAGGGTTTCTGCACATTTCCCAGGGAGGGGGGACAGATGCTGGTAATTAACGTTCAGCTGAGTTCACCTTGGCTGGCCTTGAGAGCAGCTACCACAGGGGACCTGGAGCAGCCAAGGTAAGACTACAAGAGGCTGGTTTTGCCTTATTTTATGTGTCTCTATGTTCTCAAAAACCATGCAGCGTGTGCATGTAGCAACAAGCTTCATGTGGGCCCAAGGGGACCGAAGTGGTGCACTGCAGGTGATGCACATGGACAAGCACTGCTGAGCCCACAGCTATGCAGGCTTAGCTGGGAGGGCTCCCTCCCTCAGGACAGCACTAGGAGCAGCAGGAAGCAGGATCTACTCCCTGAGCCTCATGGAGGCAGCTGCCAGTTTGAGATTTCGCTGCTTTGTGCCCTTTTTCACCACTGCAGGGCCAGCACGGCTGGCTTGCGTCCGCCCTTAGTCATCCTGTGAACTCGGAGCTCCTCAGCTGAGGGAACATGGCAAAGAAGCTGGCACAGGCAAAGGTGGGGAGCTCAGCTGGTCTTTCAGAGCTCTGCTGAGTTTGAAAGCCTGGACACAGCTGAAAATTGCACTGCAGGACTGCGTATGACCCACACTGAGGGTCAGAGCAGAGAAGGGGTATCAAACTGCCCTGGGTCCCCAGGTTTAACCAGTTTGTGCTCGCTACCAGTGCTGGGGGAGACTCAGCTGAATGTAATCAGCTATAAATGTAATAAGCTATAAAGGGAGCAAAGTGAGAACAGAAGTTTAGCTATGGCTGGCAGGGAGAGGCCTTGGCTGCTTCCCGTTTTTCCTAGAAACCTTTTCCCTCAGTGCTTTATGAATCTCTAATTTGCTCAAGACTTCAGAGAAAAAGCCCAAGCCCCACAGCTGACCTTCTGGATGCTCTGGGTTTTGGATCAGCTTGTATGGGAAAGCCTAAAGTCTTTAGGCCTCGAGCAACACAAAGAGCAGAAGGAGACAGGCAGAGAATGATTGTTTGGTAGAACGGGGCACCTGGACTGTGTTCACCGGGCTCTAATTCCTGAGGTAAGTATACAGTTGTGTGACTTCCAAGGTTCAGGGTTACCTCCAGCTGTTATTTATCAAGGATGAGGCTGTTTTTTGTCTTTAGTGGCAGGACCAAAATCTTTTCGGGGGTGAGTGCAGGTAGTGAAAAAGCTCTGCTGAGGTGTCTGCAACTCCCAGTTGGGAGCAAGATGGGAGAGGAGGACGGTTTCTTTAGAACATTGCTGCCCTCCAATGGAGATCCCTGGGAAGGCTGCAAATGCCACAAACTTCGGGGTGGCATAGCAGTGACAAGCTGGGGCATTCATTAGACCATCCCTCTTTCTAAAAGGAGCTGGGATAAGGATACATCTCCACGGCTGAAGGTCACACTGCACAACCTTGCTCTGCCAAGGGAGCCAGGCTCCCACCACGTCCTGGGGGATACGGGCTGGAAAGGAGGGCTGAGGACACAGGGCTGGCTTTACCTGTTCCCACTCCTGCTCCACCCAGTGTGCAGGGCAGTTCTTGTCCCCACACGGATGGACAGCCAGGGGCTTGGTGGCTGGGTCACACTGGGAGCTGGAGATCACTTTCCCCTCCAGGTTGCGACACGCGATGAAGCGGCTCATGCGTCCCTCGCCACACGAACCTGAGCACTTGGAGGAACACAGGGCATTTAGACACATCAGAAAGCGGGAAAGGGGAGAGGTCGGGGTCAGTGGTGCCAGGAGAGCTGAGTCCAGAGTCTAGTCCTGCCACTGGGACTGTGGCACTGGATCCCAAGAGTGTCATCCAGTCAGGGCCTCCATTCTCCAAGTGCCACGAGCTTCCCAGATTACTGAACGGAGCTCACCTCACAGTTAACCAAAATGTACAGCACAGAGAGGCAAAAATATGGATTGTTCCAGTTTCTTTTGCTTGCCCTCTGCCAGAAGAAAGCCAAAGGAGAGCTGCAGCGTGCCTGCCCACCCGCTCCCTCCCGCCAGCCCTGCACCCCTGGCACCGGGAGCCGGGAGAAGCAGCCCCTCCGGACTCACCGGGCCCCAGTCCGAGGCGGTCCAGCGGCGGTCGCAGGGGGGGCCTGTGCACACCTTCTCGCTGCTGGGCTTCCGGGCCTCGTCACACAGCGACACCTCCACGGAGCAGCGCACCTCCCGCCTCATCGTCCCCTGCGCGCCACACCGCGCCGAGCACTGCAAGGGGCACACCGAGTCAGCCCCGGGCTCGGGAGCAGAGAGAAAGGGAGGGAGGGAGCTGTGCATCCTCCTGCTGCTCTAGGAGAGAGGGGAAGGGCCCCAGCAGGGACAGAAAAAAGGTGGGTCTGTCTTTATCTTTGCTGCTCATTTATTTTTGGGACCCGGAGCTCCAACACTTCAATGTTGAACTGTTGTTCAAAGTCACTGGGCCACAACCCAAGCAGTCAAAAGTGGGAAGTCAAAGGGGCTTCAGTTAGGTTTTAGTTTCTCTATGTCTCAATGGTATTGTTTCCCCATTCACCCTCAGTCAGATAGAAATGTTTGGATCCTATGGAAGAGGCAGCAAAAGCCTCTTGCTGGCAGGGCTTTCACTTGGTCAACACCCTGCTTGAGAAACGACCTCAGAAAAAATGTTTTGCAATGGCCTTTGCTGAGCAGTGCCAGAACAGGGGAGCTGTGGATAAAGGCAGCCCCTGTTTCCCAAGGATGCTGCTGGCCAGAGGCTCCCTCAGCACCCAGCATCTACCAGCCACCTTCCTCCAGGCCCCATCCCAACCCCGGCTCCTCCTTACCTCTGGCAGCAAAGCTCCCCTACTGCCTACCTCGGACCACTCGGAGAGCTCCCACTGGGGCCCACAGGCCTTGTTCTTGCAGGCTTTCCTCTCCATGGGCCTGGCCAGCCCCGCTGCCTCGCAGAGGTCGTCATAGACGGAGCTGTCGAAGCCCAGGGCCAGCATCTTCCAGCAGCGCACGGTGCGGTACTGAGAGCCCTCGCCGCAGGTCCGGGAGCACTCGCTCCACCGGCTGGTCTCCCACCTCCACGAGCAGGCCCCGGGAGAGAAGGCACAGAGTTAAAACCGGGTAAGGGGGACAAGGGACGTGGGGTTGCTCAGAAGGGGATACAAGGGCTGCGTAAGTGCCTACAGCCTAAAAATGACAGTATGCTTTGAGCAGAAAGTGATCCTTACAAACATCTGTTGTCCCCCTGGACAACTGATGCCTTTTCCACTCACCTAGGCTGGCAGTCTCTCCCTGTGCAAAATTCGTGGGTGGGTTCTGGTCGGGTCAGGGCATCACAGTACGATTCATCCACTTCCACTCCATCGTACCTCACACACATCGCATACGAGGTGCTGATACCTGCTGGGCAAGCAACACCCTGTCTCAGCCATGCTCAGATCAAAAAGCCTCCTCCCACCATCATTTAAATAACTGGAGTGCTCACTGCATCTGAAACTCTACCTGCCATGTAAAAAATACCAGGATTCTCTCCACCGGTGCCCCGAAAAGGACCTCACGTGATCAGACATCGGAAGCCAAACCTACCTGAGGTGCATGTGGAGCTGCAGGGGGCATAAGCTGAGACTTTCCACCGATACATGTCAGCCAAGCTGATGTCATCGTGGCCCACGGGGGTCACATCGAACTCGTTGCTGTGGAAAAAGGAGGTGGCATGAGCTAAAACTGAAAAAAACTGCTGCAAACATAAAAGAGAGGGAAATTCCTCCTCTCTGTTTTGGAAGATGGGAAGAAACGCCGTGTTTCTGCTTTGCACCTCCCTCACGCTGGGCAAGGCAAACCAGTGATGAACAGAGAAGTGTAAAGCCTCGATCCACCTCCTGAATTCAACTAGCAAGGAGAAAGCATTGTTCACAGTAAGTCCTGTGTATCTTACGGGCTTTCAGCCACGTGGGTGCCCTCAGCCTCAGCTCACACTATCACCTTGTGAGGCGTGATTTAGGTTGGAAAAGGGAGATCAAGCAAGGTGTCTCTCATATCTTATAATGTGGTGGGGAGAGTTCATATGTGGCTTGCCAGAAATATTTAAAAGTTAGCCCTCAGTCTCCTGCCAAGCGTTTACAGAAGTTTCATAAGCTTATGTGCTCGGAGGAATGGGACAGGCAGGGCATGGTGTGGTGGTAAATGTGTGTATGTGACATGCTATGGACTCCTTGCCTTCTTTACAACCACACCAGAATTGGCCTTGCAGGTTCTTCAGCATTCACTTAAATGGCAGCAGGACCTGAAACACGTTCTGTGAGCTTTGTGTCAGGTCAGTTGTGACACTCAGTCTTTGAAAGAAGCGTCTACAGCAGCTGCCATGGAGAGACACTGGTGGATGAGGACATCAAGGACAGCAGAGAGACTACCAGAGGACTGGCTTGACCCTCCCTCCCCAGCTAACCGTGCCCCTGTTTTCCCCAGGAGACCAAGTGCCACCTTTCAGTGCCAGGGGCTCGCAGAGGCTCTGCCTGGCTGAAGTCCACGGTTGGGCTGGCACCTCGCAGAGGGCTCTCCACAGATGCCACCGTGCTGTAGTTGGCTGCTTCCCCCTGACTCCCAGCAAATGCCTCCACCTTCAAGTCCTCCAGTGAGTTCTTACGGGCTGGCCCCTTGTGGAGGCCCTGTGGCCACTGGGCAGCTGCCCCAGTCCACAGCCCTGCTGAGGAGTTCCTTGGGGCCATCCTGGCTGCCAGGTGCTGCAGCTCTCTACAAAAGGCAGTGTTGTGAGGGTCTCTGTGGCACAGCCTCCTGAAGAGACGCAGCCTGGAGGATGCTGCGTGGCTGTTCTCCGAGAGCTCGGGTCTCCTCATGCTGTAGGGCACAGCCGTGCTGATGGAGATTTGGTTGAACCTGAGAGCTGGAAGAAAAATACAGGGATGCTTTAACTACACTGGATGGCTTGTATTTCAACAGGCAACATTTAGCAAGGCAAAAATCATTCAGTATTTGGCCTCAAAATCATAAATTGCCACCAGGGAGCACCAACAGGCCCTACTTACTCTGACCAACCTCTCTATCTGCACCGGAGCGTCATTTAAGCTCAGGTCTGGGCTGAGGAATGTTGCAGATGTACTTTGTTCTTGAATAGCTTTTTGGCTCTCCAGTTTGACCTCAGATTTGACTTGCCACCTGATGATCACTGGACTGTTGCTGGCCCTGTTGCTGTCACTACCCTGCCTGCCAAGCTCAGGTGCTGAGAGACTGCCATGCCTGATCCCTATGGTGGCTACCCCCTCCCAGCTCCCCTTCCTCCCACAGAGATACTGGCCCTTGCTGCTCCCCAGCAGTCTCCACCCCACTCCATCATTCCCTCCTGTCCACCCTGATGGTAAAGCCACCTCAGATTCCAAGAAGACCAGTGTGGGACATCTGCTTTCAATCAGTAAAACAGGAGAAGGAAAAACAAAGCGACTAACCCAACTCCGTTTCTCCACCAATTGCTGCAGCTTCCTCCTCCTCCTCTTCATCTCCTGCTGTGTTTGCATGGTAAATCTGTCTGATCTGGAAGTTGTACTTCTCCTTCTCTTCACCTTGTTCCCAGCCCCAGTCCCGGGTCTGACTGGTGGAGTTGGTCTGGAAGAAGTGCGGGTGACCGAAGTCCAAATCTTCGTGCCCTTCTCTTAGAGGGAGCTGTTCACTGGTGTCATCTGGTGACAGGGAGAGCCACGTGGCATTGAAATCCTGGGCAGCTTTGGAGTTGGCTGGCACGGGGTGGTTCTGGCTGGTCTCTGGTAGGTGATGATAGAGGGGTCTGGCTAGAGCAGGGGCCGCAGTTCGGAGCGGCGGCATCCGTGGCACAGTGTAGTCATAAGTTATGTGTGGCATTTTCCCGTTAAAGTTATAGTACTGGAGGAAACAGATAGAGAAGAAACTGCTTTCATTTTAGGGATGTGTGCTTTCCCAGAAACCTCTTCTAGCCACATCCATTTGGTGATGGATGTTGAGAGAAGACAGCATCCTCAGAAATCCAAGAGGAGAGCTGCCCCTCGCCAAGGCTATCTGGCTTCCTCAGCCACCTACACATGCAGGTTTGGCTTGGGAACCAGGTTATATTCCTTTGTCTGAGAGAAGCAGGCAAGTCAGGAAAGCCTAAAATTAGCCCTTCACATACCATGGCATTCAGAGACTGGTTAGTGGGCCCGTGAGCCATGATGTACTCCAGCCCATCCGAGTTCAGGCTCGAGGGCCGCCGGTACTTGAATACGGTGCCAGCCACCCTGAAGTTCTGGGGGTTGTCAATGGCAGAGTTGCCGTTGAAGAAGAAATGCCCAGATTCGTCTGCAAGTGCTTCAAAGAAAGAGAAAACAGACAAAAGTGTTCTGTGGAACACTTGGGGCTGCAGTGGCAGTGAGGAGAGAAAACAGGCCACCAAGGAGAAAAGACCAGCAGAAAAAGAACACCAGGCCCTGCCCATAGCGAGCTTGGGTTCCAAATGTCTCTCCTGCCGCTGGAGATGTGGTAGCCTTGGTTTATGGAGAGGTGAAGCACCCCTGTGCTACCCTGGAGGAAATGCTCACACGTGGGAATGCACAGAGCCTCCTCCCAACCTCCCAGGCAGCTGCACTGGGATCTCCACATCCATCCGGCTCCTCTGCTTACCCAGGATGTTTTCTGTTTTCCTGCGTTCCATGATGAGGATGTCCGTGGCACCAGCAGGGATGTTGGTGATGAACACGTAACCTGAGGAACAGAACGGAGCGTGAGGAGACCCCAAGGATGGAATAAAAAGGTATGGGTGGGAAAATCAGCTCATGGGAAAAGTGTGTTTGTAGGGGGGGCAGCGCTGCCTTTCAGGAGCAGGACGCCAAGGGCACAAACGCACGTTGCACCAGTCTGTGAGCTCTGAGATCCCATTACAGATCACCATTACAGGTCCAGTCTGAGCGCTGCTGGGTTGGGAGTCAGGAAGGAACTGCACAAGTGAAACAGTCTGGCTTTGGGTGTCTGGATGAATGTGTTTCTCACACTCTTTCTGGCAAGAGCACAGAAAAAAGCTTAGTAGCGATCAGGGCTAATGCAGAACAGAGGATGGAAAAAGACCATAGGTCCCCTAAGCTCCTGACTCCATGGAACTTGTCTCAGGAGTAACATAAAAATTGACCTTTAAAGGGAGAGGAAGTCAGAGGCTCTTAAAGTTGCGTGGTTTGGCAGATTGTCTTTCTTGCTAGAAATGCAGGTCTTGTCTGTTCTGTAAGATATTAGGAGGGATGGAATGGGAGGCCAAATCTGCACCCATACTGTTAGAGGGGACAGCACCATTCCCCCTGCTCTGGAAAGGGGCCCAAGTGCTTTTCTAGTCTGGTGTTTGTAGAGAGGGAGGCAGACTGGTGAAACAACAACAGTGTGAAATGATGTTCCAAAACATCCTCAAACCACAGTTGATTAATTACTAATGAGCATACAACAATCTATTCCTTCTGTGGGTGGAGGACTGGGCCATCAGGTTGCAAGGGATAGCCTGGTTTTAGAGGGGACTGTCCCTCAGCTGTGCCAGCCACAGGACTGGGGAAAGCAGGAGATTAAATGCAGGCTGATACAAAGGCCGTGACCCTCATCATAGCTTAAGTTTCAAACGAACGCGTAGCACGAGTGAAAGGAGATTCATTGATCCCTTCACTTTATTTGAGGTGGGCAAGATGCCAAAATCAATAGGCACAAAGTGATCCCCAGCTGCTTCCTACTGTAAAGAGGTGAAGGGAAACCTTACCAGCCTAATGTGCAGCACATCAAACCAACCTCCTCTGACGGTTAAGTGAAAAGGACAAAACCAGGCATTTAAGCAGGGGTGGCACTCCTCAGCTCTTTCCACCAAGCAGCTGGGAAACTCCTACCCTTGTTTAAGCCAGTTGGTGGTAGGAAGTAGCAGGTGAAGTCTCTGGACTGTGGTAGCAGGGAGTACCTATCTGTGAGATTGCCTTTCGGAAGCTGCCCGAGACACGGTGGCAAGTGCTGCCGTCCCCTCCACACACCCTGCATCTGTCCATCGTCCGGGGCGAGTACAGGCTCCCGTCGCACCCAACCGGCTGCAAAGAACAAAAAAGAGAGGGTTTCCTGGGGCCAGCCTATCTCCACAGGGCAGGGTCTTTCCCAGGAAATGCTACTGATGCTCTTTTGGTGGGGTTCTGGGGGTGAATAATGAATGAATCCAACACCAGACCTCGGTTTCAATTCCCTGCTGGGACCCCTTGGCCTTGCGGTGAGCTGGAGGTCCAGTCACGCAATTGCACTCCAAACTTTTCTACTCCTTCCTCCCAGAGCCTCACCTCACACTTTCCATTGATGCAGACCCCTTGATAGGTCCTGTCCTTGCAGGAGGTACCATCCTGTGCTCGGGCCATCAGCTGCCTCTCTCCACTCCGGGTGGTGCACTGGAGGTCACAGGGCTTGTTGGAGATACTGGTGTAGTCATCTGAAGGGAGAGAGGCACAGAGTCACCAGGCAGATCATGAGGCTGCAGCTGGGAACTATGCCTAGCAGGAATACTTCTTGCTGGCAAACCCTCTTCTTTGCCAAGAGGGCTGTTGACTCTGTGGGGCAGTGGCCAGGTAAACCCTGTTCAGCTGAGGAGCTGAAGCTGGAGGTACAGATGCTCCATGTCCTCTTAGCAGGTAATTGAAAAACAGGTGAGTCCAGAAACAGGGTAATCTATCTTAGGTGAGCTCAGTCTGGGCCTCAAGGGACAACTGGACACCCATGTGAAGCCATCTGTCTCGACTCTGCGGGGAATGGATGAGTGTGAAGCTGTGGAAACCCACCTGGATAGAGGGGCATCCAGTGGTAGTAGTGCTTCCCAAAGGCTTTGGCATTGAAACTGGAGCACTGCTGCTGTTTGAAGCTTGCTGTGTTGGCTGGGCAGGGCTATGGAGGGAATAAATACCATCAAAGCTCCCTATGTCACAGCCATGGCTGTGACAGCTGCTCGCCACTGCTGCATCCTTGGAGGATGAAAATGCCCTGCCCACCCTGGCAGGAATTTGAGGTGCCCTAATACAGGCAGAAAGGCCAGGCCTTCATTGCCAAGGGCCTCTCAGATAGCTGTATTTAACAGCCTGCAAAAATTCCTTCCAGCAAAGGGAAAAGCATACAGGAAAAATTTCATCCCTCCCTCAGCCCACATCAAATATGTTTTTACATCCTTTTCCCCCCCCTCTCCCAGTCCCAGAGAGTAAAGCCCCACTCCTGTGTCCTCAAAGGCACATCTTCCACCCCCCAGGAGTGGATCCCACCCCTTGTCTCTGTTCCTCTGTGGGACCAGTCCCACCCTGAGTGCTGGTGTTCTTGCGGCTCCAGGTGGGACCCCTGGAGTTCCACATCCCCCAGTAAGGACCAGTGAGTACTGGAAGTGATTCTCACCTGCTGCTGGCACAGTTGGTAGTGCTTGGCTTGGCCAACACACATGGTGCTGTTTGTTCCCTGGGGCAGCTGGAGCCTGGAAAGCAGAAATTTCTGGACGTGAGATGGAGATCTGTGAAGTACCAAGGTACTGAGGATGACAGGGGAGTCAGCCCAGACTTAGAGGGGAGAAAATTTTATCAGAGCAAAGCTTTCTGGATCTAGACTGGCCAACATCTCCTCTGAAACACACTTGCAGTGCTTTTAGGTGGGCTGTGATTCTAGGCTGTTCTCTTTCGGGGGCAGGTTGAGCAGACAGACAGCAACTGCAGTATCAGTGCCTCTGTGTCCCTTCACCTCTGAGCTCCAAAAGGGTTGATGTGACCCAAAAGACAATAGACCCTGATGACCCATGGAAATGCCCAGGATTTCAGGTGACCAGGGGGGTTGATTTCGGGATTCACTGTGCAGGAGGCAGAGAGATGCCACCTCTCACAAGGACTGGACAGCTTAAAAGATTAACAGGAAAGGCTTGGTGCAGCTGATACACCAAAACCATGGGAATTTCAACACTTGATGCTTTAGCTGATCCCTGGAGTAAAAAAAAAAAACATACAAAGCCTCCCCACCCCAGCTGTGGAGCCAAGGATAGAGCCAGTGCCAAATGGAGAGAAAAATCCCTCTTCTGGCAGGAAGCAAAGGGCAGAAGGGCTGCCCTGGCTGTGGGAGGTGTGGGACAGCCCCAGCCTCCATCCCTGTGCTCTGCTTCTCACTTCTCACCCACCATGGCCACTGAGTGCTGGGGGGGAGGAGGAGCAGCAGCAGAGACATCCAGGGAGGCCAAACCCCCAGGGAAGGTGCTTCAGCACATCTGGACCCTCACCATGCTGCCAACCAGCCCACATAAAAGGAGCTTTCTGCTGCAGGAAGGAGGGCAGGTTGGGGGCCCTAGTCTGAGTTTCCTCCACTCAGGAGTGCATTCATGCAGAAGGGAAGGCTTGCTGTGCTGCAGGATTCCGGCTCTCATTAACATCTCAGGAGCATGGAGCAGCAGGTTAGGGAGGTGCTGGAGGAGGAGGAGGGTTTGGTGGCAAGGTGACCCAGAGGGGACAGCAGGAGTTCAGGCATCTGAAGCTCTCCTGCTCTCCCCACTCCCACAAATCCAGTCCGACTGATACCACGACTGTAGCAGCTGTAGGGGACAAGTGGCTGTAGGGGACAAAGGGAGATGCTGTCAGGTGACAGCCAGATAAATGACAGAGGGGGAAAAACTTGCCAGCTCTGCAGGGAATAAAGAGGAGAAATTGCTGAGATGTGGCTGAGATGGCTCCTGCCAGGAGTAAATCAAGTCCCCGTAACGTGTCTGGGAATACGTAGCCACATCCTCAGCTGGCCACAAATCAGGGTTAGGTTGGTCAGAGCAGCCCTGGTAAGTGAGGGTTTGTAAAGCAAAGGGGAAGAGGAACAGAGCCAGCCTTCTCCAGCCCACAATTCTGTCATCTTTAAGTCTCCCACAGACCCCAGCAGGGGACCAACCCCTGCTCCCCATCAGACAAGTCAAGCTGAGTGGGGGACGTGTTCAGGGGTGTGTTTCTCCCCACCACTGCCTGCTCCCCCTTGCTCCCTGGACAACAGCTGCCTTCCTTTCCCAGAGGCCACGGATGAGGGAATGGCCAACCCTGCAAAACAAGGAGGTTTGGCCCCAAAACGCAGGTCAGGGCACCCAGTTCCTTTTCTGCCACTTGAGACCCTGCCAAGGGCTCAGGCTGGGACATGGACTCACCTCTGTCTCAAGCAGTGCCTCTCCCGGGACATCACGCCTCCTCCACAGGACCGGGAGCAGGTGGACCAGGAGCTCCACTCTCCCCACCACTTGGTGACCTCTTCATCCCAGGGGCCATCTGCTCCATCTGCTGCCTCACTACTGTCCTGACAGAAACAGAGGATGGTTGGCTGGAGAACCTGGCTCCTCACCACCCACGGCAGCTGCCGTGTCACCTGACGCCTTCTAAGCGGGCAGCACTGGGACACACGTGCCAGGATCCACAGGGACACACCAGGCCCACACACCTCAACATTCAAATTTCCTTCCAAGGCTAAGTTGTGCCTGGGAAGCAGGATCTCGTGATGCAGAGATGGGCTGTGGGACTGGGCACGTGTGACAGCAGCACCAGCTGCAGCCTGGCCCCACAGCATCACTGGGAGCACACAGGTGTCCCTCCTTGGAGCTGTATTCCAGTGAATAACCTTTGTGACCAAATCAGCTCAGATCCAAGCTCCTCACCCCCCCAACCCTCACAGGAAGTCATTTTCAAGGTGCTGTTGTCCCTCTTCCCCGTGCAACCCGCTATGCTCAGAGTGAGCAATGTTCCCTCTCCCAGCTCACCTCGCTGGGGCTGACCCTTTAAATTTGGCAAAGCTGAGCTCTCCTGGCCCCAGCGTGGTCGTTGCAGCAGGCTGCTGTTGGCTGTGCCTCCACAATTCCCAGCAGGTAAGCAATTCTGTGGTTTAGCTGGTTTGTGGGGTTTTTTTTCCTTGCAATATTTCCCTGCTTAGTGTCTGATGGGCTAAAAGCTCCTGGGGACTTTGGCAAACTCGTCTGTGCAGGGATTAATCTGCTGTTTACTGAAACACAGCTGTGAGTAGTGTTAAATGCAGCCATGAGTTTTAACACAGGACAGTGACTGGAAGGGATTTATCCAGCTGAAAACACTGAGTGTTTCAATATTAATAGGTGAAAATTTTAAATTAGCGTGTGTGTGAAGTCTGCTTTAAGGGAAGGGCTCAGGGAAGTTGTATCAGTGCTACTGGTAGCAAAACAAGCTGTTTTTTTGGTAGTGGCTGATAGCCCTGTTGCAAACAACCCGTCTGCAAAGCATAGCTGATGGATGTGACAGAAAACTCAGCAGGGTTTGCTCATCACTAAATGTGCTCTGCTCGCTGTTTTGGTTGACTGTCTCTTGGCTTTTATGCTCTTTCATGGTGTAATGAAGCCAATTGTGCTCTTCATCTTGTAGTGCAATTCCTGCCTGAGAACTTGTGTTTCCTCAGTGCCTGCCAACAGAGCAGCCTCTGGGCAGAGGAGATGCAGCTGGTTTATGCAAATGTTTTTAAGCTGTAACTCAGATGGTCAAAATGCCCACAGTGCCTCTTCCTGATAGCCAAAGCATGTTGGAAGAAACCTGCTCTGCTGTAAAAAAATAAAAAAGCACTGTGTCACCTGGTGCTTTGCTCTCTAGTGATTGCAAGAGTTGGTTTCAAAAACAACACAACAAAACTCCTCTCTGCACTTAGATGTTCTGGCTGGAGCTGACTTGCCTGACAGGGACCAAATGCTGTGGCCGGCAGAGGATTTGCTCAGGAGGAAAAGAGAATTTAAAAGAAACAGGCCTGTTTTCAAAAATACCTTTTCCTCTGTTCTTCCAAACAGTCATCTCAACCTTTTTCCTGTGAGAACTTTTGCCTCACTGTTTATTATCAGACTGCAAATGGAAATTTTGACTATGTAGCTTCCACATTTACAAAGGAAAGAAATCGAAGGTCTCTCATTGTAAAGTATTTTCTGTAAAATCTTCTCCTGACCCCTCCTGTGCTTCTCTGTCATAAACATCTCAAGGCCTGGGGAGAGGGAGCTCTTCACAACTGTCAGGAAGGAGAATTCCAGTGATTTATCTGGTGTCTGTGTGGAGAGCTCAGCGCAATACTGATTCTCCCACAGCTGGGGGAATAACCAGAGCTGGTGTCCTACCACTTCCCTGAGCAGTCACACGAGGCTCACGGACTGCCTGGAGGGAAGGCATGTGGACCAAAAGCTGCAATATTTACACAGCTTTTCCCCAGGTGGCAGTAAAAATAATCCTGCTCTGGGGATCTTGTGATCCAAATAGGTGAGACGAGGCAGAAGGGAAACGGGTGAAGGGAAGTGAAACAGCCTGTTCTGCCGCCGGGATATGAAACAGGATTTGTGTACTTGGAGTGGGGCAAAGTTGCTGGCACCTCTTCAGGGTTACTGGTCCTGGGGTGTTCTGCCTGGATAGAGGGAGATGTGGCATGTGGTGGCAGAGCTGAGGTTTGGGGATGATCAGCATCCCTGCATCTGTGCACCTCTTTCTTATGGATAGAGTAGGATACGACTCTGCACGGCCCCTCTTGGGAATGACAGGAGCCCAAATGAAGATTTATTGAAGGATGCTAGTCAGAGGGACTTTTTCCTTTTAATAAAATGTGTTCCCCTGCATCCATAAGCCCTGTTCCTGCTTCCTCTCTGAGTTGGAGGAATCAATCACTTTTTAAGTAGATTGATTTGGCTCTCAGCTTTTCCACGGCCAAGCTCCCCTTCCAAGTCCTTGCCTAGGAGCGTTTATCTTCTTGTGTAAGCAAGGACAATGCTGAGCTGTCCCCTTGGCCATGCCCCTTATGGCATGACTGCATCTGAGTCCTAGGCCTGGTGACAAGGAGGGGGAACTTCAGGTACTCAGAGCTGGGGCAGCTGGTTCCAATCTGTGCTGAATTTATCCTATTGTCAGAAACAAATCTGCACTGACCATGAAACACAAATGGTTCTTGTTTTTAATTGGAGATATTTGCATTTTCCAAATGTCCAGATAATAAATTAAGGAATGTGGGACAGACTCCAGATTAGATCAGCTCCTAGCTTTAGTTTCCCAAGCCCCCTCGACAAATCCCGAGAGTGGATTCTGGACGAGTGAATCCCCCTCCCCACCTCCTCCTCGCAGAGGGAGGAGTCAAAGGGGCTTTACAACAACTCTTTTGCACTGTCCTGGTGTTACAGGAGGTGCTGGAGCCGCTCTGATTTGCACTCTGCTGCAGAATCACAGAAACAGAGCAGGCTAGAAAAAGCAGAGCAGGAGATGCACACGAGTCCAGTCTTTGTAAGGCTGGCTCTGCCTGGGCTTGGCTCAGGGCTCTGCCTAAAGCAGGTAAGAGGGCCAGGTATGATTCTTTGGGTGATGAGGACTTCTATCCCTAGAAAAGTCAGACCATAGTCTAGTTCAGCCAGGTGCTGTCCACGAGAATCTCCCCTGAGGTACTTGTGGTTTGGCACCGTGTGGTTACAGAGCTGCAGCTCTTCCTCCCTTGGGCTAACCAAGGAATTCCTGTGCCTCCTCACCTAGGCTGGAAGTGAGGGCTGCCCTGCTGCCCCCTCGCTGGCGGGGGGGGGAGCAGAGCTTTGAACACCATCCTGTGGGGAACTTTTCCAGGGTGAAATGCCTGTCTCCAGATTTGCCAGCATCAAAGACAGGAACACCAGCCTCTAAGCCAGCATTACTGAAAGCTTTTTCTGTCTGAGAGAAGGCCCAGCAGCTGCTTCCCCTCTCCCCTCTGCCAGACAAAGGCTGCCACAAGCAAAATGCTTCAGCCCTGCACAGAAGGGTGGGCCTGGACTGACATCCTATCGCATTTCCAGGCGGCCTTTCTGAAGAGTTGAAAGGGATGAAATAAATTCTCCGCTGACTCTCTGTCATGCTCTGGATCAGCTCCGAGAAACCTGGGAATGACTGCAATTACCATGTCAGTGGCCCAGTCTCCTGTGTTGCTTATTGTTGTGCCTAATCTTGAGATTCATTAGAGCCTGGCTCCTGGAAAAAAAAAATAAGCTGTCTGGGAAGAGAGACCACAAACATGCCTCTCTAGTTCCCTTAATAGAGGAGCTGGGGGAGGCTCTCCACTGCAGCCTGGTATGCCTTGAGGGCTGGCCCACCACTGAAGGGCACAGTAGCTGTCGTAAAATGTTCTGCTCAGCCCTGTCTGAGCCTGTAAGTCAACTAGAAACAGCAGCTGAAAATGAAATAAATTCTTCCCAGACCTTTTCTGAGGCCATTAACTGCATGTCCTCTACCAAAAATTTCCACGATCCCTCTACTTAAGGGCTTCTCTCTACAGCAAACCACACTACTTACTGAAATACTAAGTAGCTTCAGATGTCTGAATGCCTGGAATGAATGGCAGATTATTATCTGGGAATGAATGACCGTGTTCAGCGCCCCTGGTTTGGGTTCCTCCTCTCATTCTCTGACTAAAGCCTCGGTGATAGACTCTACCACAGCCATGGGAAAAAAACAATAGCATTTGCAATTATGCCCTGATGTTTTACAAAGGAACTGGTGTTTGTGCACAGCTATTTCTCACCCTGTTATTGCTTTATCCTGCTTGGGCAGACTAGATAGTGTTTGTGTGCAAGATTCAATGTTGGAAGAGGACATAAACACAAATTTTCCTTAGAAAAGCTGAAACGAGATATTTGAGGAGTTTTCATAGGGGGAAGGTATCCTGAGGTAAAACAAGCAATGCAGAATAATTGTCAAGGGACGAGGAGGAACAACAATCTGTGGAAAAAACTGGCAGCTTGTTAACAATGTGAAATTGCAGCAGATAAGTAACAGAAATCTGGACATATAATGAGGCACAGCTGAGAAGCAAATTAGAAAAGCAGTGAACAGAAACCAGTGGAGAACTACCAAGTTCTGTTCATAATCCTGCCATGACAGAAAGTTCACAGGCAAGCGCTGCACGTCATTACAAAATGCTTGATCCAAGTCAGTTAGGTCACTCCCTGCAAGCGGGACAAGGCACTTATTCTGGGGCAAGCCCGGGAGAAAGGATGGAAAACTGCGAAGGGGGAGAAGGGAGTAACAGGCGCTGTGCATGAGACATGTCTATCACCGGGATTTTCAGAGGCGTTGAATGCAGCTAGGAAGGAATTTGCTTGCCCAAACTATGGGTTGAGGCTTTCTGATACTCTTTGCATAACCATGTTTTGTTCAGAAAACGGGGAGAGCTCGAGAAGAGCCTCAGGTTAATCCCCCAACCAGGACAATTTGAATCATGTAATCTGCAATCAGATTGCTCTGAGGGCATCTCCTGGAGCAAGGAAGTCCTCGGGGCAGACCTGGCACGAGGGCTAATGTATGTTTGTCCTGGAGAGGGCTGAGGAGCCCTCCTCCCAGCCCCAGAATACCCTCCTCTGAGGTGTTGTACAAACACAGCTGCTGGGGGCAGGGAGAACCACGAGCAGCCAAGGCTTGTGCACACATGTTGATGGAGGAGTCCATCCAGGTCAGTCCCAAATGAAGGACTTGACATCGGTTTATCCTGACCCAGCTTGCTCTGCTTGAAGTTTCTGGCTTAGCCCTGCAGTTCAGGGGTAAACAGAACAGGCAGTGGAGGTAAAAACAAATTGGAAATAAGATAGTTGAGCTTCGAAGTTAAGACAAACCCCAGAACAGGAGACACTGCTGCTCCTCAAACCTGCATTGTCCCGTAAAGCTGCAGTGTCTGCTCTTTTCCGTGTTTAAGATGTCTCATGTGAGATTGCTTTGCCCCAGCCATGAGTCTGGGGGCTGGAAACACAACCCAAACCCCTCTTCCTTTAGCAGAGCAGAATTCCTTAGGCAGCAAAGAAATCTGGCCGTGTTCCCCTCGGGGGCACAATGCACGCAGTGACCCGTGAGGGCAGGGGCACTGCTGGTGCCCTACAAAGCCGGGATTTCTGCTCGCTCTGCCACAATAACGGGGGGGATTCTCCCAGGCTGGGCCTCGGGAAAGAAAAGGGGACTGGCACAGGGGGTTTGGTGCTGCTGTGAAACAAGTGCCACGAGGAGGGCCAGGCTGAGGGGGGTCCTTTGGGGAAGAGAAAAGGGATGAGGGAGAGTGGGGCTCTGATACTGGCACATGCATCCCAGGGCTAGCGGGGAGAGCAGCTGCCTAAACCCACGCTGGGGTGGCAGGACAGACAGGGAAGGGGAAAACCTGTTGTTTTCAGTCCTAAACCGGAGCCAACCGTCTGCTAGAGATGAGTACGGAGGGACGAACGTGGGCGAAGCCCCTCCAGCTTTGGGCGAAGCCCCAAGTAGGGAAAGGCGCTGCTCCCCCGCGGTCCTTTCGGGGATGCTGGGATCCTCCTCCGGCATCCTCACACTCTTTTGTTACTGCCAGGCACGGAGAGCGGGCACAGCCTGGTCCTCGGGGTCAGTTTGGGGGAGAGGCGACAAAACCCCCTTCCCAAGCAGCTCAGGAGTGCAGGAAGGACGCGGGGGGGACACGGAGCGCAGGAACCTGAAACCTGCGGGGAAGGGCGAGGGGCCCCGGGTGGGACCCCCGCTGCCTCCCTGCCCCGCCGCGGCTCCCCGAGGGGTGGGAAGAAGGGAAGGAAGGAGGGAAAGAGGGGAGGGAAGGCAGGAAGGGGAGAGGGGGGAGGCTCCGCCGGCGCCGCTTACCTTATCGCCGAGGGGGGCGGCGGCGCGGAGGAGGAGGAGGAGGAGGCTGAGGAGGATGCGGGGAGCGGCGGCCATGCCGCGCTGCTGCTGCCGCGGAGGAGGAGGCGGCTCGGCGGCCCACCAGCGGCGGCGGCGGGCGCGGCGGGGCCCGGGGAGCGCGGCCCGGCATGGCTGGGGGAGTTAATGACTTTACAACCTGCCGGGTGGCGGGCGGCGACCCGCGGCGCGGCCGCTCGGCGGGGGAGGGAGGGATGAGGATGGAGGGATG
>JAWWES010000006.1:27215350-27229311 GCA_035583135.1 Lophotriccus pileatus
AGGGATGGGGATGGGGATGGGGATGGGGATGGGGATGGGGATGGGGATGGGACGGGACGGGACGGGGGGCCGGGCGCTCCTCGGGCCCCGCCGCGCCCCGCCTGCCCCTCGCACCGCCCTGCTGCCGCCGCTCCCCGAGCTCCGAGGGTTCCCTCTCTCCTTCCCGCCGAGCCCCCGCCGCGGGTCCGGCACCGAGAGGTCTCTGCGGAGCCACCCGCCCTCCCGAGCGGAGCCCTCCGCTCCTTTCCTCCCGCGCAAACCCCCTTTGCCACGCGATTCCTCCTTCCTGCCCTCTTTTGGAGAGCTCTGCTTCTCAAGGCATCCCTCTGCCTGGGCTGGAGCAGTTTGTGTTCCACAGAGCGCAGCATCGCGCGGGTCACGGGGAGCTGCTCTTGATGGGGTGGAAGGTGAACTGAAAGGGACCTTAAAGCTCATCTCATTCCAACCCCTGCCATGGGCAGGGACACCTTCCACTAGCCCAGGTTGCTCCAAGCCAGGTCCAACCTGGCCTTGAACACTTCCAGGGATGGGGCAGCCACAGCTTCTCTGTGCAACCTGTGCCAGGGCCTCACCACCCTCACGGGGAAGATTTTCTTCCCAATATCCAATCTAACCCTGCCCTCTGTCAGTGGGAAGCAATTCCCCTTTGTCCTTGTCCAACATCCCTCCCCAGGACTCTTGGAGCCCTTTTAGGCTTAAGGTCTTCCTGGAGCTTTCTCCAGGCTGAACAACCCCAATTCTCAGCCTGTCTCCAGAGCAGAGGTGTTCCAGCCCTTAGAGCATCTCTGTGGCCTCCTCTGGAGTCACTCCAACAGGTTCATTCTCCTATGTTGGGGGCCCCAGCACTGAGCATAGAATTCCAGGTGGGATCTCACCGGAGCAGAGTACAGTGGGAGAATCACGCTGCATTCAACTTGAGAGGAATTAATTTGCTTTCTGGTACTTTCTCTGCCCCTTCCTGGCTCACCCCTTGCTGTGGCTGTGATCATGAGGCAGCTCCTGGCAAAGTGCTGCCAGTCTCCCTGCTGGCACACCTCGGCTGCTGTGATCCATGGACACAGGCTGTGCAGAAATGGCATCAGGTGTCCCCAGCCTGGGGCGGGCAGCTGGGGAGCGGCAGTTTCTGCCTGCCAGATGTGCTGTAATTAGTGTGGGGAGGTGATTCCAGCTCTCTGCACTGCTCCCTCACCAAGGGTTTCAGCCTCAAGGTGGAGGGAGGGGAGAGGAATGATGGAGTGTCAGCAGGGGGGACGGGCCGGGGACTCCTGATCAAAGCTGTTTGCTGGCAGGCAGGGGCCGGGGGAGGAGGGGGTGATCTGCTTCTGACCCGGGCAGAGAAAATGAGGGTGAGCAGCGCTGACAAAACACATGGTTGCACCACGAGCTGCCTTCTACAAAGGCAGTGAGGGGCAAAAAGCTTCAGAGTCAATTCCTGGCTTTCCTGCCCTGCTGCAGCCCTGTGTAATGTTCCTCTGGAGGCAGTTCCTGCCCCACAAGCTGAGGAGAGACACGAAAGTGGGGGAGAGGCTGTGCCTAAGAAGAAAAGGGGGACTGGCTGCCTCCAGCTGGGCAAGTTTCAGTGCATCTGATCTTCTTCATCCCCTCCCAAAACCAGTGTCAGAGCAGGAGCCCTGGAAGGCAGAAGCAGGCTATAGAGTGCAGCTCCGTACAGAGGTGTTTTGGAGAGAGAGAGATCTGCATGGGGTGCTGTAAGGGAGTGTGACAGGGCAAATCCAGGTGGCCTGTGATGCTCTCCCCTCCCGGCCCCTCTGTGCCCCCTCTCTCCTGACCCTTCTTGCTAGTCCTGCTTTTATCCCCTTTCATCACTCCTGAGCCTCTTGTGCTCACAAGGAGGGATACAAGCACAGTGTGGAAGGCAACAGGACAGTGTAAAATGCTGCTTCTCATTTCACATCCTGAATTTAAACAGTGCTCTTATTTCTCAAGGTGCAGTGGAGGTTTTGAACACTCTCAGTCAATGTGGGATGAAGGGCATGGGAGATGTAGTCCTGAGACACCTCCCACACTAAGCAGTGTACGGGAAGGTTTGATAGTATTACAGATTAATTCATTTTAAACCTTGCCAACAAAGCCACCACAACTTAATTCCAGTCTCGTAATCGTTTCCAATCCACCTCTCCCAGTTTGTATTTTTTTTTCCTACTGTCTTTATTCAGATCTTAAAGTAAAGCTGCCACTTTCTAACTGGGCCAGCAGGTTCTGATGTGGGACATGTTACACGTGAGCTTGGCAGCCCCTCATGGTTTTGCATTCAGCCCTATCATTACAAGGGGCTTTTCCCCAGTTGCTTCCCAGTTTCATGTGCCTCGTTACCAGGAAGCACGTTTTGTTTAAAGGATTCACAAGGTTGAGCAGAGCACCCAAGAGCAGAGCCAAGGGTCTCTCCATAGCCAGTGTTTTTCACTGTCGGTGCCAGCCACCTTCAGACACGTGGGCTGCTTGAAGGGGACTGATTCGTGCTCGTTCCCTGCGATTATTTCAACCTCTTGTTTCATTGAATTTGGTCCCATCAGCCAGCTGCTTCTCAGTAAAAGCTTACAAACACAGTCAGGAAGGGAATCAAAGTGTAGTGCCTCTGGAAAGGAGAGGATCCTCAGCTCTCGAGTGCCCTCATGAGGGATCTGCAAGAGCCTCTCCTCAGCCTGAGTGTAACTGCACCGTCCAGCCACGGGGGAAGAGCCCAGTGGGATGCCTCCCATGACTTTCCCCCCTCCCTGTGTGGGGAACACACTTGCAAGCTGCATTCTTCGAGCTTTTTCGCCGCAGGCTCTCGGATCCTCGGATCCTGTGCTGGAGCACAGGGCTTGGTCGAAACCTTGCTGGGGGTCCTACTGTCCCCCCTGAAGGGACCTCAGGACCAGCCCTGGTGGCATCCAGTGGTGACACTGGATTTTCATCTGAATCTTTGGGCTAGGACCAAATCATGTCCTCTGGCATCAGACAACAGGAGATGAGTGATGTTTACTGATCACATAAACATCTATGTGAAAGCAGATGCCAATGTGATGACTATTTAGGTTGTCAGGGCCTGGACAGGGCCTCTTTTTTTTCTTACCCCCCCCCCCCCCCAGTCCTCTCTCTGTTTAGCCCAGAGCTGGGCAAATTATTTCACCACAAAAGTAAAGCTTAGTGTGTGTGCTGAGGTTGTGGGACATCAAGTGGAATCAATCTGTTGAAATGAGAAATATTTGCTTTCTGTACTTCTAAAACGTTTCAGTTGTCGGTGGATTCCAGTTTCATTATCATCACTGAGTATTATGCAAACCCCCAGTGTGTTTCAGCCTGGGCTGAATTCAGCAATTCTTTGGGGGCTTGTTTTTAATTTTGGCTTAGTTGGAAAAGCTGTAAATATTTGTCCCAAACAACTGAGAAAAATGTTGTTTGGAATTTTTTCCAGGAAAAGCAAATACTCACTTCGTTTGCACGACTACAGCCCTGACCCAAATAGAACTTTGTCCAATACGATGATCTCTTTTGCTTAATGAAAATAGCTAGGAAAAAAAGAACGGAATAAGGTAAGACTGCAGTCTCACTTGGCTGGTTTCTTTCACAATCTCATCTTTTATTTTTAAATAGAAGTCCTGTTTCAGAAGCAAGCGGATATTCTGTCTTTCAAAGGCCATAAAAATACGTCTGTACTGGAAGAGCTTGGGTGGGTGACACAGTGATGTGCCCAGGCAGTGGGGAGTTGCCTTTGCATCCCTTGGCTAGGCATTGCCAACGCAGTGTGTGAAACTGAGAGCGAGATAACGTTAAGATAGAGATTTCCACCAAAATATCGGCAGACCGTGATTGATGCTCTGCTGGTTCTTACATCAACACCCACACTGAACCGTGCAGAGCAGGATACAGTGTTTTCTGTTACCAAAGTAGTGTACAGCAATAGAAAGGAGGGAGGGGAGGAAGCCACCTGTATGTTGGACAGAACCATGCCCTGGGCTGCCCTGCTGATGTTGGGCTCCAGCAGGGAACTCTCACATCTAGCCCAGTGTTTGCCACGGTTAAAACCCCCACAGCCTTGTCTTCATGTCTCCAACCAACCAAAAAGTCTGCTCTTTGGTCAGAACATGAACAAATAACCCCAGCCATTGTTGGGCAGATCAGCAAGGCACTGTGGGCAGCAGGACCCATCCAAGGCCAGGGTCCGGTTGGTGTGAGGAGCACTCAGAGGTGCAGCTTCTGAGAAACACGGTCGTGTCCTTGGTTTGTTCTCGTTCAGATACAGAGCCTGGCTCTGCAAGGCCTCTGGAAATGAGCCATGACCTGCTACAGCTGCTCCTTCTCCACAGGCACGTGGGGCTGACACCGGGACCTGCTGGGTTATGATAAATGCTGTAACCAGCACCTATCCCCCAGGTGTTCCCTGAGTTGGCTGCTGTGCCCCACAGCATCTCCAGGGCTTGGATTTCTCTTCCTAGGATGCAGAAAAGGAGGCACAGTAAAAAACTAACCTGCTTTCTAAAATATTTGTAGTGTTAATGGCAGAGATTTTCTCTTTACCAGCTCTCCTCCTAGGTGCTTTCCAAAATATTCCAACTGTATTCCAGAGCTCCATCCACCTGTTAGGGAGGCAAATGTAACCCTGGAGGGCAAAGCCCTGGTGTGCTACCTTACATGGTTTGAAATATCAACTTTAACATCTACATTCATTAAGAAAAGTCCCCTGGAGAGAGGCTGGCAGAGGCTCCCAGCCCTGCACACAGATCAGAGATCTGGGTGAAGAGCAATCTGTCCTGTAGGACCAAAGCTGATGCACCAGCCCAAGGAGAGAGTCACAAACTTTGTGTGGCAAAGGGATCGAGTGGAACTCTTTAAAAAAAGAGGTAGCATTAAGTTGCACTGTATTTCTTATTCTTTTACCTGTGTAATCCCTCAAGGCTTCACACTATCCGAGCAACAGCAAAATGTTTCACTGCTCTCTGGTTTTGGAGCTTGTTCTCTGGCATTATGGGATCCCCTCTGTTAGTGCAGTGTCTTCAGTGCTGAAAACCTGACATCTCTTGTGGTTGATCTTGTGGTTTAGGGAATCTCTGAATGGTTTGAACATCCTATATTTAGGACCTGGGCTTTGCCAGGTGTCAGTCAGGGTGTTCAAGTGGGACTCTGTTGGGACTGACTGGTTAAACCCTTGACAAGCAAACCGGTTTTCTTCTTGAAGCAAGCCTTCAAAATGTTGGGCTTTGGGGAATTTGACCTGTCTGTGTTCCAGCAGCTCTCTGCAAAGAGAGAGGAACCTTCTGGATAAGTATATTGTGAGACTGATGTATATGACACTGGCAAGCTGAGGGGCAAGGAGAGATGAAAGAGCTACTGAATTGCAGTATCTTTCTGTCCATTGTTGTGTACATTATTTGTGTATTTCCTGATAGAAACACTGCCTGCAAAGTCCTGGTTTTCCCTCCTGCCTCTCCACACATTGATGTTCTCCTGTGCAACTAGCAGTCTAAAATTCTCACTCTTCCCTCCTGCCAGAAGGAAGTGTGTGATCTATCACCTCCAAGCATCAGCTGCCCAAACGACCTGGATCAACTTGTGCCTGTCAAACTCTTCCCAGGATGATACGAGAAACAAAGTGAAGAGAAATAACCACTGGTCGTGCCTCTGCCCACACCAGAGCCAGCCAGGGCCATGTTTCCAACCCTCCCCAGGGCTCTGGCTGCCTTTGTGCCTAAGGTTTGGCGTGGGCGTGGCAGCCCCCCTTCTCAATGCTCTGCTCCGGGTGGATGGGGAGGACCAGGTGGGCGATGCGGCTCCACAGCCCGCTCAGCTTGTCGGAGTCCATGTGGTCGTAGGAGCCGGGCGTCCTGGTGGTGATGAACTTGTCCCAGAGGAAGTCACGGACCCTCTCCTCCAGCTGCGGGAGGCTGATGTGGGTCTCCAGCACCTCCTCCTCCAGCAGCACCGTCAGCAGCAGGGCCACGTCCTTGAAGGCCGCGGTGTCGTGGTCGCAGTACCTGTAGAAGATGAGGGTGGCCCCCGCCGGCAGCAGCTCGAAGCGGTGAATCACCGCGGCGCGGCCCCCGGCCTGGAACGCTGAGCTCAGCTCCCGGTCCACCTCCAGCTTGGCCCGGTCGCTCTGGAGCCTGGATTTATCCCTGCCGTCGATCTGCACCGTGCTGGCACGCAGGGCAGCCGCGTAGGAGTCGGCCACGTGGGTGCTGAGGCATCGCAAGGTCTGCTCGCCCGTGCGGGCGGCCGTCAGGATGATGATGGCCGGCTGCGTGGGGTGGGATGAGTTCAGGTGCTTCTTCAGGATCTTGCGTCCACGATTCCACAGGTGAGGGCTCTGCCCCGGAAACCTCTTCTCCAGCTGGTTGAACTGGAACAGGAATGCCTCCGTGGCGTTCTTGAGGGCTTGCTGGGAACTGGAGGTGGGGTTGCCGAAGCAGAATAGGCAGAAGCCGAGCAATATGAGGCCCATGATGCCAAGCCCTGTTCAACAGCAGAGAGACACGGGACGGGGAACAGAAGTCAGTCACAAGTGACCTGCAGTGACATGCTGGAAAGTAGCTATGATGGCTCTTTTTCCCCTCTAAGACCTGCCCCCCTGCTCTGGGGAAGTGGATCAGATTGGCCAGGAGCGGTGAAGGGGCTGTTGTGAGACCCATGCTCCTGCACACCAGGCGAGGGGGCTGCAGCTCCAGGGACGGAACCAAGGCTACAGCTTGGTGCAAAATTTCCTGAGGAAATTGCAGCTGGCCACAAGCTTCCTTCTCCTTTCCCCTCCCCTGTTTTCTTTAAGGTTTGTGGCCATGCAGAACACCACACGTGGAGGTGCCTGACCCAGCTAAAGTGCTGTGACCACTGCCCTCCTCTGAGCCTTGCGGGGTGAACAAAGACCATCGTGGTTCTGCCCAGAAAACAGAGGACATCAAAGCACAGACAACAACTTGTGTCCCTCTCCATGCCAAAGCAGGGTCCCTTTTTAACAGGAGACATGTGTGGTGCAATGAGGATCACAATTCCCGCTTAGAGCCCCGTGACACAGAGCAGGACTGGAGGAGCATCCGTGTAGGAGCCCCAGACCTCTCAGAACATTCCAGCACTCTGAACATGGTGTGCCTTCTTTTGAGGCTGGAGAGCTGAAGGGAAAGCTGCTGAAACTGGGCCTGTAATTAAGGGGATGGTTTTTCCCTCAAACCCTCAGAAAAGGCTTTGAAAGGTCCCAAGAGAGTAGAAGAATTAAATGTGCTTCATTACTTGTTCCTGGTAGATCAGTGCCTTCTGGTCGGTGAGTAACATGCAAGGGAAGCTTCTTTTCCTCACCTTTCAGCACAAGGGACTTTTTGGGCTTCTCCTGGTCTGTGTTTTGGGTGGTGATGGTCTGCAGGCAGGACTGAGCCTCTGGGTTTGGGGCTGTGTGCCCTGCAGTAAGAGAAAGAAATGTGACACTCACTGTTGAGGGAAAATGAGCTGTAGTAAGAAAAGCAAATGCTGCCAGGAGCTCCCAGCTGAGGGAAGAGTTAGAAGTGAATACTGCTTTGGGTTAATACTGTTCTGAGTCTTCTTATAGCTTCTTTCCTTCTTCACTCTGGAAAACTGACAGTGGGCAGTAGGGATCTCAGCACACCATGGCCCTGATGCCCCGGTGGAAGAGCAGCAGTGTGCAGCCACCAGCTCACCTTTGGTCCCGTGTCTTTTCCTTAATGTGCCTTGGGATCCCATCTCCCGTGTGTCTTGCTCTATGTGCTCCTCTGGCTCCTGCACTGGGAGAGGGGCACTGGTGGTGCTCTCTGCCAAGAGGCCCTTGGTGACATCTTCCGTGGCAGTCACATCCAAACGTGTCACTTGACTGTCCGAGCTCACTGACTTGCTTGCTGATAAAGCATCTTCCTCTGCTTTGTAGGAGCGTTCACACTGACTGGTTCTCTCCTGGTTCTCCCGTGTTTCCTGGTGGTCAGGACTGTCTCCTTTGCTGTCCATTTTACCATGGGCCAGCCCAGCTGTGGGGAGTAAAATTTGCAGACCTACACTTAGTTTCTTTCAGCCCAAGAATCGACAACTCTTTTTCCCTGCTCTGCCTCCTCTAAGCAAAGGCTCAGGTTATCACCATTTTGGAAATGCTGTACACAGGGGTGGGGAAGAGACTCACCTTCATCCAAGTCCTTTTCTTCCTGGGATCTTTCTGAGGCACCATCTCTTGTCTTCCCAGGTTCTTCCAGCAATAGCTCAGTTTCCAGGGGAGCCTTCTCCTCCAGTGGGGGGCCAGCTAAACCCAGCAGTGTTGTCTCTCCTGCACCAGCAGTTGGTTCACGCACTGAAGAGTCCTCCTCTGGTTTGCAGGAGGTCTCAGACATGCCTGTCACCTGCTGCTCCTGTGTTTCCTGGGTGGGCTCCTGGTGCACAGGATGCTCTGCTGTGCTTCCCACCTCACCTTGGGCTGGCCCAGCTGTTGGGATCAGAGTACACAAGCCCAGTGAGCCACACAGGAGTCAGGAATGCCCAGTGCCTTACCACCAACCTTAAAACTCCCAGCTCTTGCACTGTAGAAACATCTACCCCCTGTGAGATGGGGGAGGGAGTAGTGACCAGAAGTGAGAAAACTCGTGGGTTGAGATCCAAACAGCTGAACGAGTGAAGGGAAGGGTGAGGAATCAGGACAGATTGAAAGGCAAGCACTCACCACCTGCTACAATGATGCCAGGACAGCCTCCCAGCAATGGCCACCTTGGGAGCCATCCCCCTTTCTCCCTTTCTTCCTGTGCCCCAGTTTTTGCTGCTGAGCATGAGTGCTACACTGTACTCAACAACCCTCTGCCCACCTCGGGTCCCAGCCCAATAAACCCACCCCAGGTTATTTCCTTGGCAAGGGAAGGGGGGGGGGGCGGAAGAGAAAGCCTTGATGCTCTGCCAGAACTTTTCAGTAATAGCCAAAACTCTGCTGTGTTATCTTGTGTAAACACACAAATCCAAACCACAGCACTGTACAGGCTGCTGTGCTAAAGTTAACTCAATCCCAGCCTATGTCCTCGGTGGGGTGGGCAGGCAACTCCTTCATTAAGTGGTGGGATGTGTTACCACATCTTCCACAGATAAGGGGTTTTCACAGATAGCAATGGATTGAAGAATTTCTAAGGCTGATGCTGAGTACAGGTAAGCCAATTCACTTCAAGCATCTGTCTGAATGTAAATGATAATTCTGCTTGTGCTCTTTCTCTGCTCCTGTCCTGGAACTCTCCCTAAGAGCTATGGCAACATGTAATTAAAAGCAAACATTGGATCATAATTCAATAGAGGAATTCTGAGGCTGAACACGAGTATTTGTGACATATTCTAGATCTTAAAGAACCAAACAGTGCAGCTCAAACTTCAGCTGCTATTTGTGAAAAATTACTTATGAATGATCAAGCATTACAATAGCAGAAGTGACTGTGTTAAAATTAGACTAAAGACTGATAAAAGTGGCAAGGAACTTCCTTCTAATTTGAAAAGAGAGAAAAAGGTGCACTTGGCATGTGTCAGAATACGATTTTAACATTCTTTGTTGCTGATTATTACAGGAATACTTCTGACTGCCTAGGACAGACCTGAGCTGGTGATGGCATCACGGTATCACTGACATACTGGTGTGTATGTATATTGTCATAACTGAGCTCCTGGAGAATGTAACTACACAGCAGAACATAAGCAACCTGGACATATCCTGCTATTCAAGCTGGACACAAACTACTCCTTGCCCTGCCTCCTTCAGAGGTTTCTCATCCATAGGTGGTAGAAAACTGGTTTATTATTTAGGCATCTGTAGATGGGAAGCACTGGGGTGCATGGAAGAAAGCTCTCCCAGCCTGGATCTTTAGCCTTCCTTGTGCTGCCATGCTGGACACAGAGTCTAAACCTGTTGCGATGGGAATCTAAAACTGAAAGTAAGTTGTTAATCTTTCACCCTATTAAAAAAAAATAGCAACTTGCTTTTCTTGGATTATTTTATTTTTATTTTGCTTCAGTTTCCCACGTCACTGTTAAAAACTTCTGGCAAAGGAATTTTCCTAGTGAATGGAGGAATCGTAAGGATTCCCTTACCTCCAGACAGATCCTCTCTTGGATTCTCTTCCATTTTCTTTTTCCCTTGGAGCTCTGGCTTCTGCACCGTTTGGTTTCACTTTCTCTTTCGGTCACACGGAGCTGTTTCTCCCCGCTGTTCGAGTGGCTGACCAAGTCCTACCCCCCTCACAGACACCATCCCGTCCTGGCCTCGGGAATTCCAACTAAACGCCCATAAACCTGACAAGCAGAAACACAGGACGGTGATTCACGGTGAGGAAGGAGGCTCCTCCCTCCACGATTCCCAAGGTGAAAAAGGGTGGGTGTCACCCATGACCACGAACCTTCGGCCCAGGGACTGTCAGCTATTTCGCTTCCCATCAAGCTACAATTAGTTCGGGAATTAACGCAAACCGCGCTTGTCTCGGGACGCGCCAGCGGGGCGAGGCAGCGCTTTCTCATCCCGAGGGACTCCGAGATGGCAGGCCCGGGGGCCGGGGCTTGGCAGAGCACCTGGAATCTCACCGCCAGGTCCACACAGAGCAACGACCCTGCTCTCCTTACCTTCCTGCCTCCAGCACGTTGGATCAGGAGACAGCGGTGCCGAAGGAGAGGCCGCTGGCACAAACACCCACCCCCGGCCTCAGCAGAGCCCTGCCCGGAGCCCGCAGCCTGGCTCTCCTGCACCCCTCCACAGATCCTTCCCACTCTGCTAAAGCCCTTTTTTGGGACAGGAGGGAGCCGTGCTCGCTGGTGTAACCCGAGAAAGCCGGTGGCTTCCAGCAGCGCAGCCAGGCGGCACGGAAAACTCCCGGAGAACTTTCCCCCGCGGCTCGCGCGGATTTCTGTCCAAAAATCCCAGCCCAGGAGCCTCCTCAGCAGCTCTTCCAGCACAGGGGGGAGCACCTCACCTTCCCCCTGCACTGCCCCTACAGTGGAGTTTTCTCGCTTAAAGACGCGATTTGGAGGGCTGGGGGGGTACGCCCGGCTCTCGTCCCTCCCCTCCCCGCGCCGCTCCCGCTGCTGCCGCTCCGGCAGGAGAAGGAAGCCGGGGAAACAAAGTGTCCTGTGCAGTCGGACGCTTACCCGGGCAGGCTCGGAGCCGGTCAGGGCGCTGAAGAAAAGCAGACTTCGCTTTTCCGCTTGCCCTTCCCAAAGGCCCTTTGGCTCTGGCGGTGGCAGGACACCAACACCCCCCCCCCCAGTGAATCCTCCGCTGGAAACGCGGCGGTGAACTCTGCCCTTCCCCGGCTCCCGGCAGCCTGATGGGAGCTGTAGTTTTCCTTCCCACGGGCGTTCTCCGGAGCGTTCAGGAAACAATAATTTCTGTCCTTTTTTTTTTTCTGGTCTGTATTTCTGCGGCTCTGTGGTTGTGCCGTTTTCCTCCAGGCACACTGGAGGAGCGGCAGCTTCCCGCGGTGTGGATTGACACAAGGAAATGAGAGTGAGGAGGGAACCGGTTTGAGAGTTGATATATGGAAAGTACCACAAGAAAAAAAAAATGCAAACACGTAGGTAGCAAAGCCCGGACTCTGGAAATGTCACATTGTGCCAGTGCAGGGAGGCTGGATGTGAAATGGAGGGTCTTTAGCATCAGCCTGGAGGGAAAAGGAGGGGGAGACCCCTCCAGTGTTCCCTTTCGATGTGGTCCAAAGACTGCAACCAGGGGGAAGGTCTGAGATCGTGTTTATCTGCCCCGGCCTCGTTTTGGCAACGTTTTCCTGAAAAAATATGTTTTAAATTGCGGTGCTAGCAGAGGGGACAGGTAGGTTCCAACTCCTTCCCTATTTCCCCCTGCCCAGGGCACATATCATGGAAAGCAGCAGCATTGGAGCACGCCAGGGGTAAGGCATCAGCACAAGGAGCAGTAGCACAGAGACAACAACCCCTCTCGAACTCAACCAGGAAGGTGATGAGAAGGTGAGGTGTGCGTGGGCAGATTCTGCACATTCCTTTGACGTGACCAACCTCTCACTGGGTGCAGCAGAGGCTGTAAAACCAGGAGAGTGGCAAAGCAGGAAGGAAAAAAAAAATCTGTGTGGCTGGTCCACAGAGGCCAGGGTCACCTAGAGGGTGTCCTGGCTGGCATCCATCTCAGATCCTGCCTTCATCTGCTTCAGTAAGAAACAGCCAAGGAACAGCAGAGAGGAGCTGCAGGTGTCAAGGGTTTCACAAAAATCAAAGTTTTACATCCATCCAGTCCCTTCATCACGGGAGGCAGTCAGGGCTGAGGGACCGCCCTTTCCACAGAAGCACAAGTGTTATGAAAAGAGCAGCAAACGTGTGACAAAATCAGAGGGTCCCTTCAGCCTCTGGGGGTTGAGAACCTGGTTCCCATAAAGCCATTTGGCAGGAAAATTAACTGATCAGGCTAGGGGGTGAAGTCATCATGAAACTGTTACAAAAAAGGATCTTGATGTTATGTTGTTGGGGTTTTTGTTTGTTTTGGTTTGTTTGTTTGGTTTGTTTGTGTGGTTTTTGTTTTGTTTTGGGTTTTGTTTGTTTTCCTTTAGCAAAAGGAGAACACCAAGTCATGGGATGGGAGTGGAGATACAGAATTGCAACCTGACAAATCTGGTCTTTTCTGACTCGAGTTTGAGGGAGGATTTAACTCAAATAGGGATAACGTTTTGTCTCAATCTGTAGAAGAATCAGTGGTGAGTAGGTGAAATATAAAAGGACATGCTATGGAAATATTTACACAAGGTAATACTTTGGAAACTTTCTTTGGAAACTTGTGAATAAAGTGATACTTTAGGTGGAGTTCCCCTGGTCAGGAATCATGAGCTGACTGCTCTTTTTTCTACTTGATTTGGACTGCATGGATGGCTCAGCTGTACTTTAAAACCTACTGATGTGGCATTTGTTACATCCTCTTTTATTTTTGCTTTAGAAAACATTGCTCAATGTGTGTGTTCTGCGTTTTGGTCTGAGAAGTATGAAAGTATTTACTGCTGGTACAGTAGGAAGCATGCATAACTTATCTCACATTCACTTCTGGGTAAATATGGAACATTTACGGTGAGTCAGTAAAGCATTAAAATAGTTTTTATTTTGAAATGAATGTACAGAGAAGACAGCCACAGAAGGGAAGGCTGAGTGGCACTTCCCTCACCCAGCTTCCTGCTGGGGTGCAAAGAACACACACACCCCTACCACACTGACAACCCTGCAAAATAAGTAACATGCCAAATGGTTGGGCACTGGAACAGGCTCCCCAGGGCAGTGGCCAAGAGGTGTTTGGACAATGCTCTCAGGGACAAGGTGGGATTGTTGGGGTTGTCTTGTGCAGGGCCAGGAGCTGGACTCGATGATCCTTATGGGTCCCTTCCAACTCAGCACATGCTGTGATGCCGTGATTTTTACGCACCTGAACAAAAGGGGAAAGAAATTGAAATGCCTAGTGAGACATTCTGGATCCCATCCACCATAACGACCCCCGCACTGGGCAGCAGATATTTAGTGCAGCATGTTACCAGCGCCAGAGGATTTTATCTCCCTCAACCCCCTCCTCGGCGCTTTTTAGCTCCCACTTGTGCTTATTTGACGGGGTTTTTACGCCCCCGAGAAAGGCCGCAGCGCGCTGCTCGCTCCGGAGCGCCCCGCGGCACATGGAACGGACCGCGGCGGGAGCGAGGCCGCCCGAGCTGCCCCCGCGGGGCCGGGGGGGGGCCGCGGCCGGCCCGCATTTTTTTCACTGGGGGGCGGCAGCGCGGGCCGGGCGCTGCCGGGGCTCCTCCCGCCGGTGCCGATCCCGGTGCCGATCCCGATCCCGATCCCGATCCCCGTCGCTCCCGGGCCATGTCGGACCGGCCGATGTACCACGTGACACCGCGGCGGGCGCTCCGCGCGCGGGCGGAAGCGGAGGGGGCCGGTCCCGGTCCCGGTCCCGCCCCGCGGGAAGGGAGCCCCGCCGAGCCGCCCCCGCCGCCGCGGCAGGGCGGCAGCAGCAGCGGCAC
>JAWWES010000006.1:27230408-27245898 GCA_035583135.1 Lophotriccus pileatus
GGCGGGATGTTGGGCGGCGGTGGCGGCGAGGACGAGGCGGCCCCGGCGGACGGCCCCGGCGTGCCCCCGGCGGACGAGGCCGGGCTGAAGCGGCGGCGGAAGAGCCCCCGGCTGGCGGCGCGGCCCGACGGGCCCCAGGATGAGGTGGATGGCGCGGCGCGGGCCGAGGCGCTGGAGGGTGAGCGGCGCGGGCGGGCGCAGCGCCGCGCGGTGGATCGTGCGGTTGAGAGCGCGGCGGGGAGGCGCGGAGCGGGGCGGGCGGGCGGGCGGACTCTTCCTGTGGTTCCCCCCCCCGGGGCTGGGGGCGTTGGGACGGGATTGCCCCGCTGGAAGCACCGCGGGGTCCCGGCGAGTCTGAACACGCGGCTGGTGCGCTGGGAAGGCGGTCAGGCCCGAGGTTCGAGCGGGCTTCAGCCGAGCTGCGCGGCCGCGCCCCTCACCCGTTTCTCGTTTCAGGGGACGAGCTCCACTTCGGGACCCCAGACTCCCTGACGCGACCCCCTATAAAAGCGTATAGATCGCCAGGTAGGCTGTTTTTCCTAGTGCATCACCGGGAACAGTGTTTTATCCACCGCGTTACAACGGGGAATAAGTGATTTTACTAACGGCGCTCGGGTTTCGAAAGTCTGTATTTAAATTAGGTATCCTGAGCGCAGAAATAGATCCCTCAAAGGCTGTGCTCTGTAGAGGGAGCAGCAGTGCCTGTGAGGAAGTGCATAATTGGGGTTTGGCTGTCCTTCCTTTGAAGCACCAAGCATGGTCTGGTACTTGCTGCTGGACAGGCTGTTGTGTTAGCGCTGTGTGGCATCTTCTTGGTGCTTTAGTTAATGAAATCTGTATCCTTCTCAAACTGTAGAGAGTTACTAACTGTGCAGTGAGCAGTCATGTGGCTTTAGCCTGTCATTCCATCAGAAATCTATGAGTAAATTGTACTTCCTTCCCTTTTGCTCTATTTTGGAGCATGTACGTTATCAGTGTGTGGCAATGCTCAGGGATGAGTTGGGCTAGTCGGGGACTCTTCTCCATTCCCAGCTGAGTTCTTGTCCCCATGCTCTTGCTCCAGTTCCAGTGCATGGCCTTGATCATGTGGCACTGCAGTTAAGAAGGGCTGCCAATATCCTGCTTCAGAAGCAGGATTTCCAGGAGGCATGGAAAAATCTTATCTTGAGGGAGCAAAAGCAAGGTTATGAGATTTCTTTGGAAAAGTACAAAGGTTTATCTGCGAAATAAAGCTGTGGCAAGCTGTTGCTCCCACGTGGTGGCTGAGAGGCTACTAAGAGGCTTAGTGTTTTAAAGGTGGCTGGGCTGCTCTAGGGGAGGTACAGCTGAGTGTTGATTTTTTAAAATTAGATTTCTTTAAAATTGAGGCTGGAGGGAGATGTCCTACCCCCACCTCCCCAGGCTCTTAGCAGCTGAATTGGATTATAGTCACAACACGTGTAAAAGTATGATAAGAGAACCCTAGTTGTTTATGTAGAAGCAGAGAAGTTTCCCCCCCTCACAGTCCTCCCACCTGTTGCAGTATTATGTTTTCCCTGCAGAGTTCAGGGATAGTCTGTGAGGCAGAGGGACGAGCAGGGTGGGTTTTTATGGGAACATAATTGTCCTGTTTCCCTGAGAACAGAATGGTAGCAAAACCACAACTTGCAAAACTGTTTTCTGGCTTCTGCTTAGAAGTTTTAAATACAGATCAGGCAACTTGCTTGTAGAGCTGAAAAGCTTTAAGAGCCCACAAACCCTGGCTTGGATCAGGCAGCTTCTAGATCAGTGAGCTGGAGAGATGTGCTTACAATCAGTGTGTAAGTTATCTTAAAATATGGAAATAGGGCATATGAGTTAAAGGCAGGCTGTGGGTGTGTTTGGCACTGGAGTTTGTGCTCTCTGTCTTTGCTGTGGAACATGGCAGGAAGTGCATCTCAGGCGTATCTCTGTTGGAAAAGATTGTGAGCCCACAGGGATAGATAGGCACTAAAAAGAGCAATTTCCACTGTGTTAAAATAGTGGCTTTATACTTTGGTCTATAAACCTGTAGTTTGTGAACTCTCAGATTTCTAGTGCCTTTGATGAACCTGTGGTACAGAATGGAGAGAGTGAGAAGATCACTCTCTCCGGGCAGGTGGCTGGCTAGCAGATTTATGGTGGGTTGAGAAAACCCTCGCTAACTGCCTGAGAGGCTGGAATGAGCCTTTGGGTTGGAGGCTTAGGCATTGTAAGGAAAGAACAGGCATGTCTGAACTGGAATGACATATATTTTTAGGAAAGTTAAACTTCATAAACGGGAGTTCACTTGCTGTCGGTGATACCCACTGGTACAGAAGGTGCTGGTTCACAAGCTGCCTTCATGAGAGAAATGAAGTTGTATGTATATAAACCTTTCCTTTGTACAACAACTTCTAAGAACTTTGAGACAGAGAGTACTGCTGGATGCAAAGAAGAGGAGAGGAATTAAAAAGTAGGGACTGCATTGAGTAGCCCTCTTTAGACTCATAGATCTATCTGGTCTTCTGGTTACCACTGCTAGTGACATTTTCTTGCAAAGCCTTGGTACACAGTGAAATATTATGGGTTTGTTGTTTGGCATTTCTGAAAATCAAGTAATTTAATGAGTCTCTTCATTCTTAGCTTTGTGGGAAATAAACCACTTCCCAGCTTTTTAGGATGGATTTGAAAATACAGTGTCCCAGTCACTGTGTGCAGATACTATTGCACCTGCAACTTAGTTTAAAACATACAGTTTTCTCCCATTTTTGTGATTTGGGTGGTTTTAGTGTTTGGGGTTTTTTTTCTTCATTGTGTGTTTCACATACACTGGCTTGCTAAAGCTGCCAGAACACATTAGGAAAAGGTTTGTTTTCTTTCCTGAAGTAAAATTACTAAACACTAGGTGGCAAGCTGTGCGTTGCCCTTGGTGTGCGGTAAAAGAGCTGCAGAAACACATCAAACCCCGGGAGAACCCTGGACTGTTTAAAGAATTAAAGGGCCAAGCGTGAATGTTAGAGAGAAAATGTTTTATCAACTGTATTTTTCTCTTTGCACTTTCCTCTGCTGATGCCCTTCAGTTTGGCCATTGTACCATGATCTCTGCTCCACAACTGTGCTACAGCTTTTATTCTGTACATGGACTTTTTTTATTCAACCCCTTGAATTTTGGAAACCATGTGGTTGCACTTTATCCTTTCAAATCTCTTTTCCTGGTGTTCTGCTTTTGACTGCCTTCCCAGCCCCGACCTTTGCTCTGTGACTCTTGCCATCTTACAGGGATGTACAAGTTAGTTGCATTAATTAAGTTGGGTTTCACAGCTGAATGACTCTGTAGTTTGGCAAACAACCTAAAAGTGTTGGATTAGGTTGTTCCCAGCTACCTGAGGGGGTTAAATTAGGAGCAGGGGTGCCCTAGGTTAACCTTATGGTTAAATGAAAGAGAGAAAGAGACCCAACTAAAGGATGGCCTGGATTACATAAAAAGGGGAATTATGTTCTATATTTGCTTCTCTCTCTTTTCCTCTTCGCCGAATGCCACGTAAGACAGCACAGCTGTTTGTGAGTTGTGAGCCCAAAGATGTGGGAAGAACTCTATATATTTCCATGGTGTGGTGTTGACACTGAATCCCTTTAACGTAGGGCATTTTATGGTTCTTACCACTCATGTTTTTAAGCCAAGGATTCCTAAAAATAAAAATTTAAAAAAGAAGTGTGGTGGTGTAGACAGGTATATTTGTAGTGAACTCAAATTTACTATAAGCTTTTAAAGTCTTAGTTGCTTTTGGTTACGTTGTAAGAAAGTAACTCTTGGGAGGACCCAACTTCAAAAATTACTGATTTAGATCAGGGATGTTCTGAAACTAGTCTTGGTCCTTTGGATTTATGATGTTACCAATCCTTTTTTTGTTCTTTTTTTGCCTCCTGTCAGATGGTTCTACAGTTTACGCTGAAGAGACTTCAGTAAAGCAAAAAGCAAAGGTTTATGACAGTAAAGAAATCGAGAAACCGGCAGGGCGACCAAACATTTATACACCAAAAGGTAACACATTTTGCCAGTACCTTTTCCAAGATGTAACAAGTGATTGCTTCTGTTAGAAAAGGGGGAGTTGTCGAGCTGAAACCAGAATGCATGAAAAAGGGTTTTTCAGAAAACTAACTTTTCAGTGTGTACTCCTGCCTGAGTCAACGGAAGATTGATTGTGGTGTGATGATCATCTGCTTGGGTGTAAAACCTTAGTGTTCAAGAAAACGCAGATTTCAACATTGATAAATACACAGCTGTCTGGTTTTTGAAAAATAAAAACATGAGTAATATCATACCTTCTCCAAAAACTGTGGTGAGAGTGGATCTTTAATTGCCTCAGGCAAATTAAGAAGAAAACCAAAACTTCTTTTTCTAAGAAGATGACTTACTTTTGACTTAATCAGGGGAAAGCTGACTAACCAAGGGATTTCCAACTGAGGGAGCACTTTGCTCATTGCTCAGAGATTGTTCTCAATGTTTTACAGAAGCAATGGGGAGATACAATGAGGGGAAAAAAAAGGGACCATTTTTATCCAAGCAGAAGGTTACTACAGGTGGTTTGAATACATCCCAATGGATACACTGGGTAAGGGAGGTTTTTTAGGAGTTGGCTCAGGCAGCCAAGGACATGTTTGCCAGCGTCCCCACAGGTATGATCACAGGGTTGTTAAGGTAATAGCTTGACTCTGTTTATTTTGTCTCCCTTCTGTTGAACAGTTTTGGTTTCAGAAGTGACAAATACCGTACCCTGCATTGGCAATCGGTTAATGCTGCTGATTTCCCATCCTTTGCACTGTACTATTAGTGCCTCAATGCTTTAAAAAAAAATAAGAAGGATGATTTTGTGTCGTGTTGGGAAAAGCAGGGTGAAGGCCAAATTATTAAGCCCTTGCTAAGCTTTCTCCATCTACAGAGGAGATGAAGAGGGGTCCAAGAGGCTGTCATACGGTGCAGGCTCGGTTTGGCAGCACCGCGTATACTCCTGCCATAATCAGCTTTGTGGATTTCATAGAAAGAGCTAAAAGTCAGTGTGGCTGGTCTGTCTGATTCTGACCTCTGATGTGGTAACTTAAGTTCGTCCATTTGTGCTTTGGTTTCAGAAATAAAGGCTGACTTCCTTGAGAAAAATCAAGAGCACTTCTCAACTTCTACTCCACAGAGTAAGTAAAAAAAAAAAAAAAAAAGGATACTTAGTCTTTCCCTGTAATTAAGGGAAAAGCATAGAATTATTTTCCTTTCCTCTGCTTCTGGCTTTTCTTGTGCCCTGGGGCACTATCTGGGAAGATGGAAAGGGACCTAGGAGGCAGATTCAAATGGAAGCTGGAGCAGGCAGCACACTCCAGGGTCAGAGCATTTCTAGGTTATTCAACTTGCTGACCACAGAAAACGCCCCATTCTTCTTTTTTTATTTTTCTTTTCTGCCTGGGTTAGGAAATGGAGCTGACTCATGGAGAATGGACTAGTGGCTTTGTGGGGGTGAGCTGAGAAAGGGAACAAAACCTTCACCTTTTGGTGGCAGTGAATGTTAGTCTGTACTCAACACCTTATCTTTTATCGTTTCTCTGAGAAAGGGTGGCTGAATTAGTTGTCATATACTCCTAGAAAGGAGCAGCATTTTCTTTGCTGGCAAAATCCAGTCTGGTCATCTAATGACTAACTCCTTGTGCAGACTTTTGGTTGGTTTTGTGGGATTATTGTTTCTGGGTTTGTTTTTGTTGTGTTGGTTTTGGGGTTTTTCTTTGTCCTATTGGAGAAGTACTTGAAAGAAGAAGAAAAATAATATTCTGAATTCCTAGTAATGTCTTGGTGCTTGTTTCTGTCTTCAACAGGTATAGATAAACAAAGTCTTGTAAATCAGAATTCAGTCTGGAGAACCTGGGTTTGTTTCTTTTCGGGTTTTGTTTGTTTATTTGTTTTTAAAACCATGACGCCTTCCGGAAGAGCAGCTCGTCTTGTGGTAGCTGCACATCTCTGAATGCCTTTGAAGAATGAATTGAGGCAGGGAGTTTTTGCTAGTCTGATACTTTTTCTTTCCTGTGCCAGAGGTGAAATAGGTGCTGCAGGAGTGACTAGTTGTGTGTTGGGTGAAGAGCTTGGGAATATCACTTAAAACTCTGAAAGCTCTAAGGTTTCTGCAGAATTTACACTTTTTGAGTTAGGCAACATGAATAATTTGCTTGGCCTCTGTGCAAACTGTGTTGTAAACAAGGCAAGATTCTTAGGCAGGGTAGGATTTGGTTTTAGACTGTTTATTGAATTACTTTTTCCTTTAGGGTATGAGTTACAGCTGTCTCCTAAATATGAAACTTAGTCTCTGCACACAGGGCTTCATTGTGAAGTGTAACAGAGGTAATTTTGATCTGTTAACTATTAGAAGACTGAGATAAGCTTAGCCAGTGAGAAGCTCCGTGGCTGTGCCCTTTTGGGGCAGGGGGTTGAAATTACAGAATAGTGTAGTTCATTAAGCCAGTTAAGCTCCAGCTTAAACCAGAGCTGCTTTTAGCACCTTCTACGATTACATTCATACATAAACAAGGTTACAGAATTTATTTCAGTGTCTTTAAATAACTACTGTGGGGTGTGTTTTGTTCAATTTATTCTCAATAGTGCCATTGAAAGTATCCTGATTTGGTTATGTATTATTAAAGAGCCCTCAGCTTTGAACCAGTTGCTGTTGTTCACAAGGAGCCAGAAATTCTCATGTCTTTTTAATTAACTGGCTAAATGCAGAAAACACGCTGACCAGTAATTGCACTGTATATATTCATACCAGTCCCTTGGGAAAGTGGTTCATAACACTTTTATGGATAATGCCTCTTGTACATTGCTGTCTGAGCCCATTTAAATAAATAAACCAGAAGTATATTTTGAAGTTGAGAGCTTCCATTTTGCTTTAAAAGCACAATTCATCCTGAGAAACTGACTGCTGATGAAGCAGGCCTTCAACCCAAGCTGCATGGAGAGGGAAAATAAGACTGTGCATTTAACAGATCGCTTTGTTTTTGCTACTTATATCTTGCATTATGTTGGTTTCCTAGTATGTCCATTCATTGAGTTTCCATTTTCATGTCCCTCAAATTCTTAAGCAAAATCAGGAAACTTGACTGGGACATGGGACTCTTGTGCAGAGAATTACAGGATGTTAAATCTCTGCCATTTTGTCACCTTGTGCTTGAAATCTGGTGTTATTTGTGTAATTTTTCAAGAGTTAAAAAGTCTTCGGGGGTGATTTGTGGCAGTTTGGGGACTTGAGGTTTTTATGCAAAAATGTCACGATGGCTTGAGAACTGACATTTGGTAAATAGATGAAGAGCTGCTTATAATTGTTATCTTTGTTTCTTTCTCATTTTCCTTTCTTAATCTCTCAACAGGCAGAAGTAAATCTCGGTATCAGTCCAATGTAGGGAAGCAGTCACAGCCTTTGGCCAAAAGTAAGACTTCTGCTTTCACTTCTGTTTTGTGCTTGTCTTACATTTAACCATTTTCATGCCTTTCCAATTACTGCAATTCCTGGTAACTGCTGTTAAACCGAGGGTCCTTGCCAGAACAGAGGACTTGCTTGCTAGGGCATGTGTTATCAGCACGAAGGAAGGAAGAGTGTTGCTTAATAAGTAACATTTTCACCTGAATTTAAGGTCTTCCCTCTGTAATGTTTACAGGATTAAAGCCGAGGCAGACCTAGTGGTGGTGTCATTTAACCACTGTTGCGTTGCTGTCCTGATCAAAGTTAGGGTATGAAAAGGTAGAATAAGGAATACAGTTCATCCTGTTTCCAGGAAAATTGGTGTATTTTGTCACTAACTTTTTCTGGGAACAGAATCAAGCTTGTAGTGCATGAAACAGTGATTAATTTAACTGTTTAAATACAAACCCAAATCAAAGTAGCTTCCTGTGCACTGTTTTCTGTGTGTAGTCTTTGTACAGAAGCTCACTGATCCAGGGGCCACAAATGTTTTCTGATAGTGCTGACTTCTGATAGTGTTTGAGATGCAAATATTGCTGCAGGAACTATTTTTATCCTTATGGGACTGAGGAAAGAGAAATAACACAGAAACGTTCTGGTGCTGCCAGGTTTTGTATAGGGCATTTTCTGCAGCTCCTAAATGTAGGAAAAATCGTGATCTTCATCAGGAGCAGTTTTAAGCCCTTAGTTTGGATTTGATTGAATAGAATGAAGTATTGATAAACTTCAAGAAGAAATCCTTTTTCAGAAGAATGTCCAGTTTCTTAGTCAATCCAGAAATGTGTAAAAAAGTTCTATTTTTTAATGCTGTTGCTTACTAAGTTGCTTAAGAAGTTCAAGCTAGAATATCTTCTCTGTGCTCTTCAACTACTGTACCAGTAGCTTGAGAATAAGATCATTTCACTGAATTCTACTGTTTCCTCCTTATTTTCTTCTCGCTTTTTGACTTCTGATGCCTTTTAAAACGTTGTTTTCTTCTTGTTTGCTCCCTCTTTCTATAGATGATGGTGAATCGCAGAGTGGGTTTCACAAGGGCCAGACTTTGTTACTGGTTCTGTTAGTTAGTGTCCCATTGCTTTATGTCTTCTGGAGTGGAATTCCAAGCCTTCCATCCGGGACTTCAAGTAGAGACGCTGAAATTCTGCAAACGTTTCGGGCCCGGATGAAGGAACTGAAAAATACTTACCAAAGTCAGGACCCCAATCTGTGGAGAAGAGCCCGCGTGTCCCTTGAGAAACGTCTTAACACTTCCCATCTGCACGTGGAGCCGGCTATCCTGCTGTTCACAGCTGGCCGGGAAGCTGAGAAGGCACTGAGGTGCCTGAGTAACGAGATTGCCGATGCTTTTGCCTTCTCCCAGAACGCTACCACCATCCAGATCGACGGGGTGGACAAGGCCCTGCTGGATAGCGACGACGTCAAGCTGGAGGTGGATAAAGAGCTCAGCTCTGGGTTCAGTAAGGGCAAGAAGGTGGCAGTGGTGCATCGATTCGAGCTGCTGCCTGCAGGCTCCACCCTGATCTTTTACAAGTACTGTGACCATGAAAACGCGGCGTTTAAGGACGTGGCCCTTCTCCTGACGGTTCTCCTGGACGAGCAGTCGCTGCGGAAGAGCCTCACCTTCCAAGAAGTGGAGGAGAAAGTCCGGGATTTCCTCCAGGCAAAGTTCACCAGCTCGGATGTTCCTAGTTCTTATGATGGCATGGACACAGATAAGCTGAGTGGACTGTGGAGCCGGATATCTCACCTGGTGCTGCCTGTTCGGCCAGAAAAGGGCCTCCCTCTGGAGGGATGCACATAAGAGTTACTGGAGAGGACTTGGGAAAGGAGGGAGACACAAAATACATGTTGCAGCAGCTGAACGGGGAAGAACTTGCTACTGCTGAGCTCAGGCAGCAGCGTAAAAGTCCTTTCTGTGCAGAGACATTCCACCAGCTGGTGGGGTTGTTTCTGCTCAAGTAACTGGGACTTCTCTAAATAAACTACAGAGAGTAAGCAAGGAACTTGCTGGTTGTTGGTAAGTTGTGTTGAGCCTTGGTGTCCTGGAGCTGGGCATAAGTGTCCATCAGTGCAGAATCACTCACCTGCCTGTGGAGCTGACTTGATGCACGGTTGGCTTTGCTGTGAGGATCCTTTTCTGGTGGTGCATAAAGCTGGTGTTGCATTTGGCAAGGTAACAGAATGCAAAACCATCAACTTCATTTGCCAGAGCTGCTGAAAACGATGATAAAGTGATGTGAGTGTATCCATCTGATCACAACATAGATGTCAGCTGTTTCTGGCCACTTCTAGAAATGGCAGAATTGCTTGAAAGATCTGTGACTTGTAGAGAACCTTTCAGCAAGCATTTTTCCCTTAAATGAGCCTTCGCTAAACGTTTCTGAAGAGTGAGAGGAGCTGAGGTACAAAGTAGTACTGACATCAGTTAAATAGTCCCTCAGTGCCTCTTTGCCTGGCTTCTTCCAGGAATTCTCTACTCTTTGTCAAAGTTCTGCGAGTCTTAAAATTTGGAGGGGAAGGATGACACGTCAGCCCTGTGTGTGTACCATCTCCTTTCCAAACAAAATTTTAGGAAGACGTAGGTTATTTCTCATTTCACTAAGATAGTTATTTTTGCATCCAGAGAATTTATTTATTTGTGGTACTTGGTACCCCAGAAAAATAACCGTTCTCCTTGCATCTGTGTATAACCCTCAGCTTGCTGTATAACCTTCTAGCAAAGAACAGATTTGCAATGCGTGTTTTAAAAATATTTGGGGTTTTTTTTTTAGTCTCTCATGTCAAGAATTCCTCACACCAGATTAAAAACAAAAACATGTACCTGTTCCTATTGTAAGTACTTTGTGTAAAAAAAAAAAAAAAAAAAAAAAAAGATAATTGCAGCACTTCCACTTCATTGCTGTTACTTTGTGCTCTCAGCTATTGGTCTGTGTACATTTGGTGTTATTGAGTATGAAGGAACATGTGAAGATGCTCTCAAATTAAAAGGATGTTTTCCTGTAACAGCTGAGAGATTGGGCCCCTTGAGCTATCCTTTTTTAATCAGGAAAAACCTATTGAGGAGCTGGAGCTTCTGACTTCTTTGTTCAAGGAGAGGTTGGGGGTGTTAAGGGAATGGACCAAAATCACCAGAAGCAAATAAAAGAACACAGTTTGAGAGACACAGAGCTGTGGTCACTTAAACCAGAGGTGGATTTGTTCTAACCATTGGGAGCCAGCAATGGATAGGGCTTCCTATTTTAATGGGAGAAATAAAACCAGTAAAAAGATGTGGAAGTGCTGTTGTTCTGGATGTTTAAGAATAGCTCAGGAAGGAAAAGATGGCATTTACATATTAAACATTTCACTGGACAAATGTTTAAAAAAAAAAAGCAACAACTGTGATCTATTCCCAAATGTGTCCTGATAGCATATTTGTATATTATGGAAACTATTTTAGTAATGATTCAAAATAAATATACTTGTTTGTTTTATAAGCTGTTTTAAGATTTGCCCATTGAATTTTAAGTGGTCAGACTTTTTTTGGATGTTTTTAAGTCGTTCATTTTACCTTTGGCCAAATACAGATGCCAAAAATACAACCTTTTCCAAAATTTAGAACTTTTAAGAAACTTGAGTGCAGTGGTAGATACTGGGATACAGATGTGTGTATCCCATAATACCAGGCCTTCTTTCTGACAGGGAATGTTTCAGGAAATAGCTGTGTAATGTTTTTCACTTGGTGTTCTTGTACTAATTCCCCAGTTCTGATTTCAGCTGGAACTAATGATAAGATATGGTTCACTTGTTTCATTAGCCCAATACAAGAGTCAGCAGCTGACAAAAGGGATGACTTCATTCTTGTTCCAGTCCTGGCTGCATGTTCTGTACCTTTACTGTTGCAAACTAGTGCACTGTGAACTGACTGGAGGGACAGTCTTTCTGAAAAGTAACTTAGGAAAAAATTATCAGAACTGGCAACCACAGAAAAGATGAAGTTATGACATGAAGGCAGGAGATTCCATGCCTCCATTTTATACAACCGCCCCCTATTTAATTCAGGTTGTATTCTGTTCCTAAAACTTCCCCCCACCACCACCTTATGGGTATTAAAGAGCTATGTTCCTGTTTCAAGAGAAAATAGGAAACTGAAGACATCATGTTCTACATAATGTTGTGCCAGTCAAAGGAGAGTCACTTGTTAGCTGTAGGGAAAGTGAGGTGTATTTCCAAATATATGGTGGGCTGCTTAGTCTGGAAAAATAAATGAAAAGCAAGATGCTGTAGGCAGAGACCCCTTCTGTAGGAGGGAAAAGGCTCAGGATTAGAAGACTTTTGCAGGCCCTTTTGTAGCCGTTTGTGGCTTTGTCCTTAAAAGGCTCTCATTAAATATCCACAGGTACTTAATGCCGATCTCATTAAGCAACTCCTACTCAGCCAGAGGTGAAGAGTAATGTCTGTCTGTGTTGCTCACAGGCAGCTGATTGCTATCCTGCTTGTATAATTATTTCATTGCCTGCAGCAAACAGAGCCATTTGATGTTTTCCAAGCTCTAAAATACTTTGGCTTCTTCTAGGGAAATCTCACTTGTGAAGTTGGAAGTGTCCCTGCCTGTCAGCAGATCAGGAAATTAAATAGTTTGTGACAGCAAAAATGTGCTTATGCGGAGCAAAGACATCAGAGCTGGCCTTGGGACCAAGAAGGGGATGTTTCTTCTTCTGTGGCCTTCAGCACACAGATTTTGGGCAAAACACAATCCCTGGGGGGGCTGAACCAGCTCCCTATCAAACTGTAGACAACGTTTCCAGCACTCTGCAAATTGGACTGGAAAACACAGTCAAAGTGTTCCTTGGGTTTCGAGCAGACAGACCTGCAGCCAGTGGGAGGTGAAAGATGGAGTGTGGCCCCTCTTGTGCTCCTCCTGCTGTCTCCTTTGGGCACCTGGAGGATGGGAATACTCTTATTACTGCCTTCAACAGTGGATGTTGTGAAAGGGACCCAGAACATTGCACTGCCCCATCTGTTGCTGCCTTGTCTCTCACACCTTGCTCTGAGTCATGCTGTGCTGAGCAGAGTTGGGAGCGTGCTAAGCAGGTTTGGTAAAAGGAATAAGTTATTCCCCCCGTTTTTTCCCGCAGCAATAAGACTATATTCTCACTTTTTTGCAAATTAACAAAAGGTTGTGATTTTCGTATCATTTTTTAAAAGTATATTTGTTTTGAACTAATATTTCAGCTCAAACTGAATGCAAAAGGCAAGGTGAGAGCTCCACGTTAAGGTAGGCATGGAAGTATTTGCTGTACAGGACTCAGCTGTATGAGCCATCTGCAGTGTGATTGCCAGCATGCTCTATTTAGGAAAAACAGTCTGGTTTTGGAGGGTGTAATATATGGACAACTTGCCAGATTGTGTACCAGGACCCTGTGGCATTTCCCTGTGGAAAATGAAAAGAAGTCTGAAGTGATGCCTTTATTTTATAAGAGAATGATTTTTCATGCATTGTTTCTCTGTCAGATTAACAGCAAAACTGTAGGAGTACAGGGAGGGTGTCCTGTAGTCCTCACAGCTGTCCTGTGTCCCGATTTATTGTCAGCTCCTGACAGTTGGATTTATAATTGAATGCCTGGAAAATCTCATTCCATGTCCAACAGGTGGAAGCACCCTTCCCCAAATTCCTCCATGGCTCTTGGGAGCCACGTCAATCAAAGAAAGGGGGGAGGGAGTCTGGGGAGCTCATGCTGATCTTCTGGCTGCAGCAGCCAGCTGCCCCTTTCTAATTTTAGCAGGGGTGTGCAAGCGTAGTGTGGAGTGGAAAACTTTCCAAACCTCTCTCTTAAAGCTGCAATAACTGAGTGAGTGAAAGAGGAGAAGAATGTGGCTCTTTTGACTTACTCTCTGCCTCCATCCACCGCTTGCAGCGCTCGGGCAGCGCTGGCTGTGGTTACCTCCTCTGCTCTGCACTTCAGCGAGCTCAGCGAGCTGGATGCGTTCGATTCCTCCTCTCGGCTGCGGCTGTTTGCAGGTAAAAGGTTTCTTTATTTCTAATTGTAGAGAATTTCACAAGATGACTGCATTTTCTGCAAGATTGTCTTTCTCATGTGATGTTCGCCCGGCCAGAGCTTTCAGCTCGTTGCTAGGGAATCTTTGAAAAAGTAACCTAAAGTCTTACAATTAAGCTCCATTGGCAGATACAGAGAATAAACAGAAGCAAAACCAGTATACAAACATTGCCTTTTAATTTTATTTGACTGACTGCAATGAAATTATTTCCATGTTTGAGAAAATCCGAATGTGATGCCTTGCTTGCCTGAAGATGAGGCGGAGGAGCATGAAACTAGACTAACTGCTTGCAAGCAGAAAAGAGAAACTATGTTTAAAAGCATAATTAAAGAGCCAGTGCATTACGAAAGTGCTGAATAATTTAAATGGGCTGCCAGTCCAGCAATATTAAGCAGTAAATTTAAGCAAACACCATGTGATGATGGGGACTGTAACAATTTAATTTGCCCTAGTCTGCAATCAGGGCTTCCATACATTGCAGTGATATTGTTTTCATTGACTGAAATTGTCATCATTATTACATACAGTCTCCTGCATTTGGGAGTTGCAGGTTGGCTCCTCGAGGACTCAGGAGGGAATTTGGCACTACCTACCGCTTTTTCCCATTGGAGCTGTGCTTGTCTTTTCGATGCTCGGGAGTCTTTTTCCCATCACCTGGCAAAACAAAATCGTTTCCAAAGGTTTAACCACTGACATCTCGAGCTTACCTCTTGTTTCAAAGGAGGAGGTAGGCTTATGCTTGAAAATGTACTCTGTAATTATTTTGTGTATGTAAAAGAGCCAAATTAAGGTTAAATGAGTATCCTGTAATTGTGACATGATTAAGTTCTGCATTGCCAAAGCTTCATAGCTGTAATCTCTCAGTGTTTTAGGGCGTTTTTCTATGGGATTCCCATACTGGAATAACTTACATGCAAACTGTTGAGTCTTCACCAGAGGAGAGCCTATGTAAAACTAGTTTAATCCCTTTTAGTGAAGGGGGGAAAAAAAAAAAAAAGAGAAATAAAAAGCTGCAGCAGATTTGGCGATCCTTTGGAGGCTGGGACAGATAACTCTCCACGCCCGTGCTCCCCCAAGAAATTTGGCATCAAACAATCACACTAATGACTGAAAACCAGACTGGGGAAGCTGTAGACAGGCCCTGAAGGGAATATTCCCAAAATAACTGTAGGAAGAAACTCTTTTTTTTCCTATTCTAATAACTTTCCCTCCTCAATGGAAATAATTTTGTTATGCCTGGATAACATCTTAGACCTATTTTTGAAACGTGGGTGGTTTTAATGCATCTTTGGGGTGGAATCTGTGTAATAGAAGTCAGTATACTAATTTTTTCTGGGTTTATAATGACTGTTAAAAGTGAAATTAAGCCGGTGGTACTCAGTCATCTCTGTGAAGTTTCACAGATGTTTATTTAAACTTAAAGCTGGCAACTGGCAGCCAGTAATCAGAGCCGCTTTCATTTGGATAAAAAAAAAAAATTAGAATTATTTTTCTAAAGGTGACTTAGCTGTGAACACAAATGACTTAAAAGCGGTGCCCTACTTTCGGCTGGAGCCGCTTCAGGAATGCCAACATCAGCGCTGGGTTTAATTAACATTGCCAAGTCCCGGGCTGGCGCCAACACCCAGGGCTCCGCGGGCAAAACGCGAGGGGAGGCTGCGCCGGCGGGTCCGACCTGCAGAGTTGCGGGGGCAAAACATGAGCTCCCGGGGAGGACATCGGTGAGCGCGGCCCTGAGGGAGGGCAAGGGCCGCGCCGCGCCCAACATGGCGGCCGGCGCTGAGGGGAGGGTGGGGAGGAACCGGCGGGACGGCGCCATGTTGGGGAGGTCGGCGGCGGGCCGGTTCTCGCGAGAGTTGCCGATGCGGCGCCGCCGCCGCCGCTCCGTGTCAGTTGCGGGCCGGTAATGGCGGCGCTGAGCGGCCGCTGAGGGGCCGCGCTCCGGGCCCGGGCCGCGCTCCCCCCGCGGGATGTGCCGCCCC
>JAWWES010000006.1:27245998-27351434 GCA_035583135.1 Lophotriccus pileatus
TTTATTTTCTATTATGTGCTATTAATTATATTTTTTATAATTTTTAATTGTATACTAATAAATATTTCTTTATTATACTTTGATTATTTTGAGTATCTCGAATAATCAATATTAATCCATAACAACAGCCAACCTTAAATTTAAATTGTCATAAACACACATCAATTCCTAAACACCACATCTTCAGAACACCTGCCAGTCAGTGCTAAAAACACAACAGAATTTTTTTGTATGACTAGGGCATGTCCCCATGAGTTATGCAGTTCCCTAATGCAGAAGTTTTGGCATTGACTTAAGTAGGGTCAGGATTACAGCCCATAAAATTAGAGGGTCAGACAAAGATGCAGAAAAGCAGGCAGGTGGCTCAGGCAATGCATTAACTGTAGCAATTCAGCACTCTACTGAGCATTTAAAACTTTTGGTTTGTTTTGCTTTGCTTTCTTTAAAGGAGGATAAATGGGTTCCTTCTTATGGTTGGGTAGAACATAATGGCAATACAATTTTCACAGAGGAACTGAAGTTTTCACAAAAATCAAATAATCAAATTGTGGTGTCCTCCCCTTTTTTTTTAAATTTTGTTTCAAATTTCTGTGAAGAAAATGATGAAGGAAAGTTTTGGTCAGATCACTCCTTTCTAATTAAACATTTCACTTTGTTGAACTGTGCTGCAGCTATTTCATTCCCAGGCAATATAATGCAGGGTTACACTTTCCTTGCATCTGGAAGAAGTTACTCTTCCTGGGCTCTTTGGAAGACCTTATTTCTCATACTGTTAAGTACATTTTTAATTGAGCCAGGCTGTGTATATGGCTGCAGGAGCCAAAATATCCAAGACAAAGTGTACCACAGTTTAAAATGGCAGCAGTACATTCCTAAGCTGTAAGACTCATGAGCTAATAGGCTCTCGGAGATGTTGTACTTAACAGTGAACTGGAAGAAAATGCACAAGCTTAACTTGTTTTTTTAATCAAAAATATTTTGATCTGGGGAAACGTCAAAAATATCTCGGCAGTTTAAAACACACTGGTTTTTTTCCTCAAACATTTCAGTCTAACAAGAGCATTTCAGAGATTTGTCTCAATGCAGAAAGGCAGAGTTTGGTTCAGCTTGTGCAGTGATTTTGCAATGTATTGCGATGGGCAACCAGACATAAACCAAACAAGGCATGACCTCTTTGAACCCACCTGAACCTCTCTGACATTTCTTTTGGGAAAAGAATGAGAAATTTATCCTGAGATCAACATATTTACCAAATCAAGGCAATCAACATGTTCTTGTTTCTCAATAGAAGCAGTTCCAGGATATCTTTATTCCAGTCAGAGCATGAATTGAAAGGATTGCTTGTGTAGATAGGAATGCTGTGCTTAAGAAAAGCTTCATATGATAGCTCAGAAACAAACAGAACCTTCTGCACTGCAAATTCACTTGACTGGACAACTTTCTACTCTTCTGATAAATCACAGGTAACAGTTCCCAGTTCATGACATAGCCATGCAGTCCTATTCGGACTAAAATCTACAGGACTGCTGGGTTTCATAACTAAAGACTGTCAGTACTTTTTACTATCACTCTTCCATTTTTCCTTCAAGATTAATGGATTCTTTAAAGCCAACACTCCCCTGCTTGTGGCTTTGCTCTGGGAAAAGGCATAACCTAAGACTAAAAGGAGAGTAGAACAGCAATGGTACCCATCTCCTGTGAGACAATTTGGTGGCTTGATGACTTGCTGCCAAAGTAACCAGGTCTGTTTTCTAAACGTTTCTGAGCCTAAAAAGCAGTGAAGGTACTTTTACACGATTACAGGGTGTCAAGATTCTAACCTTGCCAGTGTGAATTCAAACTGCACCGATTAGTGCAAGCTGAGATTTCCCTTATCCACCTTAAGACTTACTAGTGGTTAAAGTCAAGTGTCCAAACCATGGGTGTTTGCTAGACTGCCCCATCCAAGTGAATGAGGATGCTGCAGACAGGGGGCTAAAACAGGAGGAAGCAAACACCTGTGATTTGCTTTGCTGGCAAGAACGTTGGATGCACACTGGGGAGCAGACACAGTAATTCACCTCCTCCTGGGGACACTGCAAAGACGGGTTTTAAGCCCGGGGAAGCCCCTCAGTCCCAGTGCTCAGGAGATAAGGATGCTCGCTTCTCTGCTACCACACAAGTGAAACTAGTCATGAGTTTCCTTAGTCACTCAATTCTTTCACCTAAGTGGAAATACCACCAGAACTGGTCTCCTCACAGAAGAAAATCCTCGAGTCAGAAGAATTAAATTGTTTCCATCTAGTTAAAAACTTTTACATGAAATGGGCAATAGTTGAACCCAAGGCTATTTTTGTACATACAACCATTAGGAAAGTTCATCACAGTCACAGAGACTGAAAACTTCCACCCTATTTCCAGAACTACTTCTTGTGCAAACTGGAAGATAAAGTCTGTTTTCCCTGCACCACCCATGTAATTTTCCGTGGTAGTGGTGTCCAAGGAGATGGGGTAAATAACAAGCTGTGATGTGAGAAGATGTGTCCCAACATTGCTACTCTCCCAGAACGAGGAGGCTGTGGGTGGCAAAGTTCTAGGTCTTCTTGGCAAGGACAGCACTCAACAAGGGTACAAGAGGGGTAGAGAGAAATCAAAAATCTTCTGCTGTAAAAAAAATTACTTCCAACCAAAGGCAGAGTCATCCAGCTAGGACATGGGCCCTGCAGCTGCCCTAGTTACCACAGGGAGCTCCTGCAGCACAAGAGGCCATGGCTCACTGCACCTTCTTGCTCTGGAGCACTGGAGTGTAGGAGACAATGCCAGCTAGCAAAAGGAGTTTGAGGCTACACTTGATGTTTTGGGATGCTGGAGTTCATACAGAGAGTTCTCACAACATGACAATACAGTGTTTTGGTCTTCTACACAAACCAATGAGAAGGTGAGAGAGGTTTCAGCCCTCATTCTGCTTTACTCCTTCTGAGAAACCTCAGTTGAGTCAGAATGAGTCACTGTGCCTCAGCTCACTCACATGGTAAAAAAGCAGCAAACAAAAAACTAGAACAGATTATGCTGCTCTATTAATGAACTATTAAGTATAGTTCATTATTTTCAAGTTCTAAGGAAAAAGAAAAAAAAACAACCTCGACCAGCAATAGAGTCTAAATGTTGGTGTGAGACTAAGGCTGGAATTACATCATAGGAGGTGAAGATCAGATTCTGCAACCCAACAGCCCTATTTCTGCCAACACTGGTGGGCTCCAGCTCTATCTTGGAGACAGCCTGTTACCCATATTCAGGACTAAGGATACTCCTAATGAAATCATTCTGCCCAAGAAAATGATCTCAAATCCTTACTATACAGTAGTGGCCCTAAAGAATCAAAGGGATGTGGCCCTAAATCTCCCCTACATCCCTGGCAAGTTCAGCAGCTGTAATTTCAGGTGGAAAGAGCGTGAGCTGGATTTAACTGACTAGACCATGGCAGGAATGGACAGCATCAGTATGTCCTCCACTGACAAGCAGAATGAACTGAGCAGCCTGGTTTCTACTGTTGTCTATAAGACTGGTGGTTAGCAGAGGCACAGTTATGTGCCAGAAAGCCAGTCATCAAGAAATATCAAAACCCACTGTTCACCAGAGCAACCACAAAATGGTTCACAAAATTGTATTTAAATATGATTTTGCCTGTACATTCCTAGTCAAACCTCACAGACTAAAAAAGAAACCCACAGGTTTTGGCTCCTAATTGTTGAAGAAGGCAGAAAACTGCTAATATATGTAGGCCAGGGTCAGTGCAGCTTTACCTCTTCAGAGAAGGAAAGGACTGGACAGAGACTCGCACACAAAAAAAATTTCTTTGGCATGAAGTGAAGAGGAGCAAAGATCCTAACAGCAATGTAACTTCTCATGGGAAACTTGAGAAGGGGGAGAGTCAGATGAGAGGAGGACAGAGGTTTGTCGAGGTAACAGGAAGCAGCCTACAGTTTGTCTGGAAACACTTAGAAAATGAAACAATCAGAAAAACAAACAAAGCAGCCTGAGATCCCAAAACAATGTGTTAAGATTATCACAGGACCTTAGTTGACCATGCAGGACTAAACCCACCAGAGTGGAAAGGATCAAGACTGAGCTATGTTCCCTCATGGAGACAAGGGTCATTCTGCAACAGAGGTGACAGTGCCTTTGGACATATCTCCTGAACAGGAGAGATTCAGAGCCTGCAGCACAGGACTGACCTTCTCTATTCTCCCACTACTTCCAGAATTACCAGAGAGGATAACACCAAAGAAGCCGTAGATGGAATTAGGATCTGGCCTTACCAGGCAAACTTTGAGGACAGGAGTTTCACTCAGCACTGCATAGGTTAAGCCCCACACAGCCCACCCAGGGAAACCATTCTGCTTGTAACAACTGAAAACTTTCTTGGACTGTCCTGGGGGGTTGAATCACACAGAGAGAGAAACTCTGTCAGGCAACACAGTGATGATGCATCATAGCCAGAGTTCCCAATACAAGCAAGGCAGACTCAGGCAAATCATAGGATCATTCAGGCTGGAAAAGACCCTTTAAGATACAAGGTAAGAGAGTGTAGGGCCTTGTAGGCTCTCAGGCAGGAACATCCATCTGCAGAGTCCATCTAGAGTAACTTCTCCAGTGTGTGGTGAACACCCTAGGGGAGTTCGCATAGCTTTCTATGTTTGATGCACCAGGCAGCCTTTGGGGAAGCAAAAGCAATTCTGTTTTACCTGCTCAGGTTATAACTGTTTAGTACAGTGCTCCTCACCATGCAGTTGTCCTGCACCTAGAGCATGGTCCTGGTGCTGTGACCCAGCATGGTGTGACACTGATCCAGGTGGCAGCAGGCAGCTTCCACCAGGGCTGAGGAGCAATCTGTGACCTAAAAGGCACTACTGCCTCCTCAAAACAAGTGAGAAAGTGGAACGAGGACAGGCACTGAAGAAGACCGTAGCTCACATTGACCTTGTCTTCTGGGGAATCCACTCCCAAAAGGAGGGGGAAAGGGTGACACAAACTTACGAATACATCATTAACTCAGTGGCTGGATCAGAGCTCAGCTTCTCTGGAAAGGCCTCATAAGACGAAGTCCTAGAAACTCCTGACCCCAGGGACAGAGGGACATGAGGCATGTCTTCAGCCTCTCTTTCCAGACACTGGCTTAGAGACAAACATCCTGGGCAAGTAAAACTAGATGGGAAAAAACCAGGAGAGAAATGTTGTCTGCAGCACTTCCTAGCAAGGTCACCATCTATCATTCCTCATATTCCTTATTAGCTCAGATTTCAGGAGCGTAAACCCCTGGAAGTTTCCAGGAACCCAGAGGGAACAGAGGAACACATTCCCTCTGTGCTCTGCAAGAATAGCTGAGAAGGGCCAGAAGCAAACAAGCACAACTTCTGTGCTTGGGAGAAATGCAATACTAGAATCTGACCAAATCTGAGTTATAGGACAAAGTCATGATTCATCTTCTGTTCCTCACTAGCCAAGGAACTCAATTCACACCCTCTCATATAGCAGCAGCAGAACTGAGTGCAATGTTCCCAACACAGCCACACCTCACAGTGCAGGAAGCTCCTCAGGCTGCCTCTGAGGTGTAGATTTCTAAGTGAGCCTGAAATTATGGCTCTTACTGACTTGGATTTCTGAAGTATTAATGTCTAATTATTCATCTGAGAAGCAAAACCTCCAGGTCTGCTGATGTCTTAGCAAGGAGCATTTGTCTTTTCAGTTACCAATTAGGGTCTCTGGGGATTCCTTTGGTTTTCTTTGAATGTAGTAGTCATATATATATGTATATATTCTGAAGTTTTACAGGTTCCATGATACAAACTTGCTATATCTCCACTTTTACCAGCAGAAGCATCTGGGAGCTGTGTGCCTGCTCTCAGTGCAGAACACTGATTTCCATGTCACTGAGACACACCTGCCGCCTGCTTGCTCCCAAAGATATATGGCACACACACAAAAAATTGTTCCTTGATACCCTGCTTTAGCTCAAGTGGTGTATTTCCAAATCAGTGGGTTTATCATTCATATGGGCACTTGGTAGCTGCTGAAATAATGAAATACTGACCATGGCTTTCATCTGAATTTCTGGTAGTCTTAAAAGGAAGACTGTGCTGAGTGGGATCAGCAACCTATGGGAATGCAGGGATAGTAAAACTGCCCTCTAGTGGGAAAGGACCAATCGCACCTGCAGCTGATGTAAAGAGGAGGATTTGGGAGTCCACAGAACACCACTGAGGCTCAGAGTCTGGATCAGGCAGCAGCCCCATCCCTTTACACCGTCCCTGTGCCTGGCTTGGCCCCTCTGAGGGGCTCCCTGCTGCATTCCCAGCACAGCCACACCGATGTGACCAGAGGTGACACTGCTCTGGCTTTTTCAGCCAGGTATTTCCTACGCTGCAATTTGCCAGGGCCTGCAGAGGACATTGTCATCTGGCACCACCTAAAAGCTGGAGAAAAAAGACTTAGTGGAAGCAAACTGAAGAAAGATGGGTAACTATCAGCTGGCAGACAGCTCAGCATTATTAAAAGCCTTGCATTCACCTGGTGCCAGCAGCAGTGCCAAATGCACATCAACTGTGAAAGCTGCAGCCTTAAAGACTGAGAAGTATCCCCAAGGGCCCCATCCAGGGACATACTGTCACACTACATGTGATGTGACAGCCAGGCTCCGGGAAGTCTATATGAGATGGAAAACAAGATTCCTAACAAACAGAAAATTAAGCCCAGATGACTGTATGGCTCAGCAGTGAAAGCTTGTATGAGAAGGTGGAAACAGGAACAGAGAAATGACAGCATGGGCACCGATTGTGCAATAATTTTGTCTGCCACAGTCTTCCAAATGTACCTTATCCATCTTTTATTTTCAAAGCAGAAGCGTCGAGGTTTGGGGAGATCCCACACTGTGTTAACAAGGACACAATGTCTCTTTCTGCCCAGAAATGCTGTCTGGCAGGCTGGATTCCTAACATATGCTCAAATCAACTTCCCTTCACTCCGAAGGCAAGGCATACAAGCAGGAATTCCCACACTTCCCAGATGTATTCAATAGATGCCTCCCACCTCTGTCTCAGATATATGGGCCTCACCCCGAGAAGCACAGTGGTCCTCCTTAGTCCACGGAGGACATGTGCTCAGTTTGCACATGGTGTTCCATCAGCTAAACATCACACAAGACATTTGCCATGGTTTACCTCTCTGGGAAACTCAGTCTTTAGCTCCAATGTCCTCACTGCCATGGTCTTCTTGGACTCCCCAGCTGTGCTCCCAGCCAAATGACTCCAGATACCAATCAGATAATCCTTTTCCCACTCAGCCTCTCCTATGGTCACACACAAAGCTATCTGAGCTGCCACAGAACTGGAACCATTGTTTTCACCAGTCATACCATCACAAGGTCATTCACACCCCTTCAGCCCAAAGCCTGTTGTCCAACACCATTCAATAAACCCTGTTCCAACTAGACCACATCCAAACAACAGAGAAATAAGAGGGGTGGAATAAGCACAGGGCCTTACACTGAGTTTCACTGAGATAATATAAGACTGCAGCATCATCTCCTCCCCCGTGCAGGGATGCAAGCAGAAATCAGAGTGTATTCTTGGCAACACGAGTCAGCCCAGTAACTTTCCTACTGCCATTAGACTGCATTTAAATGTAACCTCACATTTAAATGTAACCACTACAACATCATCACGCCAGTCCTCTCAGTCCCTTCAGCCTGTAAAGCAAAGTGAGCAGCAGAGCACACGGGCATCCTCTTCTTCCCAGGCAGCCTCACAGAATATGCTGAGTTGAAAGGGACCCACAAGGATCCAAGTCCACCTCTTGGCCCCACACATGTGCCTGAGAGTATCATCCAAACACTTCTTGAGCTCTGTCAAGCTCAGTGCTGTGATCACTTCCCTAGGGAGCCGGTTCCAGTAGTACCCAATCATCCTCTGGGTGAAGAACCTTTTTCTAATACCCAAGCCAAACCTCCTCTGACACAACTTCAGGCCAGTCCCATGGTCCTGTCACTGGTCACCACAGAGAAGAGATCAATGTCTGCCCATCCTCTTCCCCTCAAGAGGAAGATGTAACTGCAGTGAGGTCTCCCCTCAGTCTCAGCAGACCAAGTGCTCTCAGCTGCTCCTCATATGGCTTTCCCTCAAAGCCACCAGAGCTCCGCGCTCTCTAATCCCTCAGGCATCCTCAGGGAAGCTCTCTCCCTGGCCCAGGGCATCAACAGGGCAGTTATCCCAGCTTCTATTCTGCTATTATTTCTACCCCACAGGATCGGAGGGCTCTGGGTCAGACACCACAGGGACACACAGGTTTGACAGAACATGAGTCCTGCACAGGGCCATCTCCTAATCCAGGTTTGTTCACACAGCATCAGGCCAGGTAGATAAAGAATCTCCACTACTCCTTCCCATAAACAAGCCGTGGGATCTATCACCCTGAACAGCATTTCTCCCTTCCTCCAAGAGCCTGGGATCAGTCAGGACTGTGCTAAAACCTTAGGAATACAGTTCCCACTTGAGCTAAAACAGCCACTGAGCAGAAATGCCTCCCAGAAAGACTGGTTTCACAGTGAGTGAGCCTTGCAACTGCAGTATTCTGCAGGCTCATTCTAGGATTTTTTTTTTCCCCTCACAAATTTATAAGTATTTTTCTCTTCTACTTTTAGACATGTATCTGCAGGTAGTGCCAATAGATCTCTCTTCATGACAATGGTAAGGCACAGGCTGTTAGCATTAATCTTTGAACAGAAAATACTCAGCACTGACCAGGATGTTTTCAGTGTTTGACTCCAGAGCTTTTGCTCAACCACTTAGGTAGGCCACCAAATTATTAAACATTTTCAAAGTGGAATCAATTTAACACCTATTTTTAGGCTGGTTACTTCTCCAAGAACAGATTGTTCTGTACCATGCATCCTGTGGTTTGTTCTGATCCTGATGACGTAGCAGCTCTTTGGGAGCAACCCAGTTAACCAAGCTAACCAAGTTAATCCTGTTGGAGTATCCAATCACCCTCTGGGTAAAGAGCCTTTTTCTAATATCCAACCTAAACCTTCCCTGCAGAGCAGCCTGGTCTGCCCTGTTTGAGAAAGACAGTGTATTTTTTACATATTAGAGTTGAGTGGTTTGGGAATCACCACTGCCTGTCAAACTTGCCTTTATCACTTAGCTTGTTCCTCGTTACATATCAAATACCATAATGGGGAAAGAGTGTGTGTAGGGAACAGCCAGTAACAGTGAAACTCAGATACACAAAAGCAGACACTGTAGTCTCTCTGAAAGGTTTACCTGATCAAGGAGGGCAAGGGGGACTGAAGGAGGAGGGGGGACCAAAAGCCCCATCAGGTGCTCAGTCCAGAGTGGAAACAGCACACACTGAAACCACGCTGATAGGAAAAGGCTCGCTTTAAAAGAGCGAGTCCTTTGTCTGCACTGCAATTTTCATCACACCGTGGTGGCAGGGCAGAAAGGACTTGAAACTACAATAAAGTGTACTTATAAACCCACTTCCATTCAGAACTTGGTCAGGTGCAAGTCGACTCCCATTGCTGCTTTGCCTGTTGGCACCCTTGAACATCCTCACCAGAGCAAGGAGCTCCCCTCCCCAGCCCTCTGTCCCCTCTGTCCCTGTAGCAGAGAAAGGCGACAGATGAGGACATCTTTCATTTTTCCCTTTAGCCAAAGGGCAGAAGCAGTGAGAAATGCTGCCACCAGCAGTAAGGCACAGAGTCCATGTCACCAATGCCAACTGATAGGAAGAGACAGCAGCAGGTCAAACACGGCGAGGCATCAGCACAAAACCAGCAAGCACTGAGACATCAGTGCTTGACCCAAAGGTATTGCCACACAAATGACATCAGATGCATACACTGACCAAACAAAGAGTGGGATAACTAGGAGGAGGCAATAACGTTGAGAGAAAAAGCAGAAATCAAACTAAGTAGGTAGTTCAGAATGTCAAGAAAAAGTGAGGTTTCAACTGTGAAGCTGGAGTAATAAGAGAAGGGAAGAGACAATATAGTTTTGCTCTCCTCATTAAGACAGCATCTTCAAGAAGTTTGACAGGGAAACAGAATGAAGGCAATTTTCTTCATGGTCTTGGGGTTGATTTCAAGACTAAGTATTTGCTCATTTAGAGTAGCTCTGCAAACCTCAAGTGGTATCACAGTGTGACTAAGGGATGTGCAACTAAGGTGGAGAGTTCTGTTAGTTCACAGAACTGGGACAGGTCCTGGGTGGGAGAAAAGAGGTTCAGTAATGGGAGTTTCCTGGGTTAGGGGGATTTTTTTTTCTTCTTTCTGAGAACATACCTGAAAAGAAAGAGCTGTGGCAAAAAGTGAGGACTCCCTCTCCTAAACCAGACTAACCACACTGTGACAACATGCAATTAAACAGCTCATTAGCAGAGAAGTGGGGCTGTCCCTTAAAGTAATCTGCTCAAAGCACTCCCTTGCTTTCAAGGAAATAGAAGGAAGATCAGCCATTTATCAACTGATACAGGAAGGGGAGGAAGAGCGATGCATCCCTATCCTTTCCTTCCAAAAAAAAAAAAAGCAATTGAAAGATTCCTCCTCTATCCCTGCTGCTCTCTACAAAAGCAGGCTCTTCTTGGTTTTCTCCCTTTCCATCTCTATGCTTAGCGGACTCCCTGATGCTTCTTTTGCCCACCACCTTCTTCCAAGGCAAGTCTGACCTTCCCCAGCTTAGGAAGTGCCAAGCTACATATCCAGATTAGGGATAAAATGCAACACTTCTACACAAAACCAGCCCAAACAGGCTGAGTCCCAACTACTGGACATCAAATGGACACCCCTAAACAGCATGAAGCTTTCTTTGTCCATCTGTGCCATTGAATTCTGGCTCATAATAAGTCCAGCTGGCAAGAAGAGCATAATAAACCATTAAACAGAACTGCACCACAGTCCTATCTGGGTCACAGCAAGCAGAAATCACACAGCAGTATAATACCATGACAAAGGTGTTGCAGGGGAAAAGGTCAAATTTCCTGATTCATGCTTTGCAAAAAATGTCAACAGAATGTTGTCCTCAAGTGTCAGTGCTGCAGCAGCTGTGACTTTCTTTTTTGGGGGTTTCCTTACTCACTTTGAGGTGCTTGAAGGGGAATTGCTAAAAATCTGCTGCTGCATCATCATGGGGAAGTTTCTTACTACACACTAGAGAGGGGCATCCACAGCAGACAGAACTGTACCAGCACGTGTGGCAGCTCCCAGGGAAGCTCTCTGTGACTGCACAGGCCATTTCAGCAGGAAATCCACAGTGAGTTGTTGAACACATTAGTTACAAGGCTGTCTTGCAAACAGAAAAACTTTATAGAGCCTTCTTTTCAGACATCAGCTCCCCAGGTCGCCTATCTCAAGCTGCCTTACAGATGTCAAACAGCTCCCTGAAACAAAGTTGGTTCTGTCTGATCAGCGAAGAAAGCGAGGTGTGGGGACACAGAGCAGTTTGAAGCAGAATTAGTAACAGAGAGGAGGCAGCCTTCTTGGCCTTGACTCCTTCAGAGCACTCTTAAGTTACTCCCGTGCTCTTGAAAATTTTATTCTAACTGGGAAGAGCCTGGCAAGGTGGGCTGATAATTGTTTTGGACCTTTACCCATGAGAAGAGTGTAAGAAAAATCATGCAAGAGTGTCACCACCAAACAGCCAGGTAATTCTGATCTGGCCCCTGTTGCAGGGATCTAACCCACCCCAGTGGATCCAGAACACGTTGCATGGATACGAGTGGCAAGACCTGACCCGAGGTGCCAGAGAAACAGGGTCTGGAGCCGTACTTAAAAAAAAAAGAAAACCACCAAAACTAAAAAAAGGGCTGAGTGGACATCCAAGCAGCCAAGATATCCATCTGGCAGTGAGGGTCTGCGTGTCTCTCACTAATTCAGCACAGGGCTGAACATTATTAGTTCTTCGAGCTTTCATCCCATGTCAGCCACTCCACAAAAATCAAGATTACACACCATAAAGCTTTCAGTTTAACTTGAACGTCTAGCAAGGATTAAAAAACCCTCTGCTTTTGAGACTTGGGCTCAAATTTCAGTTCATTTGTTCCCACTTAGAACACTTCTAAGGAATTACAGCTGCACAGGGAACTCCTAATTGTGAAGCAGCCACACCCTTCAAAAGACAACAGCATTTCCCAGAGCCCTTCATGTTGGCCACTGAGTATTTTAAATACTAGGTGCTGGGGGTTTTTTGAGGGTTTGGAGTTTATTTTTGCTTTATCAGCTGCAGTCTAAGAAATTCAGGTAAGACACAAGCAATACCTATAAAAAAAGCACAGTGTCCCCTTCAAGGGAAGATTTTTAGCTAATGGCAGCACTGAGACAGATTTACAAGGCAAACCAAAGCCCCACAATACCCCTCCTAAGTCTACAGCTCCTGTCCACCTACTACTGGGTTCTCTGTGGACACGCTGCCACCAGCACCACAGAGAATAAGATCTTGACAGGGTGAGAAGAATGATGTCAGATTTACTGCAGAATGAGGATCCATAACAAGGATTTCAACTCGAAACTCTGTAAGACATCTCGATCCCCCTTCTCCAAGACAGACATTAACTCCATACTGAGAACAGCAAAAAACAACCTCCCTGAAGAACAACTTGGCAGTTTCCCTGTTTCTTCCACTTTTTTCTCAGGAAATGTGTGGTGGTCCACTAGTGATGATGATAACATGGGGTAGGTGGACCATGTGCTTTTATTCAGTCCAGAGAAGCACGTACCTGGAAACACACACACACACACACAACATCTCTTCACTTGCTTCTTCTGCTCTCACAGTGAAATAATTGCCAAAATATTTCCACTGCCTTTGCATTCTCCAGCCAGTAATTTAAAAATGCATTATAAGCTTTTAATAAGCCCCCTCCAATATCTCTCCATTAGAATAAACAGATTTTAGCACCCCGGAAACACTGGTCCAATCATTTTATCTCTCTCTTTCTTTCAGACCTGCTAGCAAAACTGCAAGGAAAGAGCTTGTTTTAAGTCCAGCAGTCTAAAGTTATCAGAATAACAGGCAGCACACACAGCCTCACCCACACCTGCCGGGTTTGACTTGATACTGTCCTGTAACACACCAGCCATAGGAGCAGATAAGAGGTGAGGACGTTCCTGCACTGCACACACACTGCTCGATTGCTACGAGGTGTAACTCCCAAAGTATGGGTGTTTCCCTCAGGGGCCAGACACTATTTGCATCATAAAGAAGCCGACACGAGGTCCAGTGACCGGGTACCACAGGCTGATACACACAGTGCATCATGTCGATGGCCTGTAAATAAACGGGTGGGTGATGTTGGGCCGTACACCTCCCTGTACTACAGCAAAATGTGAAGGGTGGGGGGAGAAAGAGTTTGAAAACCTCGTTGCTGCTTTTGTCACTGCTGACACTGCCAGGTGATACTGCTCTCCAAGAAGGCTGTTTATAAAACCAGAGTGTGCTTTGCGCTGCCAGACTTGCCAGACTGCAGAGTTCGCGCAGCTATGCTGATTTTCCTGCTGAATCACCACATCCCTCATCACAGTGGAAAGAATCCCTGCCTTTGAAGCATCTTGATGTGACAGAGGCAGCTGAAGGCTCAGTGTTAACGCTGAGGGCATACAGCGGGAATTTCACATGGCCATAAAGAAGAAAGGAAGTTTGGTAAACAAGCGATTTGATTAAAAGAAAAATTCCATGACAAAGGTCAAATATTACTGCCTCACATTTTTCTCTACTCCTTTGCCACTCCCCCGTCCATTCTCTCTCCCTTCTCATTTCCTCTCCTCTCCCATGCAACACCTCAGCTCACACAAGTCCAGGTAATGTGCAGGCTGAAAACTGTGTTTGTTGCTATCTGCTTTAGTAGATAGCAGTGACAGATTCTGCATCAAATTTGCAACTGCTAAATACTGGCCCAAGGTATACATAAGGACACCCAAAAACATGCTCAGGATGTTAAAATAACATGTAAAAATAAAAGGACATAGTAGTTCAAGTTGAGGAGTTTGTAGTTTAGATAAGAGATCACAACAGAAAAGATTTCTAACTATGTGTGTTTCAGTGTGTTGGGTATGGGCAATTTGGATAGGAGAAGAAGCTCTTGCCTTGCTGAGATCAAAGCCAGGACCAAAGCAACCAAGTCTACCAAATGACACAGAGCAAGAGATTCCCTGCCATTTGCAGCTGCCACGTAACTGCCCTTAAAATTGACCAAAATTGTTCATTCTTGACTGTGTGTGCAATTCCTCACTGTTGTAAGCCAATAAGCTAAAGGAAGGACAAAGATAAGAACTGGCCATGGAGAAGAGGAAAGCGCCTGATGGAGTGCTCTTGGATATATAGAACTTCAAAATTATCTCTTTCCTAGGGCCATGTTAAGAACGAGTGCTGTGGTCACTACAGAAAACTGTGGAACTGCTGCTGTTAGCAGTTTTGTTAACATTTCACCGGTTTTGACAGGAATTGCTGGGAAATCCCTGTGCTGATCCAAGGAACAACAAATACTGTGGGGAAGGCAGGGAATTCTGAAATGTAAACACTCAGTATTCAGTGTTTACTCAGCCAGATCAACAATCAGCCAGATGTACCTCTGCGCTTTGGGCTTGGCAGGCTCCCCCACATGCTGCAGGAGGTGACCCATTGAAAAACCTGCTCAGACTTCCAATTGCCACAACTGTTTTACCTCCCAAACACCGACTGCTAAATCAGGAGGAAGCCTGGCAGTTTCTGGGTGCCCTGCTTGCTGTGGCTTCATCTTGACAGTCACTCGTAAATCAGTTCTCCTAAAGACGAGTTCTCCTAAAGACCTATATTCCATTTCAGGCAGATGACAGAAGATTTGCTCCGTACTGAGCTTCAAGAGAACACGAAGAATTGTCTTCTTGCTTAAGAGGGGAGAAAGCACAGAATTTTCAGGATGATTGTAGATCCTGTTCTCAATGGGCCTGCCAGCATGGCCCCTGCCAAGTGGAAACCACGGCACTTAAAGGCACTGCAGTGAAGAATTCAAACGAGCAGTAGCTGCTCTGGTACCACGCTAAGCAAGTACCCTCCCAAAAGTACCCAAAGAGACAAGGGGCAAAATCACACATTTGGTGGGAATACACAGATTTGCTGCTACCAAACCATCAAAGCTGGGAAATGTGGTTGCTTAAGTGTGCTGTTGGATTAATGTTTTTGACTTACAGTCAGATAACTGAGTTTAAAGACCATAAGTGACATTACCTTAATTCATGCTATATAACCACAGCCTAATCCCATCATTAAGCTCTGGTTTTATGGCTTAAGCCTTTTTCTCTGGAAAATGGTATCTTAAAATGTCTTAAAATTACAGGAAAGCTCTTTTCTATGTTATTTGCCTCCATAACTAGCTGCCCTCTACTACGATGTCTCCTAACCTCTTCTTCAAATATACTAAGTTTTTGTTATATCTTTTGATCTTTAAGCTACGAAATTCTTTTTTGAAAGAATGATATTGAAAAATCTGCACTTGGAAAAGGCTGTAAGAAGTGCAAGAAGCTCATCCCACTGAGACCATATTCTTTGGAGCTTTATTAAACATAGGCATTCTAGATATTTTCAGGTTTTCCCCACCCACCCACCTGCTGTAATTCTCACTCCAAACCAGGTGTCAAAACATCATGAAGCCATAAAGGAGAACAATATCTGAGGCCTCCTAATTACGTGCATTTAGATTTAGGAAAAGGTTAAATTCCATGGCAATGGTTTTTTAAATTAATTCAAAGTATTTAATCCATTACTGTTTTCTTCAAATATTCTCACCCCTGTAACCTTATCATAAAAAGCTATTACCGTAGGCTTGGGTTTATATTTAGAATACAACATATTTAGAAGATGACACTGGTAAAATGTCCAAGTACCAAATAAATTGCAACATAGATCTGCAACAGTTTCCACATACATAGGAGCCAAAATACTTTGTCTAAGTTATGACAAGAATTTGTCATAACTTATTCCCAAATGACCAAAATGAGCAGTGAATACAGTTATCATTTCCAAATAAACAAACAAAAAAAAAGCTCATCAGTTCTAGATCAGAGACAATTGCATGGCTGTTGTGGGTGTCAGGGTTTCTCAACTTCCCCCCTAAAAGTGATGAATGGGGTGATCTCAGTCCTAAAGCATAGCAGGAAACATTGATCCTTGGCCTAGGTTAACTCGCAAAGCCATTTTTAAATTCTTTCCTTAAAACATGGAGAGCAAGAGTCCCCTGCTCTTGAGTCATCATTGGACCAAGGGAACATTCCTACACACTTCCCATGAGCACGCAGCCTTTGGATGGAGGTTGCTGCTTTCTAAGTGGAAAACAATGCTGCCCTTGTGCATGGAGGACTTGCCCTAGTGTTGCAAACAAGGCAGTCAGAAAAGCTTTTCACTGCAGTAGTTGACTTTTTATGTATATTTAAAACATGACTGAATTTACAGTTGGATGCATAAGCAAACAGATGAGGACAAAAAGAGACAGTGATTACCACAGCAACATGTGACTGGGCTGTAGCATCTGTGAACTGGCTGGTCTCCTTCAACCTTCCCACAGCTACTGCCCTAGAGGGAAGCACCATGTGGCCCACAGAAATGATCCACAGTATCCAGAAGTCCAGGGACTAATGCTTTGAACAGAGCTCGCTCGGCGGAGTACAGCATGGGTAGCACAACTGCAAAGTGGCAGCTCACCCAAACCAACAGGTCACTGCTGACAAGCTGATGCATCTTCTGTCTGCCAAAGCATTCCCTGTGAAGGGGACAAGGCAGACTGCAGAGCCACCAGAACCCTTCCGTGTCCTTCAAGTGTTTGCTGACAGTTTCAGGGCAAACCCTTCTCAGCAATTATGAGTTTTCACACACTGTACCAAAAGATCAGAGCCAACCAACTGTAGACATAGCAGGAAAGCCAGAGAAAGTGACAATCTTGGAAGTATCCAACAGAAGTAGGGAAATGAGACTGCTTGACACCACTGAAATGGAAGGAGGGAACTTCCACAAAGGATGCTCCCGTTTGCATTGCTGCTCTCTCAAACTGCAGAGCTTTGCAGAGGTTCAGGCAGCACAGACTGAGCACTGGTCCAACTTGAAAATCTCACCTCTCACTCGGGGGAATCCTGTGCTGCTGGGGCAGCAGGAAACACAGAGGCCATGTGAAAATCTGAAAGCAGGAGTTGGAAGACTCTTGGACACTGTACCCATATAAGCCAGCTACTAAAAACCTTCTTTTCTTTTGTGTTCAGATCAGGGAAAGCCTCATTCCGTAACCATGACCCTTATTTAGAAGGTTCATTGCTTTTCTAATAAGCTGGATAACAAAACACAGAGGGGCTATTCTTGCTGTTAGAATATGTTTCTTACAAGCTTATAATTTTTAAATAGAAAGACTTAAGTGGTTAGTTTAATTTATGAAGTGAACAAAAATAAATCCACATGAAAAAGTTACTACTAATGACGCAAGATTCAGGAGGCACCTGGAATAAATTTGCCTTTGTCACTTCAGTTTGGCTTCCTTTTGCAAACTCATGGCATACCTTACAATTATCCCTAAAACCAGTGTTTTTCCCTAAGCATAAAATATAGGACAGCCAAATGATCATTTACTGAGTGTTAGTTGGCATTTTTCTCCTCCTCATTGCTCAACATTCAACCCTGGTCTTATTTAAAACTATTTAAAAACTCCCACTAAAAAGGGGTAATTTCTCTTCAGACAATTTCTGTAATTGTCACTACACAACAGCAGAGAACCTCACAAGCACTGTGAGATGCAGACAGACATAATAGCAGGGAAGATCAGGACAATTTGGAGGTGGATAGACCAGAGGGCATGCCACTGACACAGGTAGTTTTTGTCCAAAAAGAGGCAGAGCTTGCTTTTCTGGGAACAGTTCTGACAGGCACGAGAACCAGGCTGCAGGCACCTACCACCCACGAGGGCATGGCACAATGGGTGGGTCCAAACACACCGAGCTGGTCTCAAGGCAACAGCATCCCAAACAACCTGGTTATAATACAGGAGTTCAGGATGCCTGGTTGTGATCCCCTCACACACTCCTTTTAGGCTTTGGATAGATTTGCTTTGGCACTCGCTTACCACAAAATTCGTTACACATCCATAAAACTCAGATAGGCATGGACAGCACTTGGCTGTTTCATCTCAGTTGCTTGGGAAGGTTCTTCCTCAGAACAACTCACAGTGTTAAGTTGCAGCTCAGATAGTTAAGATGGTCCAAGTCTTAAAAAACTGAAAACAGTTTTTCAGGCTGAGCCTCAGCTGCTTTATTACTAAGAAAACAAACCAGCTTCACCTCTACCTCTTTCCAACAAGTCAAACGATTGGGGGGGAAAAAAACAAAAAAAAACAAAAAAATTGTTCCTATTTTTTATGAAGAATTGACCCACAACCAGTGAGAGTAGACACACTTCAAATTTGAAGAAACTTTCCTGCATACTAAATAAGTTCTCTCCTTCACATTTCCTTCACAGAATCTGGCAAAGATGCACCATTTAGCCCTACCTTGACATGTGACTCAGATTTGGCTGAGAATCTGTAAAATGCAGTAATCTGTTGCTGCAGAAAAAATGCAATTTCTTCTTGTCCTCTGTCTTATCAGAAGCTAAGAGATATTTGGCTACCTAAGATCAACCAAGTATGGGAAACAGATGTTAGAGATAACGTTATTTATTCCTCATTATTACTAACCCCAAAATACATTCCAAAGTCCTGATTAATTTGACACTCTCCTTTTCCTGACACGTGGGCACACAAGTTAGATCAAGTAGTTCTGCTCACTTCAATTAATAGGAATGGTGATTTTAATTATCCCAAGGGCATATTATCGATGACAAAGAAGTTGAACCACACTTATGCTGATTGAAGGTCAATGGAACTATGTGAAAAATAAGTCTGCAGCAGTTCATGTGCCATGAAACAATCTTCACCCAGGAAACCAAACTTACTTCTGCAGAAACATCCTTTAATCATTCTGGCACGCTGAACTCAGCCAGTGTGTTAAAAGACAAAAGAGATTTTGATCAAAAAGCTTGTTGAGAAGTCAAGGAGCAGCAACGAAACAGGAGGTGAAATTCTTCTGGACTGTCATACTCATCAAAAACATGAAGGTGTTTTCCTGACTTGATTCCATTTATTGGAGTGGAAAACTCTTCTCATTAACAATTTTCCAGCTATGACTGACCCTTCAAGGACAGCTTTGCTGTCCCTGTGCCCTGAACTCCTGTCCACTCTCGTTACTGCCCAAGGAACTCTAAGAGGAAGCAGTGGGAGGCAGGATGCCTGGAGAAGCACCAGCACACTAGCGAACTTTTCCACTTCCTTTCAGGATGTGTTGTATCTCTTGACCTTCTGCTGTGATATTCTTAACACAAGGAGAAAGTGGAAGCTTAGTTTTCAAGTGCCTCTACCCTAACAGCCCGTGGTGTCGTCATCCAACGCCACCATCGCATTTTTTCAAGGTTCACACGTGGGTCTTTCACAACGAAGGCACAGACGGGAAGGACACCCTGTGCAGCTGAGTGAATCTACAGTTGTGCTGGAGAGGCCTCAAGCAAATACCTCCAGTGGAATTTTTGATCTCAGCATCACCCACTTCATGGCCCAGATACATTCTGCACCCCCAGAGCACCAGGCTGGCTCTGCAGGCAGTGTCTGTGCAAGCACTCTGCGGGGAGGAGGTCTTGCTTTAACCCTGCCAGGGCTCCCTCACCCTCCGAGCAAAGTGCACAGGGGAGATTTCAGCCTCCAGGACCCACGGTGAGCTCAGACAAATACCTTGTAGTGCAGGCCCGGCCACAGTCCTTGACTACCAGCTCTAGAAACCTAAGTGGCTCTCTCCATATCATTCAGCAGTACATCAGTCTGACATTGTTCCCAGGCACAGTTCATACAACCAGAGAAATAACACCAGGTCACACCATAGGGATGGGTTTCCCCCCATCTCCTTCTCTTACCCTCCCATACTAGTTAATAAATGGTCATGTTGTGTGTGAGTGGTGGGACGAGGTCTCTGACACAGACTGAAGGTGTTGGTTCTCCCTGGCAGAGAACACATATTTACTTCCCAAAGGGCCATTCCTTTCTTGCTGCCACCACAATGGTGCCCAGTCTGTGGTCTGTTAGAAGACACGTACTTGCTGTTCAGAATGAGATGAAGCAAGGCATGAATTCTAAATACTTCAATAATCTCACTAACATTGGCTGTCATCCTACACAATACAAAACAGAGCTTGTCTTGAAGTGCCCCAACTGATGGACACCAGAGGGTTTTGAAGAGGGCTGGCACTAGAAAAAACAAACAAAAAACACCACCCCACAAACAAACACACACCTGCCTTTTCATCTTCTCAGACAAGAAATCCTGTATAGTTATGAGAGGACAAGCCAAACCCAAGGCAATTTCCTGCAGACTGAGAATCAGTGCTGAGCCCACTTAGATGGGTGTAAGGGCAGGGACACCAGGGCAGCATCCAGAGCCACTCCACAGAACACTTTTCTGCATGCTCTGCTGCACTCTTGTATGAGCTTGTTGAGTTGAGAAGATATGATACAATTCCTACAGCATGACTGATTTAATTCTTCATTGGAAACCACGATCTACAACTGCCTCAGTAAAAGAGATTGGATTGAAAATGCGCAGGATTCTTGGGTGTTACTGGGCAGGGAAAGGAGTCTGCCATGAGCTAGTCTCTAGTCCACGAGCTCCTGGATTACAGCAGCATCTAAACTGAGTCCCTGAAAAAACCAAGAATTACTTCAACCTATCAGTATGTCCCCAGGGCTGGTAGATATACCATCTTCACACTTAGATGGGCTGAGTTCCTAAAACTCTAGTTCTAACCATTCCAAGGCAAACTTCCAAAATTATCCTGAGTGATGAGCTGTTCTGTCAACGCACCCACAGAGAGCCCCAGTCCTGCTTTTCATCCCTGGAGTCTTCAAGCAGCAGATTCCTCCTTCCACCTAAAGGCAGGCAAAGGTTTTTTGTTTCCCTACCAATCTGTTAACCAGAGTCAGTGTGGGCCATCCAGATGATGTAGGGATGGTTCATGCAGAGGCTTTCAGCCACCAAGAATTTCTGCCAGGATCCAAGCAAACAGGTAATATTATTCTATAAAAATCTCTCTTTCACAGGCTCTGTCTTCTACCTCCTCCTGGCAAATGCCAGCTTAGGACTGGGGAATCTCTCTTGGGGAACATTTTTCTCCAGGAAAAACAAAATACTCCATTTTCCCTAGATAAATTCATTTTTATGAGCGGACCAATGCTCCCACAGTGCTTCACAGCCTCCTCTCTCCAGCAGCACTAAGGAGACTTCACAGGAACTTCTCTGAAATGTAAATTCCCCTACATCACATCCCCTAGAGCATACTGAAGCAAATTATGGAAAAAAAGACTCCAGCTGTGAGATCACAACCTGATGGCGTTTTTCTTGAAGACAGGGTTATTAACAAGTCAATTTTTAAGTAACTGTTGATATCCTTTTTCCACAAATAGCTCTGAGATTGTTTATTCTTCGTGCAGGACAAAAAAAATGGCTATCTTTAAACATTCACATTTTCCATGGCAGGAGAGAAAATTTTTTTTTCCAATTAAACCTTTGCAGTACCTTCTGTTTTTACAGTGTGATTCATATCCTTGTTCAGAGACAGATGGGAGACACCAGCACAGAAATCCTACGGGAAAGCACCGTTTATCAACCCAGTGCCTGTCCTCATCAACACATTCATCAAAAGAAAGCATTGATTTACCTTGGATGAGGAAAACAAGTGAAGTGATCTGTGTCTAGGAGACCAGTATTTCCCCTATTTGAGCTGTGCCATCTCATCTGCTTTGTAAAAAGACTGCACTTTTCTGTGGAAAAACTTATTTGAAACTCAAAAACTATAAAGAAACCGTACAATAATTCCTACTGTTCAAAGGTTCTGCTTGCACAGACCGTTCTGAAATACTTCACCAGAAATTTAGGGAGCAGAGGAACATAGGACAGGTGCCAATAGGTATCCCACCTCTAGGGACTCACAGAGCACAGTTGCACCTCTCAAAACACTCAAGGCCACAAAAGGAACTTGTCATAAGATAAGCCACCCCAGAGGAACTTGCCAGAAGCACAGACAGGAGAAATTTAGAACAGGAAGGTGCTAATTTCAGGCCTAAGGGAGGTGAGGTCTGTTTAGCACATCCTGGTTTAACCCATCCGGACAAGAAGTCCCACTTTATTTAAAGCTATTTAAAAACTTCCACTAAAAAGGGGTAATTGCTCTTCAGAGAATTACCAAGAATCCCAAGCTGTATGAAACAAAGCAACTACCTGTACACATGCCATGCCAAGTTATGGGAACCTCTACAGTCACCCCATAGATACCCAGGACTTTGACTGTGTGAAGGTGGTACCCCCAGAAGAACAACTGCAGGACCCACCACTGAGAAGCCCAGGATGAAGAAGGACCAACAGGACACCGCTGGATCCACAGGTGGTGACTATCTTCTGCTCTGAGTCCTCTCCCCTCCACTTTCCTATTTCTTTCCTTCTCTCTCTCCACTTCACACTTACTGTTAAATAAAATCCATGCTACTGACTTCTGCATATGGCACATCAGAACAGAGGACAAAACCCTTTCTTTTCAACCCCCACATTTAATAAAAGGGTAGAAACATGAGGTATGTTTAATGTTCGCCCACGGGGTGTTTTTTGATGCTGCCGCAACTGTTGTGCAGGGAACCAAAATTCCCCAGGAATGTGAACAACAGCACAGCTCTAAGGAAGGACCAGAGCAAGCACAGAGATGACAAGGCAGCATCACACAGCTGTCACATCACATGCCTGGATGCAAAGGATACTTGTCTATGTGCAACAGAGCAGACCAAAGCTTCTAAAGCTCAAGGCCAAGAGAAGTCTGTATGGACAACCAAGAGGCTAAGTCTGTCACAGGATCAGTGGGTGATTACCTGGTAACATCAGCAGAAAAGAGGAGAAATGCAAGACTGAAATGACTCTCCAAGAACAACAACAACTGCATGTGCACTAATAGGTCTTTGCAAATATTTGTGCTGGTAACACTGATGAAAAAAACAAACACAAGAAAAATAGCTGTTAGTTCCTCCCTCCAGTCAGTCAGAAGCAATGCTTCTGAAATAGAAAATAGAACTGCAAAGATGTAAAGTTAAAGGAGGAGAAGAATCAGACCTCGAGGTGACAACAGGCAGAAGAACACAAGTTTTGGCTGGCAGCTCTAAAATAATAATTCATGGGATAACTTGCTCTCAGCCACACTACTCTCTCTGCCTTCTCTGATGTGTTTTATCTCAGTCTCAGGGGTAGCTGTGGTACTCTGTGCACTAATAAATTGACCTCGAGAGAGGTGGACCCTGTTGATCACACACTGACAAGGGCTTGCCAGGTATGTTTACTTCAGAAGAGCTTCAAGGCCAATTTGACCCAAACTTATTCATTCTTGGAATACTTCTCTCAATACTGTTGTGTTGACTCCAGTGGACATGTCCCTGATTCAGATCAGAACACTAAAAAGGAAGAATCAGGCTCACTCAGCTTCTCCCAGGCTACCCTGCCCCCCTCAAGTCTAATGATTTCCATTTGTTCCCCCACACCCATTGCACCACCTTGCACTTCCTCCTTTAGACCAAGGCTTACGCACACTGCTTCTAAAAGCCATTTTGAACACGTATTCACACCACAGTCAGAAGAAAGGAGCGAAAATGCTCTTATTTCTCTCGAGCCAAACTTAGCGGGATAAGGGACACCCCAGTCATGAAACCATGGCATGAAAACTCAAGGATGTGGCATTTTTACAATGGAAGCGGGAAACAGAAGTCATCACAGAAGCATCTGAGTCAGCTGGTTTTTTACACAAGTGTCAGGGCAGATTAATACCACAGTACAGGCTCAGGACATCAGAAGCCTGCTAATAAAAGGTCAAATTCTCTATAGAATACATTAGCACAGTTCTATACCCTTCCAGAGAACCTTCATTTATCTTCACCAGCTATTTTACATGTAACTTGTCTACTCCAGGCATACTTGGTGAGGTAGCAAACTGAAGAGCAAAGATGATAAAATAGAAGCCTTTTTTTCCCATATTACAAATGCAAATATCCTGTGCAGTTGATATGTGTGGGGAAACTGGAAAGGACAGAAACAACCTACCCAGTTGCAGTAGAAAGGTGAGTCTCTGTGAGAGCCAGAGACCCTGTAATTTATGAGCAGCTTTTTGGATGGTAGAACACACCAACATTCCGTTTTCACTTTGGTTCTAATAGTCCAAGTGACAGGATTTCACTTTGAGTGCAAAGAACTTTCAGGAACTATCCTGGTGTCAAACATCAAATACGAGGTCAGGACTGATGGAAGCACCTCTCCCCTTGGCATGCAAACCCAAGCTGGGAATGGCAGATGTAAGTCTTCCTGCACAGTTGCTTCACTGCAGTGAAGACCTGCACTTGCCTCAGCCATCACATGAGGTAGAGCACTCAGCTTTGTGCATGACAGTCTATGAGGAAGGCGAGATAAAATGTATTTGCAAACAGTTACATGCTGCTGACCACTGTATATGTGTGTGTATATACACACACACAGAGGAATAGCTGCACAAGATCAGATGGTAAAGGGTAGGTGAGCTGAGAAGTCTGCCTCTAGCAGTAGTAATATCACTGTTAGGGTACATGTACAAGTCATCCTTCTGCATAACTTCTGAGCTCAACGAGCAAACTGTTGCTTAAGGTTTTCCTACACCACAAGTTATATCAGGATCCACACATGAGATCCATTTCTTAAGAGTTAATGTTCCACAGTAGACTGAAACAATTAAATCTCCACTTTAATCACGCATTCCTGATAGATCTTCAGCCTTTTCTTTGAAACCTCAAATAACACAATGACCACACTCTGCCCTAAGTCATAAACGTAGGGAGAGTTGCCAGCACACACTAGGATTTATGTTCCAAAAGCAGATGCAAATTCACTGCACAGGCTTAAGGGAAAGGTCACGACACCAGGGTATAATCACCAAGCCCAAAAAGGGCAGCGTTATCCCAGAGAAGAGGACATCATGCAAACAGAGGAAATCTGGCTTCCCTTGTGGGCAAAACCACAAAAACTATGTAAAGCTTTTCCTTCCTTCCTCGTCCTCTCATTTTGCCTACACACAGCCTGTGCAATCCAAGCATGACAGCAGTGAACAGAAAACAACTGAGCATTACAAGGGGTCCTCTCAGAAAGAAGTCTCTGCAAAACATGAGACACTCAAGAGTTGCTTACCACTAGAAAGTAGGTAACAGACAGCAGCAGGTAAAAAAGGTCTTGTGGTTTATTCTGAACACATGCTCAGCTTTACCCATTTACTCTCCCACAAGATCCTCTGCTTCTGGAGCTCAGGGTTCATCATCCTCCATGCTTGATGCCATGAAGGAGAATGGGGAGCAGGTTGGGAGACCTTCTCTTGTTCCCTGGAGTCCTCAGTCTGTTAACACGTGCACAAGAGTATTGCCTTGATTTTTCACCAACATTTATAGGTAAAACTTGTGTAACCTTTTCTTGTGTTTCCCAGGTCACAATACTGAGTGCCTGCAGAGGAAAGGAGCTGCCACTATATAGTGATTATCATCTCCCAAGAAACTCAGTCTTCCCTTCAAAGCTGTCCACACAATGCCACTGACCAACACTGCTCTCAGTCTTTACATAAACACACACAGCAGCCTCCATCCAGCACTGCCCAACAGCCTCTTTCTGACAGCATGAAAAGGTGGGTTTTTCAAGAAGAATACGAGAAGCAGTGTACATAATATGGGACCCTGCTTTATCTGTCCCAGCAAGCAAAATTTGCTGACTTCCTGAGGTGAGGAATTTAACAGTTAGTCATGGACCCAATTTCAACAAATGTAGCTAACCTCTATGACTAAGTCCATCTTTGGTTTCTAAAATGTCCTGTAGCAATTTACTGTACTTGGACTGTTGTGTTGTGAAACTACCCCTTCCTTTGGCTTTCCAGCACCTGCATCAATGATTCACTTTGTGCCTCAGCACTTTTATTATAAGAAATCACGAGTGAAACATATTTCAATTCTCTGTGGATGAATTGCATGTCTCCAGCACCCCTCCTCAAAACTGCCTTTCTAAACAAAAAAGCTTTGTGTAGTCACCTTGCATATGAAAGCTCACCACTCTAATTGCTCATCTCTGCACTTCCTACAGCTCCACCCCAAAGTTTCTCAGGCTGGAACTGCCATCAGCCTTGCAGATGTGGGTGCAATGTGGATTTATGTTTCACTTTGCTCTGAACTTTGTTTGTCTTTTCTACTTCCAGTAAGTTCTGCAGTGAGGTTTCCAAGGCTGACATCTGAGGGTTCCAATTGCCTCCCAGGGAGGAAAGGGCTATTTGCCATATCAATGTATATCCCCAGAGCAAGCCCTTATTTCCCACACACATTGCTTTTGCATTGGTCACAAATTTCATTGGCCACATTCTCATCCAGTCACATGGATTCATGACATCCTCTGGCACCCTCCCTGTTAACTGTGCAACTGCCTTTGTTTTGCAAATATTTGTGGGTGTTTGTGTTTTATTTCTCATTTCCAAGGTTTCCAAGTTCTTTCCTAGGAAAAACCCACATGTTTGCTAGCAGATAACAGCGGTGGTAGTACTTTAAATAGACTAAACCCTCACAAACTTGTTTTGTAACTGCACTTTTACCAAATTCCTTTTCATTCATGGTTTCAGACAGCCTGAAAAACAGCAACTGGTATCAACAACTAATGATTAAGCATCATTATGATCCAAACCACAGCCCAGAGCTAACTGTAAAAGACTTCCACCCCTTCCTGTGCAAGAACGTGCCTGGGAAAAGCTTTCCTTTTTAACCCTGGGATGTGGTAGCTATGCTTGCAGGTACGCTGCTTCTTGAGCCCCATCTAGAAGGAGAGTTCTTTTCTGAAGATCCAGAAAGAAATTCAAGAAGATAAAAATCAAGATACAGAACTCTCACGTGCCAGAGTCTGGGCATATATTTCCCTATCAGCAGCATTAGTGAACACAAGGTAGCAGGTTTGACAAATAGCAAAGCTCATGTGCATTTGTTTAGGCTGGAGAAGAGCTGGCAAATCCAGTGTCTTAATAAGCAGTATGGCACCATTGCAGCACAGCTTATCTGCAGGGTCCTGCCAAATAAAAACAAAACAACTTGCTGCCCTATGGAATTGCATATTGGAAGCAAATGCAAGTGCTAAAAAAACCCACAAACATTCCCTTCCCTCATGAATTAGTCAGGAAATCCTACAGGAACAGCAACATAATTATTGGTTATTTTTGGTATCAGCAAGAAATCAAGAGGATTTCAATTGTACAGAGGAAAATGAATGTGTTGCAGAAGGAAGATAAATCAAATATTTTAACAAAGGCAACAAATTAGAGGGGAACTTCCTGATTTGAAAGCAATTTGGCTTATCAGCTGATTTTAAGTGATTTGTGTGCTGATTTTGGCAAAGCCATCAGTGTTTCACTTGTACTTGCTATGATTTTTCAAGACCCTGCTTTTGACTCAGCTCTGCCCGACTTGGATGGGGCTGCAAATCACCTTGGGGAATGGCAGCAGAGTCAAGCACAACAACAGCATCCCTGCTGACTGCCACAGAACACATCCCTGCAGGGAATATTTGTTCTGGCTACACAGGGCACTGCACTCTGGCTGCTTTTGGTGTCAAAGGTACACATAACCTGATGCTGTGTGACTACCCTGGTGACACACCGAGAGGGGAAGTGTCTGCCTACACACGGAACACACACGGGACAGGAAGACTGAGTGCTCTGCAAAAGGCCAAGAATTATACACACACAATAAATCAAGCAGCTGGAATACTCTGAGAGCAGTGCCAGAACTGCCCCTGCAGTTGCAGCATCATTCCCTGCTCAGCAGTTTTTGGGAAGCAGGGCAGCAGTGGGAGGCAGCCACAGCTCTGCTGTGTGGGATGGAAGATCTGCCCCAGAGCCCACCCTGGTGGTGGCCGGGATGCATCCAGGCTGTGCCTGGGCCCAGACAGAGAAGGAGGAGGGATGAACCAGAGCCTCAGCTCTTGAGCAGCACTAGCACTAGTCTGCCCTTCTGGCAGAGGCATGAGGGGACGATGGCTCTGTGTCTACAAAGGACATGAGCAGCCTCTTTACATTTACACAGAAATACATATAAGTAAATAAACACGTATCTTTGTAGATAGAATATTTAATTTAATTTAAAAAGATAGAGTTAAAAATAAAAACTAAATTGAAATAGCTGCTGCATATGCAGGCAGTGCATCCAAGCACCAACTCCCAATCCTGCCAGCCAGCACGTTACAGCCAGCCTTGGGCTGGTGCAGGGGAAGAGGCACAACAAGCAGCCAGACTCTCCTGCCTTCCCTTCCTTTCTTGCACAGCCTTTCTCCCAGTGCAGCAACAGCCCTGCCCCTGGGTTTCTTGCACCAAGGTGCCTGGGGACAGTGGTGTTTGACAGCAGCTTTTCTGCCACAGTGGTCTGTCACAGGAGTATGTCCTTGCCTAGCCTGTGCTAAGTGCCATGTCAAATTCCCCCTCGGTCAGGCTTGCATGATGGCAAGGAAGGGGATGATGGAGCCTCATCCTGTGGTTTCCCTGGGAAGAAAGAAACAGCTCCACCTACGAAGGATGTCAGTTTAGGCAGAATGTTTCCAAGCAGAGGGTAGAAAACCCATTGCAAAGCAGCAGGGCATTGATTTGCATGAAGTGTCACATCTAGAACCCACAGACATTTCTCAGTCTCTGTTTTTCCCCAAGCTCACCCTCATACCTGTTCCTAGAAAGGTAAGCTTTATTGTCCCTGTCTCCTAAGAAACTGAAGCACAGAGAGGGGATCAGATTTGGTCTGGGTTCACTGAGCTGCCAGGCCAGCTTTCTCTCCTGGGAGCATCACAGCCTCCTTGTGTGATGCTGAAGATGAGCAGCCCCACCGAGTTCACCTGAGCACAGGACCAGTTCTCACCCACAAAGCAACACATTGGAGCAGGCAAAGGAATTGCTCTTCTCCCAGAGACAAAGAGGCACCTGTGCTCAGGGTTACACTTCTCAGCACAAGATACAGGTTTAAATGACTCCCAGAGCCAATTCAAGCTAAAATGGCTGTGAGAAGTTGTGGTGGCAACTCCAGAAAGTGTTGCAGTCAGTCACAGGCTGTCAGTATTGCTGGCCCAAATACTGATCACAATACAGCCAATATTGCTGTCAGTATTGCTGGCCCAAAATACCTCCTGAAATCAGAATTACTCAGCTGAAGCTGGCAGTTATTTCCAGATAAATACCCATATACACAAGCAAATGCTGGTAGCCCAAGCAGTCTTTCTTTTTGCAAGAAAATAAGACAAAGAAGGCTTACAGTAAATAAAAATGGCAGTTTAATTTTCTTCTGAAGATTCTAAGTTTCAGTACATTTCTTGCTTTAATATTAAAATCACACCCATTTCAATTTCTTTATCTGTAATAAGCTAGACCACACCATTAATAACAAGCCACAAGGAATTTGTTAGTGGTGCTGTTTGAGCAGCAACTTGGTTTCATACTGTGATAAGTTTATCATGTTGCATTGGCAATTTATCTGTCTTTTGTCGCTGTTTGACTGGCAGCTATAAAAAAAAGCCTCTGCTTTACGAAGTGAAACCCTGAACGAGTCATACTGTTTTGCTAAAGAAAATCTGAGCTGTTTAGACTTTACTGTAGAGAGGAAAAAAAAAAAAAACAAACCAACCTTTTCTGACCTAAAGACTTTCTTGCACTCAATTTTCAGGCAAACCTTAACAACATACAAACTTTTACTGGAAAGTCAGCCTTCGTAAATCAGCTGTCTGGATGATTTCTGGATCAGAGTAACATGTACTTTGGTTTATAAGCATTCTCCCAAAACAAAAATTAACACACATGCTATTAACTATTTCACCTTTGAGTCTGAATTTCACACGAACTTAAACAAAAAGACCTCAAAGTGGCTATGCCAGCGCCTGTTCACTCAAAACTGTATCAAGAAAGGAGAGGCTTCGCGATGTTCCCATAGAAAGAAAAACAGCCTTAGTCAAAGTGAAATCCTAAACTTTCCAGTGATTCTTTTAAAACCAGTGGCTTTAGGAGTAAGCTTTATGTTTGACAGTTGCTACACAGGCAGAGATGTATTTAAAAATACAAGACCAGCTCTTGATTTTACTCACACTGAGGTGGGTTAGAATAAAACTCAGAAAGGAGGAGGCAACTGGGAAAAGAATAAAACCTGTGATGTTTGACTTCTCCAAATGAAAATTTGTGTTTAAAAGTTATTTCAGTGTGACCTATCCACCACTGAGCCACTGACACACACCTCACACCTATATGGCTCCAGGCAAGAAATTCCCCCTGTTGCTAAAACACAAATCCAGCTCTTTTCCTTCCAGCCCATGCTCAGAACAGCATTTTCCAGACTAAAGCCCATCGCAAATCAGCTGGTGCACCCTCACACTGAATTCACCTTTTTCACAAGAACATCACATAAGATGGTTTGTAGTCATCCTGTGATGGGCCAGTACACTGACATCTTTTCTTCTTCTCAGTATTTTCTAACTGATGAGACTCCTGCCTAAGAATAGGTTTTCATTTTTAGTCACCGAGCATCCTTCAACACTCTACTGCTGAGTTTCAGCCCTTTTCTTGGTCTCAGCATTCCTGGTATGATATTCTGACCCTTCTCCCATGCTGAAATTATTTCCTAATTTCTATCCAAAACGTATCTTGTTAACCAGCACCAGGTTTTCATTTCAGGGAAATTAATGAAAACAGTAGTTAAGGCTGAGCCCTAGGGAGCACTCCTCACCTCCAGCCATCCTGAGACCCAGTTTTGGTATAAGCTGATTGTCTCCCAATAGAGCAACTCCTGTTGTACCTCTTAGCAGTCCCTGTCTCTTCTAACTAGGAGTCATTTCCTGGGGACTTACATACTGAATGCTGTCCACAGCTGGTGAAGGGGCACAGCAAGTTATGCCAGTGAGGTTCAAGTTGTGAACTTCAACTACTTAAGCTGGACAGGCACAAATGCTTTTGATACTTCTCATTAATTGCCTGTTTCCAGTCAGCTTCTAACTGATTCCTGACGGGCTGAAAACAACTCACAGCAAACTTAGAGAGTTACTGCCTGGCAGGCAAACCTCTAAGGATTTACAAAGCAGAGGCACAAGTGTGTTCATGCTTCAGTGAGAAGAGTGCATGACCCCCCTGCCCTCAGATGCGGTTCACCCATAACCAAGGGTCAGCAGACACACACACACATTTCCAACTGCTCAGCAAATGCAGCCACTTTGCCTAAAGGCACCTTAAACCAGCTGCATATCCAAGTCCTGAGGACTCCTCTGCAGGTTCTACCCCAGTAAAGCTTTTAATCACAGCTTTACTTAAATCCAGACAACTTTCTTCTTTGGTTACACACACACGATCCCCGTTTCAACCCACAGAAAGCACACCACCTTATCTGATCAGCTAGTCAGCTCACTGAAAAGTCCAGCCTTGTATTCTTACAACAAGAACGTGCCCTGGAAAGGACTTCAAGACTGGGACCTCATAGACCTTCAAAATTATATAGGATATCAGCTGCTGTTCCTGTAACTCCAAATGAGACAGAAGGTACAACTTTAAAGTGACTTCTCTGGATTTACTTCAGAATTTAGGCTGTACTTTCTCTACAGACTTCTGAAAGTGTTACCAGAGGCTCCCAAAGTCACATTTTCATTAAGATCAGCCTTCTCCTCCCAGATTCCCATCTGGTTTCAAAGCTACACAAAACAAAGACGGATATTCACGTTCATTTACACTTGATCCACCCAATCACAGTGTGCAGGTTGATTGGGCTTTGCTCAACCTGGTGATGCTGGGACCATCCTTGAGGGATTTTGCATCTGTTGATGCTGAAGCCCTAGACAAGCTCCTTTCCTTTTACATGGCTATGGTGAGGCACAGCAGCTCTCATCCACTTCTCATTGTAAAGGGACGAAGGCAGGATGTCCCTAGAGCGATGGAAATGGTTGTAACACAAAGACTACTTGGGTTTGGAGCCCTAAGAGTGTTTCAGAGCTCTAGGTTATCCACTGCAGTCAAAAAGCAAGCAAGTTCCACAGGCAAAAATATCCTGGGCTAGGAGAGTTGCAGCTGGGGAACTCACTCATCTGCAGCTCTCAAAACACCAAAATGAGAGGTATCTCATTTTGACAGCTTGCTCTGCAACCAGCATTTAAATTTACTTTTCCTTAAAAATCACAGTGTCTGGGCAGAATCAAGTCCCACTACCATCACAGGACTGGGACATTTGTCTCTGGCAGCCAACCCACTCCACCTCGAGACAGCTTCTCTCTTTGTTACAAACTTAGTCAGGTATGACTCCCGTCTATATGGAATTTCCAGAGGGCAAGCAGATGTGCTGGCAGGGAATGCTTTCCCATCTGCAGCCCCACTGTGCTCCCAGCCTCTCTCGAGATGGCAGTGACAGGGCAAGAGCAGTGGTTTCAGTGGTGTCTGCGGGAACTACCAACCCACACAGAGCCCATCAGCTGCCACCGCCGATACCTGCTGATTCCAAAGCAAGCCGCAACACTCGACAGGCTTTTCTTAGCATCCTGATGTCACCTGACACGGTGACCTCTTACCTCAAATGTCACCCCTCCCCAGCAATACCCAGAGCATCAAAACCTCTTGGTGTCCTCTATTCTCGAGAGCACCCTCTCGATACCTCATCAGACACTGACGGTTGGTTGCACGCAGAGAACATACTGTGCCACAAGGAAAGGAGCCACGCTAACGGCACATCTGCCTGGCACTGCAGCTGGATGCCAGCAAAATCCTATAAATTCAGGCCAGGCTGATGAACAGTGCCAAACACTGCCACTCATACAGAGGCCACAGCTCTTATCTTTCAAGACCTTCATCTGTCGGAGACGGGCAAGAAAAACGTGTAGGACGGCATCAAGTCACGGAAGAGGTGCCTCTCTACCACCTGCATGGATGCTGGGAACGAATCTGGATACAACCCCCAGGGCACACATGTGGCACCAGCAACAGCAGATGATGTTAAGAGGAGCCATTGGTGACAGGATTGCCACAGGAAATCTCAATCCAGCCTTCAGCGCGAGCACAGGGTGCACACCCTGTATTAAAGTCCTTCCCTTCATGCCTGCCAAAACAAGGTCTCTTATGACTGAGTAAAAGATAAAGGTCACAACAAAACCAGCGAGTTTCACAAAAAACATAATTCTAAAAGAAGAAAAAGAAAAGAGTTTTCTTCATTTCAGTGAATCTGAGTCAACTTTTCATCTATGTTTTTTGTGAAACTCCTCTGACTTTCGGTGACCTTTCTCAGACAGCTGCACAGCACCACCAGTCTCTGATATTGGAAGTTAAATGCATCATTGCACAACACAATGAAAGGAAATGGGCCAGGCCCTGAATGTTGGATTTGAACATTAATCAGGCCTGTGTGCCAAAAGACTGAGACAGAAGCACAAAGTCTCTGCATTTCCAAATCAGATTTGCCAATGGGACCACAGGGCACCTATCTAGGTGGCAAGAAGGCAAACATTCCTAAGACCTCACAAGTGCTGGACTTACACAGAGTGGGTAACATAAGGAAACGCTGCAGAAAACCTTTAGCAAGCAGAGTGGCACCTATCTGTAGTACACCCTGGATAGGCTACAAAAGTTTGGTTAATTTTTTTTGTATGTTTGGGTTCTTTTCCTTCTTTAAAGGAGGTAGCAGAGGATTATGAACTCAGTGGCATGAGGAAAACACCAAAGGAAAAGGTCACTTCCTTTGCAGAAGTGCTGAAGTGACCCTTTGGTTCACGAGGATGTTTGCAGCACCCTCAGATTTGTTTCACATCCGTCAGGGTGGGGATCAGAAGCTGGGTTTTATGGCTAACATTACCTCCTCTCCAAGTGGCAGTTGCATGGGAAATCTCTTGGGACTTTTACATAGTAAAACATTCACCTTTCTAAAAAGGGCCTTAACTGTATTCCTTTTTTCCTAGGAAATCTCTTCTCAGATTGAGTCTAGATTCTGGGTGACCTTAACCACCAGTTTCTGTTTCTCACCTCCAGCTTCACTATTCCTTCTGCCTGTGCCTCTCATCGACCCTTTTTGTTTCCTTGGGTGCCATTTTGGAGCACAGCTGCAATCACCTTCTCATCTAGGGCACCCTCCTTCCTATCATCCTCCCACCACCGCTCGAACATCCCGCATGTCACCACCATTGCCAAAACAATGTCCTGGCTGTCGTTCAGCAGGAGTGGGGACTTCACATCGCTGGTTGACAGGGTCAGGCCTCACTGAAAGCTCCTCTTTGTGGTTTAGCTGTCCTTGCCAACTTACTGCCCCAAGCTCAGCAGTGTTCAGAGAGGTGAAGATGCAGTTGAGGCAGCACACCGGAGGGACTCAGACAACCTGCAAGTTACTCTAAGTGCGCTAGGAGGACCCTGCTGTGCACCAACACAGCTCCTGTTCTTAAGTATCTTTTTCTCTAAACAGCATCTTGGTTCATCAACTGTGACATGCTTTTCATTTTCATCCTGCTAAGTCAAGAGAGATGTCAGTCCTGGGCCTGCGTGATTCGTGATATTTCAGACGCACTGAACCCAGCTCCTTGTGGCACCGACTTCCATACAGCCCAGTAGAACAGGACATACCACTTCTGGGTGAGATTCCCCAGAGTTTGGACCAGCAACAGCGTGGTAGCTCCAAACTCCACCTGCACCCACTGGACCCCGTCTCTGACAGACCTGTGCCTGACCTACGATGTAGGGAAACCAGAGATCCTGCAAAGTTTGCTTTGCCACATTCTAGCAGAAAAGGCAGTGTGTTCTCCAATGGCAGCATCATACCTGGCCTCTGCCACTGACATGTTAGAGCTGGTTTGGCAAGCTGGGACACCAGTAATGTCTTCAGGTCAACAGCAGGAGTCTTTGAATCTTTCAAGATTCAAGCATTGCATCAACTCAGCAATAGAGGGGTGATAATTTGGCAAGTGAGGAATGAGGCTGGATGCCCAGTTCTCATTGCTCAGTGGATACCATCTAAGCCTGGGGAACTTCACTCCACTCTGGAGAGTGGTTGGAATCCACAGCAGCTCAGGGCAAGGACTGTACCTGGTGAGGTGTCTCCATGATACTGGTGCTGGGCTCCACAGTACCTGCAGCAGCAGCACCTGGAGTCTACATCCCCACACCTCCAACAGGCACAGGAACCCTGCAGGTCAGGCTGGAAGAAGCTGAGCCTCTCAGCATCTCTCTGTGGTATTTACACACATCTCCTGAGCAAGGCTCACACCTGCTTGTGAAAGTGCACTCACTGGTGATTCAGAAAATCAAAAGCACCGGAGGGCCACATGAGCAATGTTACATGTAACCACAAACCACATCAGAGCTACTCAACCAACCAGCTCATAAGGTGGGAGAAGTTACAGCTCTGAGCTCACTTGAAGGATGCCCAGAGGAATCAAAGCATTTTTAGACACTGAAAGAACCATCTTAAGAACAAAAGAATCTATCAGGCTAGCAAAGACATTAGTACAATGTTGGGTTCCTAGGGAATTTCAGCTAGTTCTCCCTTAGAGAAAGACTTTTGCAGAGTGAGGAATAAGTGTCCAAGCTTGCCAATAGAAAGCTGTCAGCATCTGTCTTCAGACAGGAGCACATCCAGACTTGCTCAGCACCTCATTTCAGAAATGCCAGAGCCACTCAGTGCAGGACACTGGATGTTGAAGGTTTTGACTCATCTCTTAGTGTAGTTAATAAGGTTTTCACACTCACAGTTGGTTCTAACCCCATATTTTCACAGTGCTGTACAATAAGCCCTATCAGGCCTGGGTGTTACCCCAAGCTTGGGGTCTAGTCATACAGCTTCTACAAACATGGGAAGGCCTCACAAGGCCACTGGTGGGTTCAAATTCTCCCACCTCCAGCTCTTGATCTCACCTTAACCCTCTAAGAAGTATTTCCACTTATCATCTCCGTATGGAGATCACCTCACTCACACATGGCACAAGGCTGGGCTTACAGCAAGTCACTGTCAGCCTGGGTGACCTCCTCAAGTCCTTTTCCAGCATCTCCAACAAGAATGGCACTATGGCAGCAATGAGGCCACCAACGTGCACACTACCAAGGATTTGGTTACTGGGGAGAAGCAGGTCAGAGGCAATGGCACAGCACTCTGCTATGGAGACAGCAGCCAAAATAACAGAACAGACACTACAAAATAGGGTGTGTGCTGAGATGGGACCCTCAACCCAAAGAGAGGAAATTAGCATGAGCTGTCTAGTAGAAATCACAGCTGCAAACAGTGATTGCAAACATTGATCAATTGTTGCAGCCAGAGACACTGCTGATGTCAAATGTGTACCCAATTACCATGGCACCAACTCGCTTATTCAGCACTTACTGAAAACCTCCTCAGCTGGGAATTGGAAATTAGATCTCTGGCTGGACACGGAACACTCTTGATTTCCACCCCTTGATCTTTGCTGTGCTCTTAGCTGACCCTGTTTCCTCTCTGTGTTCTCTCTGGTCCTGCTGGCTATGCACTGCAGAAGTGCATCCAGCCAAGTCATGGGAAGCAAAGCCGGCTAATGTGCTGGACAAAGCTGCTTCTACAAGAAGAAAGCTCAAAAGGAGGGACAAGTGCAAATCTGAAAGAGGAACGGGCACCCGGCATAAAGGTCAGATGTTTCTGACCTTCTGACCTTCTCTGACAGCGTGCAGCAGTTCTGCTCAGCAACAAGCCGTGGTCTAGTATTTCCAGGCAGCTCAAACAGCATTAACAATACATCTGTTTGGCTTGGGAATGAATCTAAGGCTTAGAGACTTAAAAGCCTGACAAATACCTTGATCCACAGAGCTTTGAAGTTCTGAAAACAAAAATTCCTGTGGCTAGGCTGTCAGAGGATGCACATATGCATTGTCAGCCTGGTTTGACACAGCCCAGCTGCAAGGTAGTCAGCTGAGCCTTAGCCCTGCCTTCAGTGGGCTCCAGCTCCGTTCCCAGCTGTCTCAGAAACGTATGTATTCAAATTTTCTTTCCAAGGAAAGAAATATAGTCCACTTCCCTTATCACTCACACACAAGCTGGCAAATATCTGCTGGATTAAAAAAAAACAGGTGCAACAGTGAAGAGCACACAGGAGCAAGCAGTGACTACCCTGAAACATGGATTATTTGGTTTCCTCAAAGGGTACATCAGAACATGTCCAATACCACGATTTAAGCAATTAATTTGGAAACAGTCTGTCCAAACTTTGGATAGAATGGCTTGCTAACTGGAATTAAAGCTAAAAAAAAGGAGAAAAATAGAAAAGGATTCCCCAAGAGACACTTGTTCTGCTCCATACTTTACAAATGCTGGCCCTGATAAACGCCATTGAGCAATACCCTAATTAGGCACAGACATCTGCAGACAGGATCTTCCTGAAAACCCAAGATTCCTTTGAGAAAACCAGACAAATGTTCTTTTACCGGTCGGGCAGGAGGCAGAGACAGCTCTGCCACATCATCCCCTCTCCACATCTCTCCCCTGTGCTATGGCTCTGATCCCCCATGCAGTATCTTAGCATCCTCTGGCTCACCTTCCAGCTGCAGCCCACGCTGCCTCTGGCTGCCTTGCCCTGGGCTCTGTTAGCTGGGGCAGCGAGCACAGGCCTAACTAACATCACAGGTGTGATGCAGCCCAGAGAGCGCAGCACGTAGTAATTAATTTTCTTCCCATGGCTGCACCTTTCCCTTAGTCCTACTGAGCTCCAAGGCTCAGCTGTGTGTGGATCACAGGTCAGTTCCCCCCAGCCACAGATGCCCCTTGCTTTGGGCTAACCCAGGATCTCTGGCAATGGAACAGTCCCTTTGCACTTTGCCATTCCCACAACTCCTCCGCGCAGCCGGCGCCAGGCGGACGTGCCGCTCCTCCATTACCTTGCACACGTGCTTTTCTGCCTTGCACAATCCTCCTGTTTTGTGGCTCCGGGACTCACACTCCAGCTCAACCACTGAGCCCAAATCCCCCGTGGGCCACCCATGAAACACCAGATGGTCCATGCACAGAGGCTGCTTCCCCCTCCTCTGAGCAGCCTCCCTCATCTCTACAGCAGGGCTGAACATACCAGGCAGGCTGAGTCAGTGCTCCAGCCTGGGCTGGTGGAGCAGGAACAAGGGACAAAGTAGGGTGGTGCAGGGTATGAAGGGTCTGTGAGGATGCAGGACGGTGTCAGGGGAGCAGAGTAGAGGGGATGTGATTTGGGAAACGAGGGACTGCTCCTGCCGCAGCCCAGCCCTCCTTCAGAAAGCAGCCAGCAGGAGCCTTCCTCAGGTGCAGGATCTCACTCCAGGGACAGCTGAGCTCTCTTCAGCGGGTTTTGAGGCCACTCTGCTCTTTCACAGACCTTCCCTGCCCTCTAGTGGCTTTAGAGGATCAGTGCGAGAAGACTAACAGAGAGAGCGCCTCCTCTACCTCCAAGCTGCTGTCGGTGGGCAACTGCCCGCTGGTACTGGCAGCAACTTATCTTGCAGAGGCAAAGCAAAGCAAGCTGCTTTGGCAGGGAAACGCTGCTCTCTGGGGTGGGACACAGGTTCAACCAACACCTGAAGATCTGGGGAGCAGAGACACACGTTGCTCTGCCAGTGGTGAGGGAAGAGAGACTGGGCTCCTTCTCACCACCTTGACCTCTCTTTCCAAAGAGACCTGTGAGCCCTTGCTCGAAGCAATCATTTTGCTCAGAGACACAGCTGCTGGGATGGTGTGTGGAGAACCATTTGAACCTAGAACTTTGAGGAGTTTGTGTTTCCCCACCATGGCCCAGCGCATTTGAAAGATCCTCAATACACACCTTAACACCCAATTCATAGGGAAAGCTGAGAAAGCACCTTCTCCCCCAGTGAAAGTAAAATTGTACCAACTCCCCTCACAGCAGAGACTGAACTGTGCCACAGAGGTGGTGTCAAGCCTGCAAGTAGAAGGATTCACTGCAGTCAAAGAGCAAAAGCTTCTTTTGTCATTTAACAAAACAAGGTTTCTTGGAAGGGACGGGTTTCATTGGGGTTGCAGGGGCTCCTTGCCGGGAGTTCTGACCACAGTAGACAGCACATCCCACCAGGGTGCTGTGAGGTGGCAGCATTAACCTGTCCTCCAACTCCTGCAAGACACCTCTTGGTCGTGTACCACATCCCACTGTGCTGCAGGACCTGCCTCTGATCCCCTCCTTCACTGCCCTCCCCCTGTGCTCTCTGCACAAGACTGAAATTTATGAACCGTCTCCCCTTTTGATGAGCCAATAAACCCACTACCCACAGCTGGGACTGCTGCTTGTCACACCCTGGTTTATACAGACACCTAGTGGTCTGTGCTGAAGCTCCACCAGGGCCACCACAGAGCAGCACCAACACCACATTCTATTTGGACTGCCAGAGTAAAACCAAGGTGTTCCCGTGTTGGGCTTTCACACACACAGAACACATCAGTGTTCCCCAAAGGGCCAGCAATTAAATAAGATCGTTTAGGGAGCACATACCACAAACCAAATGCTCCCAGATGAATCCAGTGCTCTGGCCAGTTTTGAGGTCCAGTCCTTATGGTAAGAGAGAGCATGCAGTCTGTATAATGAACATCTAGTAAAGCATCTGTGCACCTCTCCACATGAGAAAGATAAGAGTGTCATGATAACATGCATCTCATCAACCCAAAATGAAAGGCACCGAGGACTGACAGGAAACCCAGTGTTGCACCAGTAATGGGAGAGTTCAGCAAGCACAGCCCCTCCCCAGGGTGGCAGGACTGCAGCCATCACCCACTGCTCCATGCAGGGACCTCACCTCTGCTCTTCCCTGTGTCCTGCAGGGATTTTCTCCAAGGACCAACTTTGTCAGCCTTCAACCTGACTGTTTAAAGAGTTTGTATTTCCCTCTGTGGCCCAAGGTACTTGAAAGGTCCACAATACATATCTTAATACCCATCTCACAGGCAAACTGCTAGCTGAGAAAGCTGTGTCCTGCAGGGCATCCCCCAGGGCACCAACACGCTCAACCTCGTCCCACACCCCCACAGCTGAGACTTTCAGCAGTCACACTCTGGTGGATGAAGGTGCAGCACTGAATTCCCGTGAGGCTAGGTGGCTTTGAACAGGCTGAGTACTGACAGATCTTCTTTAAAAGTAATATACATGCCACCCTGACAGATGCTTTGAAGTAACCAAATGGGCAGTTTCAGACTTAATTTGTGTTTCTGTCCTCCTCTTTGAAAGGGGGATAGCATTTCTCCACCCCCAGCGTTCCAGGTGACAGCAAACTCAGCCTTTCGTCATCAATTAAGTGGGGAGGGCGGAGGAAGTGGGAGTGACAAAGGGTTCGCATCTGTTCAGGCAGTTTACAATCAAACACCCGTGGAGCACCATCTAGGTATGACGAAAAAACAAGAGAAATCCTGAATATTCACTGTTTTGCCAAGCAAAGCAAAAATCTCACACGGAAGAAGCAAGAGTCACAATGTGCTGGGACTGCCGGGGCAGTAGCATGTGCACACTAGACTGTGCCCACAAACTGCCTTGGTTTTCTCAAGTTCTTATTTAAAGCAAACATAATTCCAAAATAGAAAGAGTGACAGCCTTCCCACTGCTCCTGCAGCGTTGTTCCTCCCACCCCGATGTGGATGTCTCCATCGGGCTTTCCCCCGAAGCATCCTCGCCTTATTCTGCACAGAAGCACCGTGAGTGTGCTGCGCACAGGGCAAAGGGTTGGGGCACAGGACACAGCAGGGCAGCCTCCAAGGGCAGCCCAGCTCAAAGCAGGAAAGAGAAAAGCCAGCCCCGGGAGGAATCCCCGCCTGCTCCGTGCAAAGGTGACCCAGCCCCGGGCTGCAGCGGAGGAGCTCAGCTCTCTGATCTCCAGAGCACATTTGAATTTGAGGAGGTGGGGATGCCCCTGGAGCTGCTGCGAGCAGGTTTTTGGAGGCGTGGGACCACCTGCGAAGCTGAGGAGGACCCGCCGCTATCAGCTGCGGCGAGATGATCTCTTGGTTTCCTGGAGGGGTGACAGTGTGAGTCACTCAGCAGTGGGAGGGTGGTTTCATGTGCTCATTGGAGCAGCCAAAACGTGAAACACGTGGGCAGGGTAAAAACAATCCAGATGCAAGTGATTCTGGGGGAGGCAGAATCACCGGGAGGATAGCATTTTTCCTACTTATTTCGGTATCTATAGCACTGATCACACAGAAGTGCTTGCACTTCTCCCCTCCCCTGTGCCAGGGCTGATAAACGCAATGCTCACATTCCAGAGTTTGGAGCCTTCTGGGTCTGCTCCAGTGCCACACCACCCAGCCATCAGCATTTCTGCTCAGCCTCCACATATTTCCCTTTCTCTCTGCCTCCCACCCAGGGAGCCCCCTCCATATGTTCCTCCAGACACTTCACCTGATACCAGGCTTTCCCTTGCCACAGCCAGGGCAGGATGAAGCAGGAAGGTTTCTTACAGAAAGGTGCCGTTTTGGACAGAGAAGGCACAGCAACACCACCCAGATGAGCTGCCTGCTTGCTGAGAGGGCAACACTCATTCCCCACACTCCTGAAGCCAGCAGCATTTGAACCAAGAGCAACACTCACAGAATTACAAATCAGCACAGTAAAAAAATCAGAAAAATGGGCTAAAACCTCAGAGGAGAAAGTATTACAAGAATCTTATTGTCCTAACAGCAGAATTACAACTAGAACAAAGACCTTAAATCCTTTGCAACATCATTCCCAAAGATATTAAAAAATCCAACTCCATTTACCAGCCAGCACAGTAAAATAAGCCACTGATGTGGTTTTTAAACAAGGATTTAAATGAAGAGTCTTCTGTTAGCCAGGAGCTTCCTAGGAAGTAGTAATACTTTTGCCCAAGCAGGGAGTTTTAGAGCAAGACAAGAGGGCTTTAAAAAGAGAAGTGGTACTTCTCCCACTTATTTCAAATAAGCTCATTTCATACATGGAAAAGTAAGAGCTCTGAGACAAAACACCCTGTGTTGCCACATCTCAGCATGGATGAGAACTTGAGGTAAGAGCTCTGAGACAAAACACCCTGTGTTGCCACATCTCAGCATGGATGAGAACTTGAGGTATTACAGGATGGAAACAGCACTGCAAGGAATGAGCCTTCTTCACTCAAAACCTTCCAAAAACGTTCCCATGGACTTATGGAAAGAGGACTTCCACCTTCCACTCTCACTCAACAACCCTAGACAAGCACATTTAGCACTGGCACTAGATATAGCAGGAGGACCTCAGCCTGAGAAAGTTGGCAGTAAGGTGCTCAGACTTTGACAGAGAAACCAAAGGGAATACACGACAGTTGAAAACGAAAACAAAATGAAAAATAGGTGATGGAGAGGGCTTTGCATTTCAATCCCCCAATACAGGTAATCGATATACACACACAGAGCTTCTTGGCCCTTTTCCAGCCCCACTGCCGAGAGGAGAAGGCTAAAAGCACACTCAGCTGAAGCACAACAAGGCAAGAACAAGACATAAAACAAGTTAAAAGATCCATTTGTGCGGGGGCTACTGATGTCTGGAGCAGCACTGGACACCCATTCCTTCCAAATGCTGCCTCTCCATTTCCCATGCAGGATACCCAAGCACAGAGAAGTCCTGGGTTGCGGCTACACCCTAAGTCAGCACTGGTCTTTAGCTCTACCCACTCAGTCCTCCTGCCTCCTCTCATCTCACTCCTCCAGAGCATGGAACCAGTGTGGTGGTAGTGGTGAAGGAAAAGGGGTTATTTTCTTTTATGTCTAATGGAAATGCCTACCTAGTACCTTATCTCACCAGATCAGCTTTCGGAGGGGAAGCACTCATACCACGTTGCTTCTGATGAAACAGTGCCGAGGCAGTTTGAGCCAAACTGCGTAGAAATGTCCCCCAACACCTCTCCTAGACTCAAACCACAGCAGGCACAGCACCCAGCCCCACCCTGGAGCAGCAGCCCCTTCACACCGTAGAGCCGCAAGAGTCCCTCTTCCCCTTCTTTACCTCACATTGCAGCATCCACAGCCAGCTCCATCCAGCACCTGCAGTTGCTTCACTCCAGTCCAGAGTATCCCCTTCTGCTCCAGGGGGTTCATGGCAGGAAAGCTGGGAACACTCCAGCTGAAGTGCCTGTGTTGGGGCACAGCCCCTCACATGCCCATTTAGTCGCTTCGGCCCCTACATGTCAGGCAGCTGCCTGAGGGAGAGCCAAAGCTCTGAGGTGCAGAGAGGGAGCACAGATCATCAGGTAAAGTCACCAAGAGCGATTTCTCAGATGGCTTCCTTTCCTGTAAACACTGTTTGATCCCTGCATGACTGCTGGTTAGGAGAGGCTCGCTCGCTCTCATGCAAGATTTAAGGTTCATGTTTTGGTTTGCGACCACAGAAGAATATTTTTGTCACTGCAGTCCTGAAGGTCTTGCATTCCCAAGGCTTGCAAATAGGGTGATATGGAGCTGCACAGTAGCCAAGTAACAGGGGCACAGCTTTCACTGTTTTTGCAACCAAACAGCACAGACGGGACTTGAGATGTTAAGAGCCAAGGTGCACAGATCTCTCTGCAGACTGGGATCAGTGACACAGGAAGGGAACAGAGCATTCCTTTTTGAATAGAATTTTGCTGCCTTCACAGTTTGTCCAGTTATCACCACCTGTATCACCAGCTGTCCCAAAGAACCACCAGAGATATCGTTCCAAGCAGTAATACTGAAAATGTGATAACCACACAGCACACCACCAGCTCCTGAGTCAGACAGAAGTTCCCAACAGCCTCTGTCCACCCTCTTGCACCTTCTAGAAACAGATATTTGATGGATTATTTAGGATCCAATCCTCCTTTTGAAGCACTTTCTCAGTAACCAGAGATAAATTAGCACAAAGCCAGACTGCTTTCAAACACACACAGCAAAATCCAAGTCCATAAAATGCCCCAGGCCTAAAACAGGAACATTAAGCTGCAAAATTTAAAGCACAAAGGTAAAAGAGCACACAGCCTTACCTGCCAGCCAGGACAGCACAGCACAATTAAACCAACCCCTGTTTCCTTTACCCTGCTTTAAGAAATTTGCCCAGTTAGGGAAATCAGCTTTTGCTGTGCCTTGCTCTCTGCACAGGTGTGGAGGATGACACAAACGAGAATTTCTTAGGCTAACTAATCACCAGGTGTATCAGTTTTCACCCAGATTAGCTTGTTTTTCACCAGTGAGTCTCAGGCCTTTCTCTATTAAGTGCAAAACCTTTCTGCATCTTTCCCCAAGAATGGCAGTTTTTAACACTTCAACACTGAGCTGCATTCTCACTACAAGGCAAATCCTGCAAAAGCTGAGGTCCCTCCCATGGGAGCCAGTCCTCCACAACTTTCTCTAACATGAGTCCTTCCCATGGGCTGCAGTTCTTCACAAACTGCTCCAGCATTGATCCCTTCCCCAGGGTGTCATCCTTCATGAACAGACTGCTCCCACAGGGTCACAAATCCTGGCAGCAAACCAGTTCCAGCAGGAGCTCCTCTCTCCACAGGTCTACTGTCCTGCCAGGAGCTTGCTCCAGTGAAGGTGACTCCTATTGGGTCACAGCCTCCTTTGGGCATCCACCTGCCCCAGCACAGAGTCCTCCATGAGCTGCAGGTGGGTATCTGCTCCCTGATGGACCTCCACGAGCTGCAGGGGGACAGCCTGATTCACCATGGTCTGCACTCTGCTCCAGCACCTGGAGCACCTCCTCCCCTCCCTTCTTCGCCGGGTTTGGTGTCTGCAGAGCCGTGTTTCTCACACAACCTCACTCCTCTCTTCTCCAGCTGCCAGGGTGCAGGTTTTTGCCCCTTCTGAAATGCATTGTCCCAGAGGCTGTACCAGTGTCACTCATGGGCTCAGCTTTGGCCAGTGGTGGGTCCCTCTTGGAGCCAGCTGGCATTGGTGTGTCAGAGATAAGGGAAGCTTCTGGCATCTTCCCACAGAAACTACCCTTGTAGCCTCCCCGCTACCAAAACCTCACTGTGTAAACCCAATACACCCTTCTCACTTCTTTCCACTTTCCCCAGCAAGTCCTGCTTGCCCAAATAATACAGTCCTTTCCAAGCCTAAGGCAGTTTTGTTACAAATGTCTGACTCTGCTCAAGACAACTTTTGGCATGCTGAGCCATGAAGACAGCAGTGACCCATCTCTGGGTAAGGATGCCTCAGTTAAGCAGGTAATCAATGGCAGAGGAATGAGCAATGGAAGGCTGCAAACTATATCCAATGAAGAGGTATCAAAGAATTTCTCTTCTGTGCACTCAGGCCCTTTGCTTTCACCTAAAAGCTGAGCACTTTGATGATGAGCCAACCTAAAACTTTCAGTTTGATAAACTTCATCTCACAGTCAGCCCACAATGGTCCCAAGAGACCCATGTGACAAATCTTCAAAAGAACTGGGAAAGCTCCAGTCCCAAAGAGATTCAATACCACCTTCTTTGTCTAAAGCTCTTCAGGGATCCAGCTGGAAGTAGCATTACTGTGCCTGGCTGGTAAATAGTCTCATTAACACAATACTGTCCAACAGCCACCTCTAACATTGTTTAACTTATTAGGATCTTAATCTACTTTTGAGTCTCCTGGGATTTTCCTTTTAAGATTACTCTGAATTCAGTTTCCCACTTAACATTCTAAAGCAATCTAGGTATGAGTTTACCAGAGCCCACTTTGATATGGTTATACCTGACACCCCCATCCAGAAGTCACATATAAACAAGTCTGCAGATCTTTATGTGTAAAGGAGGGTGTTCATTTAAACTGTGCCCTTTAAACTTCCCTGCCATAGCCTTCAAGACCTCCATATATTTCATTACAGTTCATAAGCTGTCCTGACTTAAGCCCCTTCCCTGCAGATCTGTTTCCTGAGAGTGCTCATCCAGCCATGGCTGGGAGGCGCAGGATGCACAGCAAAGTAGACTGTCTCTCAGGCTACAGACGTGACATCCCTGCTCCCCCTCACCAAAGCCCTTTGAAGCTCCTAAGACCCCATCAGGAATCTGAGGTGGAACAGCAGTGAATCAAGACCACCACAGAAGCACACAACCCACCCCTCCCCAGCTGTCCTGTCCCTGTTCTCAGTAACCTCCATTTCCTGCCCAAGGTGGCTCGGTTTCCTGTAGCTCTTTCCACAAAATAAAAAAGAAACATTTTTGTGTTTGTATCTGATGTTGTAATAAGCCCCGAGCTGTTTATCACAATTGCTGCTGACCTGCTCCCTTCCAGGTGGCAGAGAGGCGTCACAGAGGACAGCCCACCACGAGCACCTACGGGTGGAACAAACCTGTCACCCCAAAGGTGTCTGGAATGGGGCGGGGGGCTGTTCAACCCCTCCTGCACATCCTCTCCTCCTCCCTGGCTGCTGGAGGAGGGTTTCCCTGCGTGAAAGCGTCACCCTGAGTGCAGATACAGTGCACAGAGAAAGGACAGTTCTGGCTTGGGGCTGGGCGGGGACCCGGTGTTGAGCCACAGGATAAGAAGGTGTGAAAGGCTCTCTGGAGGGTCCCTGTCCAGTCTCCTGCACCAGGTAGAGCTAACAAATAGAGCAGGGTGGCTGGCACGTGTCAGCCCACCCTGTAGTTCCCAGCCACTGAGTCCCTGGCCCATGAGGAGCCAGAACCTCTTCCTCAGAGTGTCTTCCTGAGCTCACGGCACTCCAAGGGAGGCTGCAAGCTTCGGAGAGAACATGTAGTCTTGCAAAGACCATATCTTGTAGCCACAAGCCATGACCTCTGTGTCCCAGCCACAGGGAAGCCTCATTTCTGGGATTAAGATAAACCCATGACAAGCCTGCCAGCCAAACAGACATTAGTACCATCCCTCTTCAGGCTTCCAGGGACTCACAAACCACCCAAGGCTAAACCCAGCAATTTCAGGGAAGGAGGTCCTGTCACAGTTTAGATCAGCAGCGCTTCCTGCCCCGCCACCACCACCAAACATCCAGGAAACCTCTGAGCACCCCCTCCCCCAGGGCTGGGGGGGCAGCACAGGCGGTCAGCACTGCCCTGCAGGAGACACGGGACCTCTCCAGAGCCGGGGATACACCGGCCTGCAGCACCATGGAGAGAACCCAGTCCCTGGGTGCCAGACAGCACCGCTGGATACCCTCAGCACCATCCCAAGCATTCACCTGGTCACAGGGAATCGAGTGAGCACCTTTCTCAGCAGTGAGCAGCTTTCAAAAGGTCCTCAGCTCAACACAGGCCATGGTGGTGCCAGAGCTCTTGGGTCAGCGAAGACTCCACCACCCTTCATGGAAGGACAGACCTGGTCTACCCCAAGCCCTCACCACCACAGCTGTGACTCACCCGTTCCAGTGGAAGAGTCATCTGCAAATGTCTGTGATTCACCTGCGGGCCTCGCTGTCCCCAGGCTGTTTTGGAACACTGCTGTCTCACGGTGCCACGCTGCCCGGGCAGGTGGGGGTGCTGATGTCACAAACCACAGGTTCTCCAGGCAGAACCGAGGAACACAGGCAGGACACCAGCTTATCTGAGTGTTAGTCGTGCATGTGCCAGGGAGCTGAATCCTGGAGCTGCCCCACCTACAGCCAGGATTTCTTGTGCAGCTTTTCCCCCAAAAGAACATATTGATGGGCCTGTGGCTTCGCTGAGCATGGAGACCCCATGCCACTGGCCATCAAAATCCTCGTCCTTTCCAAAGTCTCTGACTCCAGCCCCTTGTTTCAGCTTCCTCTTTACTGCAGGGTTAATGTGTATGGCCACACCTTTGCTCTGCTTCCCTTCAGTTGAAAATGTACCCACATCATCACAAACTGCACACTGAGAGTCAGTTCAGACCAGTGTCCCCAAAATACCAGGCTCTGAGACAAAGGACACCATATCTGTGAATCTAATGTCCTTATGAAGAGAAAGGTTTCACTCTTTGCTCATCCAAGCAGAGTTTGAAGGTTCTAATATAGTTCCACCCTTCTGTCAGCCCTCATACTCATCCTTACCCAGCTCAGGCAAGGCATTCAGGGCATTCACTCCTCAGCACTTACTGTGGCACCTCTGTGTCCTAACCTCCCTCCCAAACACATTTCCTGGCTGCTCACCAAGTCACTTATCTGCCAAGTTCAGAAATCTTGCAGACACAACCAGACTTCGTGGGGAGGGCAGGGAATGAGTCCTAGGGGGATCATGGTGTGAGCCTGTGGCAGAAGGGCAAGCCTTGGGGGTGACAGAGAATTCTCTGGGGCAGCAAGAGTGTGTTGGTAGCTTGATATTAGGGAACTAGCTAACACTGGAAACAAAAACGTTACATCAATTGCAAGACAATTACATTCAGTTTCCTTACGAATGTAAACACAACACGCTCCAGGGGTGCTTGCTACCTAAAGGGCTGACAGTTTTACCTGCTCCCTGGCCGGCTGGAGGCTGTAATACGTGTGGTCTTGCTCCATTTAAGGGGTAAAAATACCTGCCTACAGGCACAGATAGTACTTATTCATTATTAATGACCCACCTCCCACACGTTTCTAACGCCTCCGTCACACGTCGTTCGCTGTACCTGCTCTGCCGTGTCTCTTCCCCTTCACAGCCGTTTTCCGAGCCTCCTGTTGTGCCCCACCTTAACACCTTCCTTCTCTTTAACACCTTCCTTCTCTTTCACACCTTCCCGGAGCAGGGTGGCAGCCGGCTGCGCGCAGGGTGTCCGTGAGGAGAGCCCGAGGCTGCCCCACACGAGGCGCAGCCGAGCTCGCCCGCCTCAGTCACAGACCTCGCCCGGGCTGGTGGTGCCTCTGTGGAAACACCTTTAAGAAAGGGAAAAACGTTTCCCAGCAGCAAGGACCGAGAGGAAAAGGTATGAGAAACATCCCAAGGGTGAAGGAGGAGGAAGGGGAAGATGCTCCAGGGATGCCTGCAAGCCGCAGGAGAGCACGGCGGAGCAGAGTAGGACTGACTGCAGCCATGAGGGACCCCCGGCATGGCAGGGGCACATGAGGAGGGACGGGTGGCAAGGACGAGCTGTTTTATCGACTGGCTGCGGCCCCCATTCCCAATCCCCCGGCACTGCCTAGGGAGTGACAAGGTAATTCATCTACCTGTATTTGTTCAACCATGAGCCTTTCCATCTTACTTTCTCCCCTCTGTGCTGTCGAGGAAGGCGAGTGAGAGTGGCTGGGTGGCCACTGGGGAGCTGGTTGGGCTCAGCCCACCACAAGAACCCAGCAGTATTTAAATTTCAAGCCCTGAGAGGTGCATATCCATCCAGCACGGATCACTTCCACAGCAAATTCCAGGTGAGAGCCTGAGTACATCACACGCGGCTCAGCCCTGCTTGCCCCAGAGAGGCACATAAGCCACTGACCCTGTTCAGCACACAGGGATGCTGAGAGGGGAAAAAATGAATTTCTGAGGCATGTCTGGCAAAAATATGCTTACAGCCCTGGCAGCAGCATGGAAAAGGAGGAGTTCCCGACAGACATCCTGCCCAGCTGAGCCAGCAGCTCCGTGCAAGGCTGAGGGTTTCCTGGGAGTCAGCATGGAGCTTCTCTGCCTACCTGCTGCCTTTTGTGTCAGCAAGACAGCTGAGGTACTTCAGGTTCGCATTTTTGTGTTCAACGTGCTCATCAAGCCCACAGGAAATAGCACAACACTTTTAAAAAGTAGGTCTGGGCGAGGGGGGCAGGGAGGGGTAGCATTCTTTCCCTCTTTTTTTTTTTTTTTTTTTCCCCCCACGGAGGAAATCAGAAGTAAAGAATGAGATGAGTAAAAAGCAGTTAAAGAAAGATTGACTTTCCAAACCAGTTGTGTGAGGCATTCTGTTAATAGGTGATTCAATGGTTCTGCAAGAGGGTTTTCACACCCTAAAGGCAAAAGCAAAGCGTTCAACAGTGGTCACAGACTTACAGAGGGTACAAACCACTAGAAAACAGTTGCGAGAAAACAAAGGAGAGCAATTCGGTCACAACAAAAGGTCAAACTTCCAAAGAAGGCGGTACAAAGAAACAACACTTGCTGTCTAAGTGAAGTTCCTGGAGAGTCAGTCGTTTAAGACAACGAACATGAATTTCCTTTCTCTAAGCCATCTCCTTCTTTCATATAACACTATTTTCTCTCTCCAGAGGGCTCAGCGTGCTGATTGGACCTGGCTGTGGGCTGGTGGAGGGGAGAGGCTCATCCCTTTCACCATTTCCATACCCACTTTTGATGCTGGTCGTAACCCCACCACGAGCACTGCGTGCAATCCACAAGCTTTTCTAGGCAGGGTTTCCAGGCAATGAACCGAAACACAGAGAAACGAAAGAGCTGCTAACCAAGTGACAATCTGAGGCTTTTTTTTTTTCCCCAAAGAATTCAGTGGGGCTTGTATGGCTGCATTCAGCTCCAAGGCTCCCAAGCAGCAATCTGGAGCGTGGCAGCCTAGAAGCTGTCTGCTACCATATTCCCATGTTCTTCTCCTTCATCCCCTCAGCGTATCCTCCGGTCTCCTTCAAGCAACAGGGATGGATTTCTGCTTGCTTTGCATGAAGACGAAGGATGGCAGTGGGCAGAACAATTTTGGCTGAAGTGCTGGTCAGTACTTTCAGGGTAGGGTCCCACAGGAGAGAGGAATCAGCGCTTGGAGACAGAAGCTCCCAGTACCCAGTGCCACCTACAGCCACTGCAAAGAGCCCGGTGCCAGCAGGGACCTGTGCAGTTGGTGCTCTGCTCCTTTCCAGGGGTCCTGTGCACAGCACTGGTACTTCTCTTGCAGCACTGCAATCCTACCAGTTCTAAAACGTGTTTAACATGAGACTTGGAGGGCTTTACATACCATGACTATGAGGATGCATAGACTGGCAGATGGATTACCTCATGTCTTGCCACTAAACATCCCCCTATGCAGAATAAAACACATACAGTGACAAAATAAACACTTCAAGGCAGGGAGACAGTACCTAAGGATGGTTCAAACTGAATTAAGAAACTACCATCCCCTTCTATCCATCAACAGCCTTACCTGAGCCACATCCTCCAGCCCAGCAAGCAGGGTCTCCACATGCTGCAAGCGAGGAGCTTTGAGCAAAACGTTTTCCAGATGGTTTGGATTTCTCTCTCAGGCCTTTAATGAAAGCTAAATCTTGGATACCTGTTCTCCAGGCAGAAACCTTATTAGGAGACACAAATGTTCCTCTCTGATTCCTTGTTGTCTGAAATATTTTGCCTCTGTGTAGGCATAAACCTCACTTTAGTGAGGAGAGAGAGAAGCATCAGGAGAAATGCCTGTCCCCAGCACAGGGCTCAGGAGTCCAGTTTTGATAGTTATTCAGACGGCTCAAAAGGCCAGCTACTTCTCTGCCAGTGCAGGTTTCCAAGCTGAAGGTCCCAGGGAATCAGCTGACCAGCTGTCTTTCACTTCCCAAGAATGACCCTACAAAGGGGAACTGAAGGATTCACGCAACAACAAAGGAAAGATGGACAGGAGACTTGTTCAATTATTGTTGAATGGGGGAAAGACTCACTGCCAGCCAGCTTCTGCAGCCCAGTCTAAAGTCCCACATCTCCTGTAACAGGTTATGTGGAACATTTGACTCTCTGCATTACACCACGAGATGAATCAGCAACAAGTTGTTAAGCTTTTCTTCTTCTTTGTTTTTTTTTAATAAGAAATTCACATGCAACTTGTCTCACCTTGCAGCAAAATTTCTTCTCTCTCTTTACTCATCTCATCCTCTCTTCTGTGTTGAACCTCAGTCACGCCTAAAATTACACTTTTGTAATCATGATGTAATATAGCCATGCCAGACCACTACGAGAATAAAAACAATATCTAAGTCTACATCTCTTTCTCCTCTCTCTAACCACTAGACAATGCTCCTTCCCAACCTGGTAAAAATTTGCCAGGGTCTGTACAGATCCTTGGGCTGGAAACAGTGACCCCACAAGGCACTGTAACAGAAACTTAGAGAGCCCAAGGCTGGCTTCAGGTAAGTGAAGGAGGTAAAAAATAATAATTAAAAAAAAGAAGAGGAAAACAATAATCAACCTCCACAAAAACTACCAATAAAATTTGTCAGATCAAAGAGAAGGTTACTGCCTGAACTCACAGGATTTGAGTGTCTTCAGATATATCAGTTCTTCCATTCTTACTCATATTCTTCTCCCTGGGAGGGCTACAGAAACAGTCATATATAACACCTCTCACCAGTGACAGTTCCAGCTAACCATCTAAGCTCTGAGGTTTCCGAGACAAGAGATGCATCAGAGAGAGCCTGACAAGAGTCAGTCCCTGTTGTCCCTCCATTTCTTGTCTCTGACCCCCTCAAGCCCCCGTCGGGGATCAGCTGGAGATCAGCAACTGTTCCTTCTGTTTTACCTTTACTGCACCAGTCACCTTCCTCCCCATCATGAGTAGCCACAGACTGGTAAAGAGCCAGAACACATGGGATGCTGCTCATAGCTGTCCAGGGAATATTTCTGCTCCCTGACCCAGATTTTGTTTGCTTCCACTGCACTTCTGCTGCAGAAGCAGCAAGGACCCAACCCATACAGTCCTTTCCACAATGCAGCCCCTTCTGCCACCTTCTTTACTGCACACACTGAGCCTACACAAGGTTTTCAAGACTCTGGCATCCTGCTCTCGCTTTTCCTCCACCAAGGCAGGCAAATAGGGTGCAGCATCAACCCTGATAGGCATCAACCACGAAAGAAGCCATATCTTTATCAAGCACCTCGCTGTGCTTGGCTGCAGAGCAGCACAGATGGTTGCTGTGCAGAGCCCTGAGTTGGCCAGCTGCACATCCAGACACCCAGCCAGCACCTGGGAAGGGGTTCAGCTGCCCAGGAGAGCTGTCTGTGGACATCTTCCACTATCCCAGGTTGCTCCAAGCCCCATCCAGCTTGGCCTTGAACACTTCCAGGGATGGGGCAGCCACAGCTTCTCTGGGCAACCTGTGCCACCCTCAGAGTAAAGAATTTCTTCCTAACATCCAATCTAACCCTGTCAGTTTAAAGCAATTCCCTCTTGTCCTTTCACCTCATGCCCTTGCACAGGTCCCTCTTCATCTCTCTAGGAGCCCCTTTGGGCACTGGAACAGGCTCTAAAGGTCCCCCTGGAGCCTTCTGTTCTCCAGGCTGAATAATCCCAATTCTCTCAGCTTGACAGAGCCTAATGTCAGCATTAAATATTCATTAAGTATTTAATGGTAACAATAGGTACTCATTTCACTAAATGAGCAGCTCATTGGCTAGATAAACAGATGACTTTAATAGAGCCCTTGTGGCACAAGCAGCCTGTGAACTGACTCAGTGCTGCTTGAAATTTCATAATCCTGTCACGATCTTACTTGGAATCTTTGGTCAGAGCCCACAAGCTAAGTAGCGGATTTGCTGTGAGCAGTTTAGAGGGATATTTGAGGAAGGGATCACAAAGCAGAAACACATGTCTTACTGGCATCTGTGCTGCTGACTGCACAGTCGCAGCTGCTCTCTGATTTGGGAGCAAGCCTAGCAGCACCCAGCTTTATCCTGCAAGGATAAGCCAGCTCTGTCCACCTCAGAAGACCCCAGCACTATTTACACAAAACAAGGCCATCCACCCCACTGTGCCACTGTCTCTGAAACGTGCAGGTCTCCGTTGCCTTTGGCATTTCAGATAAAAAGACAGGCAGATGCCTGTCCCCTCACGACTGCAGCAATAGCAACTGCTGCATCCTGCCCCAGAGGCAGCCACAGTCACAGCCTGGATGAATTACCAGGTGTTGACTGAGAAAAGCCTTTATAAGCTTTCCGACCCTTCCAATACCATTCTAGCAGGGAGCATAACCTTAGAGGGAGTTCCTCTGGGCACAGAATGCCCTGCCTCTCTCCAAACTGTTCACCAGTAAAGAAGGGAAGCATGGGATGTGCTCAGCTAATTTTGCTAGAGAAACAGCTGAAAAGCTTGCAGGCACATGTACATACAGATTCCCACTCCCCATTTGGATGTCTCAGCACTAGGAGAGCAACACAGCACAAAAAGAGGATGGCAACTTCCAGGCTTTCCTGGCAGGATGTGGATCCAGCATCTCCATCTCTGTGCTATGTAGTTTGCCCCTCTGATATTAGCAGGGGTGGGGCAGTAAGGAAGAACCTGTCAAGCCAAAAGGTCCCTAAACTTCATCTGTGTGATGTATGTTCCATCCTGAGAAATGCAGTGGAACCATCTGAGTGCAAGTGCAGCAAGAGTTGCAGTGTTCCCTTCACACTGGGCACACCAGTAGCCAGACCACCAACAAATTTCCAAGAAATAGGCTTACCTGACGCCAGAAACAGCAAACCACAGGCTGAGGGCAGGGCACCACCAAGCTGAGAGCATGGGGGAAAAGAAAATAAATGCTGCAGACTGCTGAAGAGCAGACCAACATCAGAGCTGCAAAAAGGCATGACCACAGGCAAAAGTGGTGATGCAACACAGCTGCAGCCTTTGGATCTGCCTGGTGGTAGCGTGACAGACAACTCTGGGGATAGAACTGCATCGACCAGACACCAGAGTGAGCAAACAGCGCTTTGTTTGCACCACTTCCTTCCCTTGTCCTTCAGACTGCCCTGTGAGAAGCCACACAGAGGATCATGGAGTCTTTGGGGACAGCAGTGCTTCTGCTCAGCAACACATGTCTGGCTCCACTCAAGCTCAAGCCTGTGTTTTGACATCAGGCCCTTCCTGATGGTCAAAGGGGGCTTGGGCTGCCCACGTCACACTTCCCCAGACCCCAAATCCTGATATTTACATGCTGGAGTCCCAAAGATCCATGGAAGGGATCCTGTGCAGTGCCAAGCAGGCAGTGAAGTGGGATGAGGTTCCCAGATTTCTGCCATGCTGCTGGAGAAGGAACAAGGTGCTGGACCCAGATCATATAGCCCTTCAGTGATTTGGTCATTGCAGAAGCCTGTTACACCAAATGAGGAGAGGATAGTGTCACTTACTAGAAAAATACATCTTTATTTACCATCTGGGTTTTGCTCAGGAGAGAACATCTCATGACAAGGGGGTGAGCTGAAGCCATGCCATGGATAGATGCCAACTTGCATCATGAAGGGGGTGGCAGACCAGCTATCCACAGGAGATCCTCACATATGGAAAGAGCAGGAGGGATGGTTGGAAATGGTGCTTTCACCTTAAGCCCCACTGCCTTGCTGTTCAGATCCTGTCCGCAGAGCACGTGGCCTCCCCACCAGCCCCATGCCCACAGTGTGGTCATGGTTCCACTCCAGGGTCAGGACTACCCTCACGCCACCACTGCTTCTGGCATGTTCCTTGCAAGGCAGTTGTTGGGATGAGTTAAATAAAGGGGTTGAGGAGCATTTTCTGGGATGGGAACAATTGGATAACTAAACACATACCAGCTGTAACAGCCCAGCTTGCAGGCACAGAGCCCAGTGTCCAGGCAGGGTGGGCAGCCATGGCCCAGGGTGAGCAGTTGTTGGCACTACTCATTCCCACACCACTCCCTGCAGTGTGGCACAACCCAGGCACTTGCAGTCCTGGCTCAAGGGACCTCCATAATGCCCACCAGCTGTCCATGCTGGCCCCATCTCACCAGGGCCATGACACTATGTGGGGCTGCAGGTCCCAGCATCCTCTCAGGAAGCAAGTAGTGAGTTTCAATAGAGTCTGCAGCACACCACATTTTGAGTTTGCTGGGGGCTTCTTTGTAAGAAGAATATGTGCAATTCTCTTCAGGTTGACACAGTACAGCTCTGGTGCTTCACTGGTAAAGGCTGGAAAGCAGACGCCTGGGGCTTGAACCCTCTCACACTCAAGGCCAAAACATGGTTTCTTGGTGAGTTTCATGGTGCGTGATCCCCATTTGGCGACTGCACTCAGGCAGCCCTCACATCCTAGTCTGTGTGTGTATGTGAGGGGGGCTGCTGGCCAAGCTCCATTTCAAAGCTTAAACAAGCCAAAGAAAGTCTTGGATTCCTCAAAATTAACCAGAGCAATTTTGGAGACGTTGACGTGCACGCTGTCCATCTTCCTGAGACTGAACAGAGCCCCCAGGTTGCTTTTCCGGGCCCACGTCCTCTGGCCCGTGCAGTAGTTGATGCCTTTGTCCTCCATCAGCACGTGGCTGCCCGGGGAGGTCGGGTTTCTCGTGTAGACAATGTGTGTGAGCACCTGGCCATCGCAGACACTGCCCCGGAACAGCACGTTGGAGTACACGAAGTACAGCCCCGTCTCATTGATGACGAGCCCCCGGTCACGGTACTGAATGTCACTGGTATAGGCATGGCCAGAGATGGGCTCCCACTCCAGAGGGAGGCCCTGCTGGGATGGGCTCCCTGGAAGGTGAAACAAGAAGGAAAACACAAATAAAGAGTGATAAAGGACGACAGTTGTGTGGGTTTTTTTCCTCAAGTCACACCCCACGTCACAAGTCAATCATTCTCCCAAGGCCTTGACTGCAGCATGGAAAGTTCACCCTGACCTGGCACCTCACCAACGCCAGCCCCTTGTTACAGCCTCTGCCCCACACAGCCCAGAGGCAAGCCAAAAACAGGCCTTGCTGAGACATCTGAATGAGGGGGAGATTTTATCTGTGGAGCAACTTTCCACTGTCAGGGCACACATCTTTTCCAAGGAAAATAGGAAGGCCTGTGTCAGGTGGGCTCCTCGCAACTGCAGCCATGACACCCTCTCACCCCAATCACATCTGCCCTTATCCCCTGCTCCCAAACCCTACTGGTCCCTCAGCACATACCTGTTAAGTGTGCTGCCTTTCTTTCTTCTTTTTTCATTGCCTCCTTCTCCCCTGCACAGAAAGAGAGAAGACATTAGCCATGTGCCCAGAGAGCAGGAGGGAGCCAAAAGCTGACACTGAGACCCTGCCAACCACCCCACTGGCCAGGCAGACCCTGTCCTCAGGGAGGCAGAGCACAGCTGGGAAAACTCTGCCTTTCCTGGAGGCCTCGGCTTCCCTTGGGCAGGTGGGCCAGTCACACCATCATCCAATACGGATCCCACCCACTCCATCCTTCCCTTCCTATCAGCATCTAGTTTGTGTCCTCTAATTTTAGAAGCAGCCTATTCTTTCATCAAGTCAACCAAAATTTTCTCTCTTCTCTCTCTTCTTTACACTATTGCCCTGTTTCTATTTATTTATCCATTCTCTCAAGAAACTCAGGGTTACTGCTTAAGTTTGGCTTCTGCTAAAGAAGCTTTTGATCAGAGCACTGAGCATCCAATTAAAATGACAGTTTCTCTTCCCCTAAAGTGGAAAATTTATTGATATGGGAGTTGGTGGGAACAAGGACTGCCCGTTCCAGAGAATTTTTCTATTTCTAAATTTGTTTTTATTCATTATCAGAACAAATTTGGAAATAAATTAACTTTTCTACTAACCAAAATCCTCAAGGGGAGAAAATAAAACTTTTCAAATCTAACAAAAATTGCAAGGAGAGCTGCAAATTTCTTTCAGGCTTGGTCATCTTTTTAGAAGGATATTCTCACTGATAACATTAACATGGAACTCAAATGAAAAAATAATAGTTTGGAAGTTCAAAATACGATTTTTAAATTGTTCCATTCAAATTGAAACTCTTTTTTTTTTTCCTAAGTGAAATCTAGAAAAATTGGTGGGTTCTTGTGGAAAGTTTCAGTTTCACTGAAATTATATTTCTAAGAGAAAAACTCTCTACATATAATCAAGCATTTCTCAACTAGATTAAGTACCAAAAGAATTTAGGAAAAAAATAAGGTGTGCTTTCAAGGCTGAGAGTTAATTCCTCACTCCAAAGAAAATAAACAGACCCCTCTACACCCTCCCAGAATCTTCTAAGAGTAAGGAGAGAAGTAACATGTGCAGTGCCCATTTCCCTTCTCCTCCTTCCATTCAGATTCTCCCTTTCACGGCAGAAAATCCCCTCTACTATTGGCACACTGGGAACGGGAGGTCCCAGGGTCTGTCACACTGTCCCAGGAATCTGTATCTGACACCTCTGTGCAGGGGGGGCTGCAGGACCACATCCCCACAGCCCTGAGATAAAGCTCTTTGTCCAGCCAAGCAGGAGAAATCAGCACTCCCAGAGCACCAAGCTGTGACCCCTGATGAGGAGAGGAAAGATCTCGACAGGAGCACTCCCACCTGCTAACACAGGCGTTCCTCCCGCAGGTACAGCAACTCACCTATGAGTTTCTCCAGAGCTGGAGGGATGTGTTCAGCACTGGCAGACTGTCAAAAGAGAAGAGTGACACCGTCTCAGAGCCAGAGCATAAGCAGCCACAGACTGTCCTTGACAGTGGCACATTCTGGGTGCTCACAGGGAGCTGTAAAGTGCTAGGAAATACACAGGGAGAGACATCACAGCACTCAGGAACACGAAGACATGCAGATACATCAGTCACCAACCAAGCAGTCCCTCACAGTAATAAGTAACCCCCCTCACTCTGTCACGGCAGACACTGAAGTAAGCAAGCACCATCCTGCCCCTTGGGGAGCTTGGCACCACCTGAGCATTTCAGACACAGTTTCAAGCTTTTCCTTTTCCCTGTTTCCCCAGGGATGTGTGACCAGCCAGGCAAACCTCACCTCTCTGAGTTCAGCCAGTTCCTTCTCCAGCTGAAAAATCCGAAACATGCTCAGCCCCACTCCAGTGAAGACCAGCAGGAGCAGCAAGTAGATCACCAGGAAGTCGATGCCCCTCCTTCCGCTATTTTTCCCTGGCTTTTTCCTCCGGTCGGGTACTGGTGGTGGGAAAGGAGCAACAGGGGGTGCCGAGGGGCAGGAAGTACTTGCTTCGGCATAGCCGTCCACCCAAAAAACCTGAGGCTGGACGTAGTTCAAGTTCTGCTGCATGGCCGGGAGCGGGATGGGCTGGACACGTTTGGTGTGGTCCTCCATGCGGCAGCCAAAAGCTGCCGGGGTTGTCCCAGGCTGAGCCCTGGGGGAGCCCCCAGCTCTGCCTCCGTACGCCTGCATCCCTGCATCCGCTGAGCACCCGGCCCAGGTGCTGCGACTCTCTGAAAGCCTCAAGCACCAACAGCGAACCCCAAAGAGCTTCCGCCCTCGGCTGCAGGCTCGGGGCACGAACCCGCTCCTCCCCTGCCGGGCAGCGCGACCAGCCCGCGGGGCTCGGCAGCCGAACGCGCTCCCGCAGCCGCGGGCTGGGGGGTACGAGGGCTGCGCTGCCAGTGCGGGCTGAGTAATAGCTCATACTCACCACCAGCCACACTTTCCAGCAGCCCACTCGGACAGAGGCGGCTGCGTTTCCACTGCGGTGTCCCAGACCGCAAGCAGAGCAAAAGCAACGACGCTCTGCACCAGAGGGCACAGACAGAGCTGATGATTTCTGCCCTCGGCACAAGGATGAGGAACCAATGCCAAGTGCAGCTGTGAGTGCTGGGGAGTCACTTCATTTCACACAGGACAAATTCCTTACCACTGTCCGTTTTGCATCCCACCTTTTCCTTGGCTGCTTCAGAGGGCATGGATCCTGAGTCACAGACACCATCCCACTGCGATAAAAACCAATCTAAGTCAGAAGAGGAGGACACAGTGAGTGCTGCAGCCTCAACAGAGCTGCCCCAGCATCACCAGCCCAAGCAGAGCTTGGTGGGCTGCCTCACTCCCAGTGATCCCCCGGGGCACCAGGCAGGCTGAACCGGGGATTGCTGTAATCTGGGGAACACACGGTGCCTTGGGGCACAAGCAGGCTCTTCTGGCAGCTTCTGCTGCCCCCCTTACCTTTGCAAATACTATCTCCAACCCCACAATCCTTTTCTAATCTGAAGAAGCCTCACACAGAGAAGGGCTTTTTTATCATCTCTCCAGGTCAGAGCTGTGCACTGGAGGAGGATCTAACCTGGCTGGGTAACTTGTGATTAAAGCCAGAGGCAGACACAGTGCCACCCATTTTAGTAAAATTTCTCTTGCCTTTCAGGAAAGCACCCAGAATCCAGGCCATGATGAAAGGACCAGCACTTAGAAGAGCTCATTACAAAATCCTAATGAAGAGAGACAGGAACATTTCCATTCCTCATTGACCACAGATTTCTGAGTGGTGACAATGAGATTTTTTCCAGAGATTTACAGGCTCACACAAGTGATTATAAATGGTTTGTTCTGGCATTTTTACACAGGTGTGTATTTGTATAGTAGTGTTAAAAACCTGAAATGCTTGATACAGGAACAAACTGGAGATCTGCGGCTGAAGGAAGCGAGCCCAATACACAGGCTTTGATCTTGAACATCAAAACTGGGATCTGAGAAGAGCACACTTGAATAACGTACATACACACTCGTTTCTCCAAAGCAAGTGCTCAGCTCTGCCTTCAACCACACCAATACATCAGATGCACCGCCAAAGCCGTGCCTGCACCACCAGACACGCCACTGCTTTTTGAAGATGCTCACCACAGCCCTTTGCTGCTGCAGCAAAAGAGGTTTCCACAGCTCCGTCTGGCTCTTCCTTGCACTTCTAGGTTTCTGACATAAGTCAAAGACACAAAGTGACATAAATCCAACTCCAGCAGTTCAAGCTGGGTTATGCCTACCCTCTGTGAGCACCCCAGAGCAGCATTCCCCTGCCAGCCCAAGGACAGGTCCCCATCCACTCCCATGACTGTTACAAGAGTGTGTCACACAATGGCTTTGCCTGGAGAGGATCCATTCCCAAGTTTTTCCTGACACCGTGTTTAATGTCAACGTCTTATCCTGGTGGGATTGAGGGCACAGTAGCAGCCCTCCCTTAAATGCCAGAAGGGTTCTTATTTCTCACCCCCTGCTTCCCATTTTCACAAAGATGCTTTCTTAATTGGTGGGTGAGAGGGAGGGGCAATGAAATCGGCTAGAGCCATTTCACAGCTACATCTTGGCTTTTGAATGCTCCAGTCAACAGCCTGCTAATACCACGTCATGGCAAGCCAATGATCATGGATATTTTACTATCAAAGGACTGTGTTTGGCGCACAGCATTCTTTCAGGGACCTCTCCCTTCCTCACACACTGTACTGTGCTGGTCCTGCTGTCACACTCTGTTTTCCCTGTCACCAGCTTCAGAGATCACCAAGATGAGACACTGGAAGACAGTGGCTGTGTTAGCATAGCACATCATGATCACAGAGTCACAGAGCAGTTGGTGTTGATTCAGACCAGGTTAAGCCCTCCTAAAATATGGGACAAGGATAGCCTGGCAGGAAAGGAGGGCATAAGAAGGGCAAAAAATATATCAGATTTGTCCATCTGTCTCCCTGTCCCTCTCTTCAACCAGTCTGCAAGACACACACTCTGTTTCCAGGAGACTTACTATGTCATTTGAACAGAAAAGAGTTATTTTCAAAGGGAAACACCTTCCATAGCCTTTATCAGAGAATTGTTCCCCTTTGCCAAAACCAACAAAAAACATGGCACAGACTGAAAAAGAGGATTTGCTCAGAGGAACACCCTCCATCCCCACTTCACCCCCAGAGGAGAGATGGGAACTCTTGCTAACAATACACACAATTATGCTAAAGTTTATTTTGACAGCAGAGAACCAGCCAGAAGGTTTATATCAACAAGTTTGCATCAGCAGATTTAGGGACAAAAGGATGACCTGCCTGAAATATCCCAAAGAAAGCAGGATTTAAACAATGATCCAGATCTAATAATTGACAGAAAATAAAACCAACTTAAATGTGAACCTCTGTGTAGGAGAGGTTCTCATCATGTTTTAGACAGAGTCTGTATGAAAGCAATTAACAAATGTTTCCTATTACACTAATGACTAGTGGAAACACCAAAAAACAACTCCTGAAAGCCCACAGGCCTGCATAAATTACACCCAAGAACCAAGGAAGTTGAGAATCATTCATATTCAAAAAACAGTATTCAAAACCATGAGGACAGGGAATTGCATCAGAAGAAAACAAGTTTAGAAACAAAGGCTGCAAATCAAGCTCTTTAGGTAGAAAATATTAGAAGGAAAACAATTCTGAAACAGAGGCTCCTCAGATGGACATGAGCCCCCAGCAGAGAAAGCCCATGGGTTCGCATAGGTTCCCACATGAGAGCTCACATACAACACCAGACAGCTACAGACAGTCCTGGAACTCACTTCCAAGTCTATGATCAACTTTGGAGAGGCTCTGGAAGAAGTTACAGTAACTGCTGGACAGCAAAGGGATTCAACTCTGTGCATTGAAGAGCAGATTGGTAGGGATGGATGGACAGTGTGTGGAAAACCTGTACGAAGAGGAAGGATTTCCAGCAGCAGAATGCTCTTGAATCTCACAGAAGAAAAACCTTCCCAGGGAGCCACTAACTGGGAGCCAAAGCTGAAGGAGTTCTAACAAAAAAAAAAAAAAAAAGGACATGGATTTTTGACTGAACATTAGCATGGAGGCTTTGTGAGAGCTGCCTCCAAAAGGAGAGGATCTTCGTCTACTGAAGCCCTGGAGAGGCATGGAAGACCTTAGAACTCACCCAGCCTCTGCAGTTGGTGCTGACATCCTTGGGTGTTTCTTTAATACATGTTTTTTTAACAGTTTGGTTTCCCAAATGTGGGTGATGCTTTTCATTTCCTCAGTGACTGCTCTCCTTGCTAGAAGCATTTACAGCACATGTAAAGCCATGTCTTGGTGCCAACAGCTCACGGGGGGGCATTCAGATATTCACACTTGAGCAGGTTTCAAAATCCATTGCTAACAGCTCAGGACTGGTGTTGCAGTGCTTAATATGTCCTGCTTTCAGTGCAGGGGGCTTTGTCCTCTCCTTCACCATGATCCAAACAGGGAGACAGCAGCCCTGAATTCAGCAAGAGGTACAGGGCTCTGTCCTGAGGTGAGAAAGAATCCAAGGAGCCACAGCAGCTCAGAAAAAGAGGAATAACTGAACTGTTACTCTGCTGCTTTCATTTCTTTTGAGCAAGGAAATGAGGTATAGTGGTTATGAGGTAACAGGATCTATTCTGAGAAACAGAAGCAGGTCATTTCATGTCATACATTAGCTTAGTCATCGGAGAAAACGTAATGAGATGCTGTGGCCGCTCAGAGGTTGTGAGGAAGACCAAGAAAACGTGCAGATGCTGATTTCCCATCTCCTCCCCAGTGATGGCTGAGAACTGCATTCACAAGCTCTTCAGCAGGGTCTGTGCCCTGCTCCAGGTTCTCAGCACAATGCCAGCCTTTGCCCTGGAAAACACCAGCTGCCTCTGTCAATGTGGCCTAGTTGGTACTTCACAATTTTGTTTTCTTGGGAGCAGCCTCAGCCCATGGAAAACAAACAAAAAACCCAAACCAGCTGACCACCACCAACAAAAAACCAATGAGATCCACCAAAAAAATCCCCCAAGACCTACCTTGAGATCCTCACTGAGTCCCCCAGGATCGCACCTCAGCTCCAGGTCACTCAGAAAATTCAGATCCTCCAGCACTGGTTTTGTGACAGAGAGCCCAGCACCAGGTGTGTCCACCTCATTACACAGCACAGACATCAGCTGACCGCCCAAAACCCCCAGGGACCTTCAGCTGACTTTCCTGGGATTTAACTTGGAGCTACAAATGGCTTCATAGTAGTCTACACAACCTTAATGTTCCAGCAGTAACTGTATCAAATTATGACTAATAGAAGATTCATTACCTGCTTTAAGTTATTTTTCTGGAAGAAAAGCGATAGAACAGGGATTCTTGGTTTGTTGTGAGTTTGCAGAGGGCCTGGCAGCTGGATGTAGGCTCTGACCACATCTAACAGAGGAAAAACAAGCCTCAGGGTGGCAAACATTTCTTTTCCATCTCTAGGTTCACAAAGTGCAGAACTAACTCCCTCTGCATTCCTTACCAAAAGCCTTACTGCTGATGTGGGAGTTACTGGAAGACTCCACTGGAAAGCAGCACACGTCAGACCAGCTTTAGCTCACAGGCCACGTGTCCAGTGTGAGACAGCAGCAAGGCAGCAGAAAGCTCCTTGGAAACTTCTTTCAAAATAACTATCCTTAAATTAGAGAAGGGATAAGAAAAAAAGATGCACTTCAGTACCCTTTCCTAAACTAACACGTTTTATCTAGACAAGCTCCAGGGACACAGATGATCTTTGAGCTCTCACAAACCACAGCGGTGTCCCCTGCAGCACCCAGTGCTGTTTGACACTTCGGGTTTCCAGATGAGCCACCCGGTGCCTGCTCACAGCAGTTTGTGGTCAGGGTCCTACACTTTAATTGTTCCAAATCAAGTGGAACATGTTTGTACCCTATTAAGCAAAGCATGCTAAGCTGTTCCATCTTGCTTCATCTCATGCTGTAACCTGGCGAAAGCAGAAGCCACGCAGAGACACCTCAGACTTGAGTTCTCTACTTATGACACCAAATCTCTGGGAGAGTTTGTATATTTAAAAAAGAATGGTTTTCTACTCTGATACTTAATGTATATAACCTAAATGCCATATTTTGGCAACCACGGCTGGTAATTCACTTATACAAGGTGCATGTTTGTGACTATCCACCCCCCCGAGGAAACCTCTGCATTCTGTAGATGTTTTTTGACCACGGGCTCCAGACCTGCCCACGGTCTGAAGGACACCATCCCCACTCAGCACACACACACTGGCTTCTTGATGTTTTACATCAGCAGCTGTCCAATCTCAGTATGTAATATCACAAGATGGACTGGCCCCCCCATTTAAGTATCCAAACCACCAAAAGAATTCATTGAGAATTACAGACTGTCTTCATTAGAAACTATTATTCCCTACATAAAGTTTACAATCAATTTAAGAGACTGTATTCCACCAAAGAATCGAATTTTGAAAGCTAGATTGTGTGACATTAATACAACTGAAAGTAAAAAATTACTCAAGAGCCCACATGAAAGGACAACATGAAGCAACAAGAACCTGATGTTGAGAGTTCTTTTTTTAAAAAAAAGTGGTTACAGATACTTAAAAGCAGGAAGTCAGCAGAAGGTGGAAGCTGTGGTTCAATCTCCAGTCTGCTGCCAGAGCACACACTCTCAAGTCTGCAAAAGCACAATCAGCTCTGTAGGTTCCTTCAGATGTGTTATTCCCGTGGCTCCCTTCCTGTTCATTACAGGACAAGCTTTATCCCTGATACTCCTCCACAGAATGCATCAACTCCTTAGATCTAAGTCATGCCCAGTGCTTAAAATGTATAGAGAGCACAGGGGTATTAAAGGACCGGTTTAGAAGGCATTTGGTTTCACATCTGAAACTTAACTTGGAACTGTGAGCATGTGCTTGGAATTTCAACACTGTCAGACTGAAATAGTTATTGGCTTAAACGTTGTAAGATAACCAAAAGACTTTTGTCCACTGTAGCAAACTGAAAAGGAACAGCTGCACAACCAGCAAAGCCTCCCCCCCACCCGAACATGTTACTGCTACTGGGGAAGGACCTTCAGATGAGGTAAGTGGGTCCAACTAACCCCCAGCTGAAGCTACAAACTGGATTGCTGGAAAAAGGAAGAGGCAAATCCTGCAGAAGCAGGATAATCCTTCTTATCATTCCAATGTCCTCCCTTACATGATGGCTCTGCCATGAAGACCTCTCTGGGGAGTATGCAAGACTTGTGACATGTCCCGTGACATGATCCATTGAAAAACTCCCCAGCCCACGGGAGGTACAAGGCATTCCCACCTGAGCTTGAAGTGTATAATAATAACTCACAAAATATTTGAGTTTAGGGGGGGGTCCCCCAGCCCCAAGGGATCAAGACCACCACTTCAACCAACAGACATGGAAGCTGCAACTACCACATTTCACTGCTGCATCCAGTGGGTGGTGACTACATATATCTTAGGATCCTTATCCTTTCTTTCCCTTTCTCTTCCCTTATACATTTTCTTAAGTGTTATTTTTATGCCTTAATGTTGTTATGCTTTAATATTGCTGTATCACTATAGATGACAGCACCCAGAAGGGTAACATACCTGTTTAACTTCGAAACAAAGTTGTTCTAAAAATAAACCCTACATATATATATATATATATATATATTTACAAACACTGATTATTTCAGTGTTGTTTCACTCTAATCCACCCCAAAGGATTTATTAAAAAGAACCTGGGTTACCCTCCTCTTCTGGGGAGGGTTGTAACAAACGTGCAGCCTCATTCTACATTTATCAGCCTAGTATATACCTGCCAGTCTTTGGTTCATAGCCAGGGAGTAAAGATGGGCTGCTCTAAGAATTCAGACATGTCCAGTTTCAGGTGATTCTTACTGAAGAGAAGAGCCCAGCAGTGCCTGGGCAATGAAGGTACACAGCTTCCTACAAGTGACATATCAAGAGAAAGGAGTAAATAAAAGAAGCTCACACCTTCTCCCCCTAAAACCAGCCACTCCAGCCATCCAAACCCACCCCCCAAGCAAAAACCACACGCAATTGCTTTTTAAATAACAGTGCTATGATGAAGCAGTGAGTCTTCAGACACTCAAGTGAAAAATCAGTGCTGGAGAGCCTGTGATTTCAGCATTTGGCTGCACACAGTGCTGCTGTGCTTGACAGAAATAAGGTAGGAGGGAGGGACCAGTAAGGGGCAAACCAAGCTGAAAACTCTGGTTGGAAATAATGACTCCCTAACATTTTTGTTTCAAGGCCTTTTATATCTTTCACAAACCTTAGCTCTGAGTATCAAGAGGTCATTTTCATGCAGTCATTCTCACAGAAAGCCACCACATCCAAGGATCCCCCTTGGCAAGGTGTGAACTGACATGCTAGAAACTTCTCCAGCAGTTTCACAGAGCCAATATTCCTGAACCATCAGATAAAGCACAACTTGGCCTTCAGAATTCACCTCCCCCTTTCCTTTCCTTAAATAGACATACACATCTAGGCTAAGTTCCTGAACTTCTTACTAGGGCCAAAGAACCCTAGTCCTAGTCCTGGACTGAAAATTAAAGAATAGTCCTTCTCAGACATTTAAGCCACAAGTTTCATTTTCAAAGGAAAAATAACAGTAAATGAAAGACAAAGTGTTCAGATTTATTTGGAAATTCACAGTTTCTAATGGCACTACAGCTCTGTAGTTACATACTCTTGTTCCACAACACTGGATGCTGCACTCTGGTGGTATGTATTATTCTAATCCAGGTTTGACACCCTTCTGAATTCAGGTTCAATACGTCTGGTTCATGTGCTCTGACTGGCTAATTGTGCAGATCAACTCCGAAAGTACATCACTTTAAAGTATTCAAAAACTAACAAGAAAGCAGCAAAAAAAACAAAGTCTTTAAATAAGTCACATTACATACAATACCCAGGAAAGGCATTAGATCTGTTAAAAAGGGTACCACTAAAAGTGCTCAATAAGTTAACTTATTTTGTACAACGTGAACCTGTAACACCTGTCAAAAGGAATAACCTTTTGTTCCACTCATTCAGAATCACACTGAACATTTTAGCAACCACACATCCTATAGTATCCAAATATACAATCACAGTCAAAATAAAAAAAACACTTGAATATGAAATACCAACCATACCAACACTGCACATTAGTTAGCCAATACAAAAGCAAACGTTACGGGAACACCCGCAGTGAACCAGCCCGACCGCTCAGACTCCCAGGCTATGCAAACTCAACACACCCAGAGCCGGCTCCGAGGACGGCCCGGCTGCACCAGGCTCACCCTCCCGTTCCTCAGCTGAGCTTCCACTGAACTCAGCACAACAGCAGCGAGCATTCTTCATCCACCTCCTTCAGAGAACTGCAGCAGGCCACTGAGATGGCAAACGCATTCATCAGCCTCAGGTTCCACCGCACACGGGAAGTCCTGGAGAGCCACCGTCACTGATTTTGCACAGACTACAGCTCACGTTTGTGACTGAAGGTGCAATTAAACACAGCTACCAACCCTGATGACATATTTTCCTCAGAGCTTGCAAAACCAGAATCTAGTCAGGCAAGTCCATCTATTGGTATTTTTACAGTATCCTGTCCACATTACCGAGTCCAGCTGAAGGCCAACACCTGTCCCTTCACAGCACTGTAGTGTTGCATCTTCAAAAAAAGCTAGAGAAATTACAAAATAAATCAAATGACAAACAATTGTATCTCCCCTCTTCCAGTGGCATTATAAATAGACAAAAGGCACATAAATATGGGAAGGTGCAAGAAATAGGAACAAAGCTAAAGGAAGAGGATTAGGCTTTTATCCCTATTCCACCCAACAAACTGGGTTTCAAAAAATCTCTGTCCCAGGAACTGTGAAAAAAAACCTTTATAAAATGAACCCTGCCCTCCCTCCCCACAAAGCTGTTCTCATAGGAAATTATCAGCCTTGTAAAGCTGCAGCTTATAGCCAAGATTGACACAATCCCATCTATTTAAAAAGGCAGAAACCAAATTTCTGAATACTTTCCAATTAGTTGAGCTCTTTGTCTCCCACTAGCCTCCCACAGAATACCACAGACTGTTCTCAAACGAACAAACACTCTCCTGTTTGAGAAGTTCAGCTAGTTTTAGATGTGTCCAGACACTGTCGTGACACCCAGTGTTCCCACTGTTATATCTTTGTTTCCTTTGATTATGTCATGCAGGCTTGGCATTGACCCCGACTTAGTCTGTATTAGAGTTTTTATGAGCTTCCCTTGGTCTGAAACTTTCGACCGTCTTCGCTTTATAGCCCTCTTCTCAGTTTTTGTCTTTTGGGTCTGTCCATTGCACAGACTCGTACACGCTGAAATGCCACAAAAATAGGACTCCTCAGACTGCGATGACGTTTCGGAGCTTCCTTCAGATGGAGGGCCCTTGTATGAAGAGTGATAAACTTCCCCAATGTTAGAGAAGTCCCTCTGGTTTGTGAAGGGCTTCCTTCCTTTGATTTCCCCATTAGCTATGGGATGCACAGGCTCCGTTGTTGGCTTAACAGTCTCTGGCTTTTCACTTTTGTATTTGCAACGCTTTTTCTGAAACCACAAGTGAAAAAGAAGAAACAGTGAGGTTCTGGAAGCGAAGCAGAGCAGCCAAGACACCCATCCATCACCTGCCAGCACAAACATCTCAGCCCCACCAGCCCTCCCACCCCACCCCACCCCACCGTACCTTCTTCTCTGGGGAAAACTTCAGAGGTTCTACAATGTACAGATCCTCTGGATCCACTGTAAGAGAGGAAACGCACACTTAGCAGCCCTGACACTGCCAGCTCTAGAGCAACACAATCCTAAGTCAAGAGCAGCACAACAAAATATTCCACTTATCAGCCACATTTTTTCTCCCTTTTTAAGTTAAGAGGGCACAACACAAACACTGAAGTGAGGGGAGCACACAGAGGAATTCCCCTGTGCTGTCATGACACCTGCCAGTGGCACACACTTGAATACAGGTGACTTTCTGATAAATTCAGCTCTGGGAGAGGTGCAGAGAACATCCTTTAGGGAAAAGGAACAGGAGTCAGCAAAAGCCGAAGTCTAAGAAAACAAACCAGTGTAAGAGTGTTTAACATGCAGCCTGACCCTGACAGGACACAAGCACTTGCACCTATCAAAGCCACAGACTGGCATGAGACCAGTCCAGCATTCCTCTACCAACGCTTTGTAAATCGTTCTTCCAAGATGAAGCTGGGGAGAATTCAGGAAAAGTGTGGTTTTTCAAAAGAGAAAATAAAATAGTATAGGCCTTAGCTAGTCTTTATTACCACACATTTCCACCTCAACTTATGAGTTTTCATGCAGTTTCATTCACAGTACAAAAACCTGTGAGGCGAGTTTGCTGCACCCAAAGAACAGTGTCAGCTGCATACTTGGTAATTACTATAATCTGCAACACTTGTTTTTGCATGACAATGATGGCCTAAAGAAATCAAAATTCAGTTGTCCCAAGTCTAACATGAATACTGAAAAGACCAGATTATTCCTCATACCCAAGCCAAGTTAAGTCGTCTAAATTTTTTTACTACAGTTGCTAAATTTGAATCCTAAATATCTGCCAAGTTTCAAACAGACTATCAGGACTTCTGAAAAGTAGGGCACTCAGACTTCCCACGTCTGGCACTTACAAGAAAAAAACTACTCTGCAAGCTTCACAGCTTTGCAGACCTGAGTGCCTGCATGGATTGCTACTAACCCCAAGAAAACACGTGCAGAGCAGAGCAAAACTGATGTCAAAAATTGCATTTAAGGTTTTAGCATAATTCAACACAGTTCCGTGAATACCTGGTAATTTGTTCACAAATCACCTTGTCCCACAGAACACATACATGAACCACATGCACACTGTGCAGCACTCAGAGTAACACTAGAAACTAGATGTACAATATGAATGATACCTTCTTTACCAGCTAGCTGAAAAGACTGCGATCTGACCAGTGGAAGAGAAGTTCTTCTTTTCAAATTCATATCATCATAGGAGGAAAAACACCTAGGAAATTCCAGAAAGCGTTTTTAACACATTTTTCTCAGTACTTTGTCACACATATTTTTCATTAGGAAGCATTTTTGGTAGAAAGACAGAACTGAGGTGCCCAAGAGAGCCTGGCAATCAGACACAGTATTGTGTTTGCAACAGGTTATCAAGGCACGTTTAGTAGCCCCAAAATTCTTCTAGGAGAGTGTTACTACAAAGCAGTAATGGCTCTTTGCCAACAATTTTGAGTGTGCAGGAAGAAGATTCAGAATTAAAGCAGAAGTGCCAGTACCAGCAGACTGTGGAAATACCAAAAAAAGCTGCAAGAACAATTAAGTTTCAAATATAAATCCATTACCTTTTGGGACTAGGGTAGTGATTGCTTTTGGGAATCTTTGAGAGGTAATCATCACAGAACTGAGAAGGGCTCCTGCACCGCTGCACAAAAAGCACCAAGCCCAGGATGAGACAAAGAACCAGTGAAATCACCAGGTAGGTCTGTCGATCAGAAACCTGCAGAAATTGGATAGAGTTATTAAAGACAGAATAATTTTGTGACAACTATTTTTGTGTTTAAAACTTTAAAAGGCAAATAACATGTTCTCAAGGCACTGTCCTTCAGTTTCACTTAACACTTGTTCAAATTGGAGCGATTTTTCAGAGGTTTGATGCAGTCTATTGGCTGTGCAGTATTCAAGGAGTGAAGGCTGAATCCCACTACCTGCTAACACAGGACAGTATTTCACTGCTGACAGTACCAGCATAACTAGAGAAGCTGCCACTCCTTGTAATGGGGTACCTGAAAGCAATATACTGCCCATAGAAAAGCATGCTCAGAAGGTAACTTCTCTGGTTTACAGTTGACATGGATGCAACTATAGCAAATCTAAGTGATGCTTTTCATCAGCTGACACTGAAGTACTTCACAGAACACCATTATAATCACTTGATTCAATGTGGTTTCACTAACCACAGCACTCATGAACAGGAGCTTAGCCAGCTAGGCATCAACGAATGAGTCTCACTAAGGGTTAGAAAACAGCTCAAGGGAGGTCTCTGGCAACAGGCACAAAATAAAAAAGGTCATGTTTATGATACTGCTTGAAATGCCAGGCAGGAGAACATAAACATTTGAGACAAGACATTCCCAGTATTGTTGCCAAGATCCCCCTAACCTCTAAAGATGACAATATCCAGTGAGGAATGCAGAAAGGTGCCTTAGCTCAGACTACAGCTATGGGGCTAGTGGGGCTGTAGTAATTATTACCAATTCTGCTGTGTAATTATTACCAATTTGAGTAGCTCAAGCTACTCAAATTTGTAGCTAAAAGTTTAGGATAAAGCAAGCTGAAAGCAACACTACAGACAACTTAAAGCTTCATTTAAAGACTGTGGTCTCTTCAAACAGAGATCTGTTCATGCATCTGTTTCCTCTGAGTCCTCGTGCCACGCTGCTGAATTGTAATTACCTCCCGTTTGAGCTCGGCCACTGTCGCTGACAGATTGGAAGCCAGCTGGGTCATGTTGGTGAGCTGTGCTTGTAACATCTGGATTGCTTCTGTCTGACGCTGATCCTGTGTTAAAGAGAGTCATGGTCATGCCAGTGCTTGTCAGGTTCCCACTATCACATGCACTCGTGTGTTCAGTTCGTGTTCTGTCTGTCTGATACAGCCAGAAACTCTGCAGCCACATGACTCATACAGCATTGTTTTCAGCGCAGCTTTATGTAACATTTTGACTTGTCAGATAACATTTCGTAAAGTCATGCCAAGTGCATTTCATTACAGTGACTTGTGCTGCCCTCATTGCAGGCAGTGAGCAGCCAGCTCCAGGCAGGGGCTGTCAGGAGGCTGAGGACTGCCACGTCACAGAACACACATGCACAGCACCAGGCACAGCTCCAGTCTAAGGGCTGACACAGAGCTCCTGTCCCAGGATCAGGCAGCCAGTCATTTAATGACAGGAGCCAGGAACAACTTTGGAGATGCCCCCTGGAAAGAGCCCTAACAGGATTCTTAATCCTATAAGAAATTAAGGAAGGTGAGCAGAATATCAGGGAGATAACCAAGAGGAAACTGACCAGCACTGATACTCTTCAAAAAAACAGAAGAGAAAAGAGAACACATTTGAAGTTGCCATTTTCTTCACTGTTGATGTATGAGCAAACTACAGGCCTGGGACTGCACTTCAGAAACTTTCAGACAGTTTGGGACCAAGCCTGCTATGCCACATGCACAGCTGCTTCGGTGAATATTCAGCACAACCATACAGGCTGTATTCCACAGCTGCTCAGAAGAGCCAGGATGGCTGAGTAAGGAAAACCCACGTTTCAAAGAATGAACTAAAGTTTTTGTTACAGGAATTACACTTTCAAATGCAAATTTCACCAAAGTCATTACTGTACCCCTCTGCCTTTCTGTAAGTTAGGTCTCTTCAGCAGAGAAGTTGTCTATCTATACTTTAAATCAGATATGAAAAACCAACCAAGTTAAAAAAACATTGTTTTGAATATAGCTACAATCAAGAAACAAGGGCTGAGGCTGACCTGTATGACTTTTTCATTGACAAAGACCGAAGAGTTTTAGCCATTATCAGCTGACAATTTATTTTTATTTAACAAAATCAGAAAATAGAGCTGGGAATGGCCTTATTCTAAAACAACTGGGAACATACATAAAAATTTTACTACAGAGGAAAAAAACAGGGCAGCATGGGATGGATGCTTGTAAAAGACAGATATACAGCTCAACTGAAAGAGGATTTCTCCATCTCCTTGCAACTCTTCATTAAAAGTAAACTTTCTTAATTAGGAAAACACTTAAATACTCCAACAAGCCATACCTGCTCTTCTGCTATTCTTGAGGTGTTCTGAAGTTTTATTATTGTTTTATTGAAAGCCTTCTGCATTTCTTCCATTTGCTTTCGGTACCTAAAACAAAGAGCATGTAAGTCTGAAATACCAGTGCATAAAACTCCTCAGCTTAGACTTGTCTTCAGAAAACGTGACTATGCCAGTGAAAAACCTCTCTTTGCTCAGAGAAGTTTTATTTAAATATCAAGTGGCATTTGCTTTTAAGTTTCACACATAAAACAGATGTGTCTTTATAAGGGTTTTTTTTGTTTGTTTTTTTCCCCAAGGTTAAAATCAAATCTATTTCAACACCTTGGAATTTAGTGCCAATTTATTTGAATTCACACTGGAAACACTGACTGCCAAGACAGACAACACAACAGTAAGTATAACGAAGAGCCCCTTCCTTGGAACCAATTCTGAAATCAGTCCATTTCACCATTCTCCTGTGGCTAAGGAGCATCACAGATAAATACTAATATAGATACATCCCTCACAGAAAGCTCTTAGTTCCTTCTCCCACACTCATTTATTGAACAGGAGTTATTACAGATGGGTAACACGGTAGTTTAAGTGGAAATAATTCCATAAAGAAGGCATTGTAGGTCTGTGGCATTCAATTTTAAAGCAACAGAAGGATGTGCCCTTTTGTTGAAAGGATTAGGGATAGGATTAGTGCCTACATCCTGGCAACACTTTATCCTTTTAAAAAACCCGCAGCAACAGTCCTCAAAACAAAATGTGATTGTATCTGAAATACAAAGAGGGAACCTCTGCCACACACAGACAGACATCTGGGGCTCCACAGGCTTAGTTACTTCCCTCAGTTTTCCGTAATGCTTTATGCTGTGATTTACACTCTACCCAACTTCCCCTGTGTTACTCTCCATATAGGTATGTTCCCTTGTGTCAATGGCTAAGACCATCCTCAGACTTACCTCTGACTGAGTTCTTCCAAATAACGGCTGCTGAGAGACATGTTGACTTCCAGGGCTTTTATGCGATTATTCAAGCGCATGAAGACGGACTCCTTTTGATTGGATCCATGAACGAGGTTCCCATTAGCATAGCCCAGATCTGTTGAATTCTGCAGTTCAGCATAGAAGTCTGTTGCTGTTCTCTGTGGTCCCCCCGAGACTGGAATCGCCATTAAAGCTTCTTCAGCTGCCTGATCATCCTCCTTCGTTTCGACAGGCACAGAAGATTCGACGGGAGGCAAAACAGGTTTCTGCACTTCTGGAGTGCTCTCCTTTCCCTCCCCAGCAACACTGGTTACTACATCCACTGTATTTTCAGGCTGCAGAACAGTTTTTGTAGGCTTTGAAATCACTGGAGTAGCCACAGTCTCTCTTGTGCTCATCTCCTTTACCTCAGTGACCACACTGGTCTCAGAAGCAACAGGGCTTTCTTCTACAACCGAGCTTTCAGCCTTTTCTATTTCAGCACTGATCTCAGGTACATCCACCTGGGGAGTCCCCTTCAGTGCTACCTGGCCTGCATCTTCTTTTGCAGGCTCCAACACCACATCTGTTGTGGGTGATGGCTTAACTGGAGAAGTAACTTCCAAGAGCAGGGACTGAGAGACAGTTTGAGGATGGCTGGGCTCCAGTTCAATCGACTCTGTGGTCTCGTTCCTTGTCTCCTCATGGACCGCACTGCTCAACACAACTGCGGCAGGAGATCCAGACGGTCTCTCAGCTTTGCTGTCCAGTGGCTCAGGGAGAGGCTCATCTACTGACGCTGAGACAGGCTCGGTCAGAGCCGCCTGTGGCTGCTGCACATCCACAGGGTGAGCTGGCCCTTCCTTGGCTCCAGTTTTACTGTGCTGCCGGTGCAGCGCTGCTGCCACCGAGCACCACTTAAACAGGTACTCCGAAAACGTGGAAATACAGCACACTGCTGCCATGTCACAGCAGTACTGCTCTGTCTCGAGTTCAAACCAGCTCGAGGATTCCTCTTCCTGCTCATCGCTGGACAGCAAGGTTACTGTGGACTGGCTTGTATCTTCTTCATACTCTTGTACGAGCTGAACAATAGGACTTTCTTTAGTCAAATCCACCACTACTTGCTCTTTATCTATCTGTGGAATATCTGTAGTAACAAGTCTACAACAAAACAGTTAAAGACAGGATGTTAATTCAACAGTTTTATATGCCTGCTCTGGAAGACTGCAAAAGTAGGAGCTTTTAGAAAAATCAGCAAGGCTGTCTGGTGACCAAAGGCCAATTTGGAGACAGTGAGAAATTCTCTAAAGTAGTGTTTTATCTGGTTCTTCAGTCTCAATTTGCAAACAAATTATTTCAACCCTTGCTTCTGAAACAGAAGCCTTCTCAGTCAGATATTGCCCCTTTCTCACCCTTGAAAAAGGTCACCATTTCAAATATGGCTAAATTCTTACACAGCAAACATCTTACTCTGCTGCTGCAGAGTAAGCAGAATGCAAATGCAGGAATCTCAGCCTTCCCACTGAACTTCCTCAGTCTCTCAACAACCAGAGTACCAGAAAACCGTAAAACCTCCAAATATAGCACAACTCATGTCTTAACATTTAAGAGGTAGAGTCTTGGATCTAAGTAGCTAAATCAATTCTCAACAATTGTAATCAAGTGAAAAAAAAGCCCCAGAATCTATATACAACTCCTCTTCCCAACGTAATTCTGTGTATTTGCATATGAACTTTCATTAAGGACAGTCTAGCAAAAACGTAAGCTTCTAAACGTGAATTTTTGCCAGTATAATTTAGCTGAAGTTTCAGCAATACAATTTAATGCTTAATTAGTCTCCCTTGAAGGACACAACCACAAAACCTGGACCAATATTAAGTCAGTTGCTGTACCAAAATAAAACACGTCACAATGTTTTGTTACAGAAATACATATAAACCATAACTAAACCAATAAATTCCCCTGGTTAGTAACAATGCCACACTACCAAACACTTGTTTTTGCACTTATGTCTGTAGCTGAGCATTCTGGTACCCAAGATTCCAAACTGGTCCATGTTAGTCTCTGCTAGGAACACGTTACAGAACGCCCATCACCAACCACTTACTCTGGTGAAGGAACAGGAGTTGGTTCCGGCAGTCTTGGTGCAGCTGTTGAAGTTGCAGGAGTGGCAGTGACATTTTCAGACACACTTTTGTTCCCTGCTGCAGGATGGAGGTAAATGTGAACATTAAAATTCAAGAACCATCTTTGTTTCCAAAGAATTTGAAGTCTGGGTTTGTTGCTGGGGTTTTTTTGATTATTAACTGCACTATCAAATTCATTGCAGATGTCATTCAAAGTTATCTGAATGAAAGTGCTGTCACTTTACAAAGATGATGTTGTGGACAGTCTCAGAATACTTCCAGAAAGAAGCAGCACATTAGACTTTACAACTTAAGCTGGGTAACAAAGAGTAAAGGTCTCTGAACAAAACTGAACAGGCCTATGTGTCAACTCTGTATCAGTTCCTTTCTCAGCAAATTTGGCATCTTTGTTCCACTTTCACAGTAAGTAGGATAAGAATTCCATGACATTAATCAGCTGTGCCATAAAAGGTGGAAAAAGTCACTTAAACATAAATCATCCAACTCTTCACAGAAACATTAAACAAGACAATAAGGAGAAATTAAAAATTTACAGAATGCTTTTCAGTACAGAAAACAACCATCAACAAAATACCTTCTGCTTCAGTTGACTCTTCCGTTTTGGCTCCGAGCATATTAGCAGCAATGTTCACCATACTGAGGATAGCATCTGAAAGAGACAACAGCTACTCAACAAGGACACACTCAGAGGGCCCAGACATCAGAAGCACTGAGCAATCTCCTATTTTGCAATACTTGCTTGAAAGGAATCACAGTATAAAAGACATAAAAAAGGCCTAGTCATTCTATTATGCTGGACGTAGCTGTTCTTTTAAAGGGTAAGTTAACAAGCTGGAAACCTGTACCTAACCTTTACCAGCTGGACCTTCTAACACCAGCAAGAAGTGCTGATCATCAGTGCACTGATACCAAGGAATAGTAAAATAAACAGAATACTTAAGCATGCAGCTTGCTGACAACTTGAGTATGAGAACCTCTGAGGCAGGTCCTAAGCCGGAAATTTAAAGCTTGAACACTCAAATGGAAAAGCTCTTTTCTCATAATAGAACCAAAGTGAGCCAAGAAATGTCAGGACTGGTAGAAGACTGCAGAATACTTTTTATGAGATTAAATGTCTGGGAATCCCTGAACCTCCTCCCCAGAGGACCCTCTTCCTCAATGCTTGTTTAAGACAAATGATGCAAAATGGAAGTCTATCACTTTTGTCTAAGCATGTGCATATAAGAAAACCACCACAGAAAACCCCACAAACTCTACTCCTTCCAAAAGAGGAACACTGACTACCCTGCCAGAGACGAAAGGTCTCAACAAGAAGACCCACTAAATAATGATCACTGCACAGTGTTTCAGGAAGACAGCTGAGCACGATCAGCCAGAGATGTTTCAAATCTTTTCATCTTTGCTGTAGTATTCTAAAAAACTAATAGAAAAGTCACTGCATTTTTTAGACAGTGAACATGAACTTGCAATACTGCCCTTACAGACAGATCATGTGAATATGCATCATCAGGACAGCCTGAAAGCAGAACGTTTGAAAGCCACAGATAAGAGATAAGCAGTGTCAGGGAAGAATTTATTGCTTTCTCTCATCTGTAAGAGACTAACATTTTGGAAGAATCTGCCTTTTGCACTATGCCCCTTTTGAAAACTGTTATAAGCTGTGAATATTCCTAGCCATGACCTTTTTATTCTCAAGAGACAATCATTTTCTAGGAAACAGTATCAGAGAATTCTGTAACTCTGCTCCACTATGGGATGAAAGGAAAGCTTGAGCCCAGACAGCATTAACTGAGTGCAAATCTACATTACAGGAACAAATCTTCATTAGCTGAGACAGAAGGAAGAGCAGAACAGTGTAAGAGCTCCTTAGAAAAAGTTGTGTGGAGCTGATACCAGCCTGAATAATTCAGCAGTTAAGAATGCCATTAAAACTGAATATTCACTTATTCTTAGCAAAAAAAACCCTACACTGCAGGTTTTCCAATGGGAAAAGCAAGAAGAGACAGTCAAGAACCATTAGTTCTCTCTCTCAAAAAAACAAACCACAAAGCAAAGCCCTTATGAAGAACATAAATTACAATATGTACATAAAGCCTTCTCAGAAACAGTATTCTCCATTCCTCCCTTTCAAGCTGTACACAAAGTAAATCTTTATACTGTCTCCTATAAATAAAGCACATTAAACAGAGATTTCCAAGTTCCAAACAGTTAAGGTTCTACAGCCCTTTAGTACTGCCTACTTACAGCCCTGTGCAACATCCACATTACCTGAAGTGCTCAGGATCCGTAAGTACAGAAAGTTTTCACAAAATAGACATCCTTAGAAATGGAAAGTTCTATTTTTAGAACACTCTAAGATTGATATCCCCACTTGAAATTGTCATTTATTCCTATGAAACTAAACAGGAATCACAATACATTGTTTCAGCAGAACATGAAATTTGTAGATGTTGCATGACAAAATGTCATTCTACTTTGAATTAACTCGCCTTGTTTTAGCACAGCAATAGTTTTTCTAATAAATCATACTCACTTGTTGCAGAACCAAGAAGATTTTTTGAAGATTTTTCTTCGCCTGTGTTATAATCCAACAGATAATCTATATAAAAAGAGGAACACTTGTGACTATCAAAATTAAATGGGTCGTGGACAGAGAATACAAACCTCAAGATTTAACATTTCATTATGTCAGTTTGACAGCATGAAAGTAAAACTACTGAAATAAAGCTGGAGGTCAGATTCAGGGGCTCCCCAGGATTCACAAGACAGCTGCAGCAAACAACTCATTGAGCTTCACAGAGGCTGGAGGTAGACGGTTTCACATTTTTCAACTAAAACACCAAGTCTGCAGCCAAAATAAGCTCCTTCCCAATTGCTTGTAGCATTGATGATAAACAGAAAATGGTCTATGGGCACTAAGTATAAATCTGTTTTGTGTGAGCTGCTTTGATTATTTTAGCAATCCTTGAGTACTGTCAGCACATGAAGAAATTTTTGTCTATTCTGCCAAGTGAAATAGAGACTTATTACGAGCACTTTAAAGCAATCTCCCACATAGTTACATTTAAACAAATTGTTTAAAACTTAAAAGGACTGTTGGAAGAGCCCAGAACACTGTCAACAAGGTACACAGTACATTTAACAGTCAAATCTTTTATCATAACCAGGAAACAACAAGCCACCAGACCAGCACAGGAGATGTGAGAATGGCTGAAAAGATGCACAAAATATTTGTTTACCATAATCTTCATCAAAGAGTTCTTGCCGTTCAGACTGATACTGAGAATCTGCTATTTCTTCATACTCTTCAACCATGCTAGTACCAAATACCCTGTGAACAAAGTTTTAAAAGAAAACCTAATATTAGCCTATTAGTTATGTAATTGTGTTACCTAATTGATAAGCACTTTTACTTTTATGTAGCAAATTAATTAGAAACACAGTAGTTGCATTCAGTTAACCCAGCTCGAGCAGGAGGTATGTTTATTTTCTCAACATTGTATCCACAAAGTCCACTGCAGGCTTTTAAATGCTGAACCAAAACAAAACCCTGTTTTTCATTCTACTATTTCCAGAGTCTTTTCTTCCTTTTTAAGTCTAACTCACACCTAGACCTCCTTGTCTTAAGCTCTCCAGGAGCTCCTACACCTCCTCTTCGACTAACTTCAGGAGTACCTATTCATAACTACTTCACTTTGCACACTATCTTCTCTTTGACCTGTTCTGCCAAAACTAAACCAAATCAATCCAATTTAAAGCAGTCTTGTGAAGTGAAAATATGGTTTGACTTATACCACTGCAGAGTTCCCAAGTTCAAGACCTGTTTTTTTAGGAGCAGAGCAGAGGCTGATGGTCCTCTGATCCTCAAACACACAGGTGTTTCTGCTTGGATATTCCAAGCATTACTAACTGCAAGCATCTAGAGTGCCAAAAAACACAGCAGCTTTCCAAAAGCACTCACCACACCTGCTGTTTTTAGTTCCCCGCTTGCTCCCTGTTTTGCTTCGTCAGCCTTGAATGCTCATGTCCTTCTGTAAAGCTGCTCCTGTTCCCTTACATTCCCCCCTTCAAATTATAAACTATTCCTTGCACACTGGAGAACCAAACCAAAAGATTCAAAGCTTCTTTAAACAGACATGAAGGACTCCAAACAGCAGAGAGGTTAAGCAACTACTTCAATTCACAATATAACTTTAACTGAAAACTGGAATTTGTTGCTCAAAGACAAAGCAAAACAAAAAATATTACCTTATGAGACTTAACGGACAAAAATGTTCTGATCCAAAATGTGATATCAACTCCACCTAAAGAACAAGATGTATTTAAAATAAAACTCCAAAAGACCTGCAGAGTCAAGAGTTCATTAACATACACATTCAACCTTGAAATTCCAAGCTTTGTTTACTCAAGGGATTTGCAGGCTGCCCACAGCAGAAAAGACCAAAAGATTTATTCTTGCCATGCATTAAAGCGCTGAGTCGCAGCAGAGAACACCCCAAGCCCCAAGCATTCACCATTCCAAAAGAAGAGGTTGCTAACCTTTATGTACTTGATGAACATCTGAAGCGAGAGAAGGGAAAGGAGAAAAAAAAACAAAAAACAAAGATGTCAGTACAAAGGCTGAACACACATGCCACAGGCAACTACAGAGTTTGGCTGGGTTTAATTCAGTACTACAAATGCCTAAGACGGCAAGCTGTGCAGGATTAAGTTGCAATGCTACACCTGCCTTGGGTAGCAAGATTTTTTAGCCCTTGTACCTTGCAGAGTCGAAGGTTACATGCAACGAGTGTTTTATTGAGTTATAAGTTTAACTTGAGTTATTCAATTTTTCAGGGCAGCATGACTGAGGACAGAATACTGAAGTGTGTTAAATATTCTAAGTGTATTTTTTCTTTCCCTTGAAGAGCACAGACTACAGAAAGTGACTCAAAAGGAGAAATAACCCCACATTGCATGCATTTGTGTCCTGCTGCTGCTTCAAGTTCAGTATAACTCTTCTGCAAACTGAGGCACGACTAGAGAAATAATAGAGCATCTGAGGACAGACTTGGAAGCTTCAGTTGTCCGTGTATTTCTAGTGCCACCTTGACTACACACTGGTATTTACTCTGATTTAATTTGCAGAATACATTTATTGAACTACTATGTAGACACTACCACTAAAGGAACTGTAATAATCTACAAGTGAGATGAACTACTCCCATAAAAGCACTCTTACAAAAAAAATTCCATTGTTTTTGATAAAAGTTCAGTAGGCCAAGTCAAAAAATTAAACTTGTTTGAAAAATGTTTGGACTCTCCTTCTGTAGACTACACACTCAGAACCTGAACATTTTTTACCCTGCTATATTATTCAAGGCACAGCACTGTGTCCACCAAGGGATTAAGTGCTGAAGCATCTACTGGAATTCTGGAACTTCAGTGACAAGCAAGATTCGAGCTACCTTGAGGCATTAATTCAGCCAGAAAACAGAATTAAAAATAAATGAAATCTTTATTCTGTGACTCATGCAGAATTTCTGGGTAGAGAAGTTAAACAACTATCATTCAGAGCTGCTTCTTCATGAAAGCACAAAGTGTAATTCAGTAGCACAACTAAATATTGGGGTTTTTTTTTGGCAGCACCATAATTGGCAGATAAACACATCACTGGAGGGGACCTAAAAGATCTGTATTTTATTTGAATTTAAACCTCTGCTACATCCCCCTATTTTACATCCCTGTTCAAGTATCACATTAATTATTTATGGAGTTTTATTCTCTTTGAGTCTCCTGAATAAATGCAAGCTATTTTGAAGGTGGGGATATCATGGCAATGCTCCAGTAGCAGTGAGCTTAAATGACTTGCCTCAAAACTGCAGTCTGAATCTCTTGATGAGGACCAAGATTCAAACATTTAGTCTTTCAGGTTCACTTAAAAACTGTACAGCAGGATACAATACAGAAATATCAAGGAAGACACATATCCTGATCTGTGCTCCAGGGAGTGAGACAGTACATATATCTGTGTATAAAGCAGGTACAGCCAAGAGACAAAATAGGTCGAGATTCTTCTCATCTTACATTCAGGGGACAGTTGGTTAAGTCAAACAGAATAGAACATTGTCTGGATTTTTCTTAATTTAGGTATCAGCTAAGCACGCACTTGGACACAAGGCAAGAGGCGCCTCCCAAGACCCTCTCAGTGTCAGAGGCTTGTGCCTGTACATGGCCCACACCACTGGGGCCACTAATGAACCCAGGGCAATTAATGGGAAGGCAGGCTTGGCTAACACATTTCTCTGGGTGCTGTTACACAGGGAAGGCCCAGCAAACCCTTCCATCCCTGACAAGCATGGATACTTTTGCAGTATTAAGTTACCTTAACATATTTTGCATACATCTGTTCATCCAGAGGAAAGCTTTGGACATTCCTCTCGTCTCTGGCATGGAAAGTACCTAATTTAATCCACTTGTTTGTTGGATACCTGGAAAGGAAACAATGGAGTCAGCTAATGAAATGCAAGAACACAGTGTTTACAGACATTTGCTGAGGCTTCCCAGAGAAGGAATAATTTTTTCTTTCCAGTTGCACAGTAACAGCAACGTGCTTTTTATGGAAAGAAGAGATGCAATATAAAGTAGTCCCAACACAAAAACTCAGCAGCACCTCTTCACATACTTAAAACAGTGTGCAAGCCCTTGAAGGACAAAACCCTCTACTTGATCCAGTGACTGAAATTCAGCCAGTCTACAATAAAGTATCTGGAACTAAAAAAAGCCCCCTCAAAGGAACAGTGAAGAACACACCATGTGACAGGTTGTAAATACTGCTGTAAGCAAGCAGTAAAACACTGAGCAAAGCAGAGTTAGAACTGCACAACAGACCAAGTGCTGAAAGTCCAGATCTACATGCTTTGAGCACCCAAAAAGAAACTGAGTTTTTTTCTGATGCACTGTGTCAGTGTCTGCTCTTTCATAGCCCAGAATCACCTGCTCAACCCCAAAAAGCAGTAGGGGCACAACACCACCTGAAACATCATAAAGCCACCCTCTGAACAGCCATTTGGGCAACCTGTAGGATTTTTTTACCCCTTTCAACTCCTCAATGGTGCACTATTTTTTTCTTTTTAAATAATTTGGAGATTTTTTGGCAGAGTTCATTGAAGGCACCTTAAACCACATGAAAATGGTCTGAATGACAAGACAGGAGACAGCCCACAATGTCAGTAGCATTCTGTTAAGGAATGTTCATTTTATAATCTGCTATCCACTGCTTAGATACTATATAAATTCTGCTCCTTCATTGCTACTTGTCAAAAGGATTTTCCTTTTCATTTTTATGGTGGCAAAGGAAAAAAAGGCTAAATCTGATAAAATATACACACAAAAGGAAAATCCATGTAATTTCACAATACATTACACTTTGCATAATAACAGGCATACACAGACCATGTTCTTTGAAGCCTTGTATCTAATAATTATTTCATTTTTCATTCAGAAAGGTAAATTTCAATAACATACCTGTCACTAATTGACACCAGAAAGTCTTTAGGAGTGGAAGAGAATAATTCATGATTTGCAATGTCAAACTGCTTTACTTGGACTGGTTCACAGAGCTCAACAACAAACCTTAAAGACAAAAAGGAAATATTTAAAAAAAAAGACAAAAAAAGACTTTTCCTTTCACAATTACAATCCTCAGCCCTTCACCCCATTATTGCTGCAAAACCACAGAAATGCTGCAGAGTAAGAAGGCAACAATTGTTGCTCCCTTCAGAATCATTAGTGGTATTTTCCTGAATATCCACCTTAGTGTTACTTCTCAATAGCAGAGCCAGATTTCTATGGGAGACATAATAGAGCATCTCGTGCTACTTCTGTCAAAGTTCCTTACACACCCATTTCAAGCAGCAACACACCAAGGTCAAGTCAGTCCCACAGGATAAACACATTCCCATCACAATGGAAAAATGTAATCACATGAGCAAGCCTCAGGAACCTACCAGATTTTAGTACTGCAAGGATTCAGCATGTAAAGGTCCATGTTTTCCATCAAAATAGCTGAAGTACTCTGCATAAAGAAGAGGATTGGTATTTTAAATTGCATGGTAGACACCAACACAGCATCAAGGATTTCTTCCTGCTTTCCAAAAATAACTCTGATATTAGGTATGCAGACTAATAACCAAGTTTAATAGCATTCTGAGCAAGATAATATAGAGGACACAGTAAACCATACTCCTTTGGAGCCATCACAGATTATTTACTAAGGTGAGATGTTTAACACAACTTGGTTCAGTTGTTCATCTTCTGTAATAAGCAGACTCTGCTCCTCCCTCTGAACTCACTTAAGAAGACATCAAGTCCTCTATAGCAACCCCTCTTAAAAAAAGGGCACAGATCATTATGCTCCATTTTCATAAATCAAAATCCCAATAAACACAAACATAGGAATAAAAGATTACAAATCAGTGTTCAGTTTTAAGTGCACTTTGTAGGACTTCCTGCATAACAGTACGTTAAAATAATGCACACTGATAATTGGTAAACACTTACCTTTGCCTCTGGGTTTGCTGCCAAGATTTTGGCCCCACACTCCACAGAGGCATAGTTATTCCTATTTTTCTGGACCTTTTTAGTGGCATGCTGCCCACCAACAGCAGAGGGGTGCATTGACTGACCTAGGAACAAGAAAATATTGCTGCTATAACAAACCACACAAACAAACAGTATTTTCACTGTCAGCGAGCTTCTGCTCACTGCTTTTATATAATGAAGGCCATTAATTATGTAGTTCCAGCAGAAAAATGAAGTTCCAGGCTGCATTCCAAATTGAGACAGTTTCCCTATTCAAATCTAGCATGAGATGAAAGTAGTCTCTGTTTAGACCAAACCAATGAATCCTGAACTTACTCTTCTCTTTCTCCACTTCCATGACTTTCTTCTTCCATTCATCAAAGGTTGGAATGTCTCCAGGGTCCTTTGGAGTTATTACTGACGTGGGGTCAATTTCTCCTGTTTTCTTAAAGTCTTTCTGCAAAAGAAAGAGCCACCAATTGTATTTTTCAGTCCCAACAATGAAATTCAATAAACAGAGCATGCTCTCATCAAGTCAAGAGCAGACACATCACTTGCACCCATGTTAACAACTTAGTGCCAAGGTAAGCAAGCTTGCAAGCCAGAAAAAACACGTGATGATTTCCTCCAGAATTACAGATTCTTTCACCAAGATGATGGTAATTTTTGTGGTTAAATTGATACATTTTAAGTCAAATGTAGTCTCAAACACCTGCTTTTTCTTAAAAATTTTTGCTTTTCCTCCCCCCAAATAAAGAAAGGTTTCCCTGGAGCAAAAATCTTCAGCCATAAATTTTGGTCACAACAGAATTCCACAGGTCCCCTGGAATCTCCGAACATCTTGAAAACAGCAGAATGAGATATTTCAAAATGGTTTCTTTAATGTTTCAAAGAAATAATATTTCGGACTTGCCTAACAAAGCAGCAATCCTGTTAAACTGAATTTCAAGTCAGCTTCTCTGTACAAACACATTTTCAGCACACCATCAAATGCACAAAAAGCTTTGGCTCGACATTTCAAGTGTAGAGGTCACTTTGTAGAAAATGTTTTAAAGTTAGTTCCCAAGATACTAGTGGCAGTTTAAATGCGATCCTAAAATAGCAAAAAGCCACGGCCTTGGTCGTTCTTCAGCTATTTAAAAAACATAAGCTTCAGAAAGTGCCTCACAGTAAGAGCATAAAAAAGTCAGACAGTTGAGTATAAGAGACCTGTCTAGCTAAATATCCCACTTTAACAGGGGCCAAGTAAGATTCCTGGGACAGAATAAAAACACACCAAACATTCTGTATTTCCTCCAACTGCTATCTTTGCCTCTAGCCATCTGTTTGCTAACCACAAACCTCCTGACTCAGTCAAGATTCAACCCTCAGGCTTCTTTTCTACAAGCTCACCTGGACCACACGACTCCCCTCTGTTTTCTTTTTCAGCCCATATAAAAAAATTCTGCACACTGTCCAGTGGGAAGTCCCAGCTTAATTATCTTTACATAAAGAACAATTCTTCTGGATTCTCCTCCAAATAGTTTTACTTGATTTCCCCAAGCCTTGTATGTGAAAAGACTTGCCAGCTCAGAAAAACTGAGTGCCAGCAGATCAGCCTTGCTGCCTTTTATTCTCTGTTTTATACAGTGGCAATCAGGGAAGTGATGGCTATCACCTGTCTTTATCAGTGATGATAACCTGGCAGAGGGCACAAGGCTCCTGTGTGTACTGAGGAAATACCAGCACTGCTTACCTCCCTTTTTAAGTTCTCCGAGGCATTCAGAGCAGATTTTTGCTCCTCTGCCCCCTTTTCAGCTACTGAAACTTTTGACTCAAATTCAGATTTTGTCTTCTTTCCCTTCCCATGTGAAGATGAAATATTCTCTATATGTTGACCTGCAAGGCTGAAAGTATAAACAGTATATAAGGACCCATAAAATCACCAGTCATATGCAATAACAAACACACAAACATGTAGATAAGCAAGCACATGCAAACATTTGCTGCAAGGCCAGGACAGAAAAGAACAACTACCTTTAAAATATTCAGACTCACAACCTACTTGGATACTCACCTCTCTGGTGGACTGACAAAAGAGGAAGGCTCACTCTGAGGGTCAGCCTCAAGTGTCCCACCAATATCACAGTCAGGCTCTGACTGCTCAGCTTCACTAGAGCTGACTACAGGGGTATCAGCACGGGAATTCTCTATTGCACTGAAGGGAGAGAAATAACACGCTTTTTAGCCTTCTGATGATAAAAGTAACCCTGACAATCAACCACATAACTGAAGATATTAAAAAGTTTGAATAAAGCATCAGTCTCAGAAATAAGAAACAGATGAAGTTTGCTGTACTTCAGGAGCTGCATTCTCAGCTGTACCCACGCAAGAACAAAACTGCCATTTTAGCTTGTTTGTCCCAGAAAGGAACTCAAAACTAGCTTCTCTTCTCCCAGAACTCTCATCTAACATTTTACCAAACACTGCAATGGATAATTCTTCCCATCATCATTACAAACTAACAACAGGTTCATAGTTATCTGGCTGCCAGCAATTTTCTTTCCCCTTTCAACAAAGGAAAGAAACATGAGATTGAATTCCCTCACTAGAAGCTCCTAATGTTCCCAAGTCAATGGGTGGAAGTCAGAACAGAACTTGGCTAAAACCAAAGGAGAAAAGGGGTGCTGTAACAATATACAGTAGAGCCAGGCAGACTTCCTTTCCACGAGGTTTATTTTTTTTTTCCCCTACTAGTGTAATAAAAGTCAGGTAACCCAGCAGACCATTATCCAAGCTGTACCAACAGCCCAAACGAGCTGATGTGCCCACTGCTTTACCTCCTCTCTCCCAGAAAGGCTGAACACACCACGTCAGACAAAACCAGAGGCAAAAACTGAAAAGGAAGTCTCCCCATTTGCTATTTGGGAATGACAGAAGACGTGGAGAGAAGAAGATGGGCAACTAAAAACTTCCAGTTCCGACTGTCCTCTCTTCTCCAGTAGAGGAATGACTTTCACACTGGTCTAGACTAGAGCCAGATCTAAGTCAAAGTTTTATTCTGCCCTCTAAAATTCAACATAAGCTTGCTTTAATGTCAGCAGCAAAGTAGGTTAATCCAATATCATGACAGAGCTGCCAAAACACAAATAGCACGTCAGCGACTTAAAAGGGGATCTTTCTGGTTCTCTGGCTGCTACAATTACCAACAGAAGCAGCTGCAACCAACCCAGGCAGACAGTTTTAGTACCTTTCATATGATAAAGTTCCTACAGTATAACACAAAAACCTCATAGACATTCAAGACCTCTTGCTATGTAGCAAAATCTGACAAACATTATGAATACAAGAATTTATTAGCTACAAACAGGGAGTAGTTTCTCTGAACACCCCAAAAATGCCTCCATCTGAGGTGTACAGTTCAGCTCTGCATGTAAAACTTCACTAACTAAATAAGGTTAAAGCTGAAAAGCTCCACATATTCTCAGTCTCAGAGAGGTGAGAGTATGAGTAATTATCAACTCAATAAAACACATGACAAGCATGAACTTAATCCCCTGATCTCAGGGTGTACCTGACTGGCCCCAAGTACCTAATTTTGGCAGAAGGTGAGCCTAGAAGCTGTGGTGTTCTCTCTCCCTTGGTCACCTTGATTTGTTAGTAGCTTTGCCTTAACTTTTGCAATGCACTACCAAGCTCGCTTTGCACATCAGCTGCCTTTACTTGCAGCCAGAAGGAGCTCAGATAATTTTTCAAGAAGTTTTCCTCAGATTAGGCCTGAGTAGAAAAGCTACAGTCAGTGCTGCCCTAAAAAAGGATCCATTACAAAGTAAAAATAGTCTGGAATAAAATTACTTTCAGAATATTTTGACTAAGAGGTTCTGCTGTATTATTAGACCAGTAATACCTGAGGGAGCTGGACTTTGTTCCACTGACAGGCCCCAGCATCTAAAACAGGAAAAATCCTGTCTGAAGATAAAAAAAAAAAATGCAACTGTGTCTTTTTAAAGATCTTATTTAAATATGGGGTTGGACTACAGCTGTTTGGAATATTAATCTGTGCAATAAGAGACCACCCCCAACTATTTAAAGCTTAAGTGTGGTTTGAAATATGCATCTTTCCTACACTAATTCTGCCCTTTTTCCCTGTAGATGGTACTGATGTCAGAACACTGCCCAGCATTAACTAATCCATCAGGTGCTCCAAAACAAGTTTCCATTTCATAGTTCAAGTCTTTAGAGTTCCTCTCTCTGGTATCCTCAACAATTCTGACAGTTTTCAACAGTTACCAGATGAATGTTTAAAAGAAAATAACATCCTGTCTCTACGACCTGACAACAGTAGGATTTACAACAAGTTACACAAAGGAATCACTGCAGTCGTCAACAACAGCTATAAAAACAACAGGCAGAAATTATATTCCAGTTTTGCTTTATAAAAACTGCAAATTTTGGAAGACTTGCAATTAAAGACACCGATGAAGTACCAAAATGTGTTTAAGCTTTAGCCCTGGCAGACTAGGCAAGATCAGTCGGCAAACAAGACTTCCATACCTTTTCTGTGTTAAATAAACTCATTTTGGTAAAGCAGGAAAAACTGGACTCAAACCCAGAACACTAAAGACAAGTCTACTTAATTTTTAATGTGTTGAATTTTTATCTACCAAAACATTCAATCTTTATCAGCAATCAGAACAACGTATTTCCCTCAGCACATATCAAAAAGCCCAGGAGAACTTCGTGAAAGTATTCAGAAGTACACACACGTGCATTTTCCCACTACAGTTCACATTTGATAGCACAGCATTCCACAAAAGAAGAGAAACCACACAAACTCCAGAAGGCTTCCCACAGCAGAGGTAGCTCTGCAATACCCTGCTGAGTATCAGAACTACAAATGGTCTTGATTGCATTTATACGAAAATTTGCCATTTTTCAAAAATCTCTTCATATCAGAACTTACTTCAGATTGCTCTGTTTTAAGTTCCAAAATAAAATTCTGCAGTTGTTCCTTAACTAAAAGCAGAGGCCATGGCTGAAGCAGCCTCGCTGCTTGTTGTCACACATGTGAAAGCACATTTGTGAAGGGCAGAAATCCTAATGGTAAAGACCTGAGGGCTTTCACAGTACAGATTATCTAAGCACATGGGCTTTTTCCTCAAAACAGCAGCTTAGAAACTGATAATGGCAATAGTATGTCACTTCATGCAAGCACACAACTGTTCATCCATACACTGAGTAAATGATGACATACTCCATTAGCACTGACACCATAAACCAGCAGAACAATCCCATGTAACAGTCTAGTTTTCTCCCTACTGAACCTTTTAGTAAGTGATATTCTCAAAGACAAAACCCAACAAAATTTCAAGGGCTTACTCGGGCTGTGAGACTGGAGGTATCTCTGAGGTAGGTGAACTGGAAGTGTTTTCAGTGCTTGCAACTACACTGGAGGAAGCTTCATTTCCATTTGCTGAGGGTGGGCTCACAGCTTCAGGCTGGCTCACTTCGCTTACTTCTGTCGACTGTGAAAATACCACAGGGGAACACACATTTTTCAAAACCTGAACAGGAAGAGCATTCACACAATAACATCTAGCATGGAGTTCTGAAAGTTCAGTAGTTCAGGTTTGTCAGAACTAAATTTTCTTTCTTCCTTAAGTGGTGTTCTGTGTTGCTCTGGGATAGTTGCAACACACTGCTGCAGTCTGCAATAACATGTAAAAATATTAACTGGAGCAGGGATGTGCAATCCTATAGACAGTCAGGAGAAAACCAGTTTGAATATTGCAGCAACTGAAATAAACAGTTCTATTTGCCTGTTCCATTACAATAAAATTTACTGTTTTCATCCTAAATTAAATTTTGGAGAAGGCTTCCAATTTTATCACTCAAATGGAGGTCCATTCCATGCTGTAACTCAATTAAGAGATTAATCACTTGTGGCTTCCAATAGTCTAGTAGTCTTACTTATTCTAGGTCTTCAGTTTTCATAAGCCTTTGCACAGCACACTCGAAATAAGGCTTAGTAAATCTGAAAGAGCATATAACCACTGAAACAGGTCAGATTAAACTCTTGCAGCAACAGAAAATATTATTAAACAAAAGCCTCTTGTCAACTGCTAGATTACTCCAAGACATCTAACTGAACATGAATTCTATAATATGCTTTTTTATAGAATTACACATCGAAACCATGCATTATATGTTTTCTGGAGTATGTCCTACGTATTGTCTTGTCATCTACAAACCAGAAATATATAATCAAATAAATTTAACAGTGGGTTTTATAACATTTAACACTGAGCACTGACTTAATGGTACCAATGGCAGGTACTACTGAAGCACAACCCTTTAATTTCTTTTTTTAAATAGGGAAAACTGACAGAAGCCATGAAGGCTCAGAGCTAAAATGGACTGCTATGATCACCAAGCCTGATCTCTATAAAAAATACCTCAGTGAGAAGGTTTTTCATGTTTCATTTATACAGAGACATCCTTAACTATAACATCCAATTCTAATTTATCTATCTCAGAAAGTTTCATTTAGTCAGTACCTACAAGTACTGAATTACTCCTATTACTTATGCACATGGGAAATGCAAGGTCTTTTAGCTCCCACATTTTCTCCCTCACTGGAAACATGAGTCTAACAGCAGTCCTCTGTGCAGGTGAAACGTGATGGACAGTTACTATGAGCTTTAGATAACCAAAATGAATAGCTGAAATCCAAGAAGCATTTGAAGAGTGTACGGAGACAGTGAATGAAATATAAGTCTTGCCTGGTCAGATTTTGTGAAGTCATTGAGCAGCTCTTCCATAGAGTAACTCCGTGTACTTGTGTCCACCTGCTCAGGCTCCAGTCTGGGACCAGCCTCCTCCCCCTGGAATGTTACAGATACAACAGCTGTAAGTCCACAGCAACACAGGCCTTCTGTCCTCAGTAAGAGGAGCCACCTCTGATACAGACTGAGTAATACCACCTTTTCCATCATTAAAATATCAAGAAGTTAGGGTACATTAATCTTCAGAGCCACTGCCCACATATGTTTAAAATCTCACCTGCACAAAGACTACAGCAGGTTAAAATAACTCAGTTAAATCTTCACTGAAAAGACCATTTTAACACTGTCTTAGAGCATTCAGTTTATCTGCTTAGGAAAGTTCATCATTCTGCTATGACTCCCCATGCTGACAAACCCTCCCTGTCTCCTTGCTGCCTGAAAGAGAAGGAATGAAAAATAAATCCTAAGATGACTTGCAACCATTAAAAAGTGACACGTGGCACATTTCAGACGCAGCAGTCTAATCAGCAGAACGAGAGTCATTGCACAAGTCTGCTGTAACCTTTTAAAGCAACCTTCTCTTTCACAACTAAAAATTTACAATCGACTGCAGTGAATTCACAAAGTAAAAAAAAAAAAATACACAGGTGAGGGGGAAAAATGTTTTAAAACCACCAGACTACAGCTAACAAGAATTTATACTTGCCCTTCAAACGTGTTTTGTTTTTAAGTTGACTACAAAATATACAAGTTATTTTCGAACAATACTTTAAAATACAGCAAGAAATCTGGTAGAAATTCACATTTAAATTTACATCCCCCTTGTTTTATAAGGGCTGTCTAAAACCCTGTGGCCAAATACTGCAAATGCTGGAGTTTGGATCCAAAATGGGCTGCTGTGCTGCACAACATTACATGACATTCATTTGAGAGAGTTAAGGCATCCAGTAGAAGAGCGGGAGCTACAAACCTGAGCAGGAAAATCTTAAGAGACAACAGCTAAGCAACATTTTTCCCCAAATATTATTAGCTCACAGCCAAGTCCCTAAGATGAAATAGCATCAATGGCTCGAAGAGATCTAAGGAAAACTGATCAAGGGCTTCATAACTGCTCTTCTCTGAGCAGGACAGCTCCAGCAGCCTAATTAGGAGTAAGAGGCACATGCTTAAGATTTCTCATACACCCAAGAGATTTTCTTTAATGAGTAAAAAGAACAGTGTAATGTATGAGCTTTCACATCTTCAGGTTCAGGTTCAGAAATGTGCTTAACAATGCAGTCACATTAATAGAATGAAAGGAAGAATGTTGGGAAACAGTACAAAGCATACACCAGTGGCTTCCCAGTGTCAAAGCTGACTTGATCTTTCCAGTTTTATTACATCAGCCATTAAACTAAAGCAGAACTTTTTTTTTCAGGCAGCCAGAAGAATAGGACTGAATGTTATTTGGCTGCACAAACTGGAAAAATAAATACAGCTACTCTAGTTGTTGAAATGCTTAAGAAACCTACAATATTTGAAGGGTTTTCTTATGGTCAGGCAGTTCCCCACTTGAATCAAGTGGAATGCCCAACACACATTTTCCAATTTTGATGTGGCATATAAAAGCTTTCTTGGAGTGAGGACCATGATTAGCACTACTTCAGACTGCTGGAGGAAATGATAAAAACCAGCACATCAATACTACCCATTTTTATCCCAGGACTGATGCTTTACCTATGTAAATAAATAAATAAATGAATGAACTAAGCCCAACTTTCTGATGTGACTCAACCGCTTAGGAACTCACTACACCACTGCAATATGCAGAAACTTGTAATGACTTAATCAGGGTGGGACAATTACACTCAATTTAACCGACAGTGCTGAGTAATGTAAAAAAGGGATCATACCTTGTTTATTATACATTTCACGCAAACACTTTTGCTTTGTTAATTATTATTAAACAGAAGGAAAACAAAGTGGTAAATACTGACTTAAACCAATTAATCTTAAACCTTCTATTTCAGATAGCAAACATTTGTTGCACTGTTTTTAACACAACACAGATGTCACTGGCATACCGTGGCCTAGACTCATCCAGGCCACCACCTCTGATGTTGGTTTCTACAGAGACACATACTCTCCCTCATGCCCACTTCTTCTAACATCTGGCACCCAAATAAAAAATCCCAAGCCACCAAAATTAGCTTTACTGTTTTCTTCCCTCTCCCACCCCAAGGTGTTCACTTGTATTGCTGCATAACTGCAACAAATCTGAAGGAAAACAAAAACTTGGCAAGATAACATCCTGGTTCACAGAACAACTGCATACATTAAATATTCTGGCTAAGACGACCCTGTGAATCAAAGGGCATGAATCATTTTTCAAAATTCAACATCAAGTCATACTGAGTAACTAATTAATGATGTATTCAGCATACCTTTTCCTGGAAATTTTCATCATCGTTGGCCAGGGTACAAGCATCACCTGAAGCATATTGCACTGCTGATGAGACACTGTCTTTACAAAAGACATTGCAAAGAGGAAGCCTAGGAAAAAAAAAAAGTCAAAAATCTTGATTTAAAATGAACAAATGATATTTTAGAATTTCCTCAGCATTGTCCTCCTCAACCTTTTTACAGATGTTCCCACAAGGTGGCTAAAAAATACGCATGTACAGTTCATAAATACTCATCAAATCCATTGGAGGACTTCACCTCAGGAAATTAGAAACAGAAACCACAACAAATGTAGCGTGTCCAAAACACAAAACTATCAGAAAAAGAGTTACTGGGGTGTTACTGTGTCGCAAAGTGGAAGCTGACACAAATTAGTTAAGTTACTGCAAGTTAGAAACATTGAATCAACTATATCCTTTGTCACACAGCAATGGGGTACTTCCAGCAATGATTACTGCTAAGTGAAAACCAAAGCCACAGAGTAAAAAAAATAAAGCTCCTTATTTCCCTGCACAGACTATACCTGACAAAATTCTGCACACTCAGCATCACCAAGCACATTTCAGAAAATCAGAGAAAACATGTACTCTAAAGGCCCATGCAAAACCCAATGAAAATGTACGGACAAGGGGCAAATCAGGTGCTGGCTTCAGCTAAAACCCCCAGAGATATTTGCTTTGAACTTGCAGTTCTGAACAGCTCTGCTGTGCAGCTGAAATGGATTTATTTCTGTAGAAAAGCAGCCATCATTTATACAAACACCTGTACCACAACAGCATCTTTTGTTGCTGCTTATAGCACACGATCCTTTCACACCCTAAACCAGCATCTGAACAACAAACCACCAGGCTTGGAGGCCCAAAGGTTTTCATGCTGACTTCAAGTGAGTCCAGCAGGAAGAACACTGTGCAAACTGAGCTTTCTGTGGAGTTTTCAACAACACTTGAACATCAGACACCTGCCACTTTAAAGACAATCATGGAAATACTGTTCACATAACAGCCAGGTGAATTCACACAAACATCCTGAAAAAAAGGACAGAGGAAGAGACGGGTCTATAGCACAGAAAAATCTGGATACAGCAACCTTAGTCAGAACAGTAAGATCATTAGTAGGTCATGATTTGCTTGCACAGCTGGGATCATTCTAGTGCTTAGAATCTGAATTGCCACCTTTCTTAAAGGCTTGAGTATCAACTTTACTGGGAAGCATATGCAGCATAGACTCCTTCATCAAAGAGGCACCCATGCAACAACAGACCACAGCCAAGTACAAACTTTAAAACCAGTTTTATGCATATATACATATATGCACACACAGAGGGAGCACCACTTCTCCAGGATCCAATCACAAAAATCGGACTTCTCTTGTAGAGATACAACCCTATTGCTCCTCTTTCACCTGCACCAGCAGGGACTGTCAGAGGTACCAGCCACTAAATGCATGGATCTCATCATTAGGAGAGCAGAAGACGACAGATAAGGAATTTGTGGGATCTGACATGCTATTCTGGAGACAGGTAAATAAGATGCCCAGGTCTGTCTCAGCCTCAGACCACCTCAGTCATTTCTCTTATCCTTGAGGCAATAGGTCTCCCCTATGCTAAATGAAAGCCTTCAAGTCAGGCAAAAGCAGTTGCAGCTACTGGAAAATAAAGAACTGAATATAAGGGTATGATACTGTAGCAGGTACAATGTCTCACATATCCATTGAGAATGAGGTAGATGCTTCTCACACATCTTAAATTCCCATCCCATCGTTACTTTTTTGTATAAAGTTTTCCATCAAACCTCTGTCTGATCTTAAGCACAGGATGCACATTTGAGAGAAGGAACAAAATATTACCAGACTTTCATGGCCTTACTACCTGTCTCTCACTTGGAAAAATCAGTTATGCAAATACTTTGAGTCATTTATATTTCAAAAAAATGGTTTCTATCATTCCACGGTGAATTTTCTCATGGTCTTAATTCCAGTACCTCTGGTCTCTCCTTCCAGATGTAACAACTCCCTGGTTCTTCATGAAAAATACAATAGAAAGATCAAAAATTATACAGAACATACTGTAGCTCATCCCCCCCGTCACTGCACACGCACGCACATTCATTTCCTATTTTGCTTCCACGCCAGGGGCAGCTCCGGTGAGCTGTGCAGAACAACACGAAGACCTTCAGTGCAGAAAAGGAAAGGTATCACTGCCTGTGAATCGGCATTTTCAAACACAAGGTATATTCTCACAAATGCATTAGTAACTGCTTTAGTACTTGTGCTCACAAAAAGCACTCAGCACCAAAGGCACGAGTTTCTTGCCTTAATATACCGAGAGTTTCTGTGCAACAAATCAGGCTGTATTAGGGCACAGACTGCTTTTAGAAGAATGCAGTTTGGCAGCTCAGATTTAAGCTACTCTGACAATCTGTGTCTAATGTCTGATTTGCTTATTTTCCAAAATTCTTCTTGGCTTACTCCTCGACTCCAACATGATGCCTCAAGTCTCCCCAAAGCCCTCTAAGCTAGGGAGGGGACCAGGAACTCCTTGTGTATGTGTGCAGGCACCCACAGGAAAGCCTGAGCCCCACTGCACCAGAGGATGCAGCTTGCAGGATACACCACTCAGCTGCTGCCATCAAGCTCAGACAGAGCATTAAGAACACAAATCCACAGAACACCAATGCCACATGAGACCAGCCAGTCTGTGAGAAGTCAAATTAATCATCTTACCAAGGCCACCACTAGTTTTCTTTTTCTTCAGACTTCCAGCATTCTGCATATTAATTCAACAGGCTTCTTTAGCCATAGGTCGGTAAAGGATATAGCCCATAATAAAAACAATTTGCCAAAGCAAGCATTACTCTAAATGCAGAAAGATAAATGTGAGAATCTGATTGTTAATTTACAGAGGAGAGAATTCACCTTGAGTTTAATGGACTTGCAGTGTACATACATTGGAAGTGGAGCAGCTTCTGCCTGCACATATTAATGCATCCTTCCCTTTCTCATGACCCAGGAGTAGTATTTTAATGCTGACTCAGAAACAAGAGGACCTAATGCTCAAATACTGCTGGAGATTAGTCACCAGATATACTGTCTCAGGTATAAGGCAGATCTTCAAAGGAAGAGACTGTTCCAAACACATAACCCACAGCCAGGGACTTACATGGGTACAGAAGTTTTCAACAGTCCCATTTTTATATGTATGACTCAAAGTACCACCTGCTATTAAATCTCACAAAGAACAAAGAAACTTAGGCACGACTCTCAGTGCTACAATTTAATTGTAGTCTAAAAGCTATTTTCTTTAATATGCCCTGAATTTTTCAGCTTGATATGCACAAACCCCAAAGCAAACGCTACAGGCTCAGACAAAGCAGCAGAGAGGGGGGGGGGGAATCTTTACTGTTCCCAGGGCAGGCACACACTGTGGTTGCCCAATGAGGCAGAAATGCTGCTCACCCCTATCTGAATGGTTCAGTACACTCATTGCTGTAAGGATTGGCTCTGCTCTACTGAGGCTGTTCTGCTTTTGAAAAGGAATGCACTGAAATTCAACAGTGCAGGTGGTTTGGAAATTGCAGAGTAGGTTTCGTGTGAAAGACCGTCCAGTTCTAATTTGGCTCCAACTCCCCAAGTAATTGTGAAGGAGGCTGCAGAAGACTATCAGGGATAGTGAAGCTATTGATAACTGTTTTGACAGGCATGACAATCAAGCAGAAAGCAAACAACTGGTAAGAAGAATTAATCATACAAGTTAGAGGTGAAAAAACCCCAACAATTTAAGCAAAATACGTAGGCAAGAGGAACTTTTCCACAATTTGATCTTCCCAGAGAAAAACAGTCCAGCCTTTCCTTTCCAAGGACTTCATACAACACTGACACAGCTTCAATTCAAACACATCTGTCCTCTAAACAATTTCATAAATTCTCCCCAAACAAGGCCTATTTCTGGACACAGGAGAGTGACAGTTCAGAACAGTTTACATTTGACACCTGCAAGACACAGTCACTGAAGTGAAGGGAAAATGAAAGGAAGCGATCACCAGCATGCGAATTCCAAGCCCTCCTTGCAGGCACAGGGAACAGTCTCTCTCCAGGGCGATCCCTGACGTTTTCTGCACCTCTCAGAAGACTGTATTACCGACAGGTGCAGATGTGCCAGTGCCCAGCAGCCAGGAGGGAGAATGAAGATGTCATCATTCCTGCCATGTGACAGTTCTCTACTCAAAATACTCACAGGATCAGGTCAGACAGGGCTGCGCAGAGGAGAAGGTTTTGGACACAGGGCAGAGCTGGCCTGTGAATGGAGAGAGGGTCCTGGTTGTTGGTAGAAGGTCACCTTCCTGATAACAGTAATTGACTTCAGATTAATCAGGTTAAAATTATAAAGATTAAAATTATAAAAGCTGTGAAAGGCCAAGGAAGACAGGAAAACACCTTTTGCTTTGAACAAGTCCTACAGGTCTGTGACTATCACTAGTGAACTGTCAAAGAGAAAAAATGCTCTGCAAGAACGAGGACCTCAGCAGATCCACAAGCAAACCCTCCAGTCAGCAGTAACCTGCCTTCCAGCCACTGACAACACAGGAAAAACAGCAGGAAGAATCCTCACCCTCTCCCCAGCAACTTAATGGAATCAATCTTTCTCTCAGAACAGTTCAGCCAGGGGGGCTTATATTTAAAAGGGCGTGCAGAACAAAGTAAATCTCCTGGAAAATGAAGCCCAGGCTTTTAGGACAGCAACATTACTTCAGCCAGTTAACTGCCAGGCACCGACTGCTGTAGCACAATCTCCCCAGACACAACACTCATTTCTCCGTGTGAAGTGGAAATACATATTGATAAATGCAAGGAAGAACCATTAATCTTCCTTAACACTAATAAGGAACTCCAAACAAAACAAAGCAAAAAACAGGACAGAAGAGCAGCATATATTACTAAGATAACTGTAAAAGTTCTGGTGGACCTTTAAGGGAGAAAAAAAAAGCTGAAAACTAGAACTACAGACCTAGACTAAGCGAGAATACTGCCAGCAAGGCACTGATATCACCTCATTTCCTACCACTAACTTGATTCACATGCTTAAAAAAAAGATAACCCCAAGACAACTGAAATCGGAGCTTTTTAAAAAATCCTTTACCAATCCATTCTATTTTGCGACTCAGTTTTTAACCCTGCCCACACGTTGTGAAGAATGTGCTCCCCAAACAGTTATTTCACTTACTCAGAGGAGCCAAACACAAAGATACTTCTGACAATACTGAATTCCATAGCTTCAAACAATGAGATTGCAGCCATTGGTTTAAAATGGGGCTTTCAGCATTTTAAATGCATTAACAAGCAACAACTGCAAAGGGAGGTTCCCACAGCACCAGACACTTCATCAGATTTAACTGATCTACTGCCTGAAGGGGTAGTCCAGCCTTGAGGCACACAGGTCTCTGCACACTCTGATCTGATCTTGAGAATATGGATACACACCAGCAAGTCCTGAGGGGGGAAAGAAAGTCAGCTTCGAGCCAGGGTAAACCCAGAGAGCAAATCCAAGAAGACAGAGGAAGAACATAGTATTTGTTCATGACTGGCCACTGTTGTCCTAAGCTAAATAACGGAAATGAACTTCATTCCTTTCTTGCAGTGCTACCAGTACTCCTCTCATTCTCTCCTAGGAAAGGCTGCTGAGATAACAGACACCATCACAGCATCTAATTGTACATTGTTTTGATCCAGTGCCCGTAACAGACAACTGACTTTAAATGCATGCTGCAATGGAACTGAAACAAATACAAGCCTCTTGTTCCTTGAAAGGAGGATCCAGGTGCCCTATTTCAGGCACTTAAAGCAGGGCACAAGTCCTTAGGCCTCAAAAGCTGTCCATGTGGAAGCGCCCAAAGGAACAGGAACTCCTGGAAACAGGCTCCTGTAACACCTGAAGATTGCAGCCTGTGAGAACCTCGCTGCACTGTCAACTCTAGTTAATATCTTTAATGCAGGAGTTTGGGGGAAAGAACACATTGTGGAAGAACACCATAAAACCTGATACCAACCACAGAGACTACAGGGAAACAGCAGGACAGCCACACACAGCCATTAAACTTTAAGGCTCTTGTAGTAACATCTAACTTAGACCTTTGAAGGCTTCTCTCACTGCCTAAATCCATAAGCTTGTCTTCACAGGCACAGTACTGCAACAGCAGGCTCTGAACCAGCAGCTGCTCTGCACCAACTCCCCGTGCTAAAAGCCTGCTGTAAGTGCAACACAGACAGAGTGCCAAGGAGGGAATGTTACCGTAAGTTTAGCAACACAAAGTTTGCCCTAGATCACGGTGAAGCTGCTACCACCTGACTCCCAGACATTTTATCATGTATTTTTAATAGGCTTCTCACCTTTAAAAGATTTTGGCAACATCCTGATTGCCATTCCAAACCCCAGGCAAGGCACTGCCATTCCTTTGAGCACCTAAGCTAATTCTTGAACCTTTTACTAATATTCCAATCCAGTTTGTCAGTCATATAAACATTTTTACTCACCCAAGCACAAGTTCTAGCTTTGGGATGAGTCTTTCTGTTATACCAGCTCAGAATTTTCACCAAGAATTACAAGGAAGTTTTTTAGATTTACAGTTCTAAGTTACTCTGTTCTTGGCCAAAGTGTTTCATGCATAGAAACATCCCCCCCTCTCCAGGCAGAGGGCTGTGGCACCTCCAGAGTTAACCTTAAAAGACACTGTATGTCTTGATTATGAAAGAAACACAGAATCTGCCAAAGCCTAGATTAGTAATGACAATTAAAGACAAGAAAGGCAAAATAGCTTAAAACTATTCTGTAACAGCCTTGCAGTAATAAGAACATCAAAGTGAGAAAGAACAGGTTAGAGAAAGACATTTCAGAAAAAGGTCAAATTAAGTGCTGTGGGGAAGCACATTTCATTGAAACACACAGGGTCTTATAGATCAACCTCATGATGGGATAGAGGCCACTTTAGTACACAATTTGCATAACAAACAACCTAACTTGAAGTTTCTAGGACAAATCTTTTAAAAGGTACTGCATGAAAGCAGCTCACTGATTTTCAAGTAATTTTAGAAGGTAAATATTCAATAATTGATTGAGCCAAGCATTTGTTTGCATAAGACACCAGAGCCCCTGCTCGCATCCACCACCTTCAACTTGAGCAGGCTACACGCTGGGCAGATTCAAATTTCATTTTTAGGAGTCCACGAGTTCCAATGCAGCTTTTGTCCCAGTCTTAACCACAGAGAAATGACACTTCCAAACAAGATACTCCATACCCAGGAACATACTTTCCATTCTGAAATCAGATGCCTGGAACAACAGTTTTGATTTTATGAACAGTGCCCAAATCACTACATTTCTTCCTGTTATAAAATGCACGCAGACGGTGTTTAATTGAACATCAGCCTTCTGAAGAGATTTAAGTGCAGAAGAGAATCCCATATACAGTTCTGAGCCCCAGCACAAGCAAGTTACACCAGCAGCCCTATCCAGATCATTAGGGCACCCTCCGGCACAGATACTCTGCTGAAGAGAGGATTTCTATAAGATGCACATCGCCCTGGAACAGAAGCCTCTGCTCCCCAACTCTACCACTCACACCTTTCTGCTGTTAACAGATGCAAGCTCCAGGTTTAAGCCAGAAGTCAATAATGAGGTCAATAAACGTTCAATTAGCAAAACCTCAACTCCTGGGATCTCTAAAGTGGTTTGCACAACTTTTACCTGTGCAGGAGGAGCAGCACAATAAACTCCAGGGCTGTTGTCACACTGTTTTTCAGAGCTCCTCTTGCATTACAGCTCTCAACACACACCTCCAAAAATGGACAAGACTGTAAATGCAAACCCAAACTAGAAATATTGCCTCACTAAAAACCACATGAATCTGCACATTAAAAGGTGGGAATAAAGAACAGTATCAAGTTCCACCCCGTTCCAACGTACTTGTACCTAGGCTTTATTGCTGGCTATGCCACTGACCCAATGTGACCACCTTCACAATTTTCAGGGTACACTCATTAGGGACTCCAGAGTCAGAGCTACTAGGCCAGGGCTTTTCCGCCAAACCCAGCACATCTTGCTGCTAAACCACTTTGACACAAGCCATACTTTACTGACAGGATACTCACAGAGGAACAACAACCCAAGAATCCTAAAGTACACATGCACTTATCCCCATCTTCCATTTACTCACAGTTGTAAACCCAAGGATAAGAGCCCATAAAAGCTGAGTAGATGAGGATGTGGCCATGAACTTTCCGGGATAGAAAGACAAATTACTGTAAGATTTCTTTATTAAACTCACAGCTAACACCCGGCAAGTGCAGCAAAAGCTGAGGTCAGAACAATTTATACAGGTTACTCTTCAAACAACTGTCACAGCTGGTCTCACTCCTGATAGTACTGGTATTCCCATAAGCTCCCAGATCTTCTCCACTTATAGCTCTCTGTATTGTCAAACTACAAAGCACTACAAGTTTTAAACGTATTTTTCATATTATGATCACCCACACAAAGGGATTAACTGAAGCATTAAGAAAATCTTTGTCAATTCAGGACAACAGGAGCCATTTGTCAGGCACAGTCAAAGCTCCAATCTGCACAGATGCCTATTATTTTTAGAGCACTACATTCCTAAGCCATACCTCCATCAAAAGTATTTCCCTAAAGCCATGCAGGCGTCCCGCTCTTCTGAAACTCAGAACCACCTCACTGGCTCAGGTCTGGCAGAGCTGTGTCTGTTCCAGCTTCAGAGAGCCTCCAGCACAGACAACTCTGACCCTGCACTCCCAAACCAAAGAGCATCACGTGGCTTTTATTGAAGTGACACTGGCTAACAAACCCCTGTGCTCAAGCTTCTGTGTTTTTCGTATACTTCCTAATGCACAGTCACATTTTTAACTTACAGGATGGCATCTTCCAGTTAAAAAACATGTCAAATCAATATTTTTACACACATACACATTTGGATTTTTACCCCACTGAACCAATTTCATTAGGTGAGCTTGAAAATGCCTGATGGAAGATTAAAAAGTCCCTAATTGATGCTTGAATTTGAAGAAAGAAGCAACATCTACCCAAAAGTAAAACAAAACTCAGATTAAAAAAAAAAATAAGAGAGTCCAAGCAGCCCTCAAGAGTGTTCTTTCTACAACTGTTTTGTCTTCTGGGTTTCTTCCCCTGCATTTCTTGTTTTTATTTGATCATCTGTTGACCACTAGTCTCACCTGTAAGGAAAGAGGTTCTCTCCTAATAGCACTAAATCCTTTGAAAATTACATTTCAAGACAACGAAATTTAAAAAGCCAACATTTATAACACAAAGCCTTCCATTTGCTACTTGAAGCTTCTAAACTTCCTATGTGAACAAAAGTGCTGATTTTCTCTTTAGTAAAAAGTCAAACACATCACAACTTATCACAATCCAGCAACAATGAAGGAATCAATAGACCCCAAGGCTTTCCAATTACAGTTCCAACATGATCATAGTCACGATACCATCCTGCAGACAGGTGATTTTAAACTCTCTAATGCAAATTTATGTCTCCAAACCATAGCCAAGAGAAACACAGAATTGTCAGGGATTTACAGGACAGGTATATTATTTCAACAAGGCAGTTGAATGTGATATTTCCTCATGAACACGGAACAGGTGCCTGAACTTCTCCTCAAACTAAAGAGTGCTGTTAAAACAGCAGACAAAGAACACAGCAAGAAAAAAAAAAAATCACTCCTGACCATCTGCTGATTATTAAGCTGAGAATACTTTCCCTAACAAACTGCCTGGAGGCAGGAACAGATTATCAGCCTTCGAGGCACTCCAAGCAAGAAACAAAAACTGTTTTCCTAATAATTTCTTAATAAGAATCCTTGCTATCCAACTAGAACCTTCTGTGAGAAGAAACCTAGTTGTCCCAGGAATAAGAGCAAAACTGTCTGAGTTCACGGGCCTCACAGCTCACTTGATCAAACCCTCATGGCCAGAAGCCTTTCTGTTTTCAAGCGCTTTTTAGACTCACTTTCGCCTCCTAAAAACAAAAATGTGATGACACGAACCAAATTTGCTTCAGGACTGTCCAAACCCTGTAACACAAGTGTCAGCTCCAGATTTGCAACTCATTCTGTACTGGGAGATGTCTGGGCTCCCTCTCTTCATCCAACTGGAATCAATGGAGCGACAAGCCAGAACTTTGAGATTATTTCTTTTTTTAAGCAGACTACCAGAACAACCTACAGGAACCATACTAAAGCAGTACAGCTGTGGCTGTTCAGTTTTCAATACCTGCAGTTTGCTGCCTATCAGTTCTCAAACAGTGACTCACCAAGTTCAAAGAGGGCCAGAGTCTAAGAGGCCCAGAACTTACCACACAGAAACACAGTCTCCTAATATTTGTGTTCTGGTAAATATCATCTCTTAAGGAAGCCTGAAAACAAAGTAAACAGGAGATGCTGGAACAAAACGTAGCCGAGGTAATTACCATGAAACACACTGTCAAAGGCGTAATCAATGTAAAAATAAGAAGGTTGACTGGGTTTAATTCAACAGAACTCCTGACAGACTCAGAAAAAAGAGTTTCAAGAATAAAGCATCGTGATCTTTCAGAGAACAGTGCAAGCGTTCAGCCTGAGACTGGAAGGGCAAGGATGGCCCCAGTAAAAACGCAGAGAGGGAACAAGACACGTACGTAACTTTGAACCCCGGTGTGCGGGTTCAGCCCTCACCTGACGCCGCCGGTCCGCACCAGGTGACTATTGCAGCTCAGGGGGGATCGCCCTCCCGACAGCCCCCACCTGCCGCCAGCGCGGCAGCGCATCCCGCTGTGCCCGAAAACAGCCACCGTCCCTCCCAGGCTGCCCGCGGAGCTCGGCGGGGCTCCCTCTGCGGACACACTCAAAGCCCACCCGGACGCGCCCCTGTGCCACCTGCTCCCGGTGGCCCTGCCCGGGTGGAGGGGGCACTGGTTGATCTCCAGAGCTCCCTTCCAACCCTCACAATCCTGTGATCGCCCAGGGCCCCATCCCCGCGTACCCTCCCAGGGAGCGCTGCCCGGGGCGCGGCGGCGGCGGGGCTGCGGGGCCGGCACTCACCAGAGCAGGGCGCAGAGCAGGAGGCAGCAGCGCAGGGCCGGGGGCCGGCGGGGCGGCTCCCTCATGGTCTCCCTGCTCCGGCGGCGCGGGCCGTGCGGCGGCTCATCCTCCCTCCCTCGGCCGCGGCGGCTCCCTCAGGGCGGCGCGCGCCCCCGCCCGTTGTGCCGCGCGGCCCCTCCCCGAGCGCGGCGCGAGCGGCGGCACGCGCTGCCTGCGGGGCAACGGCGGCGCCTGCGCACCAGGCCCCCCTCCTGCGCGCGAGCACGGCCGTTACTGCCCCCCCCGCCCCCCCCCGGTTTTCCCCGCCCCC